>CM046876.1:267870079-269070079 GCA_025667525.1 Glebionis coronaria
CGAGTAGGTGTACTCGAGGAGTGGAGTAGAAACGAGGATAGAGCCTCGTTGTCGAACCACTATAAATCTTGGTGTCTTGCCACTAGGTTGTCTCCTTCCTTTCTCTTTACTTATTTCATTATCATTATACTTGCTTATTATCCTTGCTAGTGTATTTCAATTGAACCTAATTATTATGCAACTTAGCATCAAGTAAAAGATAGTTTTGATACAAACCAAATTGAAAGTAATTTTTATTTGGTCACCAATCGAAGAGAAGCTATTCAACCCCCCCCCCCCCCTCTAGTTTCTACAATTGGTATCAGAGCGATGGTCACTCAAGATCTTTGAAGTATATTGTACTTTGAAACTTGATCGATCCTTGTCCTCCTCAATTAGAAGGTCTAGTTGTACTAAAGTTCTCTTGGTCAAAACTATGTTTTCTTTGAAAATAGGTCTTTTAATTGATAATTTGCATCCCACTTAGATTAGTAGCCTTATATGCATTTTAGATATACTTTTGAAATGTATCTACTAGTTTGCATCTTGCTTTGTGTAGGTACTCATGAAGATCAATCAATTTATTGGTTATGGATTGAGTTACTTGCACTTTTAGAAGAATCATCTTCATTGATCTTTAACATCTTTGAATGATGATACCAAGATGATTGGGAATGATACTAGTCCTTGAAGACTTAGTACTCATCATAGTCATTGATTGGGCATAGCACTTATTCCATCATGGATTTCTCTTTGTGGCCAAGGTACGCTTTCTTTCTTCCACACGCCCTTTGATCATTCTTTGATCATTACTTAACTATGTGCTTGTTCTCGGCATCCTTGCCTTGACATTTATTTGTGTTTGTGTTTCTTTTCTTTTATCCTCTCAAACCTTCATTGCTTGGATACTTGACTCACTATGGTGATGTAGAGTGAGTTAGTAGAAGCTTAAAGTATCAAGCATGATTTCCATGGTTTGCACCCATACGGTTAGTAGGCCCTTTGTGGGAGAGAAAGTGAATTAATACTTTGCTCATATTTAGTTTAGACTAAGACTATTATTGAAAGTGATCTTAGTTTAGACTTGAATAATTGCTTTGTGCTTATTCATTACCAAAGCCGTTTATCGTTTCGCCGTAAAGGCACGTCTTAAACCACTATATATGACACAAGCTCTTCGTTTCAACTACTTGAAGATTGTCATTAATCCTTGAGCATTGATCCTAGTCTTGATTCACTTCTCTTGACTTCTCTCCACTTAGTCGTTTTGCTACGAGTAGTCGTTTGTCCGTTTCGGTTCTTTTCGATCTTGATTTAACTCGTAAATCCTTCATTAAGGCATATTGCTTAGTGTTATGATGATCCAATGATATTCTAAAAGGCTCATGATTTATTTTTAAGTATTTTAGAAAAACTGAATTTTCAAAATTTGGCGTTTTCAGAGATAGAAACCTGCCTCTGTAGGCGGTTCCTTATCTCCGCGGCTCAAACCCGCGGTTCCTTATCGATAAGGTACCGCGGGCAGTAACTTTTGTTAGAGCGCCAGTTTGAGTTTTTTATTCTTTTTCAAACCAAACTCTCTCTCTCCCAAAAACACACAGCCGACGGGTTTTGCCTTTTCCACCATTGTTGAAGCTTCCAAAACCTTCAATCACTCAAATTAATTGATTCCAAGTTGTGGGTTTCACTCATCCTTCATGCAACATCAGTTAATTGTAAGTAAGTTTTCTTTCAATTTCATCTATTTTGTTCTAGGGTTAATCCTTTCATAATTGGAGATTTTTAAAATTGAAATTGAATTAAAACTTAATAGGAATGTGGGTTGACCTGGTAATCTTACTATTATTCCTTAGGTTGATATCATTAAGATTTCACTAAAACCCACTTGTAGAACAAATCCGAATTTAGGCTAAATGATTTTGGTTGAATGATGGATTTGAGATGAACCCATGAACAAGTAGGTAATGACATTGTTAATGCTTACCTAAAAACCTTGTTTGAATAAACTAATGTTCTAATCCATTGTTGATCTAACATAGATCATGTGTCTTGGTCAATGATGGAATAAACACATTGTGAACATGAAAATGATATGGATTCAATCCTATGTTTGTCAAGAAATTGATATAACACATTTTCATTTTTCGTTTTCCTTTTTATTTTTTTTTCATATGAGTGATTGGAGAAATATTGTATTGTGTTTATTTAGGTACTAGTGATGCCTTCACAATACCAAAAGGATCATCAACTCACCAAACAATATATGCCTAACCTATCCGACTTTTGTCCCTCAACTCACCTTGCCCATACCTTTTCCTCACTTCAATCTCGTTGCTTTCATGAGGGTAGAGTTGTCCAAAAAGATATCAAGGATTATGTCTACATCAAGTCCATGTTTGAAAACATTGGATTTGGTTGTTTGTTGAACATTAAGGAAGACATCTATCCTCGATTCCTATTGGAGTTCTTTAGCACATACTCCATCATTGAAAACAATGATGGAATATTTGTTAGGTTCATCTTGAACGATCAACTCATTCAATACTCTCTCGAAGTGTTTGGTCAAATTCTTGATGTCCCATTTGTAGGCACTTGTCGCTTCACGGATAAATGGAAGCTTAGTGCTCTCCTTGAATCCTACAATTGTCCTCCAAATGATCATGAGGAAATTGATCTTGACTTCATTATCGACATCGTCTCCAAAAAGCGTAATCGACCCGTTAAGAGAAGCCTTCATACTAAGGTACATTCGGTAAAACGTCATGAGGTTCTCTTGAGTGACCTTAATGATAATATGGTTCAATGGACCAATATTCTTAGGGAAAATGTGTTTTGTCTGGTGGAAACCGGGATCATGTTCTGGCGTGTTTAGTGCATATGCTATATTGCATCTTTACCAACACCAAGTACAATTTGGCATATTTTATCGCTCAACAGATCAATTATGCTATTCACAAACCCAAAACAAACCTCACTTATGCAATGCTCCTCACTCGCCTTTTTAAAAGGGTTGGCCGTGATTTTCCAAATCTTCATATTTCTCAGTTTCAACCGGTCAAACGGGTCATGCTACATATTCAAGAGGTATATAAGAGAAAGACAAGATCTGATTGAAAATTCGACCAACTAGAGCTTAATGATGAGGACATGGACATGCCAACAAGTGATGGTGATGGCATTGGCACAAGTGCTCCCATTAACTCTTCGAGTTCTTCTCACCACTCCACAAACTCATTCGTGGATGGTTTAGATATCATTGCTTCCCCTCCCCACCATTCCTCTAGTGAAGTTCCTATTAATCTCAATTTAGAGGAACTTTACCGTCAAAATCTTCGAACCCGAGGTGATTTGCATGAACACCGAATTGATTCAAGAAAGGGAATCAAGTATCTGGGAAAAATGATCAAGGACTTAGGGAAGAAAAGGAGGTGAAGACTTTGAGAAGTGTCAAAGTTTGGTTATCTTTTGCAGCTTAAACATTTGCTTATTAACTCTTTGGCTTAGTTGTTTATTTACTTATGTTGCATGTTTGGACTATTACCTATTTTGATCCTAAATGTTGCTTACGCAATGATATTTGTGTTTTACATAGCTTTGTGCATGCCATATGATAGTTAGCTTATTAGATTATGATCTGTAGTTAACTTTGGCTTGTGAAACTTTTGGGAAAAATCTGGGTTTATCAAAAACTGGGATGGGAAATTTTTGAAAACATTCTGGTCGCGGTTCCATATCGACCCGCGGTTCCTTATCAATAAGGTACCGCCGGTCCTAGATAAGGAACCGCCGGTCACTGTGCACGACAGCATCTTTGCTTTACACTGTTTTCTTAAATTTGTGTAAACCTTGCATGATTTTCAGTAATAAACTACACATTTCCTAAACTAGGGTATCTAAATTCATTATTCACCTAAAATGATTTTAACCCATTACTAGTTTGGATCATCCCCTCACCCATTTAAACCCACCTTGTTTGCCATGTTCTTCACACATCAAACATACTTCCCTAAACCTTAAACCACCCTAATCAACCATGGTGTGTACCAAAACCTCAAACACTTCCAAGACCTCCACCCCAAGAAAAACACTCAAAATAAGGGTTAAGGTAGCTAAGCCTAACTCTTCACCTTTCCACACACCTAAGAATGAGAATGCTCCTATCCTCATTTCTTCATCACCTTCCCCACCTCTTGCACCATGCAAGACCTCCTCCACCCATGGTACTAACCACTCCATTGGTTCTACCTCCTCTTCATTCAAATCTAGAATGAATGAGCTTTCTTCACCCTTCACTTCAAGTGCACCCTTGGAAGTGACCACACAACCTCAACCAATCCAAAGCATTCCTTTTGGGAATGACTTTGATGACTCTTTGGTGACTTCACCATTTACCCCTCACAACTCACCCATTTCACCAACCTTGGAGGATTTACCTCCACACTCACCCATTTCCCCTTTGGGGAACATGCCTCCACTTTCACCCACATCACCCTTGGAGAACTTGCCTCCTCCACCTCCACCCAACTCAAACATCCCAATTTTGGGTGTCCCACTTTCCCTCCTCTTGGGTGATCCTTACTTTGGGTTTCAACAAACTCATGGTCCTAGATGTACACGTTGTCTCTACAACCACTTCCTCATCCAAAACCTAAGTATGGATATGTATGGACTACATAGGGGTTTGCAAGATTTCTTGCTTACTTTGTTCTCCATGCCTCCTCCTAGGAGATGAATGATGGAGTTGTTTTTATAAGAGTTTTCAACAACAACAAGCCAAAGAAAACCACTTATCTAGATTTAATGATAAGCTAGCTATGTATTAGTTAGTTTTATTTGTCTTTGTACATGCCTCATTAATGAATGTTTTATGTTGTTGACTTATGGATTTAGCTTTGTGTGATTCTATCCTTTTGTGCACACTAATCAACTTTAATTTGAAACTAAAATTTAACCTAAATCTATCACAACCCCTAAACATGACTAAAAATGGTTCAAAATGATATCTAAATTATTTTGTCACCCTTTGTCAAGACATTCTTTGTGAATGTGTTGCTTTATGCAACCCTAGCATATTTTGGTTCTAATAGAGGTAAAATTCCAAGATTTGAAACTTTTTGAAAAAGTCTCAGTTTTCCCCAAAACCCAGGAAAAACATGGTTTAAAGTCCTCTGGACGCGGTTCCTTAAAGACCCGCGGTTCCTTAGTGATATGGAACCGCCGACCCCTATAAGGTACCGCGGCCAGAAAGTGACTTTTGACGAATTTTTGGTCAGAACCTTAAAAACCCTATTCCCAGTCAAGATTCCTTGTTTACTCAAATTGACTAAACATTCCTTGACACTACACATTTTGTATTCAAATTCTTACCTTGATCACATTTTACTTATACCCCAACCTTGAGATTTCATTCTCACACCTTCCCAACCTTGAGAATTCATTCTCACATAACCTTGAGATATCATTCTCACACTCTCACAATGCCTAACTCCTACATTCCTAACCTTGACATTTCTTTGTCACAACCCCTCTCACCCAAAGCTTCTTCATCCAAGCTTTCAAAGAAACCGAAAATCTCGGTTCGACCCATTTGGGTTAAGAAGAATGAACCATCTTCGTCCAAACCACCCAAAAACCCTACCTTCTCTCCAATCAAGTATTGGAATGAGTCTTACACCATAAACCCCATCACCGGAGCAAAAGAACATGTTCCACCACCACCATAATCCTTCAATACCCCCCAACTCAATGACCTTGCAACCTTCCCAAACCTCACAAGGCATTGTGAAAACATTCCCAAACCCTTTACCCCCACCACCACCAAACCCTAAGTTTGATGCCATACCCCCATCAAACGATTTTGTGTTGCATCATGGATCCTCGTGTGATTGTTGCCGATTTCAACAAATTGAACTTGCTCATGTGTATGAGAAGTTAAATTTTCTTGAATTCCTCCTCACTCGACCTCCTATTCAAGTTTTCGTTCCGGTGGACAAAACTTCGAATGATGCATCGTCGTCTTTTTAGTTTTATTTTATTTTTAGCAATCTTGGAAAATATCACTATTAGACTAGCTTATGCTTAGTGGTTTATTTTCCATATTTATTGCTTTTAGATACTCATACTATATGTATGACTATCTTCTTTGTTATATTTTTTTTGTAACCTTTGTGTTATTTGTGTGCTATCTAATTAGTTCTACTTTGAGTTGATCTTGGTTAATTTTTTACAATTGCTTATGGGTGATTCCATCAATTCTAAAGCTTTAACCCATTGACAAGCTTATCATCTTCATTGGATTGAAGTTTGATTTTGTGAATTACCTCTTTGGACATACTTAGCAAAATACTTGCTTCTAATTTGAGATTTCTTCTTTTTCTCCCTCTCAAGTTACTTAGTAGGTAGTGATCATATATACATTGGTGTTTCTTTCCTTTCTACTAACCTTTGTGTAGAATGTCACCTTAGCTCACAAACTTGGTGCCCCAAGCAAGGGGGAGCAACCACCAAGGGGGAGCTACTAGCAAAGTTCGATGCTCTTCAAAGACTTATGCTAACCTTTTTGCTACGACAAAGGGGGAGAAATGATAGTGATAAACTAGTTAATAATTCCATAGTTTGTGTTTCTACGTAAATGAGTTTATCGTCTGTCGTAATCAAAAAGGGGGGGATTGTTAATGCAAGTAATGCCTAAAAACATTATTAGTGTTAACTAATCTTTCTTAGTTTTGATCACAACAAACCATACAACACATTTAGTGTAAAACACAAAATGAATTATTTAACTAACACTATCATCAAGGTAATAATCATATCACTAACCTTTCTTAATCATACTTAGTGATCATCAAAATGATTATCCTTAAAACTCACTTTTGTTAATAAGACAAAAGACTTTTTAATAAACTTTCTTTTTTAGAAAATGTTTTATTAAAATGGAAAATGAAAATTTGAAAATGGCATATTCCAAATGCTGTTAGAATATCCTTTGAAGGGTTCAAATACCTCAGATATTCCCACCCAACTAAAAGACAAAAAACGGAGCGGAGTCTAGTGGTGGTACCTTAAGTACCTACGCGGTACCTTAGCGATATGGTACCGCGGGGTGAGATAAGGTACTGCGCACAGTAGCCGTTATAGATCCGTTGTAACTTTGTCTTCTTTAAATAGTGGGTCAAATCTCATTTTCCAGTAAGCCTCTTGGACGTTTTTCTCAGCCCTCTTTCTATTTTCTATAGCATAATCATTAGTAAATGATCATTTAAATTGTTAAGGATGTTTACATATGATTATCCTCTTGATCCCCTCCTTTACCATGTCCAATGAGAAGATCACTCACTCACTAGTGTTGTGATAAAGATGAATCTATGAGCTAGTCATATTCATCATGATACCCCTTTTTGTTTTAGGTCAATCCAATGTATTTATGAATACTTGGACTAGTTGTGTTCATCCAAGTTATTTGTGGATACTTGGATTTGTTGTGTACATCCATTGCATATGTGTTTGCTTGGATTTGTGTTGTGTAAATCCAAGCTACATGTGTATACTTGGATAAGTCTAGTTGAGTTGTAATAGATTTGATTAGGAGTTCTCACTAAACTATAAAGTGATGTGGTTGTGTCTTGTGAGTTCTCACTAAACTTTAAAGTGATTAGTAGTTGTGTTGTGTGAAGTTCTCACTTAGCTTCAAAGTGAAGAGTCGTGAAGATTGGTTCTACCTTAAGATTAAAACTCGACATCTAGCCTTGTGTCGTTAAATTGTGAAGTAGGCAACGTCGTGTAGATTGGTCCTAGCTAAAGATTAGGTCTCAACATTTAGCTTAGTGTCGGAAAATAAAGTAAGCAACGATGTAAGGTTTTCTCCGCCGAGAAGGGAGCTTGTGGATATAGTGGAAATCTCGAGTAGGTGTACTCGAGGAGTGGAGTAGAAACGAGGATAGAGCCTCGTTGTCGAACCACTATAAATCTTGGTGTCTTCCCACTAGGTTGTCTCCTTCCTTGCTCTTTACTTATTTCATTATCATTATACTTGCTTATTATCCTTGCTAGTGTATTTCAATTGAACCTAATCATTATGCAACTTAGCATCAAGTAAAAGATAGTTTTGATACAAACCAAATTGAAAGTAATTTTAATTTGGTCACCAATCGAAGAGAAACTATTCAACCCCCCCCCCCCCCCCCCCCCTTCTAGTTTCTACATGAGGGTTCACGGCAAAGGGAGGGGTCGGAGGAGAGGAGTGAAATTTTTTTTTTATGAAATGGTTATTATGTGTTTTGGTGAAGGAAAATTGTATATATATATATATATATATATATATATATATATATATATATATATATATATATATATATATATATATATATATATATATATATATATATATATATGGTGTTAGGTATAGGGGTAAAACTTGCCAACTTTGAAACCTTTGGACCAAAAAGTAAATACTTAGTTAAAAAGCGAGAAATGACTATTAGTAAATTTTGAATATATTTACGGGGCTCGGGTTTCGTAAAAATACTTTTCAAAAGATAAAAGGCATCACAAATATGATAATATGGATTAAATTCGACTTAAAACGTAATTAAAACGAAAACGTCAAAAACATCAAACATTGAAACAATCGACAATGAAATGTAAATATCGGGCATCCGTCGGTATCGCGATCATTAGTAGTTCTCGTTATTCATTGATTTTGAGTAAACTCATTGTAAAATGCATGCGGATGGTTTTTAAATCAAAACCTTGATTTAAATGAATATGGAAAAATAAAATAAAAATTTATAATTCCAAATAAAGTATTCTCAATGATCAGAAAATACTTAATAAGTATAATTTATTAAAATTATCATGATCTCAGGATTTACATATAAGAATACAAGAAAATATAATACGTTGAAAATTCAAGAAGCACGAATAAAAGAATTAAATAATACCGGAAAAAATACGAGTTCTTACAGTCTACCCCCCTAAAGGAACTCTGGTCCCTCAAAGTTCTACTGGAGACAGAAAAAGATGAAAACGATAGGAGGTACATAGTGTAGGACTGATTCATTGCTTCCCAGGTAATTTCTGCACCACAGCGTACCTTAACAATTAGAATTCACTATGGTTCAGTTTCTTAACTCCTTTTCGAATAAAGTTTCAAACTTGGATTAGAATAATGACCTTTTAGTTCGGAGAAATATCAAGAATTTCTTAAACATACAAGGTGCGCTAAAATGAATCAAGATTGGTATTCAATAAGGAATCGCAAGTCGCGCAAACGTTAAATATGATAATCTTTAAACGTAACAATCTAATTACAAGAGAAATGGAAGGAAAAATGAATTACATATGATCATTTAAAATACAAGTTATCACAATTACTTGTCTAGGATTTAGTCTCACTTTCAAATTTAGCTTTAGTATTTTCTTGATTAAAATAAAATTTTACAAGGTTTAGTGATTTAAAATCAAACTATCTATATTTAGTGATTAAGCAGTCGATAAATTATTTTTCTTGATCAGGATTTCAAAGCAAGAAGTAGAACATTTCAAAATAGTTATCTTGATCAACTTAAGAACTTGTGGATGACTGTATGAAGTTATTGTTAAAAACTCAGGTTTATCGTTACCATTAGGGAAAATCAAGTTTCCAAATTAATTAGAATCATTGTTAGAAATAATAAATTAAATTGATAATTTCATTAGGTTGAAAGTAAAGTACGATATAATCAAATACTTTAAAAGATAGAGCTTGACATCCTTTTAAACACTAGTTATAAAAGAGCCAGAGGATGTATAGATCTGACATTTATCTTGAAACGGTTATTTTGGTAATTTAACTACTTGGTAAAATGTGTAAAATGTTCTTAAAAATTTGTAACAATTTTTAGAAATCCAAGTAGGTGATTAAGGTATCAAATAATAAACATAGGACATGTTTGGATTTTCAAATGGTGACAAGATAGCAAACAAGTATGAAACGAATAATAAGTAACAATCAGTATGCGAGCAATAGCACGAGGGGATAAAACGTAATTTGTATCAATTTCTTAACGAACATGATAAAGTAGAGGCATAAATGATAAGGACAATAAGAAACAAAGGATTTAGCAAGATTAATTCACGAGTGTGGTTGGCATCACCAACAATGACTTATTATGTTCTTGGTGGTCGATATACGATCGAAAGAGAAAAGCCACACAATAAATTTTCGAATCACAGAAATTTCTTAAGAAGTCACTTAAGAGTAATCCTCGTAAAATCAACAACATTAGCAATGAGAGGCGAAATCAACACATGGTTCACATGAATGAATTTCAAGACATTAAAGTCTAACACACATCATGACAAGTACACTAAATCATTGTTCACTTCTGTCATAAATCACTATTCGCGTCAAGAGACGTTTCGAAGGTCTACAAAAATAGATAAAGAAGGTCGATCGATGTAGAAGCATAACAACGTTGAAACTTTCAAGTCTTGTATCAATGGTAAGAAATTAGACAAGTGGTAACGAGAATTATGTCACGAAGGAAGATGAGGTAACATGTATAACAAAGATCGTTGAGTAAGGAAATATGTGCTTAAGGCATGTACTTCGTTCAAGAAAAGATAAGGGATCATATGTGTATGTCGCGAACTGGTGCTACTCGCATAAGATGTAAAAGTTTTCAAAACTTTATTTTATCTAACTTTTTATGGAACATAATTAAAAAGTTGGTTCTTGGCAAAATATTTAAGGTGACTACTATTCGGCCTCACATGGCTCCTTTTAAATTACGCATAGGTGATCAGACCATACATAATTTAGGTCTAGCAATGCGATGCTCAGCTTCGTCAAACCAGTATTACATGTCATATGATTTATAATATGTATATAATGCCATTTATAAAAGCAGGAATCAAAATAATTTATGAAACTCTTCGCCAGTAACTAATTGGCTAGATGTTTAAATCAAAAATTTTATTGTTACAAAATTCTTTACAAGACCAATTGTCGAACAATTTGTGAAATTACATTGTAAAACAATGACCAATGTAAAACATTTTGTAAAACGTTTCGCAAACGATAACAGTTTAAATTTATATGGTGACATAATGATAGTTTACAAAATAGCGAGTGGGTTACATGAGGGGTAATAAAGAGTAGTTCAAGACAATCAATGAAATGGTTACAAGGTGATAAATTTGCAAATGGTTTAGTTGGAGTCGTCATGAATCACGCGCCAAAATGATAACGAACGACATGAAAGCAAGAACTTCAAACCTCGGCCCAAATCAGTGATACGATGTAAGAAAAGAAAGATAATATATAATGACAAATAAGTCATGTATAAAAGAAAGGATAAAGGAATCCATAAGTGTTCACATCGTAATTCAGTCGACATAAAATGTACTTTTATGAAAGCAGGGCATTAGTTCCCAAATAGTACAACTACTCCGAAAAGTTTCTATTTTAGGAAAGTTTAGGAATTTAACATGTAATTAGTGACGCATAAAATGTACACATTTTTCGAAACATATAGTTCATCATCGGTTTATCAAATCACTTGGTTTCAGAAGTTCAGGATTTATGTATGACCGAGCTCAAAGTTACTATTTTTAAACGTTTTCAGACACAATCAATGTCTTTAGTTGTAAAATATCATTAGTTAAAGTTTCACGAGCTCAAACGAACTCAAAAATGCTCTAAACCATATTTTAAATTCTATCAGCTTTGACATTTTAAGTTTGACTTTTGGGGTCTGACCAGAGCAATTAACTCGCTAAATTATATTTTTAAAGCAATTAGGTGTAAAACGATGTTTTGGACAACTTTCTAGTTTTACTCGAGACTTGAAACGGATTAAAAATGGACGAAAATGCCCTCGCATCAAATCTGTCAACAAAATGATATTTTAGAAATATGCAGAAAATAAGTTCTTAAATTTTACAATTTCAAATGAGCGTAACTTGCTCGTTTTTAAGATCTACGGGTCGAATTTTATGTCCTAAACGAACATCTCAACAAGTGAAAACATATTTTTATGTCTAAAGTTTATAAAATATTTTCTCAATATCGTTAAATTACATGTAACTTTTCTATAGAAAGTATATTTTTCGACACCTTGAAATTTAATCAAACTTCATAACGACCCGAATTTATGTACACACATGACTTGTGGGATCCATAAAGACGAAAGAGGATAGATTGTATAATTAAGCATGTGAAGAAAAATATAGTATGGAAATGGTTCAATAATGCCAATAATAAACTAAGAAATCAAAAACGGCGCATGACATTCGTGTCTTTGATTTCAAGATGCAAGGTAGGAATGTCTCTTGGTTGCGTGATTTTCTAAAATCACAAGACATACCAAGAAAGAAATGGAACATTAACGGGTTGCACTCATGGAGCAAGGAGGGTTAATGAAAATGAAGAATACAAGTTTATAAAAGTAGAATCGCATTTCAAATAATCACCACATAATAGAGAATGGATTACAAGATAATGAGGGTGTTTTCAAGGTACAACGAACATTGTTATTCGAAGTCAAAACGTAGAATGGTCAATGAAACAATAATTAATCGGTATTCGAGTGTCGTGTAAAACGGTGACGTAGAGGTCAATCTAAGTTATGAAAAACCACAATATTAATCAACACGGATTCAAGGAATGCTTCGAGATGTGTGACCCAAAGGATGTCCTTTAGTCTTTTTTGGAGATACATTGAGCTACACAATGGTTTGTAGACTATTTCTCAAGACATTAAATCACAAATGGTCAGAACACAATCTGGATATCTAAATAGATATTTTAAAAGAGTTAAACAATGAAGGTAATGCACAAGGTAGAAAATGAAAATCAGAAGTTTCATTGAAAGCAACACTTCTTAATCCCAAACAATGGTATCACGAGAGTATACACAACATGTAACAGAATGAGTCAAGAAAAACAAGCGGTCCAAAACGTACGAGTATATGAGGTCAGTCGTATCACACATAAATGAAATAGCAATAGTAGTCAGAAAAGTGAGTATGAAAAGTCGACAGCATACGCGCTCCGAATACAAGTACGTAACGTCATAACAAATTATAAGCATGGTAACAAAATCAAGTTTACATGAAGAAGAATTCAAGAAATGCAGTAAGAGCATATGTAAACAAGTAATATTCAATGATAATTCATGAAGCACAAAGACTTTGAAAAGACATATTAATTATCGTCATTAGGGTAATGTAATATTTCAAAATGTAATCAAGAGATGAAATACTACAACGATAATTAAAAGTAAATAATAAGGATTAGGGAGTTACCCGCGCATATATTGAACAACCATGGCATATTTTGTGTTTGACACTTAGAAACATGAAATATTTGAACTTTCGGTTATAGACTAAGTTTTGATAAACGTCTCAGTTTCCTATTACCATCGCTTTGATACCAATCTATGAGACCCCCAACATCAGGCAAGGAAACAACTAGGCATCAAGGGGGTTCCACGTCATGGTACAAGAAACAATGAAATATTGTTGACACAAAGTTGACGTAATAAAAACATATACATTACATCATAAAAGATTCAAAGTTTTAAACTTAGGTCCTAGAGTTTTATAAGCGGAAAAATTTGTTATTTCATCATGATTTATAACTTATAGTTACCAAAAGTACAGAATAATCTTCTGACGGTTTTTAGATAAAACCAATTTTTAATATACACAAAATCTCCAAGCTGCGATAGTATCCTGCGGGCTCCCATCCAAGTGAAGCTAAGTAATAATACCTGAGATTAAACATGTAATATCGTCAACATAAAGTTCAGTGATATTCAAAGGTTTAGCATTAAAGGTGTGGAACACAAGCATTCATTTGTAAACAAGAAACATGGATTATGGTTACGTACGATAACCATAGTCCGAAACATTATTATTGCTATTTAGTTCATGAACCGAAGCTTAACCAAGTCTAAGTTTCTCTAGTGAGTATTCAGCCTAAATACTCAAGTAACAAATCAAATGTTAAATGCGTAAAGGTGATCGGGACGGGGATTGTCAATCCCAATGGATCCACCCACAACATTCACGCTTAGCAACAAAAGTAAATTAACGGTTCAAGATCAAGAGAGGCAACTTAAGACTATAGACTAAAAGCAATAATATCAATGAAAACTGTTTGAAAAGCATACAAGTCTGGATAGCATACAAGTTCTGGATAGCATACAGTTTTTAAATGGTTGTGTTCTACCATGTAAAATCTCACCTCGCGTTTAGAAACAATGTGCAAGTAAAAAGGGGCTATGAACTAACCTTAGCCACGAGGTAAGTGAATCATTGTACTCAGAAGATGAGTAGAAACAGTAGTTGTAAGACGATCACCAACGATATGGATGCCCGATAAACACGAAAGCCGTAAACTACCAAATAAGGCGCGCACTTTATTAGTATTTGACTCAAGTATAAATTATACTTAATAACATAAAACTTAAGTTATAAAACCATGACAAACCCGAAAGATCAACAATGCAAGTGATACTTCAATACCCTTCTAGTTATTCACTTTATTAACTACTTCCTCGATAAAAAATCTGTCGGTACATACCAAATGTACTCGCTGCTTTCCCATACTTAGACAACTCGGATTTTTAATGAAACTTGGTGAAAAACTTAATCATAACCTGAACAAAACTCAGTTTAAGTTTCTTTCAATGATTTACATTTTAGAACCACGTGCTCGACACATTTCTAAACTTGAAAACCAGACAGATTTGTAAACTTGACTCGTGAAACCACTTTGACCACCCTAACCATTACCATTAGCAAAACCGACCATTGACTTTGAAGATAAACTCAAAATACTAAGTTTAGGGCCTGAGAACAGCCCTCGACCAGTTGTAAAACTCATTTTATATTCCCCGAGATTCGATCCAAATATCGAGATAATTTCATATTGTGTCGATACTCGTCTCCCGGTACACGAATAATCAAACTAGCGTAACTTCTTCCTCGTTTTGAGTTAGAAGCTCTAAATTATATCAAATCAAACATAACGAAAATCTATACAACACAATCTATTTATTCTAACAATAATCCAATCTTAAATTGCCCAAAATCAGCGTCAACCTACCGCCTAAAATCACCACTGTAAAAATCATATCAAAACCCTTTTTCGACATAAATTTCTCATTTTTCTACCAATACTATCACCTTACAATCAACCCTTATTAACCTTAACACTTGCATGTATCAAAATAAAAAATCAAAATCAAAAACTTTAACTTTTTAACATTAAAACATGAAGATCATAGCATGATCATCATGCATCATGATGATCAATACTCATCCCAACCATAAAATCATAAGAACATGAAAACTTGTTGCATGTGTAAGGTTTTTGCATCATAGGAATCACCTTTAAATTCTAAGAGGTGGTCTTAATTTAGTTTTGTGTAAATCAAGTTGAAAATTGATGATCAAGAGTTGTGTTTGGTGTGAGGGTTCACGGCAAGGGGAGGGGTGGGAGGAGAGGAGTGATATTTTTTATGAAATGGTTACTGATAGGTGTGTAAACACCCATCCTTTTTACCACTTAATTACAATAATAACCGAGCCAAAACGTGTATTTTATGTCATTTATGTTGGAATTATGCGTGGTTTGTGTTTTTGTTGTGATTTAGGACGAAAAGGTGAAAAGTGGAGAAAACACGGGCATTCACGGGCTTTTATCGGAGAAAAAGACAAAAGACGAAGTCATGAAATCAAGAGTGCAAAAAGAACGGAAGTCCAAGACCAATTCGGAAGATTTATCGAAGAAAAAGTCAAAAGACGGAAGTTTACTAAAAGCCGAAGAACTCAAGTCTTATTTATTTAAGAAATCACAAGACGAGAGTAGAAATCCCGAGACAAAGTCGTTAAAGTCCAAGATTTGAGAAGATTAAGGACTTAATGGTGCAATTAAAGAAAGAAGAAAGAGGGGAGGAAGCTTCCTCTAAGCACCTCCCTAATCTCCTATAAATAGCCTTCATTTTCATTTCATTAGCTTTTGTTGGCTAATAGTGACAATTAGTTCTTCCACTTTTAATTACCTTGTCATTTAATTTCATGTCCATTTAAATACATTGTCTTGCACTTTTAATACCTTTTAATTCCAAGTAAATGTTCTTTAATTTTGTTGCTTTAATCTTCATTTACCTTTGATCAAGTTTCTTTTCATCATTCTCATCCTACTTTTCTTGTTTTTGGTTAGTTACAAATTCGGATTAAGCAAGCTTTTGCTTAATCTCTTGCTTATTTGATTAAAGGTTTTGTCTTTTCTTTTCCCTTTTAGCTTTCATACGAAATAAGTCATAAGTTTGACAATCTTGTGTGCTTATTTGGTATTTAGCTTAAGTGTTTTCAAAGTTTTCTTTAAAGTTTTACTTTTTAAATTCTATTTTATTAAATTTTGTTTTTTTATTTCGAAAGGTTTTAACTTTTTAGCTTATTGTCTCGTTTTGTTTCCATTCCATTTAGTTTTTGTTACTGCTTATTAGAATCAGCTTATTTAGTTCTTGTGCTTATTACGAATACATCTTCCATCGGAAAGGAGAGTTCCCACATTGCGACAGATAAACCATCTCATTCCGATCGTGACAATCGGTTGAGGGTTTTGTATTCCGACAGAAGGATTGCGATCAGCATTCCGATAGGTTCTTTCCCCCTTATTTCGATCAAGATTCTGATCGCTCATTGCGATCGGGATTGTGACGACTCTTAAGGCTACATTGAGACGAAGTGCTGCCCGAATTTCACTAGCCATATTCCGACGGTTTTGCATTCCGACAGGTGATTCCGATCTGACATTCCGATCTAAAATTCCGATAGAATTCATACCTATATTCCGATCTGGATTCCGACGGTATTGGTGGCAGCATTCCGATCTGGATTCCGATGGTTTGGGGTTTAGAATTATATTTTGCTTTGTTTTATTTTTAAGTTACATTTTAATACTTCGTCAAATTTAATCACGCTTTAGGCTTTAACTTTAAGTCATTTAATTTCTTTACTTTTCAAAGTTTTTAAATATTGCACAATTTTATTTTAAATTAGAGTTAGATTTAAATTAACGTCATTTACTTTTAATGTTTTGCATTTTAAATATACTACAACGACAAATCTATTTGTTTCACCAAAGAACGACTGAGTCGCACATTAATCGATTTTTCAATTCGAAGAGACTGTGACGATAACTTTTTACATACAAAATCTGGTGTATCAAATGGCGCCGCTGCCGGCTCTTTTCGTAAAGATTAACGGTTTTCTGTGAGAGACGCGTTGTTTTTTTGGGATCCGTTCACTTGTGATCGTTATTTTCTTGCTTAAAAAATTCAAAAAACCATAAAAATTAAAAAATTGTTAAAAAAACACATAAAAATTAAAAATTAAAAGCATCCAAAAAGATTTTATTTTTATTGTGTATATATATTGTCTTTGCGTGTGGTATTGTTTTCTTTTGCCTTTGTAGGTGTATGCGTACTAGATCTTCTAATTATCAAGAGCCCGAGACTCGAGAAGATTTAAGTATGGCAGGTTTCCACAACAACAATAATCCACCGCACCTCAACAACAACAACAATGTTCTTCCACAGCCCGATCTTCGGACAATGGAGGAGCTTTGTCAACCTACCATGTTTGGACGAGGAGGACCGATTGCGCCGATGCAAATCACGGCTCCGGAGTTTTCGTTGAAGCACCACATGATTCAGCAAGTGCAAACAAATCCATTCTCCGGAATGCCTGATGATGATGCCAACAAACACCTCGACAAGTTCATTACAATTACCCAAAGCATGAAGTTGCCCGGTGCCAGAATGGATGTTCTTCGTCTACAACTTTTTCCACATACTTTATCACAACACGCCGAGAAATGGTTTGATCGTCTCCCGAAGAATTCTATTCATACTTGGGATGACATGACTCAACGCTTTTTGTCGCGCTACTTTCCACCATCCATGGTCACGAGCCTTCGCAATCAAATCAGCGATTTCATGCAAGACCCCGATGAATCTCTCTTTGATGCTTGGGAACGATATAATGTTTTGATCGATCGTTGCCCAAACCACAACATGCTCCCTGTGACCTTAATTGATACTTTCTACAACGGTTTGACTTTTCATGATCGTGATACGTTTAATGCAGCCGCCGGTGGCACATTTATGAAAAGGAGACCCGAGGAGTGTAGAGAGCTTACTGAGAACATGACTACTCATCACAAAAACTGGGATTCCTCCGCTTCTTCAAGGAAAAACCCGAGAGTCAATGTTTCTTCTACTTCATCTAGCCCCGACATGACCGAATTCACCCGCATGATGACTGAAATGAACAAAAATATCTTTCTTCTCGCTACAAACCAACAACATCAAGTTAAAGCGGTTGCCAATCCTTGTGAAACATGCGGCGGTCCACACTCATACACTGATTGCCTTCTACTCAAGGAAATCCGGAAAACGTGTATGCGGCTTACAGTAATTATTCACCGGAAAATTACCAAGCCCGACCTCAAGGGGATAGAAATTTGTTGAGTTAGCGGTCAAATAATTACCTGTCACCCGGTTTTTCTCCTCAAAACCAAAACCTCAACAACAACTACATTAGAAGCAACCAAATCCCACCTCGAGCTTCTAATCCTTATCACCCACCCGCTCAACAAGCCCCACCCATCAATCAAGATGTTGAAGCCTTAATGAGAACCCAAGGTGAGCAAATCAAGAATCTACAGAGCCAAATTATCAATTTGAAAGGGGATATCACCAAGCAAGGAAATGACATTAGATCCGAGCTTCGAGATAATATTCAATCCTCCTTCAGCAATCAAACGAATGATTTGAAGAATATGCTTGCTAGTTTCTTGCCCACAACTCAACCTTCTACTTCGAGTTCTCTACCTTCAAACACCGTCACCAATCCGCGAGCGAATGTGAGTGCTATTACTACCCGTAGTGGAGTTACTTTAGTAGGACCACCTATTCCGCCCCCATCATCTACACCTCCTCCACCACATTTATCCTTACTCCTCCTACACCTAGTATTAGTACACCATTACCGTCTCCGCCTCGTCATGACGATGTACCCACCAAGAATCCTCCACCAACCCCACCTTCAACATCTCAACCTTCACCAACCCCACCTTCACCTTCTCCTCCTCCACCACCCACCCCTAGCATTCCTTACCCTTCTCGACTCAACAAGGCTAGAATTTTGACTGAGAATGATATTTAAGTCTCTCACCTTTTGGAAAAGGTTGTCGGCATGAAGATCACCTTTACCCTTGTTGAAGCTCTTGCACAAATGCCACAATTTGTCAAGATGTTTAAGGAATTGCTTAATAAGAAGGAGAAGATGGCCGAGTTTATTAATACTTGATTGAATGAAACCGTCCTTCTTAAAGAACTTCCGGAGAAACTTGGAGATCCTGGTCGTTTTGTTCTTCCTTTTACTTTTAACCAAACCGACAAATTTACTACCTTAGCCGATCTCGGGGCAAGTACTACTTTGATGCCTTTAAGCGTTTGGAAAAAGTTATCATTGCCCGACCTTACACCCACCAAAATGACTCTTGAGCTAGCCAATCGCAATCTCGCTTACCCCGTTGGTATTACCAAAGATGTGTTCATTAAAGTTGGCACATTCACTTTTCCGGTCTACTTTGTCGTTGTTGATTATGAAATGGACCCTCGTATTCCGTTAATACTTGGACGCCCATCTTTGAGAACCGGTCGAGCTTTAATAGATGTGGATAAATGTGAGCTCATATTAAGAGTCGGGGATGATGCACAAGTGTTTGAAATGGGGAAGCTTACAAGCAAATCCTATAGAAGAGAATCAGCGAATATGATTAATGTGCTTGATGATTTTGTCGTCTACAACAATCCTCTATTCGATTCTTGCATTGATAATCCACTGTTTCAAGATGATGTGGATGATTCTCTATCCAATTTGGAACCTTCACCCATATATGATTCTCCATCGATCTTTGATGCTTATGATGATGATTCTAGCTCAGATACGGATGATTATGATGACTTTACTTCCGAGTATCCCGACATGCCCACATATGATGATTTTGATGAGGCCGATACTCTTTCGAGTGATTCTTCACATGATGAAGCTCCTCCGCCATCCATGCTTAATCCTACTTTGGATGACTACTCATTTGAGGAAGACTTCTCTACTTTTCTCAATACATACTTCCCTCATGAGAGTGATGCTCCTCCTTTAGATTTTGATGATTATCGTCTTGATCCTACATTGGATTTGAAGAAAATTCTTTCAAAGGAGAAGCAACCGGTCGACACCAACATCCGCAGCACGTATGATTTAACACCTCTTTGTCCACCTTCTGAGGATGAGGTTGTGCATCTTTTTCGCGGATCTTCTTCACATTATGCTTTGCCTGAGTGCTATTTTCTCCTAAAGGAAAAGGTGTTCGACCCCGGTATTGATATTCTTCAGCCATCTCAGTATCCACCTGATGAAATAAAAGGAACTATCTTTGGAACTTATGGAAATTTGCTTGCACCACTTCACCCTTGCTTCCACCGTGCTCCATCTTTGCTTAAGGGAACCTTGCCTATTCTTCTTTGGCTTGCCTTGTTCGCCTTAAGCTTGTGCTATTCGATGGACGAAAACTATGTCTTTGATCCTGGTAGATGTGTTTCATGCTTCTTCCTATGCTAATCAAATTCGAGTCAGGCTCACGACTCGGTTAACAAAAATCAAGCGCTTCTTGGGAGGGAACCCATGCATCTATCTTTTAGCTTTCTTTATCCTAAGTGTAGGGGAGACCCGTTGGTGTTTGCTATTTCCTCTCTTCTTCTATTCAGGGATTCGAGCGCTCAATGATCCACTCTTGATATTTTTGACGACCCGTGATTCCGTGTTCCCATCTTCCCGGTTCTATCCTAAACTCTTTTCGATTCACTATTTTATATTTCTAAATATTAAAATAGGAATCTCGTTAGTTGTTTTTTTTCCTTAGCGAGATTTAAACAAAGTGCACAATCTCCTAAGTGTAGGGGAGTTTACTCCCACATGCTTAAACATTGAGGACAATGTTTATATTAAGTGTAGGGGGGACTTCTATCGAAGTTAAGTGGTCTTTTCCTTGTATTTGTCCTCATTTTAACCGGAAAATCAATTTTTCGACATTTTTCAAAATTTTTGATCTATTTTGGCCTATTAGTTTTATCCTTTCTATAGCTATTTTCTTTCCTTGCTAGAATAAATTTTAATAAAGTGGTTTTAATTTTTAAACATTGTGAATCATTTGACTCAACCCGAGTTTACTTATCTAAGTTTACTCTAGCTAGTATCCTTAACGTGTTTAAGTCAAGTTTTGCTAGGCTTTTATATAGGGAGCTATAAAACGCGAAAGTCTTAACTCTCACGGGTTAAGAACAAGAACTTTTCGCAAGTTCCTATAATTGATCCTAGAGAGTCGTTATCAAGGGAACTTTAAAACGCGATTTCTAAACTTGAAAAATTCTAAGAGTTTGCAAGATCCTATAGGCGACTCGAAAACCCAAAACTTTGATTTAATAGGCTAAGCATACACGAGTCTCATTCCTTGAGATTTTAAACTGTGGACAACGAGAGATGATAGAGTCAATTATAAGTTTGGTATTCTTTCGTGAATTTATGTGAGTTAATTATAAGCTTATTCTCCCATCGCTTGCTAATAAATTTATCTGCAATAAATAAGGTTGTACGATTTGAAAAGTTACTTAGCTTCTAGCCCAAGATCGTTTAAAAGTTGCTCGGTATGGATTAGAGTTCATAGACAAGGCATAACTTATTAAGCGGGATGCGAAGATTGGCGAGTCCGAAAAGGCCCTAACAAGGCATGAGGGCTACATTTTGTTGCTAAAGATCCAAAAGTGATGTGAAGAATCATTTATCAAAAATCTATATGAAGGATCGAGACACACGACGAAAAGCAATTACTCCCAAAAGATCATGGAGAAGTCTATCCGAAAAGACCCTAGCAAGGTATGAGGATAAATAGATCCAAGTCCAAAAAGGAGGCGGATCGTTGTATATCAAAGTCAAAAATAAAGATTGGAGAAAAATGAAGAAGTCGTGGTTCAAATATGAAGAATCTCTCAAAACTTCAAGTGAAGAAATTCCTATTATGAAGAGAAGACCATTATTTCATGAACGTCTCTCAAGGTTTGAAGTATGAAGTCGCTGCCAAATATCGGTCCGAGAAAGGTCTCAAATCGCGAAGCGAGTTATACCAAGATATGAACTTTATGAGGTCCCGAGAAGCAGTTTTAAAAGATTTTGTCCTTTAGCTAACTATTGATTAAATCGTCCCACTTTATTTTCAGCCTAAATAACTATCGAAATAAGTCAACAATGCATCCTCGTGATCATTCAAGACAATAATAAAATATAAGAGATACACCTAGGAATAAGGGAGTCTAAGTGAATAATTGGCCCACATGAGTTCGTGTTAGTTTGCTAACTTATAATAACAATGATCTCGTTTTTAAGCTTGGTTTGGAGAAAGTGAAAACTTGAGGATGATGATTATTCATGACATTTCCAAAACCCCAAGGTATGATTTTGATTTCTTTACTTGTTTAGTTATTTTTTATCTCTTTAATAAAGGCCAGCGTGGATTGATTGTGATGAAAAATGTAAACGTGCTTTGTAACTAATGCATTGCATGAGGACATTGCAATGGTCAAGTGTAGGGGATTTGATAGGTGTGTAAACACCCATCCTTTTTACCACTTAATTACAATAATAACCGAGCCAAAACGTGTATTTTATGTCATTTATGTCGGAATTATGCGTGGTTTTTTGTTTTTGTTGTGATTTAGGACGAAAAGGTGAAAAGTGGAGAAAACACGGGCATTCACGGGCTTTTATCGAAGAAAAAGACAAAAGACGAAGTCAAGAAATCAAGAGTGCAAAAAGAACGGATGTCCAAGACCAATTCTGAAGATTTATCGAAGAAAAAGTCAAAAGACGGAAGTTTACTAAAAGCCGAAGAACTCAAGTCTTATTTATTGAAGAAATCACAAGACGAGAGTAGAAATCCCGAGACAAAGTCGTTAAAGTCCAAGATTTGAGAAGATTAAGGACTTAATGGTGCAATTAAAGAAAGAAGAAAGAGGGGAGGAAGCTTCCTCTAATCACCTCCCTAATCTCCTATAAATAGCCTTCATTTTCATTTCATTAGCTTTTGTTGGCTAATAGTGACAATTAGTTCTTCCACTTTTAATTACCTTGTCATTTAATTTCATGTCCATTTAAATACATTGTCTTGCACTTTTAATACCTTTTAATTCCAAGTAAGTGTTCTTTAATTTTGTTGCTTTAATCTTCATTTACCTTTGATCAAGTTTCTTTTCATCATTCTCATCCTACTTTTCTTGTTTTTGGTTTGTTACAAATTCGGATTAAGCAAGCTTTTGCTTAATCTCTTGCTTATTTGATTAAAGGTTTTGTCTTTTCTTTTCCCTTTTAGCTTTCATACGAAATAACCCATAAGTTTGACAATCTTGTGTGCTTATTTGGTATTTAGCTTAAGTGTTTTCAAAGTTTTCTTAAAAGTTTTACTATATAAATTCTATTTTATTAAATTTCGTTTTTTTTAAATTTCGGAAGGTTTTAACTTTTTAGCTTATTGTCTCGTTTTGTTTCCATTCCATTTTAGTTTTTGTTACTGCTTATTAGAATCAGCTTATTTAGTTCTTGTTCTTATTACGAATACATCTTCCATCGGAAAGGAGAGTTCCCACATTGCGACAGATAAACCATCTCATTCCGATCGTGACAATCGGTTGAGGGTTTTGCATTCCGACAGAAGGATTGCGATCAGCATTCCGATAGGTTCTTTCCCCCTTATTTCGATCAAGATTCTGATCGCTCATTGCGATCGGGATTGCGACGGCTCTTAAGGCTACATTGAGACGAAGTGCTGCCCGAATTTCACTAGCCATATTCCGACGGTTTTGCATTCCGACAGGTGATTCCGATCTGACATTCTGATCTAAGATTCTGATAGAATTCATACCTATATTCCGATCTGGATTCCGACGGTATTGGTGACAGCATTCCGATCTGGATTCCGATGGTTTGGGGTTTAGAATTATATTTTGCTTTGTTTTATTTTTAAGTTACATTTTAATACTTTGTCAAATTTAATCACGCTTTAGGCTTTAACTTTAAGTCATTTAATTTCTTTACTTTTCAAAGTTTTTAAATATTGCACAATTTTATTTTAAATTAGAGTTAGATTTAAATTAACGTCATTTACTTTTAAAGTTTTGCATTTTAAATATACTACAACGACAAATCTATTTGTTTCACCAAAGAACGACTGAGTCGCACATTAATCTATTTTTCAATTCGAAGAGACCGTGACGATAACTTTTTACATACAAAATCTGGTGTATCAGTTACTATGTGTTTTGGTGAAGGAAAATTGTATATATATAGTGTTAGGTGCAGGGGTAAAACTTGCCAACTTTGAAACCTTTGGACCAAAAAGTAAATACTTAGTTAAAAAAGGGGAAATGACTATTAGTAAATTTGTAAATATTTACTGGGCTTGGGTTTCGTAAAAATATTTTTCAAAAGTTAAAATGCATCATAAATATGATAATATGGATTACATTGGACATAAAACGTAATTAAAACGAAAACGTCGAAAACATCAAACATTGAAACAATCGACAATGAAATGTAAAATATCGGGCATCCGGCGGTATAGTAGTCATAGTAGTTCTCGTTATTCATTGATTTTGAGTAAACTCATTGTAAAATGCACGCGGGTGGTTTTTAAATCAAAACCTTGATTTAAATGAATATGGAAAAATAAAATAAAAAATTTATAATTCCAAATAAAGTATTATCAATGATCAGAAAATACTTAAAAAGTATAATTTATTAAAATTATCATGATCTCAGGATTTACATATAAGAATACAAGAAAATGTAATATGTTGTAAAATTCAAGAAGCACGAATAAAAGAATAAAATAATACCAGGAAAAATACGAGTTCTTACACCAACCATCTCCTTTTCCTCATATTAAGTTCTCTCTGAGTGAATATGTACTTGAAACTCTTATGATCAGTGAAGATGTCACATGATTTACCATATAGATAGTGTCTCCAGATTTTAAGTGCAAAGTCTGCTGCTTCTAGCTCCAAATCATGGGTAGGATAATTTTCCTCATAAGGCTTTAGCTGACGTGATGCATATGCAATCACTTTCCCATGTTGCATGAGTACACATCCTAATCCTTTACACAAAGCATCGTTGTAGATCTGAAATCCGCCTGTGCCAAATGGGAGAGTAAGAATAGGTGCAGATACTAACCGCTACTTAAGTTCTTCAAAGCTCTTCTCCTGCTCATCAGTCCAAACGAATTTCTCTCTTTTTTGCATCAACTTGGTCAAAGGTAAGGTTAGTCTTGAAAAGTTCTCCACGAATCAACGATAATAACCAGCTAAGCTCAGAAAACTACGAACCTCAGTTGCAGACGTCGGTCTTGGCCATTTAGTGATAGCTTCAACCTTTGTAGGATCGATGGTAATCCCTTCTGCGGAGACAATGTGGCCTAGGAATGACACCTTGTTTAGCTAGAATTCACACTTGGAGAATTTGGCATACAACTGCTTCTAACGAAGAATTTGTAGCACAATACGTAGATGTTATTCATGTTCTTCCTTGGATTTAGAGAAGATGAGGATGTCATCGATGAACAAAATAACAAATTTGTCTAAGTACTCGTGGAAGACGTGGTTCATAAGGTCCATGAATACCGCAGGAACATTAGTGAGTCCGAAATGCATGACTACGAAATCATAATGGCCATATCTTGTGCGAAAAGCAGTCTTAAGAATATCCTTCTCTTTTATTCGCAGCTGATGATAATCGGATCTTAGATCAATCTTGGAGAAATGCTTGGCACTTCGCAGTTGGTCAAACAGATCATCGATACGCGGTAATGGATAACGGTTCCCAATCATGATCTTATTCAGCTCACGATAGTCAATGCATAAACGCATGCTGCCATCCTTCTTCTTGACAAAAAGTACCGGCGTACCCCATGGTGATACACTCGGACGGATGAAACCTCGCTCTAGTAATTCCTACAGCTGGTCTTTTAACTCCTTGAGCTTAATGGGAGCCATGCGATAAAGAGCCTTAGAGATTGGTTGAGCTCCTGGGATGAGCTCAATTGTTGGAAATGTGTTTTCCCAAAGAAAGTCTCGGTCACATCATTATTAGCATAGATCAAGAGCTATAGAATATTTAGAACTTTGTAACTTGGAGCGACCTCCCTTAGGGGGAGATTGTTGGAAATACGTTTTTACGTATTTATGAAGGATCGGTCGCTCCAACGATATATTATTGTATTTGGCTCGTGATCCAGTTTGTACTAAATATAGTCCATATAGCCCACATGTAGGGTGGGCTATATATACCCCTCCTAGCATGTTAGGAGGGGTGGTTCATTCATTTTTACATAATTCATTTAATCTAATTTCACTTTCTCTCTCTACTTTTCTTTTCTCTCATTTCTCTCTCTACATCCCATCTTCATCTTCCCCATTTTCACCATCTAATCAATAGATCATCCATCATTTACCAAATCCTTAGATTACGTAGACCTACAATTGGTATCAAGAGCCATGGTTAAATCTTAGGATTTGCATATCTTTTTATCTTTTGATTTGGTGGTAAAAATTCTTTTCTTTTCTTATTGTCTATCTATTTTTTTTATCATCTTTTTATCTATCCATTTTATAAAGTTATTTATCAAGTTTATCAATTTTATAAAGTTTTTTTTTCAATTTTATAAAGTTATTTTTGGATTGTGTTGCTTTTTTAGTTTTTGAATCAATTAGTGATCTTTAGAAAAAATCAATCTTGAATCTTGTTGTTTTTGGTGTTTTTGTTATTGGGATTGATTGATAAGGATTGGGTTTAGCTTATTTTGGTAAAAATCATAAAACTTTTTGTGATTTTTGATAAAAAAAAAAAAATCGAATAGGCTGTTTTTCCGAATAGGCTGTTTTTTCCGAATAGGCTGTTTTTTCCGAATAGGCTGTTTTTCCGAATAGGCTGTTTTTTTCCGAATAGGCTGTTTTTCCGAATAGGCTGTTTTTTTCCGAATAGGCTGTTTTTCCGAATAGGCTGTTTTTCCGAATAGGCTGTTTTTCCGAATAGGCTGTTTTTTCCGAATAGGCTGTTTTTCCGAATAGGCTGTTTTTCCGAATAGGCTGTTTTTCCGAATAGGCTGTTTTTTCCGAATAGGCTGTTTTTCCGAATAGGCTGTTTTTTCAGAATAGGCTGTTTTTCCGAATAGGCTGTTTTTCCGAATAGGCTGTTTTTTTTCCGAATAGGCTGTTTTTTCCGAATAGGCTGTTTTTCCGAATAGGCTGTTTTTCCGAATAGGCTGTTTTTTCCGAATAGGCTGTTTTTCCGAATAGGCTGTTTTTTCCGAATAGGCTGTTTTTTCCGAATAGGCTGTTTTTAAGAGGGAAAATTGCATATATTGCAAGACGATACAAGAAGCAGCCACAAGAGAAAAGAATCAGGAGGAAAACGGGAACCAAGTAGCATGTCAGGTACAGATAATATTCTTCATATGTTGTCTGAAATGAATGCGCTAATTAACAATCCTGCTAATAGTTTTACGACTGCTTCATTAACCAATTCTGTGTCTAGGACTGAAGAGCTTGAAACCATTTTAGCTCAGCAATCCAAAGAGCTTGAGGATGCCAAAATTGAATTTTCAAAGAAAACGGAGAAATATGAAACATATTTTGAAAAACTTGAAAAGTCAAACGTTGTTCTTGAACGAAACTTTGATCAAATAGTTTTAGATTCTAAAGCTGAAAAGGATAATCTTTTGAAACAAATTAAGTTGCTTGAATCTAAGTTGGCATCCCAAGATGAATTGCTCAAAGAGAATGAGACCTTATAAGCTCAAGTTCAGGAAAAGGTGTTTGCTATAGCTGCGTTGAAAAACGAGTTAAGAAAAAATAGAGGACCTAGTGTGGACACTAAGCTTGAAAAACCATCAATCTTGGGGAAACCACCTACAAATCAGTTCGTCAGACAACCGATTGTCAGACAACCTACTGCATTTAGATCCGAGCGACCACCATCCTCGAGACCGCGGTTTGCCTCCCAAGTTGATCTGGTTCATCTTTTTAGACCAGTTACTCCAGCAACTAGGCCCTATGTGATCACTCCAGCTTTAGCAAGACCAAATCATATGATTGCCTCTAGTTTCCCTAAAAATACCAAGACCACGTCTAGAACTAGTTCAAATGACGTTTGCCATAAATCTGCTCTTAGGGAAGCTAAGCAAAAGACACATGTAAGAGATAGGAATTTCAAACCTAGTCAGATGCCTTCTAGTTTACCCAACACTGCTAACCGTAGCATGTCCAATCCTAGGAGCATCAATCAATCATCTAGGGATTCTAGATCTTACTCGGACATTAAATATGCTACTTGTAAAACATGTAGAAAATGTGTCTTTACGGCAAATCATGATTCTTGTATCAAAAAACTACTTAATGAGGTGAACTCCCATGCTAGAATTAAGTCCCAGTGGATAGCTAAAATCAAACCTTTTGGTAAAGTTTGGCGCCCCACTGGTAGCACTTTCACTCTTGTCGGAAACGAGTGCCCTTTAACTAGGATAGTCTCTGATTCTACAAAGACTACTAGGGAGGAAATTGCAAAGGATGATACATCACTTAAGCCTGAACTTAAGATTTTCTATAAAAGGAAACGTTTGCCAACTAAGACAAGTGAATCATCCCCTCAGGCCACCTCTGACACAAGAAAAGAAAACCGTGAACCCCCACGTGCTTCTAAAATAGATATCTCTAACCCATGCAAAAGTATACAACCTCCTAATGAGAATGCAGGTACCAAAGTTGATGTTCCAAAAGAACGAAGCGGTCCAATCATTGTATACCGTTCAACTAAGGACACTCTCAGAGTTTGGTTGCTGAAGAAGCAGATATCAGAGAAACTAGTATCTCAGGGGATTCATGGTTAAAGCTTACACGAGGACTTATAGTCATATCACAGACTGTAACTCGCTCATCAAAGAAAGGAAAGTTTATCGCCGATGATAAACTTATCCTAACAACGAGAAATTAAGTTTTCTCGGGCATGAGCTAATATTAAAAACATTCAAAGTTTTTAAGCTCATGCACTAGGACTTACAGTCACATAACAGACTGTAACTCGCTCTCAAAAGACAGGAAAGTTCATCCCGATGATGACTTATCCTAAAAACGAGAAATTCATTTTTCTCGGGCATGAGCTTATATCAAAAACATTCCAAGTTTTTAAGCTCATGCACAATGGTTTATCATTAAATATCAGATGGTAACCCGTGCTTCAAAGAAAGGAGAGTTTATCGCCGATGATAAACTTATCCTAACAACGAGAAATTAAGTTTTCTCGGGCATGAGCTAATATTAAAAACATTCAAAGTTTTTAAGCTCATGCACTATGACTTACAGTTAAATGTCAGACTGTAACTCGAACTTAAAATAAAGGAAAGATTATCTTTTATGATAACTTATCCTCTTAACGAGAAATTCACCTTTCTCGGTCATGAGCTTGTATTAAAACATTCGAAGTTTTAAGCTCAGAAAGGAAAGTGTATCTTTTAAATAAGAGAACTTTTCCTCGTAACGAGAAATTAACCTTTCTCGGTCATGAGCTTTCCGTTAAAACAGTCAAAGTTTTCAAGCTCATGAAAACGACTTCTAAGTAAATGTCAGCTTAGGACTCGTCCTTCAGATAAAAGGAAAGTTTATCGCCGATGGTAACTTATCCTTAACAACGGGAAGTTTACAACTTCTCGGACTTGAGCTCGCTTTTAAGATATTCAAC
Organism: Glebionis coronaria; assembly: GCA_025667525.1. Classification (NCBI taxonomy): domain Eukaryota; kingdom Viridiplantae; phylum Streptophyta; class Magnoliopsida; order Asterales; family Asteraceae; genus Glebionis; species Glebionis coronaria. The sequence goes on from CM046876.1 coordinate 267,899,957, forward strand.
ATCTTAAGCTCAAGAAATTGGTTTTTCAAAACTTTGAACACAATTTTTCAAGAATTTCTCAAAAGGTTTTTCTAAATCTTTCAAAATTGTGTGTTCAAAAATGTTTTGATAAAAAGAGCATGTCTTCTGGAATCGATAATATTTACGAACCTAGAAATGTCATTCAATAATGACACGGGGTTGTAAATAAAGTTCGAGCAGAAGTTTAAAAGATTTAAAACATGCTCCATATGGTTTGCTATTATTTCCGATAGTAACCCGCTTTTCACATTGAAGTCAAGCATTTCACCGGAAAGCTTTGACTTCAAAATCCGAAGTTATCAACTCCACAATCCAAAGTTCGTTGCAATTGATATCTACATACTCGACGATGCGACTACTCAAACGGTGACTACAGCTCTTTCAATAGAACACGGGTCAACAATTGAGGGGGAGCAATTGTCCAGCATTCAGAATCCTTAATGCCGAGAGTGCCAAGTTCACATATTGGTGTTAGGACAACGATATCAATCATACACATGGAGTCAAGAGATAACTTCAGAAGTTACGAGGAAGACCAACATTCGTGAACAAGAACCATGTGCTTCTTTCATATGCTGTTCTCCATTATTCAGGTCCAACCTCGTAAATTGCTAATCTTGTTAATACATTATCATATATGATCCTTGCATGTGATAAATACCTTACACTTGTGTTTAAAAGGTATTTAATTTACGTCTCAAGTACACCCTCATTAATTTGAGGGGGAGCTTGTGTAATTCATGAAGATAATTGGATTTGCATTTTTCTTCCCAAATTTTCTTAAAAGGCTATTAAATCAATTGATATTAAAAACATCGATTGGGTTAATATTTTTAATATGGGGGAGAAAATGTGATTTAATATGGGAAATGATTAATCACAAATGGTTTGACTTAACGTGTTAGCTCATCCCGACATGTGCGAAATGTTTTCGAATATCGTAGCATATGTTAAGGGGGAGCAAAATGGATTTGCACTTCAAAATGGATTTCATGGTGACATACACTTACCCAAAACATCTCTATTCACGACGGTAAAGATTGTGGTGACATAAGGATGGTAGGATAGGTTAAAGTCCAATGATTTCTCTAGAACCGGAGGAATCTTCCCAAGGACATTCTATAGCTAGAAATAGTAGTCCTTAGGAAAGATGGAGAAAGATTGTGAACGTAGTTGAATGCCGACCAAGTACTTAAGTTAGCACTGGAACAATCACAACAAGGTGCTAGTTATGACGTATTGGTAAGCATTGAAGGGGTTGAAGAATGAAAAAGAATTGTAAAGATAAAGGGTGTAAAGAAAGAAGCCCTCCTTACAACCTTAGGCAGAAACCGGGTCAATTCATATGCTATTGAGATCATTTTTAATGATTCTTGATATTGAAGAAAGACATCATGGACCCAGTGATGCAATGCACAACCCTTCCCAGCTAACTCAAATATCTCTCAAAAGGTATTTGTTTTAATCACACGGAGATCAACACATTATCTACTGGTTTATTCACTCCGAATAAATTGGTATTGAAAAGGTGGCACTCCTCTCCAGCCTCCGATCACTAAAATCCAAAATGCACGATCGAGTCTAGAGCCATTTGAGATCATCAAATATCTCATTAGGACACACTTTCATTATTCCTTGCTTGTTCACACAATGTGAAAAGTAAGAAAGATATTAAGAGTCCTACGCAAAATCTTCATGATCTTGCCTGAACATCCGAGTAATACGAAAGTATTTACAATGAAGATGGAAATCCTTCTTGAGCGAATATCAAAAAGCTCATGGTAGGTGACTTGTGCGATTCTTTATGAATCAAACTTGTGATAACTGGAAAGCAACAGTGGTTTAATTCTTAAATGAATTTAAACACGTTCCAGGCCTCTACGCAACATCTTAGTGACCTTTCCAGAACATTCAGAGTAATACTATTAAGTATTTACAGTGACGAATGGAAATCCTTCTAGTGTTAACATCAAACAGCACTTGGTAGGTAACTTGCAAGATTCTATATGAATCAAGCTAGTGACAACTGGAAAGCAACGATGGTGCGGTTCTTAATTGAACTTCACTTGTTCCAGGAACATGAATTGACGGCTTCAAATCATGCGGATAATATTATCCAAATGATTCACTCTTTACGTTCGCAGTCAGCTTTGGATGGTCGAGTAAAGAGAACGGGTTTACCCGCGAAATCTTGTCAAGGAGGTTCTTTATTGAAACTACCTGTCACAAGTACGATATTTAATATCGTCCAACGGTCTTCGTCGACCGGAGGTAAAATGCTACCGAATTAGAATGAAATGTTCAAGGCCATTTCATCCGTGTATATGGTTTGTTGCTAACTGTCTTATGCAGCGTAACAAAAAGGTGGCATTGCGGTGTATAATCCAGAAGAAGTCGTCACCACATGCTTATACTACATACACTTAGTACTTCAACAAATTCAAGAAAGTCTGAAGGTCAAGTCTTCCGCTGTATCAAACTCTGAAGCTTTCAAGAATTTAAAGGTATAAGTATGTGGAACATGAAGTCACGAAGAGGCAAATTTCACAAGTGATGAATGCACAAGGTCAAGGCAAGGAAACATGCTCAAGACTAAAGTCAAAGATCACATCAAGCATATTCACAAAAACAAGATCGAAGACTCAAGCATAGTATGCTAGGTTTAAGATTTTGTAAAATGGTGTGACCTCCCTTAGGGGGAGATTGTTGGAAATGTGTTTTCCCAAAGAAAGTCTCGGTCACATCATTATTAGCATAGATCAAGAGCTATAGAATATTTAGAACTTTGTAACTTGGAGCGACCTCCCTTAGGGGGAGATTGTTGGAAATACGTTTTTACGTATTTATGAAGGATCGGTCGCTCCAACGATATATTATTGTATTTGGCTCGTGATCCAGTTTGTACTAAATATAGTCCATATAGCCCACATGTAGGGTGGGCTATATATACCCCTCCTAGCATGTTAGGAGGGGTGGTTCATTCATTTCTACATAATTCATTTAATCTAATTTCACTTTCTCTCTCTACTTTTCTTTTCTCTCATTTCTCTCTCTACATCCCATCTTCATCTTCCCCGTTTTCACCATCTAATCAATAGATCATCCATCATTTACCAAATCCTTAGATTACGTAGACCTACATCAATGTTAAACTCTACTTCACGGATAGGTGGTAGACCCGGAAGTTCTTCTGGAAATACATCAGGGAATTCTAAAACAACTGGTTGATCTTGGATCGACGAAACTTCGGCAGTAATACCGTGAATTGAAGCTAAGAAGCCCTCGCAACCATGAGATAATACAACACGAGCTTCTAAGGCGGAAATGATTTGTACACACTTTCCTAGTATGAAACTATTGTGAATTTACTATGTTGCTTCAACATCACCGAAGATAACCCGATAGGTATGGCAGTCGATAGTAGCATGGTGCTTGGATAACCAGTCCATGCTTAAGATGAGATCAAACTCGCACATATCCAAAGGAAGTGTGTCTACTGGTCGAATCTTATCATCAAATTCTAGTGGAAGATCTCTATACACCTGGGTAATGCGTACAGAGTCTCGCATAGGCATGGATATACTTAAAATATTCTCTAGTGGCGTAGGACTTTATTAATACTAGTGGCATACGTAGTGGATGTGACTGAATGAGTTGCACCAGTATCGAATAAAACACAAACAACATGACCGTTCATAAAGAGGATGCCAGTGATAGTACATGAAGACTTATTGGCTTGATCCCTTGTGGCAGTGTAGACACGACCAGAAGCTGGTGGCTTAGGAAGAGAAACACTAGACATACCAGCCGTATCTCCCTTCTTGCAATCCTTCAGCATGTGTCCATATTTTCCACACCTGAAACAAACTCTGGCAGCCTTACGGCATGGTCCGGGATGTCTACGACTACAAGTCGTGCAGATAGGGTAGGTGTAACCTCCTGGAGGTACCCTTGCTACCTGAGAGCCTGTTTAAGAAATATGTGTGAGACATGATTATTTGGCATAAACATGACTACACTGAAGTTTTAAGTGATAATTTACCAGATGAAGACGAGTTGGTAGACTGCTGACCCTTAGTATTTTGGTCACGTCCACTCGCAGAGTTCCTGTGTATGATGCTGACATGTTAGTATGTAAAACATACAACAACTTAACATAGAAAAGTTTATGAATTTAGGGACCTGTCGTTGTTGGACTGGCTGGCATGGTTATGGTAATTATCATGACCGTTCCGCCTGTCGGATCCATAGTGGTCATTAGATTGACCGTGCCCCTTGTTGGAATTCTGTTGAGTGGCCGGTTGGGACCGGACTCCACCCTTCTGCCTGAAAGATACAATTGGATAGGAAAAGGTATAAATGAACAAACATATTGAAATAAAATGATAAAGCTTGATGACTGATATTTTGTACCTATTCTCTAGACGAGCTTGTTCCTCTTAGTCATCACGCTCATGCAGCATTTCCAAGCTACGTGCTGCATCATTAACTTGTGCCACATTAGTGTAAGTAGCACTAAGTAAACGATCCGCTGTCATGGAGTGAAGAGCCCAGCGAAAGTGCTTCGCTTGTTCTTCAGCAGTACCCGCAGCAGTGCCCAGAAATCCAGCCAACCTAACAAACCTCTACATAAACTCAGTGCTAGTCTCTCCAATCTTCTGACGAATGGAATGATAGTCCCTCTTGAGTCTTTCTTGCTCAGCTGTCGGAAAGAACTGACCATAAAACAGAGTCTTGAACTGATCCCGAGTCAAATCAGCCAACCAAACATCACCTCCATTTGCTAGCTTGTATGCCCTCCACCAAGCTAGGGCATCTCCGTCAAACTTATAGCAAGCCAACTTTGGTTGTAGATTCTGTCACATCCCATAGCATCAAAAATATGCTCCATGTGCGAAATCCAGTTTTCCACATCAGATGATATCTCATCTCTCTCAAAAGATCTAAGTTTCTGCTTGTTTAACCTCTCCAGCCAAGTGTGTTGAGTAACCGGTAGAGGACGAGGAGGCTTTTTGTTCTGATTCGGAATGTTCATTCATTCTGGATTTGATTTCTGATTTGTGGGAGCATAGCTTATAGAGTTGCTTGGACAGCTGCATCCAGTTCCTGTTCGCGTGTCATGACCATCTGACAGTTTAAAAGAGGAAATGAAATGATCAAGCTGATTAGAACATAGGATAAACATAATAAATGCATGAAGAGTTTACGAAGGCATAGCCAACGAAAATAGCCATTGGCAATAGTGGACGCCTATGGGTCGGTCCATATAATACAATTGACATGAGCAAAGGTGAACGCCTATGGGTCGGTTCACAAAATAAAATTCGAATAAAAGCACGGATGTGGGTATATTAGTCACTTGTTTTAGGAAAAACAAATAACTGTGGAAAGTATTAAATTCGACGGTTTAGGAAAACCGACAAATCGAATAAGTGCGAGTTCGTTCTCGGTGGATGTGTATGTGTATTAGGCCAACTATATAAAAATCAATTTTGGATTAGTGTCGTTTTTGGGTTTAGAAAGAGAAAATTGGAATACAAGTTACACTGCGATTACACTACGACGTAAAACGTAAAAACGTATACGAAAAGACGTAAAACGCGACGAAATTAAAAATTAAAGCAAAAAATAATTAAAATTAAAACTAAGTCTAAAATAGTTTAAGTAAGAATAAAAATTCAATAAATATTTTTTTAAACCTTTTATTTGTTGATCCCAAACTTAGATCGATTAGCTTTGTGTATACGAGATTCGATCAAGTAATACACGTAGAGAAACCTTTGTATATGCTTATGAATCTAAGTGTTATGCGGAATTTAACACTTAAACAAGAACACACAATGATATGAACAAACTTTCACTTTGATTATCAATATCAAACTTGCTTACAATGAAAGTTGTTTACGAATGAAAACTTATATGAAACTTATATCAAACATTAACCTAAAGGTCTTCTTTTATAGACATAATAAGCCTTGTAGAATAATCTACGTATCAGCTATTCTAGGTAAAGATAAATATAGAAAATACAATGTTGTTCCTATCTTTACTAGAAGTAATCTAGAATACAATAAACGCGTAGATAATATCTTCCATCAGTGCTTGTCTTCAATGTGTCAACGCTTGACTTTATCTTGTCAACGCTTGAGCTGTCAGCGCTTGTTTTGTTCTTGTCAACGCTTGTTTTGTTCTTGTCAGCGCTCAAGTGATCTGGCCTTAATTTATTCCCAACAATCCTCCCCTAAACTTGATATCCACTCTTATGATCAAGTTTCTGAATAAGCATTAAGGACTAGGAGGAATCTTACAAACCTTCTCATATTGGTAATGAATAAATCTAATCAAATCTTTTGCCACGTCACTTGAATAATCTATTTCCAGCTGAGTGTCCTTCATCTTTTCCAAAATAGCCTTGGATATGAAATACTGACCATCCACAAGTAGATACTCAGCAAACTTTGTAGAGCTCAAATGGTAAACACCAGCAGCTGAATATAACCTCCATTGAAGACCACTGAGGTCATCTTCAAGATCCTTCCATATTGCAGGATCCTCATCTTTTGGTCCACACATTCTTCTGAATGTGGTCCAAAGTTTTATTCCATTAGCTGAAGTTGGTGCTTCAGCCTCATACTTGGTCTCCAGGAACCTCCAAAGGTCCACCAAGTCTTCTCTATCATAACTTGCAAACAAATATATGAGAGTGGTAAAAGTGTGTACCTCCTTACCAAATCTGCCAATCTTCCAGAACCCACATTCATCTTCTTCATAGCTCACAATTAGGTTCCTGGAATCTAATGGTAACACTTGCACCATATCTGAAGCTTCTAAAGGTGAGAGCTTGAGGCTCTTTCTGATGACAGCTTCACTTGGATATAGTGGATCCATATCATTGGGAAACTCAAATGAAATTCCCTTCTTCATTGGCCTGGGAATAATCATAGCTTTCTTGAGTTCCATTTCTTCTGCAAGTTCCTCCTTTCTTTCATCTGAAAGAAGTCTGAGAGTGTTTGCTTCCTGCACTCTCACCCAAATGGGATAAGCCCTATTTTCCAACTCATCAAATGTCAAAGCCTTCAACTTCTGATATGTCCATCCAACTCCATGACATCTGAGCAACATAAAGTAGAGCTCCCTTCTATCCCTTTTCAACTCTGAGAGAATGTTACTTGCCTTGTGTTTCAAAATTACCTGGCAATCTTTCTGAACTCTAAGAAGAATCTCCAAACCCCATATTTGATCTGAAATGGTCAAGTCTGGATTCTCCATGCATCTTTCTTCCCAAGCATGATACATTTGAACCACCTCTGGCATGTCAAAGTCAACCTGCAATTTCAATTCTCTCAACTTTTCCCTAGCAAACTCATCACCATACTCAAGCCTTTCTGGTTCTATAATCATCACACTTGAGTCTGAGCTAGCTCCATCACTTCCTTTTTCTGAAGTCACAACAAATGGTGACTCCTTTTTATCTTGTTCCATGATTTGTGCAGCTAATCTTCTATCAAACTCAACTTGAGCTGCATCCTTTGGAACAATCTCTTCTACCAAAATACCCTTACCCTTATCTGATGGTGCAATGGTTGGTAAGGTAGATGGTAATACCTGAGTAGAAACCTCCTTGATGATAGATGATGACTGGGATACATCACCTTCACGTGCAGGTCTGTCAACGCCCAATCTTGTCCTATCAGCGCCCAAAATATTTCTGTCAGCGCCCAAATTTTCCTTGTCAACGCCCAAATATCCTGTCTCAGCGCCTTTTGTAACTTCTTCCAACATAGCTGTAAATGAGAAATTCAAGTTGGTAGGAGAAACTAAGGACGTATCAAAACCTGTTTGTTTCTTCAAAGTTGTAAGGGCCTCAGCAACATCTAATGATTGACCATCATGGCTGCCCTTATCACTCAGATTTATTGGATATTCCTCCCCTTTGGAAGATTCCTCCATACCCCTCCTAGCACGATCACTTTCCAAAACAACAATCCTCTCCCTCAATTGCTTGAGTTCAAGGCCTGGTGAGCTAACAATTTGTACTAAGTCTGCATTTTGCTTTTGCAAGCTTATGCAGACTGCCGTCAATTCTATAAGAGTCATTGGTTCCAGTCTGCCCTCTTCTAAAATGGGGATTTGACCTCCCAAGTCAGATTCATTGGGCATGGATGAGGACTTAATGATGGTGGGACTGCCTTGGCCAGCATCTAAGCCAGAACCAATAGTCCCAGCCTCATCCAGGTCACCAGCCACACTTGTGGTGGTGGTTCTCTCTGCTACATGGCTAGGACCACCAGAGGAGAACACTCTAGTAGTCCTTTGGCGTTTCATCAACCTATATTCAGGTGGTGTGGAAGATGATGTGGAAGAATGAGTGGATGTGGGTTGGTTAAGGGGTGTTTGGGTTTGTGAAGGTTGTGTGTCAGCGTGGGAAATAGGCATATCAACGCCAACATTTGATGTGTCAGCGTCGAAGGGTTCTTGGTCAAGTTGCATATGTTCAGGTGAAGGTAAAGGTTCAGAGATTGGTTCAAGTTGTTTTTGGGGGTCAATTTGTGGTTGGGGGTCTGGTTGGGGTTGTGCTGCTGCAATAACAACAAGCATAGCTGGGGTCAAAGGTAGGTCACGATGGGGTGGTGAGTTCATCTTCATAAAAATAGCTTTATTTTTCTCAGGGATCTTATAAAAATCATTGTGATCCCTTGAGCAGTAACCTTGAACATCAAAAACCATTTGCAGAAAACGGGGATAAGCTAAAGTCATTTTGTTCCCCTTGTTTTTACGCATGCCCTCAAAAATCATTTTTGAATAATTAAATTTTTGCCCTGTTGCAATGCACACAATAGCACTGGCAATGGATCTATTGATCTCATTATGTGCAGTACATTTGGGACTCAAACATTGAAGGAGGACATGTATGAGGTACTTCCAGGCTGGGGGAAATTCCTGCTTATGATACTTGTTTAGAGTACCTTCATCAGGAAAAGGATATCCCAAAGCCCTAAGCCCTTGTTCTATTTCATTTATGGGAAGGGTGGCTATACCATCCGCATCATCAAGATGCAAGGCTTGGCGTACCAAAGCCTCAATAACCACCCAAGGTCTCCCATGAACAATAGAAGTCAATGTGGTCACTCTATTAACTGTTGAGGAACTAACAATGTTCCAAAACTGTTTAATATGTGTGACTGGAATGAGTGGTGCATGAGAAAGAGCATACCTTAATGGGGATACGTTCAAATACGCCACCATTTATGTGTATTGGGGAACAGAGTATCATCATCTTCTAGATATGCAATCATGTTGTGTTGATATCTGAACCCCAATTCCAATTCTGATGGTCTAAACTTTGGTGCCATTGATGAAAGCTGTTAAATTTAAGTGAAGAAGATGAAGTTGATTAGAGAAAATTCTTAGTTGATAAGAATTATAGATACCCTGTTTAAAAATAGGAGCCAAATTTATAGGAGAAGAAAATGCATGTGATAGGCCCAAAAATAGGCAAGTATTTTCAAAAATCAATCATGAAAATATTGAAAAAGTTATAAGTTATCTCATGCATTAAATGAAAGTAACAACTCCTAAAATTACGGCTTGAAAATATGTCAAAAAGTAACAACTGGGTAGGTCCCATTGAGTGTCAACGGTCAAAAATAACCCATCAACGCCCAACGGCTATAATCTTGTCAACGTATGCCTATAGCCATGTCAGCGTCCAATTTGGTCACAACAACGCTTGGAAAATTCTTGTCAGCGTCCAAAAACAAAAATGTTTTAAAAATGAAAAATGACCTTAACAAGTAATTTATCCTAGAGAAGATAACCAAAAGCTGATAATTATTATAGGGCGGCAAGCACTGTCCAGTTATGCACACTTGCTTAAGCAAGATAGACATAACAGTCCTCTAGTGTCCCTTGCTAACCAAAACTATTAACAACCAAGTTACCTTACAAAATTCCTTGTTACTCCCAGGTAAATCCCATAACAAAATTATTCCCAAGACTCCCAACAGACCACAACCAATTCTAGGCCAAAAATGTCTTGGCATCATGCATAGTATATCAACTTTACATGCTACAGTGCCTCATGATTTAGTAAAACTAACTCATACTCACCTGTGGACACAATCTAGAATTGTGATAAGAGTATCATATGGATACCCAAACATCCTAAAGGTTCCTAAAACCTCCCCTTAAACTATGATACAAAAGATTGCTAAAATCATGCATGAACATAAAAAATTTATGTCAAGATAGGAATGAAACATTCCAACCATCATCCATAAATAAAAATTGTCCAAATGCTTCTCCATTGATCCATAAGCAACTCTGTATCCAATGGTATACTGCTAACACCATCTGCACATTTAGATTGAAAACCACAAAACTAACATTGTTGCTGACAACGCCCCGATAACACATGACAGCGTTGAGGGAAGCTTTGTCAGCGTTAGACAATTATATTGCTAACAACGTTGCAAAAACACTTATCAGCGTTCAAGCAACCTTTATCAGTGTTAGAAAAATATAGTGGAAAATCTAAATCATCAATAAGACCAATAACAATGCATCATCCTGTACATACTTTTACAAAAAGACTTCAAAACACATATTATGTGAGATTGACCATTCCAATACTTGTTACCAAGTATTGAAATCTCCCAGCATCAAAAGGTTTAGTTAGTAAATCTGACACATTTTCCTCAGTGTCAACCCTATCTGGTTGTATTAAACCTTTCTCAAAGCAATCCCTTATAAAATGGTGTCTAATTTCTATGTGTTTAGTTTTAGAATGATGTACAGGATTCTTAATGATGCATAAAGTGCTGTTATTGTCCACAAATATCTTGGTATGCATGAAATTATACCCATAATCCAACAGCTGGTTCTGAATCCACAAAACTTGTCCACAACAAGCAGCTGCAGCAACATACTCTGCTTTAGTTGTAGAATTGGCCACAACTGTTTGTTTCTTGCATTGCCAAGATATTAACCTGCTCCCAAGAAACTGACATCCACCAGTTGTGGATTTCCTATCAAATTTATCACCTCCATAATCACTATCTGAATATGCAATCAGCTCTAATGGTGAATCCTTTGGGTACCACAAACCAAGACCAGGATAGCATCTTCGGTACCTAAAGATCCTCTTCACAGCATAAAGGTGACATTCTTTGGGAGTCACTTGATGGCGTGCACAAGCACACACAGCAAACATGATATCAGGTCTGGAGGCAGTAAGATACATCAAGGATCCAATCATGGATTTATAGTGCCTGACATCAACATCTTTCCCATCTCCAATCTTTCCCCAAGGGTGTTCTCTATCCATAGGAGTAGTAGCCCTCTTTTCATGTGGAGAAAAGCCAAACTTCTTCAAGATCTCAGCAACATATTTATCCTGGGAGATGAAGATACCATCTTCTTTCTAATGAACTTGTAAACCAAGAAAGAAGTTCATCTCCCCCATAGCACTCATCTTGAATTTGTCTGTCATAAGCTTGGAGAAATCCTCACTCATCTTTGGATCAGTAGACCCAAAAATGATATCATCAACATAGACCTGCACAAGCAACACATCCTTGCCTTTCTTCTTAGTAAACAGTGTCTGATCTATTGTGCCCCTCTTGAATCCATTGTCCACCAAATAGGTAGACAAAGTACCATACCATGCTCGTGCGGCTTGATGGAGGCCATACATAGCCTTTTTGACTCTATACACTTTATCTGGATGCTCTGGATCCTCAAAACCAGGAGGTTGCATTACATATACTTCCTCAACAATGGTGCCATAGAGAAAAGCACTCTTGACATCCATTTGATAGACAGTGAAACCCATGCAGGATGCATATGCTAGAAAAATCCTTATAGCTTCAATCCTTGCAACTGGTGCAAAGACTTCCTCATAGTCTATCCCCTCTTCTTGTGTATGACCTTGAGCCACTAACCTTGCCTTGTTTCTGACCATAATGCCTCTTTCATCTCTTTTGTTCCTGAGAACCCATCTTGTCCCTATAGGTCTGACATATCTGGGACAATCAACTAGCTCCCAAACATCCTGAATTGCAAATTGGTGAAGCTCATCCTGCATTGCTTCCATCCAACTTGGTTCTTTGAGAGCATCAAATATTTTCTTGGGTTCCTCTTGTGACAGAAAACACGTAAACAAACATGCTTGCACAAGAGGGGTATCAACCTTCTTGTGTATATTAGCAATAAACCCACCAAGACCTTGATGAGATCTTCTAGTCTGAACTGGAGTCATAACATCACCAATGATCTGGGAAGGGGATGATTCTTCATAGTGGAAGTGAGAACTCCTCCTTCAAAAAGTCTGGTGTCCTCAACTTCATTCTCTATATTGCTAATATCTTCTTCATCAGACTCTCTTACATCAACATGAGGATGAACCTCTTCATATATATTGGAAGGTTCACCTTGTTCAAAATTGGAAGAGAAAAGATGGGCAGAATTGTTGTCAACGCCTGAATCTTGTTTGTCAGCGCTTGGGCTAACAACGCTTGAAGTGTGGTTGTCAACGTCTGAACCATCAACGTCTGAATTGGTCTTGTCAGCGCTAGATTTTCCTTTGTCAGCGCCTGAAGGACCATGCATGTTTGTAACTGGTGGTGCTTGGAAACCACCATTATCTTGTCCAGCAGCAGCAGCAGTAGCAAAAGCATCTGTCCAAATGGGAATGGTAACATATTCTAGGATAGGAGATGTCTTTTCTGCTTGTGATCCAACCTTTTCATGAACCTGAGTACTTGAAACATTAACAACTTGTTCCTCTATAACATTTGAAGTTACCTTCACAATGTCTGGATTAGTGACAGGCATATAATTTAAAGTTTTAGATAAAGGTTCCAAGTCAAATAACCAATTAGGACCACTTTCAGGATCACTAGGTTTATTCTCTAAAAACCTAACATGTACTCTTTCAACTATACGTTTGTCCTCTTTAAGATAAACTCTATATCCCTTGCTCTACACTGATTACCCCATGAAGTAACCCTCATCACCTTTTGCACTAAATTTCCCTAAGGCATCACTAGTATCAAATACTACTACATGACAACCAAAAGGTCTGAGAAAACCAATATTAGGTTTTCTACCCCAAAGTAACTCATAAGGTGTTTTGTTCTGAATTTTGTTAACCAATGCTCTATTTTGCACATAGCAAGCTGTGTTAACAGCCTCAGCCCAAAAGGCTATAGGAAAGTGAGCATCAGCCAACATTGTTCTGGCTGCTTCAATTAGGGTTCTACTATTCTTCCTCTCAGCAACCCCATTTTGTTGTGGGGTTCTAGCAATGCTAAATTGCCTAGTAATTCCTTTCCTGGCACAGAAATCATCTAGCTTCTTATTCCTAAATTCTCCACCATTATCACTCCTAAGCATTTTAACCTCATTGCCAGACCTCTTCTCAATCTGATTGATAAAATTAATTAGAATATTAGCTGTGTCACTCTTCATAGCTAGAAAGAATGTCCAAGTAAACCTAGAAAAGTCATCTGTGATGACAAAGCAATATGACTTACCATTCAAACTTTCTATATTGGTTGGACCAAAGAGGTCCATGTTTATCATATGAAGAGGTCTAGAACTAGTGTGCACCTGTTTGGACTTGAATGAGACCTTGTGTTGCTTGCCTTTAAGACATGCAACACAAGAGTGGTCATTGTGGAAGGCCTTCTCAGGCAAACCATCAACTAAACCAAGCCTCACAAGTCTATTTATATTTCTAAAATTTATGTGCCCTAGTCTCTGTGCCATAAATTACTCTCATCTACTAAGGCCTTAGCATAAAAACAGGACATATTATTATTCATTTCAATCCCATTCAAATTCACATTATATATGTCCTTATGCCTAGGTGTTCTATACTCAATATATTTCTCATCAGAGATCTTAAAATCCTTGCTTAACACCAAACACTCAGTATCAGTAAACATAACTTTATTTTTGTTATCACAAACTTGTGATACACTAAACAGGTTGTAATCAAGTTCTTTTACCAGGAAGACATTCTCAAAACGCAGATTCTTGGTGAGAAGGGTTCCTTTGCCTATGATAGTACCATATCCGCCTCCAAAGTATACCTTATCACCATCTTTAATAGGAGTGAAGTTCGTCAGATAGTCTTCCTTCCTTGTCATGTGCCTTGAGCATCCAGTATCCTAATATCCATAATCATTGACCTGTCTTTGAATGCCCTGCACATAAAGAAAACAAATTAGTTTTCCTTGGGAACCTAAGTCTTAAAAGACTTGGATTCATCTGGTTGTTCAATAAGAACAGACTTAGTTCTCATAACAACCCCATTCTCATCCTTCTTAGGATGAAATACCCAGTTAACCCCAATAGGTTTTGTAATGACCTTTGAAATGTAATTAAATCTATTGCAAGTCATTGAAATCCCATTATCATTAGGGTTCTGATCTTTCTTGGGTCTCCATGTTAAGCTCGAAGAAGCTTTAGACCCCTTACCCTGTGGTTGCAAATATTTAGGTCTGGTCACGTTTCTGTCAGCGTTAGAATTTGTCCTGTCAACGCTGAAATTACCCTTGTCAGCGTTGAACCTAGGGTTTGCTACAGAAACCCATTGCCTATTTGACCAGGTGTTTGTCTTTTGAAATGGTCTTTGTCCATGAGTGTTAGACCCTCTAGTAAAGAATGGGGCAGGTCTAATCACTTGTGGACTTTGCTGCACACAAGGTTTGGGTCTGACAACGTTTGACTTCCTAACAACGTTGACTTTGTTCCTGACAGCGCTGAAATTGTTCCTACCAGCGCTGGCTTTGGGAGCGTTGACACACTTGTATGCCAAGTGTGAAAAGCTACCACATGTGTAACAAGCTTTTCTAGACACAACCTTAGGTCTAGAAGAGAAGAAGCCTGTTCCATGATTGCTAACTTGGCTCTTGGGAGACCTAGTATTCCTATACATCTCTGCATATTTAGTGGTAGGTCTTCTAACAGTGTTTGAGCCTAGGTCAACAGCTTTACCAGTGATTGGGTTAGTAACCTTAACGGGTGTTGACTCATTTGGACTTTCACATAGCAAGCCCCCTTTGACAAACAGAGTAGGGTTAGCTTTCTTCCATTCATTCAGGTCAGTCAACTTTTGTTGATACTCTTCAACTGGAGTGACAACTCTTGGTGGAGGAATGAATTCCTCCTCTTGGAGCTCTGGCAAACCAGTCCAAGATAAGTCCCTTTGTTGGACACCATAGAAGTCACCAGCTGGTGGTGGAACCAAAGAGTAATCATTCATCCCAATCCCAGTCATGTCCTTAGGATCCCTTTGTTTAGCTACACAGTCTCCTAGGGTTTGGGTGGCTCTATAAAATCTTTGAATTTTGAGGCCAACATTATCTTTATTCTTAATGGCCTCATCTAACTTAGCCTGTAATTCACCATTAACCCTTTCCATGATGTTTCTAATATCCATACTACCCTCTAACTCATGTTTTAAGATATTGATTTTATCTTTTAAGTCAAATTCCATTTTCTTGTATTTAGAAACGGTTTTCTCAGTTTCAGTAAGAGCTAGTTGGTAATTAGACAATTTACATCTTTCAGTACTCATATCATCTTTTAATTTTAACACCTCTTTGTTAAGTCTTTCAGTATTTAACCTACAACCTTTGCTACAAAAAGCGTCATCATATACCTCATTATCAGATGAAGAGGAGGAGTGTGCCATGAGAGCATATTCAAAATGCTCTTCTTCTTCAATATCAGCAACCAAAGCTTTATCCTCTTCAACATTCTTAGCCAGATAGCTCCAATCCCATCCCATACCATCAATTCCTTGAACTGCAACCATGGCTTTTGAATCCTGAGCTTTAACAACCTGACTTGAGGGTTTACCAGCATCAGATCTTCTAGGAGATCTGCATTCTCTCATGAAGTGCCTCATACGATGGCAGTTGTAGCATTCAACTTTGGATTTGTCAAATCCAGCTGTGTCTTTAGCATTGAAGGTCATTTTTTTCTTAAACCTTCTATTCCACCTGTTTGCTCTTATACTAGCAAGAGCCATATTCCACTTGATGTCCATCTCTTCCAAGTGCTCATCACTTATCTGCTCAAGGTCCTCATATGTTATCACTGAACCATTGGGCAAAGAAGCAATGTAAGCACAAACAGTATCCAAATCTAAACAAGCAGGTTTAACTCTTGGGGAGTCATTTTTGTATGTGTCAGCGTCTGAAAAGGAGACGTTGACAGGACTTGTTCCAGCGCTGACATATGATGATCCAGTAACTGGATGCATGTAAGAGTCTTTCTGATTGAATTGACCTTCACTATGAGATAAGAAGGCCATGTTGCTGTTGGTAGATTTGCTTCCCTGTTCTAAAAGAGTTTCATCTTCCAACAGCCTTAGTTTGTTGTAGATGTCATCAAACGAGGAGATCTTGTAAGTATTGTTGGCAAGAATAGATCTTGCCTCAATCTTCCATGCCTCACCAAGACTTTTAAGAAAGGTAGCGTTGATGTCAACATCACCAACTTGTGTCCCCATGAAGGACAACTTGCTTGTAATGTCAAGCAATCTGCTTCTCACACTACTCAGTTTCTCATTGGGTTGAGCTTTGAAGACAACATAATCATCCAGAAGTTGTTTTTTCTTTTCCTCCTTTGTGTCTGCATTGCCACCATATGCAACTTCAAGAGCTTCCCAAAGATCCTTAGCAGATTCATAGCCTCTATATTTATGCTGGTTTTCTTGTCCCAAAGAGACTTTCAGAATATTTAGGGCTTTCATGTCAACCCTTTTCTTTGTTATGTCATCAGCAGCCACAACTCTACCATCTCCAGGTTTTTCTCTCTTATCCTCTTCAAAACATCCAGCAACAGCTGATCTTTGAGCAATGACATCAAGAATCTTTTGAGCCTTATTAAATGTGTTTCCATATTCAATAATCTCCCAGAGTGTGTAGTCATAGATCCCCAGGTATTGTTCAAAGTTGAACTTCCATAAGTCAAAGTTGGTTGCATCAAGCATGGGAATCTTGATGTTTGGTAAGGCTGAGGAAGAGGAGGTTATTGCTTCAGACATGATGTTGTTATGGTTTCTGTGGAAATTAAGGTTTTGATGATTTTTAGGGTTCTGGTGTTCTTTAAGATCAAAAGTTCCTCAACAAGCTCTGATACCACTTGTTGATCCCAAACTTAGATCGATTAGCTTTGTGTATACGAGATTAGATCAAGTAATACACGTAGAGAAACCTTTGTATATGCTTATGAATCTAAGTGTTATGCGGAATTTAACACTTAAACAAGAACACACAATGATATGAACAAACTTTCACTTTGATTATCAATATCAAACTTGCTTACAATGAAAGTTGTTTACGAATGAAAACTTATATGAAACTTATATCAAACATTAACCTAAAGGTCTTCTTTTATAGAGATAAGAATCCTTGTACAATAATCTACGTATCAGCTATTCTAGGTAAAGATAAATATAGAAAATACAATGTTGTTCCTATCTTTACTAGAAGTAATCTAGAATAAAATAAACGCGTAGATAATATCTTCCATCAGTGCTTGTCTTCAATGTGTCAACGCTTGACTTTATCTTGTCAACGCTTGAGCTGTCAGCGCTTGTTTTGTTCTTGTCAACGCTTTTTTTGTTCTTGTCAGCGCTCAAGTGATCTGGCCTTAATTTATTCCCAACATTATTCATTAAATATTCAATTTTAAATGCTAATTAAAGCCCTAAAATTAAATATAATTAACAAAAAGCCGAAAATATTATTTTATTAAACAAATATCTTACTTATATTAATTAAACACTAAAAAATATTTTTCCTATATTTTTAAAACTATATTTCTATTTTTTAAAAGCTAAAAACACTTTTTAAACAAAAATAATCATAAAAAATAATAAAATAATGAGAAAATTAATTTTTCTTTTTGAAAAATCCTAAATTACTTATCTAAAGCTGAGGAAAATGAAAAAGTTTGAAAAAAGTAATTTTAGTCCTAGTAAGATAAAAACAGTTTAATTAAAAACCTATTTTATCTTAAAATAATTCTAAAAAATGATTAAATAAAGAGAAAAATGAAATTACTTTTCTAAAAAACTTAAAATACTTAACTGAAAATAGGAAAATTGGAAAAACATAAAAACACAACTTTTTACCACTAAAAGACAAATACAAATTATAATAAAACTAATTAAAACTTAAAATAATGCTAAAAATACCAAATAATCAGAAAAAAAATAACTTTGTGAAAATTCTTAAAATAATTAACTTAAGCTATGAAAATTGAAACCACTTTAAAACACTGATTTTTGGTCAAAAAACCACAAAAACTGAAAGGGGCACTTGCAGGTCTGTTGTCTTCTAGTGAAGCAGTGGGAACAAATGAACTAGCAGTGGGAACTTTTTCCCACTGCTTGAACTCAGAAAATCGTTTAAGCTTGATTTCATGCTTGTTACTTGGAATTGATGGAATACAAAGGGCACCCCCACACTTAGTGGAGTGTGGGGAGTCAAGATAGAGCAAAAAATTAGCAGATTCAACACACCAAAATCACAATATCAAGTAAACTCATGTTACTGATGAACAAAGAGAGGTCTGGTGACTTTAATAGATGCAAATGGTCTTGTGGTGAGTTTCAAAGCTCCAAATCCACCAATCTAATAATCCAAACCACCAATTAACAACTCACAGTCCTAAACTAACAGCTTAACTAACTAGTTACAAGATCTTAATAATTAAAACTCAAAATCAAACTTGTTCTAGCCTACTGATATCATAAGCAGATTTTTATGATGAACATGCAATTTCTATTTTTATACAAATAAACTTTAAGCAAACTACTATACTACCCTACCATTATCTGATTAGGTGTGTTAAAGCTGTTATTGCCCAAGTCTAGTGTCACCCAAGACTGGTAATACCCAAATCCAAACACCCTTTATATTCTAATAACAAAAATTTAACAAGGCAAACTCATTCAGATTAAGTAAAAAACTAACCAATCCTAGTCGAACATGCATAAAATACTCAGAGAACACCAAATATCAATCAAACAATCACCAAATCGTATAAACCCCAAAAATCACAAACTTATACTATCTAGGAGGGTTTAATCCTAAGGGTTTACCTTGTGGGACCCACATCCGGGCCCCTCTATGGCTAAAAAGCCATCTCCATGGTAGCTTAAAGAATGAGGTTATGGTTTTGAGATAGGCTGTTTGTTATGAAAGGACTACAACAATCCTTGTGCATAGACTACAACAGTCTATGCACAATATCTTGAAACCTGTGGATAACCAAAACAACAAAAACAAACCACAAGTACCAAAAACCAAACCCCAAAAGCTGTTGTCAATAGATTTTGGGGATAGCTTTTGCTACAATAAGAATAGATAGGAATAAATAATACAAAAGACTGATTTCTTAGAATTTTTGAAAAGAGATTTTGGCAAGGAAATTCAAGTGGCAAAAAATAACACTAATCCAACAACCAGCTTATAAACTTTTGTGTCATAACAAGCTTACAAACAACTTGTTGCAACAATGGATCTCAAAAATATTTCACAAAAATAAACTTTGAAAAATATTTTGATAACTGAATATTTAAATCACCTAAATTAAAACATGAAAGTAAATAAACTGGAATTTAAATGGAACTCAGTATTAAACTTGCAAGGTTTGAATCAAACATTAACTATTCATAAATAAAAAGTTTACAAGTTTAAAAACTAGAACTAAGCCCTTTCCACAAGTTGGAAGGTGCTTACATAGCACTAGTAAGATGATTCTAGAATGACTATAACCTTAATCCTTGAAAATCCGTTTATACCCTTGGTTTGAAAATTTTCAGTCTTGATCAAAGGAACCACATGTGAAGGATGTTGATATGCAAGCTGTCCTTTTGATCTTGAACCGTCCAAGTTATCTTTGGGATGAAGAAATTCATATGGGACGTTAGATTTCTGTGAAGATGCTAATTTTGCCAAATTGGGGGAAGCATGGGACCTTTGTGGGGCCACATGGAGTCACGGGGAGGGGGTTTTATGAAGTGGGTTTAGGTGAGGATGAGATTAATTATGGTTCTGGAGGAGTTGGGTCAAAAACCCTTTGATTTGAGTAATTATAGGATTAGGATTTAAGGTGTGGTGGGGATGATAAACAGTTGGGTTAGATGTGTTTTAGGGGATTAATAGATGTTTCCCTCCACTAATCTATATATTAATCTATTTAAAAAGTTAATACTGAGTGGGTGGGTGATGTGGTGGTGGAGGGTGAGATAGAGGTTTGTGAGTGGGTGGTGGGGGTGATGTGGCGAAGTGATTGGTGGGTGGAAGTTTTGATGTCTGCCCAATATAGTCCCATGTCTCAATTTTGTGTCATATGAAGTCTAACCAGACATTCACTCATTTCCTTTTGGTAATATCTTTGAGCAAATGACAAACTGCCCTCTTTCATTTTTATACAAGGAATCAAGGACCAATCTTGCAATTATAGCATTTTCCAAGGGCCAACAATGTAATATCTTGAAATATTAGGGACCCAATTGCAATAAATGAAATTTGAAAGGGTATGATATGATAATTCTTCAAAAGTTAAGGGACCAATCTTGACAATCTTCAAAACTTCAAGGACTTCAATGGAAATTCATGATTCGGGTCCGGTTCTTTGTGCGGCTTCGTTTCCTGTGTTAGTTTTTGCTTGATTCTTGTAATCTTTTGACGAATTCACGATATCCGTACCTAAAATACACAATGAACAAACACAAGCATATTTTGGGGTATTTTATGACATTTTTAAGCGTTTTAATCCTGATTTGGACGATGAGACTATGTATAATTGCAGTCTCATCACTCCCCCATACTAAACCATTGTCGTGTCCCCACGCAATGCTAGAATTAAGTATCATATCACTTCCAAAATTCATTTTAGGTGACATTTATTAAAAACGTAAATTTAAATAAACTATTACATGCGTTTTAGACATAATGTATTGTTTTCATCGCAAAATGGGATGTTTAGGATCATAGAATAAGAGCACGTGAATGCCTCATAGAGATAAGTTCTTCGTCCTCGATTTTCACCCAATTCCATGCTAATCATGAAACAATATCATTGTCATTATAAGTTAGTAATGCTAACACTACTCATATTGTCTAATCACGTACTTAGATTCCCTTATTCCTAGGATGTATCTCTTATATTTTATTTTTGTCTTAATGATCACGAAGATACATCATTGACTTATGCGTGAATAGAGATTAGGTCCATAGAGTCTCAATTGTGTAACCAAAATCATCGAATTAATAATTCATCCTAATAGACAACGATGTCAAAAAAATTAAGTCAACAAGAAGGATCGATAAACACGGTTTTATAAGGGTTTTGAACATGAGACTTATTACCTTGAATTTTATGACCCACCTCATCATCGGTGGCTTTGATTATCATGATTTACCTCCATCTTTTATTCAACTCCGCCATGGAGATTTTATTATGACTTCAGTCTTGCCCTTGTCTTTTATTTAACCTAGCCATGAGGTGTTTATTATGACTTGACGTATATCCTCACACTAAAGCGAATTTTGGATCTTTAAGGCTTCAAGCTACATTTTCAATTTTGCATAGATTTTTCGGCCTTATGAGCTTCGAATTTTTGCTTGATTTAGGTGAAAAGGAACTTAAATTATTATTAGGGGAAGCCTTTGATTATTCGGGTTTCCAATACTTCAAAACCGTGACGCTGGCGATACCTTAATGTTTTCCCATTTTAATTACATGGGAGCTACTAAAAAAAATTAGAAGCCAACAATAGAGACTAAACCGCTAAATCAATATTTATTAACAATTTATTATAAAAGCGTAGGGAGAAAAAGCAAATAATTAGGACACATGAGTTTTTGAAAGAATACGAGTACTCTATAGTAACTTATAATTAACGCTATCATTTCTCGTCCTCAATTAAGAGACTTAGCCTAAAAAGTTAAGGAATCGAAGCTAAGTGCTCAATACGCACGGTCAAGTCAAAAATTACTCTTATTCTCACCATCAGAAAACCTATATTCATGTCTTAAACACTTATGAAAAACAAGAAAAAATTTAAATTTTGGCCATTTTAGCCTTATTTTGCATAAA
Organism: Glebionis coronaria; assembly: GCA_025667525.1. NCBI lineage: Eukaryota > Viridiplantae > Streptophyta > Magnoliopsida > Asterales > Asteraceae > Glebionis > Glebionis coronaria. The sequence goes on from CM046876.1 coordinate 267,922,109, forward strand.
ATGATAACGAAAAGATGAATATTGTGTTGGGAATAAATTAAGGCCAGATCACTTGAGCGCTGACAAGAAAAACTCAAGCGTTGACAGGAACAAAGTGAGCGCTGACAGCCCAAGCGTTGACAAGTTAAAGTCAAGCGTTGATAGATTGAAGACAAGCACTGATGGAAGATGTGAGCTACACGTTTGTTATGTTCTAGAATACTTCTAGTAAGGATAGAAACGACAATGTATTTTCTATGTTTATCTTTACCTAGAATAGTTGATACGTAGCTTATTGTACAAGGCTTCTTAGTCTATAAAAGAAGGCCTTTAGGTTAATGTTTAGTATCAAGTTTTATATAAGTTTTCATTCGTAAACATCTTTCATTGTAAGCAAGTTCGACATTCATAATCAAAGTGAAAGTTTTGTTTACATCTTGTGTTCTTGTTTAAGTATTAAATTCCGCATAACACTTAGATTCACAAAGCATATAACAAAGGTTTCTCTACGTGTTATACTTGATCTAATCTCGTATACACAAAGCTAATCGATCTAAGTTTGGGATCAACAAGTGGTATCAGAGCTTGTTGAGGAACTTTTGATCTTTGAAGAACACCAGAACGATATACGAACACCAAAACTCTAATTTTCTCAAAACCCTAAAAACATCATGTCTGAAGCGATAACCTCTTCTTCTCCATCCTTATCAAACATCAAGATAACCATGCTTGATGCAACCAACTTTGACTTATGGAGGTTCAACTTTGAACAATATCTGGGGATCTTTGACTACACACTCTGGGACATTATTGAATATGGAAACTCATTCAATAAGGCTCAAAAGATTCAGGATGCCATTACGGCAAGATCAGCTGTTGAAGGATGTCCTGATGAAGATAAGAAAGAAAAACCTGGAGATGGTAGAGCTGTAAGTGCTGAAGATATTGCAAAGAAAAGGGCTGACATGAAAGCCCTAAATATTCTGAAAGTCTCTTTGGGACAAGAAAATCAGCACAAATATAGAAGCTATGAATCTGCTAAGGATCTTTGGGAAGCAATTGAAGTTGCATATGGTGGTAATGCAGAAACTAAGGAAGAAAAGAAAAAGCAACTTCTGCATGATTATGCTGTCTTCAAAGCACAGCCCAATGAGAAACTGAGCAGTGTGAGAAGCAGATTGCTTGACATCACAAGCAAGTTGTCCTTCATGGGGACACAAGTTGGTGATATTGACACCAATGCTACTTTTCTGAAAAGTCTTGGTGAGACATGGAAGATTGAGGCAAGATCTATTCTTGCCAATAATACTTACAAGAGCTCTTCGTTTGATGACATCTACAACAAACTAAGACTGTTGGAAGATGAAACTCTTTCAGCACATGGAAGCAAAGCTAGCACCAGCAACATGGCCTTCTTCTCTCATAGTGAAGGTCAATTCAATCAGAAGGACTCTTTTATGCATCCAGTTACTGGATTATCATTTGTCAGCGCTGGAACAAGTCCTGTCAACGTCTCCTTTTCAGACGCTGACACATTCATGAATGACTCCCCCAGAGTTAAACCTACTGGTTTGGATTTGGATACTGTTTGTGCTTACATTGCTTCTTTGCCCAATGGTTCAGTGATTACATATGAGGACCTTGAGCAGATAAGTGATGAACACTTGAAAGAGATGGACACCAAGTGCAACATGGCTCTTGCTAGTATAAGAGCAAATAGGTGGAATAGAAGGTTCAAGAAGAAGATGACCTTCAATGCTAAAGACACTGCTGGATTTGATAAATCCAAAGTTGAGTGCTACAACTGTCATCGCATGGGGCACTTCATGAGGGAATGCATATCTCCTAGAAGATCTGATGCTGGTAAACCCTCAAGTCAGGTTGTTAAAGCTCAAGACTCCAAAGCCATGGTTGCAGTTCAAGGAATTGATGGTACTGGATGGGATTGGAGCTATCTGGCTAAGGATGCTGAAGAGGACAAAGCTTTGATTGCTGATATTGAAGAAGAAGAGCATGTTGAATATGCTCTCATGGCACACTCCTCCTCTTCATCTGATAATGAGGTATATGATGATGCTTTTTGTAGCAAAGGTTGTAGGTTAAACACTGACAGACTTAACAAAGAGGTGTTAAAACTAAAAGAGGATATGAGCACTGAAAGGTGTAAATTATCCAATTACCAACTAGCTCTTACTGAAACTGAGAAAACCGTTTCTGAATACAAGAAAATGGAATTTGATTTAAAAGATAAGATAAATATCTTAAAACATGAGCTAGAGGGTAGTATGGATATTAGAAATATCATATCAAAAGTCAATAAAGACCTACAGGCTAAGTTAGATGAGGCCATTAAGAATAAAGATAATGTTGACCTCAAGATTCAAAGATTTGATAAAGCCACCCAAGCCCTAGGAGACTGTGTAGCTAAACAAAGGGATCCTAAGGACATGACTGGGATTGGGATGAATGATTACTCTCTGGTTCCACCACCAGCTGGTGACTTCTATGGTGTCCTTAGAAAGGATTTATCTTGGACTGGTATACCAGAATGCCAAGAAGAGGAATTCATTCCTCCACCAAGAGTTGTCACTCCAGTGGAAGAGTATCAACAAAAACTGACTGACCTAAATGAGTGGAAGAAAGCTAACCCTACTTTATTTGTTAAGGGAGGTTTGCTATGTGAAAGTCCAAATGAATCACCACCCATTAAGGTTACTCACCCAGTTACTGGTAAAGCTGTTGACCTAGGCTCAAACACTGTTAGAAGACCTACCATTAAATATGCAGAGATGTATAGAAATAATAGGTCACCCAAGGGCCAAGTTAACAATCATGGAACAGGTTTCTTTGCTTCTAGACCTAAGAGTGTGTATAATAAAGCATGTTATACTTGTGGTAGCTTTTCACATTTGGCATACAAGTGTGTCAACGCTCCCAAAGCCAGCGCTGATAGGAACAATTTCAGCGCTGATAGGAAGAAAGTCAACGTTGTTAGGAAGTCAAACGTTGTCAGACCCAAACCTTGTGTGCAGCAAAGTCCACAAGTGATTAGACCTGCCCCATTCTTCTCTAGAAGGTCTAACACTCGTGGACAAAGACCTTTTCAAAAGACAAACACCTGGTCAAATAGGCAATGGGTTCCTGTAGCAAACCCTAGGTTCAACGCTGACAAGGGTAATTTCAGCGTTGACAGGACAAAATCCAACGCTGACAAAAACGTGACCAGACCTAAGTATTTGCAGCCACAAGGTAAGGGGTCTAAAGCTTCTTCAAGATTAACATGGAGACCCAAGAAAGATCAAAACCCTAATAATAATGGAATTTCAATGACTTGCAACAGGTTTAATTACATTTCAAAAGTCATTACAAAACCAATTGGGGTTAACTGGGTTTTTCATTCTAAAAGGGATGAGAATGGGGTTGTTGTGAGAACTAAGTCTGTTCTTATTGAACAACCAGATGAATCCAAGTCTTCTGAGACTTGGGTTCCCAAAGAAAACTAATTTGTTTTATTTATGTGCAGGGCATTCAAAAGCAGATCAATGATTATGGATATTGGGATAGTGGATGCTCAAGGCACATGACAGGAAAGGAAGACTATCTGACGAACTTCACTCCTATTCAAGATGGTGATAAGGTATACTTTGGAGGGGGCTACGGCACCATCACAGGCAAAGGAACTCTTATCACCAATAATCTATGTTTTGAGAATGTCTTCCTGGTAAAAGAACTGGATTATAATTTGTTTAGTGTATCACAAGTGTGTGATAACATAAATAAGGTTCTTTTCACTGATACTGAGTGTTTGGTGTTAAGCAAGGATTTTAAAATCCCTGATGAGAAGTATATTGAGTATAGAACACCTAGGCATAAGGACATATACAATGTGAATTTAAATGGGATTAAAGTGAATGCAAATATGTCTTGTTTTTATGCTAAGGCCTCAGTAGATGAAAGTAATTTGTGGCACAGGAGACTAGGGCACATAAATTTTAAAAATATAAATAGACTTGTGAGGCTTGGTTTAGTTGATGGTTTGCCTGAGAAGGCCTTCCACAATGACCACTCTTGTGTTGCATGTCTTAAAGGCAAGCAGCACAAGGTCTCATTCAAGTCCAAGCAGGTGCATACTAGTTTCAGACCTCTTCATATGCTTCACATGGACCTCTTTGGTCCAACTAATATAGAAAGTTTGAATGGCAAGTCATATTGTTTTGTTGTCACTGATGACTTTTCTAGGTTTACTTGGACATTATTTCTAGCTATGAAGAGTGACACAGCTGATGTTCTTATTGAATTTATCACTCAAATTGAGAAAAGGTATGGCAATGAGGTTAAGATACTTAGGAGTGATAATGGTGGAGAATTTAGGAACAAGAAGCTAGATGATTTTTGTGCCAGGAAGGGAATTACTAGGCAATTTAGTATTGCTAGAACCCCACAACAAAATGGGGTTGCTGAAAGGAAAAATAGAACCCTAATTGAAGCAGCCAGAACAATGTTGGCTGATACTCACTTTCCCATAGCCTTTTGGGCTGTAGCTGTTAATACAGCATGCTATGTGCAAAATAGAGCATTGGTTAACAAAATTCAGAACAAAACACCTTATGAGTTACTTTGGGGAAGAAAACCTAATATTGGCTTTCTCAGACCTTTTGGATGTCATGTAGTAGTCTTAGACACTAGTGATGCCTTAGGGAAATTTAGTGCAAAAGGTGATGAAGGTTACTACATGGGGTATTCAGTCTAGAGCAAGGGTTATAGGGTTTATCTTAAGGAGGACAAACGTATTGTTGAAAGAGTACATGTTAGGTTCTTAGAAAATAAACCTAGTGATCCTGAAAGTGGTCCTAATTGGTTGTTTGATTTGGAACCCTTATCTAGAACTTTAAATTATATGCCTGTCATTAATCCAGACATTGTGAAGGTAACTTCAAATGTTGTGGAAGAACAAATTGTTAATGTTTCAGGTACACAGGTTGATGAAAGGGTTGGATCACAAGAAGAAAAGGCATCTCCTACATTTGAATATGTCACAATTCCCATTTGGACTGATGCTTTTGCTGCTGCTGCTGCTGCTGGACAAGATAATAGTGGTTTACAAATACCACCAAATACAAACATGCATGGTTCTTCAGGCGCTGACAAAGGCAAATCCAGCGCTGACAAGACAAATTCAGACGTTGACAACAACATTTCAGGCGATGTCAGCCCTGACGCTGACAACCAAGATTCAAACGTTGACAACGCTTATGGGCATCTTTTCTCTTCCAATTTTGAACAAGGTGGTCCTTCTAATGTTCATGAAGAGATTCCTGTTGCTCAAAGAGAGTCTGATGAAGAAGATATTGGCAACATGGAGCGTGAAGTTGAGGACACCAGACTTTTTGAAGGAGGAGTTCTCACTTCCACAATGAAGAATCACCCCCCATCTCAGATCATTGGTGATGTTATGACTCCAGTTCAGACAAGAAGATCCCATCAAGGACTTGGTGGATTTATTGCCAATATACACAAGAAGGTTGATACCCCTCTTGTGCAAGCATGTTTGTTTGCATGTTTTATGTCGCAAGAAGAACCCAAGAAGATATTTGATGCTCTCAAAGAACCAAGTTGGGTGGAAGCAATGCAGGATGAGCTTCACCAATTTGCAATTCAGGATGTTTGGGAACTGGTTGATTGTCCTAGATATGTCAGACCTATAGGGACAAGATGGGTTCTCAGGAACAAAAGAGATGAAAGAGGTATTGTGGTCAGAAACAAGGCAAGATTAGTGGCTCAAGGTTATACACAAGAGGAGGGGATAGACTATGAAGAAGTCTTTGCACCAGTTGCAAGGATTAAAGCTATTAGGATTTTTCTAGCCTATGCATCTTGCATGGGTTTCACAGTCTATCAAATGGATGTGAAAAGTGCATTCTTATATGGCACCATTGTTGAGGAAGTTTATGTCATGCAACCTCCTGGTTTTGAGGATCCAAAGCATCCAGATAAAGTGTATAGAGTCAAAAAGGCTATGTATGGCCTTCATCAAGCCCCTAGAGCATGGTATGGTACTTTGTCTACATACTTGGTGGACAATGGATTCAAGAGGGGCACCATAGATCAGACACTATTTACCAAGAAGAAAGGCAAAGATGTGTTGCTTGTGCAGGTCTATGTTGATGATATCATTTTTGGGTCTACTGATCCAAAGATGAGTGAGGATTTCTCCAAGCTTATGACAGACAAATTCAAGATGAGTGCTATGGGGGAGATGAACTTCTTTCTTGGTTTACATGTTCAGCAGAAAGAAGATGGTATCTTCATCTCCCAGGACAAATATGTTGCTGAAATCTTGAAAAAGTTTGGTTTTTCTCCACATGAAAATAGGGCCTCTACTCCTATGGATAGAGAACACCCTTGGGGAAAGATTGGAGATGGGAAAGATGTTGATGTCAGGCATTATAGATCCATGATTGGATCCTTGATGTATCTTACTGCTTCCAGACCTGATATCATGTTTGCTGTATGTGCTTGTGCACGTCATCAAGTGACTCCCAAAGAATGTCACCTTTATGCTGTGAAGAGGATCTTTAGGTACCTAAGATGTTTCCTTAATCTTGGTTTGTGGTACCCAAAGGATTCACCATTGGAGCTGATTGCATATTCAGATAGTGATTATGGTGGTGACAAGTTTGATAGGAAATCTACAACTGGTGGATGTCAGTTTCTTGGGAGCAGATTAATATCTTGGCAATGCAAGAAACAAACAGTGGTGGCTAATTCTACAACTGAAGCAGAGTACGTGGCTGCAGCAGCATGTTGTGGTCAAGTGTTGTGGATTCAAAACCAGCTGTTGGATTATGGGTATAATTTCATGCATACTAAGATATTTGTTGACAATAATAGTACTTTATGCATCATTAAGAATCCTGTGCATCATTCTAAAACTAAACACATAGAAATTAGACACCATTTTATAAGAGATTGCTTTGAGAAAGGTTTAATACAACCAGATAGGGTTGACACTGAGGAAAATGTGTCAGATTTATTAACTAAACCTTTTGATACTGGAAGATTTCAATACCTGGTAACAAGTATTGGAATGGTTAATCTCACTTAATATGTGTTTTGGATTCTTTTTGTAAAAGTATGTACAGGGTGATGCATTACTATTATTGGTCTTATTGATGATTTAGATTTTCCACTATATTTTTCTAACACTGACAAATGTTGTTTGAACACTGATAAGTGTTTCTTGCAACGTTGTCAGCAATATAATTGTCTAACGCTGACAAAGCTTCCTTCAACGCTGTTATGTGTTATCGGGGCGTTGTCAGCAACAATGTTAGTTTTGTGGTTTTCAATCTAAATGTGCAGATGGTGTTAGCAGTATACCATTGGATACAGAGTTGCTTATGGATCAAAGGAGAAGCATTTGGACAAGTTTTTATTTATGGATGATGGTTGGAATGTTTCATTCCTATATTGACATAAATTTTTATGTTCATGCATGATTTTAGCAAACTTTTTGTATCATCGTTTAAGGGGAGGTTTTAGGAACCTTTAGGATTTTTGGGTATCCATATGATACTCTTATCACAATTCTAGATTGTGTACACAGGTGAGTATGGGTTAGTTTTACTAAACCATGAGGCACTGTAGCATGCATAGTATATCAACTTTGCATGCTGCCAAGACATTTTTGGCCTAGAATTGGTTGTGGTCTGTTGGGAGACTTGGGAATCATTTTGATATGGGATTTACCTGGGAGTAACAAGGATTTTATAAGGTAACTTGGTTGTTAAGACTTTTGGTTAGCAAGGGACACTAGAGGACTGTTATGTCTATCTTGCTTATGCAAGTGTGCATAACTGGACAGTGCTTGCCGCCCTATAATAATAATCAGCTTTTGGTTATCTTCTCTAGGATAAATTACTTGTTAAGGTCATTTTTCACTTTTTAAAACAATTTTATTTTTGGACGCTGACAAGAAATTTCCAAGCGTTGTTGTGACCAAATTGGACGCTGATATGGCTTTAGGTGAACGTTGACAAGATTATAGCCGTTGGGCGTTGATAGGTTATATTTGACCGTTGACACTCAATGGGTCCTACCCAGTTGTTACTTTTTGACATTTTATCAAGCCGTAATTTTAGGAGTTGTTACTTTCATTAAATGCATGAGATAACTTATAACTTTTTCAATATTTTCATGATTAGTTTTTGAAAATCTTTGCCTATTTTTGGGCCAATCACATGCATTCTTTCACTCCTATAAATTTGGCTCCTATTTTAAAACAGGGTATCTATAATTCTTGTCTAACACTTTTTCTCTTATCAACCTTCATCTTCTACACTTCAAATTCACAGCTTTCATCAATGGCACCAAGATTTAACTCAGCAGAATTGGATTTGGGGTTCAAGTCTCAACACAACATGATTGCTTATCCTGTTGCTGATAGTGATTTGTTTCCTCAATACACACAAATGGTGGCGTATTTGAACGCATCCCCATTAAGGTATGCTCTTTCTCATGCACCACTCATTCCAGTCACACACATTAAATAGTTTTGGAACACTGTCAGTTCCTCAACAGTTAATGGAGTGACCACATTAACTTCTATTGTTCATGGGAGGTCTTGGGTGGTTACTGAGGCCTTGGTACGCCAGGCCTTGCATCTTGATGATGTTGATGGTGTAACCATTCTTCCCATAACTGAAATAGAACAAGGGTTTAGGGCTTTGGGATACCCTATTCCTGATGAAGGTACTCTTAATAAGTACCATAAGCAGGAATTTCCCCCAGCCTGGAAGTACCTCATTCACATCCTCCTTCAATGTTTGAGTCCCAAATGTACTGCACATAATGAGATTAACAGATCTATTGCTAGTGCTATTGTGTGCATTGCAACAGGGCAAAAATATAACTATTCTAAAATGATTTTTGAAGGGATGTGTAAAAACAAGGGGACAAAAATGACTTTGGCTTATCCCCGTTTTCTGCAAATGATTTTTGATGATCAAAGATATTGTTCAAGGGATCACAATGATTTTTATAAAATCCCTGAACAAAAGAAAGCTATTTTTGCAAAGATGGATTCACCACCTCATAGAGACTTACCTTTAACCCCAGCCATGCTTGCTGTTATTGCAGCAGCACAACCCCAACCAGACCCCCAACCTCATATTGACCCTCAACCACAACTTGAACCTATTCCTGAACCTTTACCCTCACCTGACCAAATGCAATTAGACCAAGAACCCTTTGACGCTGACATATCAAATGTTGGCGTTGATGTGCCTATTTCCAACGCTGACACCCAACTATTACAATCCCAAACACCCCTTAACCAACCCACATCTACCCATTCTTCCACACCATCTTCCACACCACCTGAATATAGGTTGATCAAGCGCCAAAGGACTATTGGAGTGTTCTCCTCTGGTGGTCCTAGCCATGAAGCAGAGAGAACCACCACCACAAGTGTGGCTGGTGACCTGGATGAGGCTGGGACTATTGGTTCTGGCTTAGAAGCTGGCCAAGGCAGTCCCACCATTATTAAGTCCTCATCCATGCCCAATGAACCTGACTTGGGAGGTCAAATCCCCATTTCAGAAGAGGGCAGATTGGAACCAATGACCATTTTGGAATTGACGGCAGTCTGCATTAGCTTGCAAAAGCAAAATGCAGACTTAGTACAAATTGTCAGCAAACAAGGCCTTGAACTCAAGGAATTGAGGGAGAGGATTGTTGTTTTGGAGAGTGATCCTGCAAGGAGAGGTATGGAGGAGTCTTCTAAAGGGGAGGAAGATGAAAGAAATCTGAGTGATAAGAGCAGTCAAGATGGTCGATCAATGGATGTTGCTGAAGCTCTTACTACTTTGAAGGAACAAACAGGTTTTGATACGTCCTTAATCTCTCCAACCAATCTAAATTTATCATTTACAGCTATGTTGAGAGAGGTTACACAAGGCGCTGAGGGAAAATACTTGGGCGTTGACAAGACAAATTTGGACGCTGATAGAAGTATTTTGGGCGCTGATAGAGGAAATTTGGGCGTTGACAGATCTGCATATGGAGGTGATGTATTCCAGTCATCATCTATCATCAAGGATGTTCCTACTCAGGTATTACCATCTACCTTACCAACTATTGCACCATCAGATAAGGGTAAGGGTATATTGGTAGAAGAAATTGTTCCAAAGAATGCAGCCCAAGTTGAATTTGATAGAAGATTGGCTGAGCAAATGATGGAACAAGGTGAAAAGGAAAAGTCACCATTTGTTGTGACTTCTGAAGAAGAAAGTGATGGAGCTAGCTCAGACTCAAGTTTGATGATTATTGAACCAGAAAGGCTTGAGTATGGTGATGAGCTTGCTAGAGAAAAGTTGAGAGATTTAAAGTTGCAGATTGACTTTGATATGCCAGAGGTGGTTCAGATGTATAATTCTTGGGAAGAAAGCTGCATGGATAATCCAGACTTGACCATTTCAGATCAAATATGGGGTTTGGAGATTCTTCTTAGAGTTCAGAAGGATTGTAAGGTGATTTTGAAGCACAAGGCAAGCAACATTCTCTCTGAGTTGAAAAGGGATAGAATGAAGCTCTACTTTATGTTGCTCAGATGTCATGGAGTTGGATGGACACATCAGAAGCTGAAGGCTTTGACATTTGATGAGTTGGAACATAGAGCTTATCCTATTTGGGTGAAAGTGCAGGAAGAAAACACTTTCAGACTCCTTTCAGATGAAAGAAAGGAGCAACTTGCAGAAGAGATGGAAATCAAGAAAGCTATGATAGTTCCCAGACCAGTGAAGAAGGGATTTACACTTGAGTTTCCAAAAGATATGAATCAACTATATCCAAGTGAAGCAGTTATTAGAAAGAGCCTCAAGCTCTCCCCATTGGAAGCTTCAGATATGGTGCAGGTGTTACCACTAGATTCCAGGAATCCAATTGTGAGTTATGATGAGGATGAATGTGGATTCTGGAAGATTGGAAGATATGGCAAGGAGGTACACACTTTTACCACTCTCATATCTTTATTTGCAAGTTGTGATAGAGAAGACTTGGTGGACCTTTGGAGGTTGCTGGAGACCAAGTATGAGGCTGAAGCACCAACTTCAGCCAATGGAATAAAACTTTGGACCACATTTAAAAGAATGTGTGGGACAAATGAGGAAGATCCTGAAATATGGAAGGATCTTGAAGATGACCTCAGTGGTCTTCAATGGAGGTTATATTCAGCTGCTGGTGTATACCATTTGAGTTCTACAAAGTTTGCTGAGTATCTACTTGTAGATGCTCAGTATTTCATATCCAAGGCTGTTTTGGAAAAGATGAAGGACACCCAGTTGGAGATAGATTATACAAGTGACGTGGCAAAGAATTTAATCAGATTTATTTATTACCAATATGATAAGGTTTGTCAGACTCCTCCAAGTTCTTAATGATTATTCAGAAACTTGATCATAAGAGTGGATATCAAGTTTAGGGGAGGATTGTTGGGAATAAATTAAGGCCAGATCACTTGAGCGCTGACAAGAACAACTCAAGCGTTGACAGGAACAAAGTGAGCGCTGACAGCCCAAGCGTTGACAAGTTAAAGTCAAGTGTTGATAGATTGAAGACAAGCACTGATGGAAGATGTGAGCTACACGTTTGTTATGTTCTAGAATACTTCTAGTAAGGATAGAAACGACAATGTATTTTTCTATGTTTATCTTTACCTAGAATAGTTGATACGTAGCTTATTGTACAAGGCTTCTTAGTCTATAAAAGAAGGCCTTTAGGTTAATGTTTAGTATCAAGTTTTATATAAGTTTTCATTCGTAAACATCTTTCATTGTAAGCAAGTTCGACATTCATAATCAAAGTGAAAGTTTTGTTTACATCTTGTGTTCTTGTTTAAGTATTAAATTCCGCATAACACTTAGATTCACAAAGCATATAACAAAGGTTTCTCTACGTGTTATACTTGATCTAATCTCGTATACACAAAGCTAATCGATCTAAGTTTGGGATCAACATATTGGATTGCGTGATGACGTAAGCAAGGTGAAGTATCTACTCACCATAAATATTAAAAAAGATTGATTTCTCAGCATTTTTGAAAAGAGATTTTGGCAAGGAAATTCAAGTGCAAAAAATAATACTAATCCAACAACCAGCTTATAAACTTGTGTGTCGTAAAAAAGCTTAGAAACAACTTGTTGCACCAATGGATCTCAAAAATATTTCACAAAAATAAACTTTGAAAAATATTTTGATAACTGAATATTTAAATCACCTAAATTAAAACATGAAAGTAAATAAATTGGAATTTAAATGGAACTCAGTATTAAACTTGCAAGGTTTTCATCAAACTTTAACTATTCATAAATAAAAAGTTTACAAGTTTAAAAACTAGACCTAAGCCCTTTCCATAAGTTGGAAGGTGCTTATATAGCACTAGTAAGATGATTCTAGAATGACTATAACCCTAATCCTTGAAAATCCATTTATGCCCTTGGTTTTAAAATTTTCAGTCTTGGTCAAAAGAACCACATGTGAAGGATGTTGATATGCAAGCTGTCCTTTTGATCTTGAACCGTCCAAGTTATCTTTGGGATGAAGAAATTCATATGGGACGTTAGATTTCTGCTGAGATCCTAATTTTGAGAAATTGGGGAAAGCAGGAGACATTCGTGGGGCCACATGGAGTCACGGGGAGGGGGTTTTATGAAGTGGGTTCAGGTGAGGATGAGATTAATTAGGGTTTTGGAGGAGTCGGGTCAAAAACCATTTTATTTGGTGATTATGGGATTAGGGTTTAAGGTGTGGTGGGGATGATAAACAGTTGTGTTAGATGTGTTTTAGGGGATTAATAGTTGTTTCCCTTCACTAATCTATATATTAATCTATTTAAAAAGTTAATACTGAGTAGGTGGGTAACGTGGTGGTGGAGGGTGAGATGGAGGTTTGTGAGTTGATGGTGGGGGTGATGTGGCGAAGTGATTGGTGGGTGGAAGTTTTGATGTCTGCCCAAAATAGTCCTCCATGTCTCAATTTTGTGTCATTATGAAGTCTAACCAGCCATTCACTCATTTCTTTTTGGTAATATCTTTGAGTAAATGACAAACTGCTCCCTCTCATATGTATACAAGGAATCAAGGACCAATCTTGCAATTATAGCATTTTTCAAGGGCCAACAATGTAATATCTCGAAATATTAGGGACCCAAATGCAATAAATGAGATTTGCAAGGGTATAATATGATAAGTCTTCAAAAGTTGAGGGACCAATCTTGACAATATTCAAAACTTCAAGGAGTTCAATGGAAATTCATGATTCGGGTTCGGTTTTTTGTGCGGCTTCGTTTCCGGTGTTCGTTTTTTCTTGATTCTTGTAATCTTTTGATGAGTTCACGATATTCGTACCTAAAATACAATGAACAAACACAAGCATATTTTGGGGTATTTTAAGACATTTTTAAGTGTTTTAAGCCCAATTTGGATGATGAGATTATGTATAATTGCAGTCTCATCACTCCCCCATACTAAACCATTGTCGTGTCCCCAGGCAATGCTAGAAATAAGTATTGTAGCACTTCCAAAATTCATTTTTACGTGACATTTATTAAAAACGTAAATTTAAATAAACTATTACCTGCGTTTTAGAAATAATGTATTGTTTTCATCACAAAATGGGACGTTTAGGATCATAGAATAAGAACACGTGAATGCCTCATAGAGATAAGTTCATCGTCCTTGATTTTCACCCAATTCCATGCAAAGCGTGAAACAAGATCATTGTCATTATAAGTTAGTAATGCTAACACTACTCATGTGCTCTATTCACGTAGTTAGACTCCCTTATTCCTAGGGTGTATCTCTTATATTATATTTTTGTCTTAATGACCACGGGGATACATTATTGACTTATGCGTGAATAGAGATTAGGTCCAAAAATAGAGTCTCAACGGTGTAACCAAAATCATCGAATTAATAATTCATCCTAATAGACAACGATGTCAAAAATTAAGTCAACAAGAAGGACCGATAAACACGGTTTTATAACGGTTTTGAACATGAGACTTATTACCATGAATTTTATGACCCACTTCATCATCGGTGGCTTTGATTATTATGGTTTACCTCCATCTTTTATTCAACTCCGCCATGGAGCTTTTATTATGCCTTCGGTCTTGCCCTTGTCTTTTATTTAACCTCGCCATGAGGTGTTTATTACGACTTGACGTATATCCTCACGCTAAAGCGAATTTTGAATCTTTAAGGCTTCAAGATTTAAGACATTCACTTTCAATTTTGTATAGATTTTTCGGCCTTGTGAGCTTCAAATTTTTGCTTGATTTAGGTGAAGAGGAACTTATGTTATTATTAGGGGAAGCCTTTGATTATTCGGGCTGCCAATACTTCAAAACCGTGACGCTGGCGATACCTTAATATTTTCCCAATTTAATTACATGGAAGCTACTAAAACAAATTACAAACCAACAATGACTAAACCGCTAAATCAATATTTAATAACAGTTTATTATAAAAGCGTAGGGAGAAAAATCAAGTAATTAGGACACATGAGTTTTTGAAAGAATACGAGTACTCTACGTTTAGCATAGTAACTTATAATTAACGCTATCATTTCTCGTCCTCAACTAAGAGACTTAGCTTAAAAAGTTAAGGAATCGAAGCTAAGTGCTCAACACGCACGGTCGAGTAAAAAATTACTCTTATTCTCACCATCGGAAAACCGACATTTGTGTCTTAAACACTTCTAAAAAACAAGAAAAAATTTAATTTTGGCCATTTTTAGCCTTATTTTGCATAAAACGATAACAAAAAGATGAATATTGGATAGCGTGATGATGTAAGCAAGGTGAAGTATCTACTCACCCCCCCCCCCCCCCATACTGAAACTAAACATTGTCCTCAATGTTTCGAGTCTAGGGGTGAAACACCCCCATTCTAGAGACGAAAGTCGAATGCTTAATCTCGAGCATGGAAAGGGTAAAACGAATAACCTAAAAGCCGTTTATGAATAATGCTAATAAGATAAACGTTAGAACATAAAAGGATATCATCGGATATCAGAATCTCCAAAGGCAACGATCGAAGCTCGAGTGATACGTAAAACGAACATGAGAGGATTCAATGATGACGATGAACCTAATGAATCACAATCACAAAAAACCACAGAACAAAGGTTGGAAGAGCACAAGTCCCCTCGTTACACTATTAGAAAACGATAATATTTACAAGGATAAGCATGAGAATCCCCCACGAGGCACCATGTTTTTGATAACCGAGTAAAAATCTCGACTCAAATCCCCATAAATGTGATCATTTAGGGATAATCATGGTATGGTCATTTTTGGTGGGGCTTACATGATAAACAAGGCCCAAAAACAACCAGTATTAAGGACTAAGTCCTTTGATGATGCAAAATACCGGGATCGAAGATGGTGTCCTCGTTTTCATGGGATAAACGAACCAACGCCACTTCAACACGTGCCAAAACCTCAAAGAGGTCAAAGAAAAGAGGTGAGAAATAGAAGGGTGGGACAATGGGTAAGGCAACACAATGAGCTACTCGAGGTAGACTCATACTAAGCAAATAGATATGATTTCTATTTATTGCATCGATGGAAGACCGAGATTTCCCTTTACAAGCAATTCCGGGATCGAATATCTCATCCTCGATGAAGAAATGTGAGGGAACATAAGGGGCTTCCCCACACTAAATCCACACTCACACTCGTCAAAAGGAGTAGACTAGGTGGTAGCACTCATAAAACGCGGTGATGACGGAGTTAAACTTGTAGAAAAATCTTTTAAACAAATTTTAAAATCTTTTCCTTTTTCATCGTTCAAAAACTCTATATGAAAACCCGATTTGATAATGTCGAAAATATTTGGCGTTTCAAAATCAATATTAGTCACGCTAAAAATCCTCACATTTAAGTCGCGGTTAGGGGTGGTGGATTTTATAAGTTCTCAAAACCTTTATCAACAAAGAACACCGCCCCCTCGGGTCAACATATTCGTCATCCTCATGATCGTGAATCTCATCGATTTCTTCATCGTAGATAGGCTTGTCAAACGAAGGTTTCTCATTCCCCTCATTGATGATTGTAGAAACTCTCTCGAAAAGACCACGTCAAGAACAAAACCATCATTCCTTTGTCGGGAGATCCTCACGAATGTGGTAAACGTCATTCTCATTTGAGGAGTGTTGATTAGGTAACTCCTCGAGAATGGGATTTTGGGTCACGTGAGTTGGTTCGTCATTATGAATGAGACGTTCCAACTCATCAAGTTATTCCTCGATGTTGGAAAAATCAACCTCACTTGTAGGTGGAAGTGGAGGCAAAAGAGATAGCTCTCATTCGATAACTTCCTCAATCTCGGGATCAAACTCATAATCATCGTACTTCCCATGTAAAGAGGTCTTTTTGGGAGAATCCTCAAAAATGGCTTTTGGATTTTGAAGCAACGTGATCAATCTCGGCAAAATCGTCGTCGTCATCATCAAAGAAAGAGTCGATGTGAGCACTCACAATCATGGTCTTACAAGCCCTAGGGTTATGCCTAGGTGACTTTTCAATGACGAGAGGATCGATGTCGATGAAACCTTTAGCCTCAATGGGTATTGGGCTATGTAATGGAGACAATTCAATGGAATTAGAAGTTGATGCCTCAAAGACGTGGTCCTTCGAAGGTGATGAAGATGAGTAGATTTTGGTAATTGTCTTGATGCACTAACGTCTCCCTTCGGAATTGGTTGGTCACTT
The DNA here is from genome assembly GCA_025667525.1 of Glebionis coronaria. Lineage (NCBI taxonomy): Eukaryota > Viridiplantae > Streptophyta > Magnoliopsida > Asterales > Asteraceae > Glebionis > Glebionis coronaria. The sequence goes on from CM046876.1 coordinate 267,938,862, forward strand.
GTTTCACCGAATATATCTCCTTAAGTGATTTTTCATCCATAAATTTACGAGTACCCTTTTGAATTAAGTAAACGTATTCTTTATCATTAAAATCATCATCTTTAAAACCGTTCATTTTAATTCTTTCAAAACATGCATCAAGCCTCATATTTTCCGCTAAAGTTAACATTTTGAAATCATTAGAATTTGAAACCTTGGTTTTATCATGATCATTTGAAACATGGGATCTACTCGTGAAAAAGTGCATTTTCTCCTCCGCATATTTCATAGTGAGTTTCCCACCGTGAACGTCGATTACGGCTCGAGCCGTCGATAAAAAGGGTCGACCTAAAATAATGGGACATTTAGGGTCACACTCATAATCGGATATGACGAAGTCCGCGGGAAAAACAAACATTCCAATCCTAACATAGACATCCTCGGCTATTCAAATTGGTTTTAAAGGCGTACAATTTGCTAGCTCGATAGTCATGTTCGTGGGGGTAAGTCTAGGCAATCTCATCAATTTCCAAAGAGAATGAGGCATGAGATTGATGCTAGCACCTAAATTGGAAAGGTATAAACATCCCTCAATCTCGAAAAAATCACAAGGTAGTAGAAATTGGCCCAGATCCTCTTCCTTTCTCGGCATATGCCTTTTGGGTTTTTTAAGAAGGACCGAAGCACAAGTTTCTTCAAGAGTTACTTGGGTAAGGTCTATAATTCTCTCTTTTTGAACCATGGATGGAATTTGAGGTACACGAGGGTGTGCACTCTTTTACTTGGTCACCACTTTCACCCTATCGACTTGAGAACATGAAGGCGTCTTAGAAGTCGAGGGTTGAGAAGAAGGAACAACTCTAAATCCATCAAAGGTAGAGGTAATCACACGACTTTTCTCACGAGACGAGGCGGCTTTAACGTGTTCCTTCGGATTAGCTACGGTGTCACTAGGTAACGAACTCGATGACGCACCCGAGACTTGTTCATAATGGCCGAAAACATCTTTTTAATGTCGATTTATCCTTGCTTGATATTCGTGTTTTGATTTTTCAAAGTATTGAAAAAGTCTTTTTTCAAAGTACCAATTTGTCCCTCTAATCGTCTCATGTTAGCCTCATTCGTTTTCGTATATTCTTGAAAATCGTTTGACGAACTATTTTGATTAGCAATTAAAGTTCCCTTGGTTTTGATTACATCTTTGAAAATTTCCTTGATTACCATTCGAAAAATTGTTTCCTTGATTAGCGTTGTTTAAAAAATTCGAGTTTTGGTTGTTGTTATCTGTTTTGCCAACTCAAATTTCGACCTTGATTATAACCTTGATTTGAAAAATTTCCTTGTTGATTATTTCCTTGAAAATTGTTTTTGTTTTGGTTTGAAAAATTGTTGCCTTGGTTATAATTTCCTTGTGATGGACCCGCGTTGTTTTGATTTTGAAATTTGTTGTTTAATGCATTTACACTCGATGTTTGGCCATCCGTAGTCGCACACTCGTAATAATTATGAGGTCCACCACACAACGTACACGATGCCTCAACCGCTTTCACCATAGCGGGAGCGTCTTTCTTTTGCATCTCGATTAAGAACGACGTAAACACATTCGTCAACTTATCAACTTTCACATCAACTCTCTCAATGTTGCGATTAGAATTACTAACATTGGCGACATTGGCAACACTCGGTGTGTTATGGAGTTGGTAAACCTTGGATTGATTTTCGATAATCAACGAATCTTGTTCTTGAAAACTAAGACCATTATAAAACGTGTCGATTTTGTGTAACTCGGAAATCCATGGTGAGGACATTGCCTAAGAAATTCCTTAAAACGATCTCACGCGTCTCTAAATGATTCATTCGGTTTTTGTTCGAACCTCGTTATCTCGTTTTTGAAAAACGTGGTCTTCGACGGCGGAAAGAAATGATTAACGAACTTGGAAACGAGATCCTTCCACGCAATTATGAAATTAGATGGCTCTTTCTCGTACCAATCCTTGGCGGCACCATCGAGCAAGTACGGAAAAAACATAAGCTTGACGACATCGGTGTCGACGTTCTTAAACTTGCACGTGGCCAAAAGACGATCCATATTCCGAATGTGATCGTGAGGATTATCTTCCTCACGACCTCAAACCTTCGTAGCTTGTATCAACGAAAGCATTCCACTCTTAATCTCAAAATTCTCCGCTTCGATAGCGGGAATTACGATCGCATCTCCATAACCCTCGGTGGGCGCTTGGAGCAATTCCATCATCGAACGATTGTCGGCCATCTCTTCTTCGATCTCGACTACAATATTAGGAACGTCGGTTTCTAATTCTCGTCTACGTCGTCGATTCCTTCGATTTCGATTGCGTCGGTTTGAAGCGTCGTTAGAATTAGAATAATCCTTTGGTAGAGTGCGCATGCACTAACGCAGAGAATGGGGGGCAGCAAAGAAGATTCTTTTTGGGGTTTTTCGTTTTTTCAATTTTTTTTGTTTTTGATTGTTTTTAAAAAAAATTGGATTTTTGGTGTATTACGTACACTCAAATCTACAAATCTCTCGTCGAAACAATTTCTCGATTAAAGGAGCCTCAAGGAATGAAAATGATCACGTTGAGTGAACGTCTTCGATGACTTTAGAACGTTGGTGGAACACCAAAACGTTCAAGACGGTCTAATCTTGAAAACTAGCAAATATAACATAAGTAGATAATACTTCGGTTGGCAAACCCTCGATTAGGCCTTTTTCTCAAAACACGTACAAGCAAGCGGGGGAAACGAGGCGGCTCTAAGCACTTACGAGCTTTTTTTCCCTTAGGTCATGAAATACAACCGCCTTTATACCCACCTTATTGTTTGTGTTAATCAAAATTAAGCCTCACGAAAGTATTTAACTATTTTGCCTTTTGATTTTTGCTTTGGATTCGAATACAATAACTGAGTGATGAAATCCCAATTAAGGTCGCGTTTTCACGCTTTTGGAGATATTGTAAATTTATTGTGATACGTAAATATAATATATTAATAATATTCACAAAGAAAACGAAAACGAATACTAGGATATCTACAATATAGTAAAAAGATTGTTTTGTGTTTAATTTAGGAAAAATATACACGTTTTATTTGGATAAAAATAACAAAAATGAGTATGTACGTTATATACGCTTTCCAAAATTGAAAAGCGAAAACGCACTAATCACACAAACACGATATGTATAATGGCACTAAAAAACACCCCCCGGCAGCGGCGCCAAAATTGATGTAGGTAAAATCGTACACGTTTTAGGAAAAACGCGTATGAGCGGCAAGTATTAGGCGTTACGTTTTAGGAAAAACGTAATACCGAATAAATGTGAGTTCGTTCTTGGCGGAGGTGAATGTTTATTAGGCCAGTAATATAAAAATCAAGTTTGGATTAGTGTCATTTTTGGGTTTGAAGAGAGAAAATTTAAAGACGAGTTACACTACGATTAAACTACGACGAATGATGTAATAACGTAAAACGCGATGAAATTAAAAAATTAAGCTAAAAATTATTTAAAACTTAAACTAAGTCTAAAATAATATAAATAAGAATAAAAATTCAATAAATAAATTTTAAAACTTTTTATTAATTAAATATTCAATTTAAAATGCTAATTAAAGCCCTAAAATTAAATATAATTAACAAAAAGCCCAAAATATTATTTTATTAAACAGATATATTACTTATATTAATTAAACACTAAAAAGTATTCTTCCTAAATTTTTAAAACTATTTTCTATTTTTTAAAAGCTAAAAATACTTTTTATATTAAAATAATCATAAAAAATAATAAAATAATGAGAAAATTAATTTTTCCTTTTGAAAAATCCTAAATTACTTATCTTAAACTATGAGAAATGAAAAAAGTTTGAAAAAGTAATTTTAGTCCTAATAAGACAAAAATAGTTTAATTAAAAACCTATTTTATCTTAAAATAGTTATAAAAAATGATTAGATAAAGAGAAAAATGAAATTTAAAATACTTAACTGAAAATAGGAAAATTGGAAAAACAGAAAAACAGAAAAACACAACTTTTTGCCACTAAAAGACAAAAACAGTTTATAATAAAACGAATTAAAACTTAAAATAATACTAAAAATATCAAATAATTAGAAAAATAAAAATTAACTTTGTGAAAATTCTTAAAATAATTAACTTAAGCTATGAAAATTGAAACCACTTAAAAACACTGACTTTTGGTCACTAAAGACAAAAAAACCACAAAAACTGAAAGGGACACATGCAGGTCTGTTGTCTTCTAGTGAAACAGTGGGAACACATGAACTAGCAGTGGGAACTTTTTTCCACTGCTTGAACTCAGAAAATCGTTTAAGCTTGATTTCTTGCTTGTTACTTGGAATTGATGGAATACAAAGGCACCCCCATACTCAGTGGAGTGTGGGAAGTCAAGATAGAGCAAAAAACTAGCAGATTCAACACACCAAAGTCACAATAACAAGCAAACTTATGTTACTGATGAACAAAGAGAGGTATGGTGACTTTAACTAATGCAAATGGTCTTGTGGTGAGTTTCAAAGCTCCAAATCCACCAATCTAATAATCCAACCACCAATTAACAACTCACAGTCCTAAACTAACAGCTTAACTAACTGGTTACAAGATTTTAATAATTAAAACTCAAAATCAAACTTGTTCTAGCCTACTGATATTATAAACAGATTTTTATGATGAACATGCAATTTCTATTTTTCTACTAACAAACTTTAAGCAAACTACTATATTACCCTACCATTTGTTGGGAATAAATAAAGGCCAGATCACTTGAGCGCTGACAAGAACAATACAAGCGTTGACAAGAACAAAACAAGCGCTGACAGCTCAAGCGTTGACAAGATAAAGTCAAGCGTTGACAAATTGAAGACAAGCACTGATGGGAAGATATACTCTACGCGTTTATTGTATTCTAGAATAGTTCTAGTAAAGATAGGAACAACATTGTATTTTCTATATTTATCTTTACCTAGAATAGCTGATACGTAGATTATTGTACAAGGCTTCTTATGTCTATAAAAGAAGACCTTTAGGTTAATGTTTGATATAAGTTTTCATTCGTAAACTACTTTCATTGTAAGCAAGTTTGATATTGATAATCAAAGTGAAAGTTTTGTTTATATCATTGTGTGTTCTTGTTTAAGTGTTAAATTCCGCATAACACTTAAATTTATAAGCATATACAAAGGTTTCTCTAAGTGTATTACTTGATCTAATCTCGTATACATAAAGCTAATCGATCTAAGTTTGGGATCAACAAGTGGTATCAGAGCTTGTTGAGGAACTTTTGATCTTAAAGAACACTAGAACCCTAAAAATCACCAAAACCCTAATTTTCTCAGAAACCCTAACAACATCATGTCTGAAGCAATAACCTCCTCCTCCTCAGCCTTACCAAACATCAAGATTCCCATGCTTGATGCAACCAACTTTAAGTTGTGGAAGTTCAACTTTGAACAATATTAGGGGATCTATGACTACACACTCTGGGAGATTATTGAATATGGAAACACATTCAATAAGGCTCAGAAGATTGCTAATGTTATTACTCAAAGAGCAGCTGTTGCTGGATGTTTTGAAGAGGATAAGAGAGAAAAACCTAGAGATGGTAGAGTTGTGGCTGCTGATGACATAGCAAAGAAAAGGGCCGACATGAAAGCTCTAAATATTCTGAAAGTCTCTTTGGGACAAGAAAACCAGCATAAATATAGAGGCTATGAATCTGCTAGGGATCTTTGGGCAGCTCTTGAAGTTGCATATGGTGGCAATGCAGACACTAAGGAAGAAAAGAAAAAGCAACTCATGCATGATTATGTTGTCTTCAAAGCTCAACCCAATGAGAAACTGAGTAGTGTGAGAAGCAGACTGCTTGAAATTACAAGCAAGCTGTCCTTCATGGGGACACAAGTTGGTGATGTTGACATTAATGCTACCTTTCTTAAAAGTCTTGGTGAGGTATGGAAGATTGAGGCAAGATCTATTCTTGCCAACAATACTTACAAGAGCTCCTCGTTTGATGACATCTACAACAAACTAAGGCTGTTAGAAGATGAAACTCTTTTAGAGCATGGAATTAAGTCTACCAACAGTAACATGGCCTTCTTCTCTCATAGTGAAGGTCAATTCAATCAGAAGGACTCTTATATGCATCCAGTTACTGGATCATCATATGTCAGCGCTGGAACAAGTCCTGTCAACGTCTCCTATTCAGACGCTGACACATTCAAGAATGACTCCCCAAGAGTTAAACCTGCTGGTTTGGATTTGGATACTGTTTGTGCTTACATTGCTTCTTTGCCCAATGGTTCAGTGATTACATATGAGGACCTTGAGCAGATAAGTGATGAGCACTTGGAAGAGATGGACATCAAATGGAACATGGCTCTTGCTAGTATAAGAGCAAATAGGTGGAACAGAAGGTTTAAAAAGAAGATGACCTTCAATGCTAAAGACACAGCTGGATTTGATAAATCCAAAGTTGAATGCTACAACTGTCATCGTATGGGGCACTTCATGAGGGAATGCAGATCTCCTAGAAGATCTGATGCTGGTAAACCCTCAAGTCAGGTTGTTAAAGCTCAGGATTCCAAAGCCATGGTTGCAGTTCAAGGAATTGATGGTATGGGATGGGATTGGAGCTATCTGGCTAAGAATGTTGAAGAGGATAAAGCTTTGGTTGCTGATATTGAAGAAGAAGAGCATGTTGAATATGCTCTCATGGCACACTCCTCCTCTTCATCTGATAATGAGGTATATGATGATGCTTTTTGTAGCAAAGGTTGTCGGTTAAATACTGAAAGACTTAACAAAGAAGTGTTAAGATTATTAGATGATGTGAGTACTGAAAGATGTAAACTGTCTAATTACCAACTAGCTCTTACTGAAACTGAGAAAACCGTTTCTGAATATAAGAAAATGAAATTTGACTTAAAAGATAAAATCAATATCTTAAAACATGAGTTAGATGCTAGTATAGATATTAGAAACATCATGGAAAGGGTTAATGGTGAGATACAGGCTAAGTTAGATGAGGCCATTAAGAATAAAGATAATGTTGGCCTTAAAATTCAAAGATTTGATAGAGCCACCCAAACCCTATGAGAATATGTGGGTAAACAAAGGTATCATAAGGACATGACTGGGATTGGGATGAATGATTACTCTTTGGTTCCACCACCAGCTGGTGACTTCTATGGTGTCCAACAAAAGGACCTATCTTGGACTGGTTTGCCAGAGCTCCAAGAGGAGGAATTCATTCCTCCACCAAGAATTGTCACTCCAGTTGAAAAGTATCAACAAAAGTTGTCTGACCTGAATGAATGGAAGAAAGCTAACCCTACTTTATTTGTTAAGGGTGTCTTACTATGTGAAAGTCCCAATGAGTCAACACCCATTAAGGTTACTAACCCACTCACTGGTAAAGTTGTTAACCTAGGCTCAAAACACTGATAGAAAACCTAGCATTAAATATGCAGAGATGTATAGGAATACTAGGTCACCCAAGAGCCAAGTTAGCAATCATGGAACAGGTTTCTTCTCTTCTAGACCTAAGGTTGTGTCTAAGAAAGCCTATTACACTTGTGGTAGCTTTTCACATTTGGCTTACAAGTGTGTCAACGCTCCCAAAGCCAGCGCTGACAGGAGCAATTTCAGCGCTGACAGGAACAAAGTCAACGTTGTCAGACCCAAACCTTGTATGCAGCAAAGTCCACAAGTGATTAGACCTGCCCCATTCTTTACTAGAGGGTCTAACACTCATGGACAAAGACCATTTCAAAAGACAAACACCTGGTCAAATAGGCAATGGGTTTCTGTAGCAAACCCTAGGTTCAACGCTGACAAGGGTAATTTCAGCGTTGACAGGACAAATTCTAACGCTGACAGAAACGTGACCAGACCTAAATATTTGCAACCACAAGGTAAGGGGTCTAAAGCTTCTTCAAGCTTAACATGGAGACCAAAGAAAGATCAAAACCCTAATGATAATGGGATTTCAATGACTTGCAATAGATTTAATTACATTTCAAAGGTCATTACAAAACCTATTGGGGTTAACTGGGTATTTCATCCTAACAAAGGATGAGAATGGGGTTGTTGTGAAAACTAAGTTTGTTCTTATTGAACAACCAGATGAATCCAAGTCTTTTAAGACTTGGGTTCCCAAAGAAAACTAATTTGTTTTCTTTATGTGCAGGACATTCAAAGACATGTCAATGATTATGGATATTGGGATAGTGGATGCTCAAGGCACATGACAGGGAAGGAAGATTATCTTACTAACTTCACTCCCATTAAGGATGGTGACAAGGTTTACCTTGGAGGCGGATATGGCACTATCACAGGCAAAGGAACCCTGCTCACCAAGAATTTGCGTTTTGAAAACGTATTTCTGGTAAAAGAACTTGATTACAACCTTTTCAGTGTATCACAAGTGTGTGATAACAAAAATAAAGTTCTTTTTACTAATACTGAGTGTTTGGTGTTAAGCAAGGATTTTAAGATCCCTGATGAGAAATATATTGAGTATAGAACACCTAGGCATAAGGACATATATAATGTGAATTTGAATGGGATTAAAATGAATAGTAATATGTCTTGTTTTTATGCTAAGGCCTTAGTAGATGGAGTAATTTGTGGCACAGGAGACTAGGGCACATAAATTTTAAAAATATTAATAGACTTGTGAGACTTGGTTTAGTTGATGGTTTGCCTGAGAAGGCCTTCCACAATGACCACTCTTGTGTTGCATGTCTTAAAGGCAAGCAGCACAAGGTCTCATTCAGGTCCAAACAGGTGCACACTAGTTCTAGACCTCTTCATATGCTACACATGGACCTCTTTGGTCCAACCAATATAGAAAGCTTGAATGGTAAGTCATATTGCTTTGTCATCACATATGACTTTTCTAGGTTTACTTGGACATTCTTTCTAGCTATGAAGAGTGACACAGCTGATATTCTAATTAATTTTATCACTCAGATTGAGAAGAGGTCTGGCAATGAGGTTAAAATGCTTAGGAGTGATAATGGTGGAGAATTTAGGAATAAGAAGCTAGATGATTTCTGTGCCAGGAAAGGAATTACTAGGCAATTTAGTATTGCTAGAACCCCACAACAAAATGGGGTTGCTGAAAGGAAAAATAGAACCCTAATTGAAGCAACCAGAACAATGTTGGCTGATGCTCACTTTCCTATAGCCTTTTGGGCTGAGGTTGTTAATACAGCTTGCTATGTGCAAAATAGAGCATTGGTTAACAAAATTCAGAACAAAACACCTTATGAGTTACTTTGGGGTAGAAAACCTAATATTGGTTTTCTCAGACCTTTTGGTTGTCATGTAGTAGTGTTGGATACTAGTGATGCCTTAGGGAAATTTAGTGCAAAAGGTGATGAGGGTTACTTCATGGGGTATTCAGTGCAGAGGATGGGATATAGGGTTTATCTTAAAGAGGACAAACATATAGTTGAAAGAGTACATGTTAGGTTTTTAGAGAATAAGCCTAGTGATCCTGAAAGTGGTCCTAATTGGTTGTTTGACTTGGAACCCTTATCTAGAACTTTAAATTATATGCCTGTCACTAATCCAGACATTGTGAATGTAACTTCAAATGTTATGGAGGAACAAGTTGTTGATGTTTCAGGTACTCAGGTTCATGAAAAGGTTGGATCACAAGCATAAAAGACATCTCCTATCCTAGAATATGTTTCCATTCCCATTTGGACAGATGCTTTTGCTGCTGATACTGCTGCTGGACAAGATAATGGTGGTTTCCAAGCACCACCAGATACAAACATGCATGGTTCTTCAGGCGCTGACAAAGGCAAATCTAGCGCTGACAAGACCAATTCAGACGTTGATGGCTCAGACGTTGACAACAACAGTTCAAGCGTTGTTAGCCCAAGCGCTGACAAACAAGGTTCAGACGTTGACAACACTTTTGCACATCTTTTCTCTTCCACTTTTGAACAAGGTGAACCTTCCAATTCATATGAAGAAGGTCATCCTTATGTTGATTTAAGAGAGTCTGATGAAGAGGATATTGGCAACTTGGAGCATGAGGTTGAGGACACCAGACTTTTTGAAGGAGGAGTTCTCACTTCTACAATGAAGAATCACCCCACTTCCCAGATCATTGGTGATATTATGACTCCAGTTCAGACTAGACGATCTCATCAAGGTCTTGGTGGGTTTATTGCCAATATACACAAGAAGGTTGATACCCCTCTTGTGCAAGCATGTTTGTTTGCCTGTTTTCTGTCACAACAGGAACCCAAGAAAATATTTGATGCTCTCAAAGAACCAAGTTGGGTGGAAGCAATGCAGGATGAGCTTCATCAATTTGTAATTCAGGATGTTTGGGAGTTGGTTGATTGTCCCAGATATGTCAGACCTATAGGGATAAGATGGGTTCTAAGAAACAAGAGAGATGAAAGAGGCATTGTGGTCAGAAACAAGGCAAGGTTAGTGGCTCAGGGATATACACAAGAGGAGGGGATAGACTATAAGGAGGTCTTTGCACCAGTTAGATGTTGATGTCAGGCATTGTCTATCAAATGGATGTCAAGAATGCTTTCCTCTATGGAACTATTGTTGAGGAAGTATATGTAATGCATCCTCCTGGTTTTGAGGATCCAGAGCATCCAGATAAAGTGTATAGAGTCAAAAAGGCTATGTATGGCCTTCATCAAGCCCCAAGAGCATGGTATGGTACTTTGTCTACCTATTTGGTTGACAATGGATTCAAGAGGGGCACCATAGATCAGACACTGTTTACAAAGAAGAAAGGCAAGGATGTGTTGCTTGTCAAGGTCTATGTTGATGATATCAGTTTTAGGTCTACTGATCCAAAGATGAGTGAGGATTTCTCCAAGCTTATGACAGACAAATTCAAGATGAGTGCTATGGGGGAGATGAACTTCTTTCTTGGTTTACAAGTTTAGCAAAAAGAAGATGGTATCTTCATCTCCCAGGATAAATATGTTGCTGAGATCTTGAAGAAGTTTGGCTTTTCTCCACATGAAAAGAGGGCTACTACTCCTATGGATAGAGAACACCCTTGGGGAAAGATTGGAGATGGGAAATATGTTGATGTCAGGCACTATAGATCCATGATTGGATCCTTGATGTATCTTACTGCCTCCAGACCTGACATCATGTTTGCTGTGTGTGCTTGTGCATGCCATCAAGTGACTCCCAAAGAATGTCACCTTTATGCTGTGAAGAGGATCTTTAGGTACCTAAGATGCTATCCTGGTCTTGGTTTGTGGTACCCAAAGGATTCACCATTGGAGTTGATTGCATATTCAGATAGTGATTATGGAGGTGATAAATTTGATAGGAAATCCACAACTGGTGGATGTCAGTTTCTTAGGAGCAGGTTGATCTCTTGGCAATGCAAGAAACAAATAGTGGTGGCTAATTCTACAACTGAAGCTGAGTATGTGGTTGCAGCTGCTTGTTGTGGCCAAGTTTTGTGGATTCAGAACCAGCTGTTGGACTATGGGTATAATTTCATGCATACCAAGATATTTGTTGACAATAACAGCACTTTATGCATCATTAAGAATCCTGTACATCATTCTAAAACTAAAAAAATAGAAATTAGACACCATTTTATAAGAGATTGCTTTGAGAAAGGTTTAATACAACCAGATAGGGTTGACACTGAGGAAAATGTGTCAGATTTATTAACTAAACCTTTTGATGCTGGGAGATTTCAATACTTGGTAACAAGTATTGGAATGGTCAATCTCACATAATATGTGTTTTGGAAACTTTTTGTAAAAGTATGTACAGGATAATGCATTGTTATTGGTCTTATGATGATTTAGATTTTCCACTATATTTTTCTAACACTGACAAAGGTTGCTTGAACACTGATAAGTGTTTTTGCAACGTTGTCAGCAATATAATTGTCTAACGCTGACAAAGCTTCCCTCAACGCTGTCATGTGTTATCGGGGCGTTGTCAGCAACAATGTTAGTTTTGTGGTTTTCAATCTAAATGTGCAGATGGTGTTAGCAGTATACCATTGGATACAGAGTTGCTTATGGATCAATGGAGAGGCATTTGGACAAGTTTTTATTTATGGATGATGGTTGGAATGTTTCATTCCTATCTTGACATAAATTTTTTATGTTCATGCATGATTTTAGCAAACTTTTGTATCATAGTTTAAGGGAAGGTTTTAGGAACCTTTAGAATGTTTGGGTATCCATATGATACTCTTATAACAATTCTAGATTGTGTCCACAGGTGAGTATGAGTTAGTTTTACTAAATCATGAGGCACTGTAGCATGCAAAGTTGATATACTATGCATGCTGCCAAGACATTTTTGGCCTAGAATTGGTTGTGGTATGTTGGGAGACTTGGGAATAATTTTGTTATGGGATTTACCTGGGAGTAACAAGGAATTTTGTAAGGTAACTTGGTTGTTAAGAGTTTTGGTTTGCAAGGGACACTAGAGGACTGTTATGTCTATCTTGCTTAAGCAAGTGTGCATAACTGGACAGTGCTTGCCGCCCTATAATAATTATCAGCTTTTGGTTATCTTCTCTAGGATAAATTACTTGTTTAGGTCATTTTTCATTTTTAAAACATTTTTATTTTTGGACGCTGACAAGAATTTTCCAAGCGTTGTTGTGACCAAATTAGACGCTGACATGGCTATAGGCAAACGTTGATAAGATTATAGCCGTTGGGCGTTGATGGGTTATTTTTGACCGTTGACACTCAATGGGACCTACCCAGTTGTTATTTTTGACATATCTTTAGGCCGTAATTTTGGGAGTTGTTACTTTTCATTTAATGCATGAGATAAACTTATACTTTTTCAATATTTTCATGATTGATTTTTGAAAATACTTGCCTATTTTTGGGCCTATCACATGCATTTTCTTCTCCTATAAATTTGGCTCCTATTTTAAACAGGGTGTCTATAATTCTTGTCTAACACAATTTTGTCTTATCAACTTCATCTTCTTCACTTAAAATTAACAGCTTTCATCAATGGCACCTAAGTTTAAACCATCAGAATTGGAATTGGGGTTCAAGTCTCAACACAACATGATTGCGTATCTTGAAGCTGATGATGCTCTGTTTCCCCAATACACACAAATGGTGGCGTATTTGAACGCATCCCCATTAAGGTATGCTCTTTCTCATACACCACTCATTCCAGTCACACATATTAAACAGTTTTGGAACACTGTTAGTTCCTCAACAGTTAATAGAGTGACTACATTGACTTCTATTGTTCATGGGAGACCTTGGGTGGTTACTGAGGCTTTGGTACGCCAAGCCTTGCATCTTGATGATGCTGATGGTATAGCCACCCTTCCCATTAATGAGATAGAACAAGGGCTTAGGGCTTTGGGATATCCTTTTCCTGATGAAGGTACCTTAAACAAGTATCATAAGCAGGAATTTCCTCCAGCCTGGAAGTACCTCATACATGTCCTCCTTCAATGTTTAAGTCCCAAATGCACTGTATACAATGAGATCAATAGATCCATTGCAAGTGCTATTGTCTGCATTGCAACAGGGCAAAAATTCAATTATTCTAAAATGATTTTTGAGGGCATGTGTAAAAACAAGGGGAACAAAATGACTTTAGCTTATCCCCGTTTTATACAAATGGTTTTTGATGTCCAAGGTTATTGCACAAGGGATCATAATGATTTTTATAAGATCCCTGAGCAAAAGAAAGCTATTGTTATGAAGATGAATTCACCACCCCATCGTGACCTACCTTTAACCCCAGCTATGCTTGCTGTTATTATAGCAGCACAACCCCAACCAGACCCCCAACCACAAATTCACCCCCAACCACAACTTGACCCATTACCTGCACCTATACCTTCACCTGAACATATGCAACTTGACCAAGTTTGCTTCAACGCTGACACATCAAATGTTGGCGTTGATGTGTCTATGTCCCACGCTGACACACAACCTTCACAAACCCAAACACCCCTTAACCAACCCACATCCACCCATTCTTCCACACCATCTTCCACACCCCCTGAATATAGGTTGATGAAACACCAAAGGACTACTGGAGTGTTTCCTCTGGTGGTCCTAGCCATGTAGCAGAGAGAACCACCACCACAAGTGTGGCTGGTGACCTGGATGTGGCTGGGACTATTGGTTCTGGCTTAGAAGCTGGCCAAGGCAGTCCCACCATCATTAAGTCCCCATCCTTGCCCAATGAATCTGATTTGGGAGGTCAAATCCCCATTTTAGAAGAGGGCAGACTGGAACCAATGAATCTTATGGAATTGACGGTAGTCTGCATAAGCTTGCAAAAGCAAAATGCAGACTTAGTACAAGTTGTCAGCTCACAAGGCCTTGAACTCAAGCAATTGAGGGAGAGGATTGTTGTTTTGGAGGGTGCTAGTGCAAGGAGGGGTATGGAGGAATCTTCCAAAGGGGAGGAAGATCCAATAAATCTAAGTGATAAGGGCAGTCATGATGGTCAATCAATGGATGTTGCTGAGGCCCTTACAACTTTGAAGAAACAAACAGGTTTTGATACGTCCTCAGTCTCTCCTACCAACTTAAATTTATCATTTACAGCTATGTTGAGAGAGGTTACACAAGGCGTTGATGGAAGATATTTGGGCGTTGACAAGGAAGAGTTGGACGCTGACAGAAATATTTTGGGCGCTGATAGGACAAAATTAGGCGTTGACAGACCTGCACATGAAGGTGATGTATCCCAGTCATCATCTATCATTGAGGAGGTTTCTGCACAGGTATCACCATCTACCTTACCAACCATTGCACCATCAGATAAGGGTAAGGGTATTTTGATAGAAGAGATTGTTCCAAAGGATGCAGCTCAAGTTGAGTTTGATAGAAGATTAGCTGCACAAATCATGGAACAGGATAAAAAGGAGAAGAAAGAGTCACCATTTGTTGTGACTTCAGAAGAGGAAAGTGATGGAGCTAGCTCAGACTCAAGTGTGATGATTATAGAACCAGAAAGACTTGAGTATGGTGATGAGTTAGCCAAGGAGAAGCTGAGAGAGTTGAAATTGCAGGTTGACTTTGACATGCCAGAGGTGGTTCAAATGTACAATGCTTGGGAAGAAAGATGTATGGAGAATCCAGACTTGACCATCTCAGATCAAATATGGGGTTTGGAGATTCTTCTTAGAGTTCAGAAAGATTGCCAGGTAATTTTGAAACACAAGGCAAGTAATATTATCTCAAAGTTGAAAAGGGATAGAAGGGAGTTATACTTTATGTTGCTCAGATGTCATGGAGTTGGATGGACTTACCAGAAGTTGAGGGCTTTGACATTTAATGAGTTGGAAAGCAGGGCTTATCCCATTTGGGTGAGAGTGCAGGAAGCAAACACTCTCAGACTTCTTTCAGATGAAAGAAAGGAGGAACTTGCAGAAGAAATGGAACTTAAGAAAGCTATGTTTGTTCCCAGGCCAGTGAAGAAGGGAATTTCATTTGATTTTCCCAAAGATATGGATCCACTATATCCAAGTGAAGTTGTCATCAGAAAGAGCCTCAAGCTCTCACCTTTAGAAGCTTCAGATATGGTGCAAGTGTTACCATTAGATTCCAGGAACCCAATTGTGAGTTATGAAGAAGATGAATGTGGGTTTTGGAAGATTGGCAGATATGGCAAAGAGGTACACACTTTTACCACTCTCATATCTTTGTTTACAAGTTATGATAGAGAAGACTTGGTGGACCTTTGGAGGTTGCTGGAGACCAAGTATGAGGCTGAAGCACCAACTTCAGCTAATGGAATAAAACTTTGGACCACATTCAAAAGAATGTGTGGACCAAAATATGAGGATCCTGCTGTTTGGAAGGATCTTGAAGATGACCTCAGTGATCTTCAATGGAGGTTATATTCAGCTGCTGGTGTTTACCATTTGAGTTCTACAAAGTTTGCTGAGTATCTACTTGTGGATGGTCAGTATTTCATATACAAGGCTATTTTGGAGAAGATGAAGGACACTCAGCTGGAAATAGATTATTCAAGTGACGTGGCAAAAGATTTGATTAGATTTATTCATTATCAATATGAGAAGGTTTGTAAGATTCCTCCTAGTCCTTAATGCCTATTCAGAAACTTGATCATAAGAGTGGATATCAAGTTTAGGGTAGGATTGTTGGGAATAAATTAAGGCCAGATCACTTGAGCGCTG
Source organism: Glebionis coronaria (assembly GCA_025667525.1). NCBI lineage: Eukaryota > Viridiplantae > Streptophyta > Magnoliopsida > Asterales > Asteraceae > Glebionis > Glebionis coronaria. The sequence continues at coordinate 267,955,041 of CM046876.1, forward strand.
ATAAGAACAATACAAGCGCTGACAAGAACAAAACAAGCGCTGACAGCTCAAGCGTTGACAAGATAAAGTCAAGCGTTGACACATTGAAGACAAGCACTGATGGAAAGATATACTCTATGCGTTTATTGTATTCTAGAATAGTTCTAGTAAAGATAGGAACAACATTGTATTTTCTATATTTATCTTTACCTAGAATAGCTGATACGTAGATTATTGTACAAGGCTTCTTATGTCTATAAAAGAAGACCTTTAGGTTAATGTTTGATATAAGTTTTCATTCGTAAACTACTTTCATTGTAAGCAAGTTTGATATTGATAATCAAAGTGAAAGTTTTGTTTATATCATTGTGTGTTCTTGTTTAAGTGTTAAATTCCACATAACACTTAAATTTATAAGCATATACAAAGGTTTCTCTAAGTGTATTACTTGATCTAATCTCGTATACATAAAGCTAATCGATCTAAGTTTGGGATCAACATCATTATCTGATTAGGTGTGTAAAGCTGTTATTGCCCTAGTCTAGTGTCACCCAAGACTGGAAATACCTAAAGCCAAACACCCCTTATATTATGATAACAAAAATTTAACAAGGAAAACTCATTCAGATTAATTAAAAAACTAACCAATCCTCGTCTAACATGCATAAAATACTCAGAGAACACCAAATATCAATCAAACAATCACCAAATCGCATAAACTCAAAAAATCACAAGCTTATACTATCTAGGAGGGTTCAAGCCTAGGGTTTACCTTGTGGGATCCACATCCGGGCCCCACTATGGCTGAAAAGCCATCTCCATGGTAGCTTAAAGAATGAACTTATGGTTTTGAGATAGGCTGTTTAGAATGAAAGGACTACAACAGTCCTTGTGCATAGACTACAACAGTCTATGCACAAAATATTGAAACCTGTGGATAACCAAAACAACAACAAAACCACAAGTACCAGAAACCAAACCCCAAATGCTGTTGTCAATAGCTTTTGGGGATAGCTTTTGCTACAGTAAGAATAGATAGAATAAATAATACATAAGACTGATTTCTCAGAATTTTTGAAAAGAGATTTTGGCAAGGAAATTCAAGTGACAAAAAAAACACTAATCCAACAACCAGCTTATAAACTTGTGTGTCATAACAAGCTAACAAACAACTTGTTGGACCCATGGATCTCAAATATATTTCACAAAAATAAACTTTGAAAAATATTTTGATAACTAAAAATTTAAATCACCTAAGTTAAAACATGAAAGTAAATAAACTGGAATTTAAATGGAACTCTGTATTAAACTTGCAAGGTTTTCATCAAACTTTAACTATTCATAAATGAAAAGTTTACAAGTTTAAAAAATGGAACTAAGCCCTTTCTACAAGTTGGAAGGTGCTTACATAGCACTAGTAAGATGATTCTAGAATGACTATAACCTTAATCCTTGAAAATCCGTTTATGCCCTTGGTTTGAAAATTTTCAGTCTTGGTCAAAGGAACCACATGTGAAGGATGTTGATATGCAAGCTGTCCTTTTGATCTTGAACCGTCCAAGTTATCTTTGGGATGAAGAAATTCATATGGGACGTTAGATTTCTGTTGAGATGCTAATTTTGCCAAATTGGGGGAAGCACGGGACATTCGTGGGGCCACATGGAGTCACAGGGAGGGGGTTTTATGAAGTGGGTTTAGGTGAGGATGAGATTAATTAGGGTTCTGGAGGAGTTGGGTCGAAAACCCTTTTATTTGAGTGATTATGGGATTAGGGATTAAGTTGTAGTGGGGATGATAAACAGTTAGGTTAGATGTGTTTTAGGGGATTAATAGTTGTTTCCCTCCACTAATCTATATATATATATATATATATATATATATATATATATATATATATATATATATATATATATATATATATATATATATATATATATATATATATATATATATATATATATATATATATATATATATTAAAAGTTAATACTGAGTGGGTGGCTGACGTAGTGGTGGGTAGGTGACGTGGTGGTGGAGGGTGAGATAGAGGTTTGTGAGTGGATGGTGGGGGTGATATGGCGAAGTGATTGTTGGGTGGAAGTTTTGATGTTTGCCCAAAATAGTCCCCCATGTCTCAATTTTGTGTAATATGAAGTCTAACCAGCCATTCACTCATTTCCTTTTGGTAATATCTTTGAGCAAACGACAAACTGTCCCCTCTAATTTGTATACAAGGAATCAAGGACCAATCTTGCAATTATAGCATTTTCTAAGGGCCAACTATGTAATATCTTGAAATATTAGGGACCCAAATGAAATAAATGAGATTTACAAGGGTATAATATGACAAGTCTTCAAAAGTTGAGGCACCAATCTTGACAATCTTCAAAACTTCAAGGACTTCAATTGAAATTCATGATTCGGGTCCGGTTCTTTACACGGCTTCGTTTCCCGTGTTCGTTTTTGCTTGATTCTTGTAATCTTTTGATGAATTCACGATATCCATACCTAAAATACACAATGAACAAACACAAGCATAATTTGGGGTATTTTATGACATTTTTAAGCGTTTTAAGCCCGATTTGGACAATGAGACTATGTATAGTTGCAGTTTCATCAAGCACATATGACTAAATATGGTCAGTCCTGTACAAACCATTACTTAGTAAAAAACTTAGAATAAAACAATGATGATGCATGAAATGAAATGAGTAAAATGTACTGTCAGTTTTAGGAAGACACTAATGACTACCCACTAGTCACAAGTCAATTTTAAGAGCCTACAGGTCAAAACCTTGGCTTTGATACCATAATTGTAACACCCCATTTGGATAAATGGACCGTTACGTAGTAATTATGGCGTGTCATCAAAGTATGCAAGGTAAATGTTTAAAACATCGAATGACCATAAAGGAAACCAGAAACAAACATCGGTTCCAACATAAGCTCCACACACACATGCATATGTATTGAATGTAAGGAAATGACTAAAAATGTGCAAAGCAAAAGTATGTAAATGCATTAAAGAAGAAAGAAGACGAGGCACATCATTCCATGCACGTACTCTTGTTTCCTAGCTTTGTCCTTTAGTACCTACCGTATTAGGACATGGAAAGAAAAACACGGCTGAGCAATACGCTCAGTGTGCGGATATATGACAATGAAATGTAAACCATAAACATAAGCAAATAATGAACTGAAATAAATAACAGCGAAATAAGTGTATGTCCTGGAAAACCTTGTTTAAGCTTATATGACTGGTTTTATATTTCTAAAAAGACTTATGTTTAGTTTATCTTGAAAAACTGTATTTTAAATATGCCCAGAGCCCATATAGGTCATGTTATATCAACGTGCATGAATACTTAAAGGGGTGACCTCATCATGCAATTAGAGGGGTTGCCTCTAATGAATATAGTACGAGTGGAGGGATCAGCTCCTATAATGGATGCAAGGCACACACTGCAGTTACCATGAAATCTTACTACTTGTCCTAGGATGCACCCATTCGCCCCACATGATAATTATAAAAAAGGCCAAATACTGTAAAGGGACGCTGCGAGTAATCAATCTCACCGAAGAAGAGTCATAACACCGGTGCCTCCAGTGATATGGTTATGGAACCCCCATAACTAGGTGAAATTGGCATGCATGTATATAGCTCATGCAATCTAAAATAAACATATTATATATACTGAATGTGTTTAAGACCCGTAAACTACTGGGGAAAACAGATGGCTGCATACGGGAAATCCTAATATAGGAAAGAATGATGTCCTTACAGAAGGACGGAATATCCGTACCTTATGCCTAGTAAATGAAGATCTAAAACAAACACGGAAGATCACTCCGACTTCACGATAGCTGCATAATAAATGGACATGAATAAGTGTCTATTTTTACTTATACATACTTGTTATTTAGTTTACTTGACATATTCATACTTATTATACTTGTTCTTGTCTTGTCTTATTATTTCATGTTTAATCATGTGTTTCTTAGTGTTTCATGTGTTTTAGATTCATGTAAATCATGTTTTAAGTGTTATAATACTTGTTATAACATAATGAGTAACTTCCTAAAAATAGCAGGTTTCTATATATTAACTTTCCAAAAATAGCAGGTTTCCATATATAGTAACTTTCCAAAAATAGCAAGTTTCCTTAAATAGTAAGTTTCCAAAAATAAAAAGTTTCCATAATTAGTAAATTTCCAAAAATAGAAAGTTTACATATTTAGCATGTTTCTATAAACAGCATGTTACTGTATATAGTATATTTCCATAAATAGCATGTTACCATATTTAGTGTGTTTCCATAATTATCATGTTGCCATAATTAATATAATTCCATATTTAATATAGTTTTAATAAGCTTATATTATGTCATGTATAATTATTTTGTAAAGTTTAATAATAATAAATACATAGGCTTAACTTATTATTATTAATTAATAATGATATTCCATTTTATCATAAGTTATTACTAATTAATTAATAATATTTTTTTTGGTAAAGGGAGTTACCCCGGTAAATATATTAACTAAAAAAACCAATGTTAAGTACAAATGGAATACGGTTGAAATACCGTATTAACCTCAAGCCAAAAGTTTGATCAATAAGTGCTTATGACAGGCCATAAACACAACAACACTAAGCTAACATTACAAATCGAAAACTAGTGTTAAAAACAGCATTAGCAAACTCCAATAAGAAGAAATCTTGGAACCAGGCGACCACTCCACAACACCAGCAACAACATAATGGAAGTAAAGGATCCAGATAAGGCTGCCTCCTTAAAAACCTTTTTGAGAAAAACCCTGTGGGAAAAACCCCAAAAAGGAAAAAAGAGTACAACTGTAAAACCACATCATTATCGTATCTATAATTCGAGGACGAATTATTCTTTTTAGAGAGGAAGAATTGTAAAACACAAAAATTTGGTTTGTATTTTACTTAATCATTTTGAGTATAACCTAAAGTTCAACTAATAAGGAGTTGATATTAAAACTTTATGTTATAATTATCTATGTACTATTAATTTTAATAAAAAAATTTATGTTTACAAAAAACGTTGAGTAAATATATATAATGCAGAATTTTTTAAAAGTTCTATCAACATCTTAATGGCATCCTTTAAAAAAAATATATACGAATGGATCCTTAAAAATAATAGCAGATGCCACGATCAGTTTATATTCGGCAATGAAGTGTAAATTATCATTATCTATAAACATTTTACAATTTACTTAAAATACTCTCCGATTATTGCGTCGAGAATGTTGAGATGAATACCATTTAAACCACGTCTCCCTTATATTCATCTCTAATCCAAAATTTAGTCTGCACAAATAAATTCAGGGCATGTAAAAATAAATTTAGTATATCTGTTTTGTTCGTTCGAGCATGTTCCGAATTCGTACAAGAAGTTTTGATTTCGTTCGCTCGAGGTTCGAACTCGTATTTGAGTTTGTGACTGATTAGGAGGCGCTTACCGATGTTCATGCCGTGTTCGATCTTGATTCGTTCATTCTTATGTTTGAACCATGTTTCAACTTGTGGTCTGAGCATTAGAATCGCCGAATCTGCACTTAGATTCATGCGACGTTGGATTAATATTTGAGGTCCGTAAATAATGATTTTATTTTGGGATTCGCGGGTCTTCGTCGAGTTAAGTGCTGGTTCACTAACTTTTTGTGCTAAAAAAATGATGTATTGTTTCTAACACACATCACATTTATGGTTTCATGGCCGGGATCGCTAGAGTCACAAGTTATAGTCCATGCCCGTGTCCAAGTTCATTCTCCGGTGGTTCATAGTTCGCATGCGGGCTGAGTTGCAGTTCATGTGTCCGTACATAAGTGGGGTACCATGGTCCGATCTCTTTCCGTTGAACTATATTGTTATTGTACGAGTCATGTCTGATTCGGATTTCGATCTATTCATTGTTCGCATAGTGGTAGATCTCGAGCTATATGGCATTATATGATATGTTTCATTTGTGAATGCTAGTTTTCCCAACATATATTAACTGCAAGTAATGAATTGAACCAACTAACTGCATTTCAAAATATTGCAAATTGTATCTTGATGCAATTAAAGGAGACTACTGTTTTGACAAGGATCAATATTCATTGAACGATGTTTTCGGATATTAAATGAACCATGCAACGTGAAGTTATATATATGACATTTTATAACGCATGAAATAGTCATCAGTTTGTGTTTTGATATGATTAACAACTTTATAGAATTGAATTATTAAGGATAAAATTTATTAACAATTGATTATTAATCAATGACTTACTGATATTGTGTACTAAGTTAGGCTTAATTAATTTGGTTTTATTAAATCATGACTTAGTAATAAAATACATATAATTAACTATGGCTTAATGCATCATGGCTTATATAAATTAGCTTATTCGATGAACAAGATCAATTACTTATGTATATTGAACAAGCTTATAACTAATTATAGAAAGTCACTATTTTTTTAAAACTTAAATTTATGGAAACTTACTACTTATAGAAACATGCTATTTTTGGAAAGTTATTAATTATGGAAATGCCAAGTATAGTAATCAAGAACACATGAAACGTATAATATTAAGGAAATACACGATAAATCTTGAACAAGTAATTCAAGTCATGAGCAAGCAACTCATACACGTCCTTTATTATGTAGCTCTCGTGAAGTTGGCACTTATCTTCCGCCTTTCATCTTTCATGCATTACTGGACATAAGGTACGGATTTCCCGTCCTTTCAGTAAGGACTTCCCTTCTATGCATGATTATGATTTCCCGTCTGCAGCCAAATGTTATCCCCGGTACATGTTGTAAATTATCTGAAATTATTTTAATAACTAAGATATTGCCTGAGCCTTATATACAAGCATGACTAGTCAGTAGTACTAGTTACGGAGGTACCATAAACATGACATTTGAGGCACCAGTGTCATGACTCACCTGCGGGAGAGTGATATCCCGCAGCGTTCCACTCAGTTCAGCTTGGCCATTTTATCTGTATTATTAGTGGGGCGTATGGATGCATCCTACGCTATCAGTTTACAGTTATCAGGTGAATGTGGTGTGTGCTCTACATCCTTCACATTGGAGCTGATCCCTCCACCCAGCACATTTTTTAGAGGTCACCCCTCCAGTTATTCATGCAACAGTTGTTACAGCACATGACCTATATAAGCTCTTGGCAATTAAAATACAGTAAATGCATGTTTTCATATTTAACAGATAATAGTTCAGCTTATTATTTTTAAGTCAGACTTTTCAGATTATACAAAGATTTATGCTGCAACTTTACTTATCAGTCTTACAGCTTTAGTATTTTATCATCTGCTTCATTTTAGTATTTCTTATCATGCTTTATATCCGTTTACTGGGCGTTATGCTCAGCCGTAGTTCCTTTCATGTTCTAATGGCATGTACACCAGGACGCTCTTAGGATTCTGAGAGCATGTGCATTTGGATGGAAGCTATCCAGACTTCTTACTTTGTACTTCTATATTATTATGCTTATTTGGAAAAAAATTTAGTCTTTTCCTTTAGTATTTACTTTGCATGTTTTGAGCTTATGTTTGGATTACCGATGTTTGATTCCCGTATTTCCTTTATGTTCTGTTATTGTTTTAGGACATTTACCTTATGCTTTGATGACACGCTATAAATACACGTAACGGTCCACTTACCCAAGTGGGGTGTTACAATTATGGTATCAGAGCTATATGTTCGACCTGTAGGCTCTAAAACTTGACCTGTGACTAGTGGGTAGTCACCAGGAACTTCCCAGAATTTGGCGTTGTTATCTTTCATATTTCTCATGAATTTATTAGTCAATTTTGTTTAGTTATCAATCAGTTTTCTTAAAGTTTTGACTAAGTAAAAGGTCGGTTCAGGACTGGCCATATTTAGTCGCATTGTGCTTTTCATTCGAATTTTGTATTGGTAAACCGACCCATAGGCGTTTACCCATACTCATGTCAGATTCATGTTTTCAGTCAAATATTCTTGGTGAAGCAGCCATAAACATTCACCATTTTCCCAGGTCAAATTTCATTCTTTTCAGTTGAATGTTGTTTTGTGAACCGATCCATAGTTGTTCACATTTGTCATATCATGACATTTCATAAAGTTGTAACAAGTATAGATCGGACTACAGCCATCCATATGTAGTCCCAGATCATAAAGTTCTATACATGACAGTTCTCATAAAATTTTGACAAGTATGGATCCAACCAGAATCGCCCATACTTAGTCACATGTTTTGTTCCTTCAATTATGTGGATTGAACGATAGTCATCCACATCAGTTGATGTTAAACCTCAGTTGGTTATTCTTCTATGTTCTTTGTGAAAGTCCCTAATCAATGCTAGAAAAACTAAACTTAACTAATCAACACAAGTTATTACTTTTCAAAGGTAATCTTATCATTGTATAATAAAGAATTACAAGTGTTATGGATAACACCGTTTGATGACAATGTGTTGTGCACACTTTGAACAACTATAAACCATAACTTATGAATACAGTCATAGCTGTTTGATTCAATAAGTTCTAAGCATTAATGGTGTGAATATTCTCAAAGTATTGAACATTAATGGTGGGATACACATCCTATTTATAGTGATACGAGGTTGACCTAAGTACTAGTTGATGGTGACTACACAAGACATTCACTTTTCAGACATCTTTCACAAGATGCTCTTCTATTCTTGGTAGTCTGCCATAATGCTTTAAGGAAACAGATCTTGAAACAGTTTCCTTTTTCTTCATTGTCTCGCACACACAAATGGTATGTCCAAAGTGTTTTGAGTGTTAACAGGGTATTTCCACCCCTGTTAACCCTCAACCCCTCAGAGTCCCTGATACATCTTGGTTGTTATCCATCACAGCCAATGAGTATGTCTTCAAGTAATCTTTGACTTCCTTGACAATATCTCTGACATGGACTCCTCTGAGGTTGCTCACAGAGACTTGGATCTCTGTGAGTCTTGCGATACTTGCCTGTCTCCTAGGCAAAGGCAAGTGACTATCTAACAGCTTAATTAGTGTTTAAATCTATGATTAGGGAATCTAACAAACTTAGATTCCCAACAATCTCCCCCTATTTAAACATAATTATAGCTAGATCTATCTAAGTTAAGGTAAGTGAGATAACAACTTCTTCTTACTCATAACAGATCTAAACAAACATACCTCATGATTTAATTCATACTTAAAGAAAATTACAAGTACATTACAAAAGTGAAATAAAATGTGAAGGTAAAATTGAGTTGTGAATTTCTTCAAAAGTCATCATTTTTTTATCTTTTCTTCAGCTTCAGCTATGTCTGTTCTAGTATCCAATTTTGCCTGCAACGCTTTTGCAAAAACTTTGGAATACTCTGAGTTAATCTTGAGTCCCTTTTTGAGACAAAGCAGCTGAATTGTTGATGCTAAGCCATGCTCATCTTCTCTTTGAAATGCATACTGGCAAGCTCTGTTCATGAATGCCATACCTCTTTCAGGCTCTGTGTAGGTCTGACCATCAACAGGGCCAACGATCCCATTTGGTAGGATCAAATCCCTGTGCATTCCATCCACTTAAACATCATTTGTGACAAAAGTTTCCTTAACAAGCTGAGAAACCCTTCTTCTTTTCTTGCCAGACTTTGGGGGTTCTTGTTCAAAAAGCTGTGGAGGGGGATCTTTTTTTAGTTTCGCTGTTGTTTCTTTGATCCAGGTGAACTTAGCCTTCAGAGTTTTAAGCAAGAGGAAATTTGCCTGACCAGTTCTTTTGGCAGCTAAGGCTTCAAGTTCAAACAATTCAGATAACCCAAGTTTCTTTAGCCTGAAGTCCTCAAATACATTCATATTACCCTGTTGGTTGTCTCTCCACAAAATCATATGTGGTGTGTTGGTGGACTTGTGAATTGTGTATTTAAACTTGGTTATCTTGCCAGCTACATACCTGTTGTCAACGCAGGCATCATAATCAGCTTTTACTTTTCTTAGTGCCTCTGCGCGTTTAGCTTCCATTTCCCTCAATCTTTGTCTCTTCTTCTCCCTTTCAGGTGGAGTCATCTTCCTTAGAGTAGCCTCATATAGCTCCTTGGCTTTCTTGATTTCATTTAGTCTCTTGAATTCCTTAGCCGGTTTCTCTATTTCTTCAGGTGTTAAGGGATTCTCATTAGAAGGTGTAAAGGTTGAAAATTGGGAAAGGTATGTGGTGGATCCTCCTGTCTCTAGCATCGCAGCTATCTTCTTTAGTTTTGTGTCTGTGTCAACCAAAACTATCTCCTTTCCTTTCTTCGAGACAGAGGATTCCATACTCATATTTTTCAATACCTCAGCTCTTTTGATAAACGTTGTCTGGGCTTGAGTTTGTATTGCTTTAGGAAGGGAGCTAACAGTGAACTTTAGCTTCTTGGCAGCTGGTTCACCATCATCCCCAGACTCGCTGGTGTTAACCAAAGTCAGGAACTTTGATGAATCAACTCCATCATTATTCTGTTACTCCCCTTTAGTGTTATCCTCATCATCAGCTATGATAACAGGTGTGATGACTTGGAGGGGGACAGGTGAAGAAATGGTGTTGTTGTCAGCAGATGTTGAGCCCTGTTTGGCAGATTCAAGGTTAAGTACATTTTCCTTCTCCCCCTTACGTTCAGCCTGTCTCTTCAGACGTTTGGATGAACGTGTTTGAAAGTGCCTTGCAATCTGTTCAACAGAGGCAGCCATAGCACGTTGCCTTGTCCTTGAAGCTCTGGCAATCTTCAGCAAAAGGTTGCAGTTTCCATTTGTATTGCCCTGAACACGATTAATGATGAAGTTTGTATGACGATATTGCCTGCTTCGAACAGCTTCAAACTCTCTTTGCATTGTTAACTCATGTTCATGAAATAGAGCAGGGACCTCTGTGTCAATGACATCCTTGATTCTTGTTGACAGATGACTAAGTCCTTGTGCTACACCTTTTCTTGCACCATCCTTGATGGGTTCAGTGACTGCATCCGCGACTTCCTTCTTGATGACCCTGGAAATGTGACAGTGAAGTTATGCATCTCAGACTTGATAACATCCAGCTTCCTTGATAGGCGTTCAATATCAGATTGATGATGAACAGGCTGAAGATTGTGAATGTTCAGGCTTTGTTGAGCATAATCATCCCCCCTTGGCAAAAGATCAAAGTTGGTTTGGGCAGGATGATCAAACATAAGAAATTCAGCAGTTGAATCATAAGCAGGTCTTTGGAAGACTGTTGTGGTGGAGGTAGCAGAGGTGGGAGTGACCACTGCTTCCTTGGGAGGAGGAGTGTTATTATCAGCTGGTGTGGACACAACTATTTCTTTGGGAGGAGAGACAGATTGTTGATCATCTTCTTCTTCTTCATCCTCCTCCTCAAACATACCATAGGGATTTCATCCTCAGGCATCGATTCAGGATCAGAGACATCATCAACTAGTGACAACACTTCTTCTTCAATATTAATCAGGGGCTCTTCGTCATCTGGTTGATCCTGAATAATTGTATCAGCCTCTTTATCCTGTTGCTCTAGGGATTCTGTGTCTGGCTGTACAGTTTTAGCCTGCAAGTTGTTTTTATTAGTAACAGGGAAATAAGTAAGGGGAATGGTCGCCATTTAGCGCTGAGGGTGATTATTCAGCCACTCCAAAGGATAAATCCTTAGGATTCTTTTAAGAGTGAAAATTATATGGTTAATGATCGCCATTCGCTACCCCTAGGAAAGCTGAGTGTGATTATTCAGCCCCCCCAAAAGGTTAAAACCTTTGGGACTCTTTTGATTGTGGAACATATGTTTTTAAGGATCGCCATGCGCTGCCCCTAGGAAGGCTGAGGGTGATTATTCAGCCCCCCCAAAAGGTTAAGAAACCGTTGGGACTCTTTTAATATTGAAACATATGTGGGTGAAGGTCGCCTGTTACGCTGTCCTTAGGAAAGCTGAGGGTGATGATTCAGCTCCCCCTGAAAAGGATAAATCCTTTGGGATTCTTTTAAGGTGAAAAAGATATGGGTTAAGATCGTCTTATTACGCTGTCCCTAGAAGAGCTGAGAATGATTATTCAGCTCCCCTAAAAGTAAAACTTTTGGGATTCTTTTTCTGAGGGAACCAAGAGGCTGTGTGAGGTACAACTGATCAAGGTTGAGACATATATTATTCAGGTTGTTGTTTACCTGAATACTGTCTAGAGGGTGCAGGGTCATTGGGGTGCTTTATAAACACAAATGAATCATTCCCTGGTGCATAGACAGGGTGTACAGAAGTCTTAAAGAGTTCTAAGTGCATAGACAGACTTCTATGGGTTGAGGATTACCCTAACTTCACCACTCTCACCTACAGACATTTGAGAGTGGCTGCTTGTAGACCTCTAAAAATTTACACTGATTACCTGTGTGATATCAGCAGAATTTGGCTAGTTCCCTGTTGTCTCGGCTAACATCGAGACGCTAGACCCTTGTTGTTGGTCAGCTGAAATCTCTGATTCCACATGAGTATCTGGAACAGAGGAAGTGTCGAGGTTCACAGTCTTCTTTCCCCTGGCCTTTGCAACAGTTTTGGTGTGGGAAGAAGATGGGTTTTTCTTCTTCTTAGGCTGTTGGCCAGTTGAAGCCTTGGACGTCATGGTGTGCTGCCCAGAGGTCAAAGACTTAGACTTGCCAGACACACCAGAGGTATTCACCTTCTCTGATGAGGGGAGCAAGGACTTCTCAGCTGAGGGTTGTTTGTTAGCAACGTTCATCATGTGGGAGGTGATAGGGACATCTTCAGCTCCAATTTCCTTATAGATGGCACCTGTGATGCGATAGGGCTTTAGAGAAGTGAGTGCAGAGTTATGATAGCTGTCACCCAACAGGCTTTCGAAGATCAGCGATAGAAAGCGAACGTAGCAAATGTTCTTTTCCCTGACTTGGTTCCTTCCTTTCAGCTGTTTAACTAGATTGGAGAAGAGAATACTTCCTACATCAACATCAGCTCCCCAGATCAGCCCATAGGCAATAGATTGGTGGTTGAAGGACATCTGATCTTGGGATCCCTACATTCCTCCCAGGGATTTGACTAAGTGGGTGAAGAGGACACGCCACATAGGGGTAAAATACTTGATCTTTAGAGGAGACTTAGAGAGGACCTCAGCGGGTGTAAGAGCAGGGTTCACATCATGAAAGGGTTTAAGTGTGGCCAGGGCATCCTTAACAGCCTTTTTGTCAACTACCTTTAGGCATTCATCACCATGTTTTAACCCAGCCACACTAGAGAAATCTTTGAGTGAGAAGGCAAATGGGTGTTCGTTGCAAGAGAGGCTAAAGGTTATGGTGTCATCAACGACTTAAGCAGAGTACCAGAATTCCCTAAGGTATTATTGGTAGAAGGTGGTTGGGGATTTTTTGAATGCTTCACTTGCATCACAAATTTGCATGAAGTTAACCAGATCTGAGTAGGATTCGTTTGGAGCCTTGATCCATCCAATGGAGTTGTTTGATGCAAGAATGCTTTTGTTGAGTTCAAAGTTGACGTTTACTACCTTAGGAACTGGGAATGCCATGGGTTCAAGGTCGAAGAAGAACGAAAATAGAGGATGGGTTTAGAGAGAGAAAGCTTAGAGAGAGAGAAATAGATTTGTGAAATGAGAATAGTGGAAGGTGAGGAGAGACAAGAGACAATATATATATTCAAATATGAAAACAGTTATTCAACCGCATTTAATGCAAAGTGGGAAAATGACTGCTCAAGTGGGTCCCTTGACCTTTCAAAACTTATTTGTCTCCTCGTTATTCGAAAAAAATGATTAAATATTGAGAATGTTTTTTAGCATTTACTTGGAAAGTAACTACCTAGTTTCATGTGAAAAACATTTAATATAGAATCTGTCATTTAATGAACACATTTATTATCAAGCCACAGGCTTTGAGATATTGAGCATCCCTAGCTCAGCAACTAGCCTGTTGAACGAAGGTTCAGCCAAAGGCTTTATGCAAATAGCAGCTAGTTGCAGCTCTGTGGGAACAAAGTGCAGCTCAATATCTCTCTTCATTATGTGATCCCTAATAAAATGATACCTGATATCAATGTGTTTGGTACGAGAGTGAAGAACAGGGTTGTTGGAGATAGCAATGGCACTAGTGTTGTCACAAAAGATTGGCACTTTGTCATATAAGATTTCATAGTCAGCCAATTGACTATTCATCCAGAGCACCTGAGCACAACAGCTGGCAGTAGCGACATATTCTGCTTCAGCTAAAGACATGGCCATAGAGTTTTGCTTCTTAGAACTCCATCCAACCAATTTTCCTCCTAGGATTTGACAGCTACCTGAGGTGCTTTTCCTGTCAATACAGCATCCTGCATAGTCTGAATCTGAATAGGCCTTGAGATAAAAGCCTGATTCCTTGGGATACCATAGACCTAGGGAGGGTGTTCCTTTGAGATACCAAAAAATTTTCTTAACAGCCACTAGATGGGATTCTTTTGGGTTAGCTTGGTACCTTGCACAGAGACATGTGGAGAATTGGATATCAGGACGACTAGCTGTTAGATACATGAGTGACCTAATCATGCCTCTGTATAAAGTCTCATTAACAGAGACCCCTGACTCATCAGGACCCAAGTTGTTGGGTGGAAGCATGGGGCATTTCACTGATGCACAATCAGCTAGGTCATATTTTTTAAGTAAATCTTTAACATACTTTTCTTGACAAACTGAAATTCCCTTAGGACATTGTTTAATTTGAAAACCCAAAAAGTAAGTTAATTCACCCATTATATTCATCTCATATTTCTTGGTCATTAATTTAGCAAAACGTTTACTAAGATTAACATTTGTTGACCCAAAGATGATATCATCCACATAAATCTGCACAATGATGAAATCACTCTTATCCTTGAAGGTAAAGAGGGTTTTATCAATAGAACCCCTGACAAATTTGTTTTCAGTTAAGAAATTATAAAGAGTTTCATACCATGCTCTTGGAGCTTGTTTCAGCCCATACATCGCTTTGTGTAATTTATACACATGATTGGGAAACTCGCTGTTCTCAAATCCTTCAGGTTGTTCAACCTATACTTCCTCAGCCAAATCTCCATTGAGGAATGCACTTTTAACATCCATCTGATACATAGTGAAGTTCATATAAGTAGCCTAAGCCAGGAAGATTATGATGGCTTCAAGTTTTGCTACAGGTGCAAATGTTTCATCATAATCAATTCCTTCAGTCTGAGTATACCCCTGTGCCACCAGCCTGGCCTTGTTTCTGATGATGTTTCCAATTTCATCCATCTTATTTCTATGGATCCATCTAGTGCCTATGATATTCTTTCCAGGTGGAGCTGGCAGTAGTGTCCATACTTTGTTCCTTTTGAACTGATTGATTTCTTCATGCATAGCAGCTACCCACCCATCTTCTACAAGAGCCTCAGCTACTCTCTTAGGTTCAATTTGAGAGAGAAATTCAGCAAAGAGACATTCATTGGCTGAGGCAGACTCTGAGTCATGAATTCGCTGTCTAGTAGTAACCTCTGCATTTGGTTCCCCAATGATGTTGACAAGAAGAATGTGTTGATCTCTTGACCACTTGGTTTGAGGAGCTAGGGAATCATGGACAGGAACACTTATGGGGATAGCTGGTATTATTTGAGTTTCATCCTGCTGACTAGGAGGGCTTTCTTTAAAGACTACTTCAGTGTCTGAGTCTACTTCAGCCATATCAAGGGTACAAGTCCATTATTAGCAGGATATTCTTCAGGGATTTGAAGAATTGGTGAGTCATCAATAGCAGTAGAGGAAGAAAGACTACAAGAGGTTTGTGGTTCTTCTTCATCAAGCTCCTGAGAGGTAGGAACTTCAATGTTGTGAGTAGACAGAGGGTCAAAAGCAGGAACATAAGGAGTGAGAGTGTTGGAGTGATGATGGTGATGACTGACAGGTCTAGGTTCGGAGAATTCATCACTTGGGAAAGACACATTTTCATTAAAATCAATTTCATCACCCTCTGTTCCAGTTCTCTGTATGACATCATCATCTTCATTGAATCTGACATGAAAGGTTTCTTCTACTTCTTGTCTTCTGATGTTGAATACTCTGAAGGCTTTGGCTGTTGGAGAGTATCCCAAGAAGAAACCATCATCAGCTTTTTCATCAAATTTTCCAAGTTTATCCCTGTAGTTATAAATGAACACAGGGCATCCAAAAACATGAAAATAGCTGACATCTGGAGATCTGTTTCTGAAAACTTCATAGGATGTTTTACCATGTCTTTTGACAATGATTGATCTATTTTGTGTGTAGCAGGCAGTGTGAACAGCTTCTCCCCAAAATTGCTTTGGTAAGGCTGCACCATTCAACATAGTTCTGGCTGCTTCAATCAAAGTCCTGTTTCTTCTTTCAGCCACACCATTTTGTTCAGGGGTGCCAACTGAAGAGAAGTTTTGTGAAATACCCTTTTCATCACAAAAAGATTCAAGTTGATGATTCTTAAATTCAGTACCATTATCACTTCTTAGAGCTTTGACTCTAACATCATTCATATTTTCAACCGTTGGAGTATTTGGTTGAGGAGTCGGTTCTTTAAGTGTCTTACCACTTCGTGTGGTAATCACTTTCATCTCTCCCTTCGGTTAGAAACGGTGTTACTAGGTATACCACTCGAAGTAGAGGCTTTGTTTCCCATGACGGCTTCTAAAATAGCATTAAGCTTAGCATCTTGACTATTAAACTTCAAATCTTGACTAGCGGCTTTTTGGTCAATTCTTTGTTCAAGCCTAGCATGACTTTGTTCAATCTTGTTGTTTTGACCTCGAATTTGATTAGCAAAATCATTTTTCAACTCATTTCTCATGTTAAGATTTTCCTTCACAAAATTAGCTAACTCCTTGGTGTTTTTAGCCGTGTCCCTAGCTTGACTAGCCAATTGCTCTTGTATGTTTTCAAAAATCTTATCATTTGCCGTGGCGTAATTCAAAAATTCCATTGGAAGTTCTTTAGTGTAAACGTTTTGAAGACCTTGACTCGTGTTTTGAAAATTACAGTTTTGGTTTTGATTTTGCAATTGGCTACTAGTTCCTTGATTCCCATAGTTGTTATTACCCTTGAAATTGTTCCTTTGATTGCTTTGGTAACCAACTTGATTGTTTCGATAATTGTTAGCATTTTGATTTGGTGGAAAACCCGGTGGAGTCAATTGATTAGTGCGAGGAACTTGACCGTTTTGGTTATAAGTTCCCGCGGCCGCGAAGGCACTCGAAGTGTTACCACCGTTGGTAATGCACTCGGAACAATCGTGAGCTCCACCACAATACATACAAGAAACCTCAACCGCTTTAGCCTTAGCGGGAGTGGGTTATTCACCAACTTTAAATTCAATTAACAATCCTTTCAACTTATCAAAAATCTTGTTCTCCAAATTAGCCTCGATTTGGCAAGCATCAACGGTGTGTGACAATGAAGGCGAAGGCGAAGACGAAGTCTTACGAACACTCGACGTGCTACGAGGACTATAGACCTTAGACCTATTCTCAATGATTAACAATGCTTCCTCGACCGTTTTACACAAAAAATTACCACCCGCGGCGGCATTAAGATAATCACGCTCATGATCGTTCAAGCCATTGTAAAACGTGTCAATTTGATGCAAGTCGGAAAAACCATGATGAGGACATTCGTGCAACATTTCCTTAAACATATTCCAAGCCGTTGAAAAACTCTCATTATACTCTTGTGAAAACTTTGAAATCTCGTTTTTCAAGTGCGTAGTCTTAGAGGGCGGAAAAAATTGGTTCACGAATTTTGAAACGAGATCCTTCCACGTCAATATAGAATTGGGTGGCTCTTTCTCTAACCAAATTTTTGCGGGCCCCGCTAAGGAATACGGAAAAAGCATTATCTTAATCGAGTCGTTTGAGACGTCCTTAAACTTGCAAGTGGCGGTGAGACGATTAAATTGGCGAATGTGGTTATGAGGGTTGTCCTTTTCGTCACCTCGAAACTTGTTGTTTTGAATCATGGACAACAAACCCGTCTTAACCTCAAAATCCTCCGCAAGGATAGCGGGAATCACAATCGCTTCTCCATAACCCTCGGTGGGTGCTTGAAGCAACTCCATCATAGTTCGATTAGCCATGGGTGCTTCTTTCACTATAATGGGTTCGTCAATAGGAGACTCCTCACTAGTAGGAGTGATTGATTTGTTTCTTCGTTTACGAGCACGTCTTGCTTTGGAGCGAGTTTGCATAAACGTCACGTACAACGAGAAGGCGAGCAAAGAAGATTCTTTTTGGTGTTTTTACTTTTTCAATTTTTTGTGGTTTTTGATTGTTTTTAACTTTTTTTGGATTTTTGGAATGTATTAGGTAGACACAAATCTACAAATCTCCTCCTTAATCATTACCCCTCCAGTAATTCATGCAACAGTTGTTACAACACATGACCTATATAAGCTCTTGGCAATTAAAATACAGTAAATGCATGTTTTCATATTTAACAGATAACAGTTCAACTTTATTATTTTTAAGTCAGACTTTTCAGATTATACACAGATTTCTGCTACAACTTTACTTATCAGTCTTACAGCTTCAGTATTTTATCATCTGCTTCATTTCAGTATTTCTTATCATGCTTTATATCCGTTCATTGGGCGTTATGCTTAGCCGTAGTTCCTTTCATGTTCTAATGGCAGGTACACCAGGACGCTCTTAGGATTCTGAGAGCATGTGCATTTGGATGGAAGCTATCCAAACTTCTTACTTTGCACTTCTATATTATTCTGCTTATTTGGACATTTTTTTAGTCTTTTCCTTCAGTATTTACTTTGCATGTTTTGAGCTTATGTTTAGATTACCAATGTTTGATTCTGGTATTTCCTTTATGGTCAGTTAATGTTTTAGTACATTTACCTTATGCTTTGAGGACATGCCATAAATACACGTAACGGTCCACTTACCCAATTGGGGTGTTACAACAACCCTTACCCGGTACCCCCATCATGAGAAACACTTGAGGACGGAAGTCTCCACCGATCCAAAATAGTCAAAGACCGTGTAGTCATCTTCTTGAATTTTAAAGTAATAAGCTTAAGGCGAACAGTAGAAGTAATGATACTAACAAGTTTATCCACAGAAAGCTGTTTCCCTTTGAAGAATCTAGCATTCTGTTCCATCCAAACAAAGTATACAGTAGCCGCAACAACCAGAAGAGCAATAATACTAGTAGTAGATTTTCCTTCGGATATTGGTATAAGAAATGCCAAAACATCATCCAATTATTATAGCATAAGTTTAAACTTCACCTTAAAAGATGTTAATTAATAATATTGCATGTTTCATATAATTAAACTTCACCTTAAAAGATATTAATTAAATAGGCTAAGTTTTAATTAATTAATTAAGTGTACATGAATAATTCCCCTTGCATGTTTTGGTGTTAACCGAACCCCAAACAAAACCCCACCAAGACCACGAGGTCTCGGTGTTTCCTCGAAACCCACGCAACACCACAGCTGGACGGCTGTGGCTTACGGCCGAACCCAACACCAGCCCCCGGCCATGGTGTCGGTGCCACTGTGCTGTGTCACAGCCCTTCGCTAAGCCAGGGTTGCCGCTGCTGTCATGGTAGTTTCCCCCGCTGCCCACAACTGTACGGTCTCGGTTCCCACTGGTTTGCCAAGCTTCCCCCTGCTAGGGTCTTTGGCTTACGACTGTCCAAAACCAAACACCACCGCGCCCCCTTAGGTTGAGGTTGGTGGTACCAAAAATCCACCGAGAGTCTTGCGACTCTCGGTTGGTGTGCAGCCAAACCAAACAAAAACCAAACGAACCATTTTCTTGTTTTAATCTTTCCTCTTCACATGTTTTTAATTTATGATTACAAGATCTATGAACATATGAGCATAGTTAAAATAAAAGATTAAAAAGGTCAAGGTAAATACCGAATGCGTGGATGTTTTAAGGATTGAACAATGAGCACAAACACGTAATTAGCCAAGGTCAACAAGAAAAAAGTGTCCTTGTGGTGTGTGTGGTATGTCGCGGCCTAGAGAGGAGCAAAAGAGAGATTAGGGTTTTATTTTCTTGAAAAGTGATTTAATAAACTCCTGGAGGCTATTTTGTATACAATAAGGATTGTAATGTGTTGGGCCAAAAAGACCTCTCCCTTTCTCTTTGTTTGTTGCGGCTACACACAAGCCCAAAAACAAATCCATACAATTTTCATGTTTAACTATTATTCATGAATGTTCGTGTTTAAAATGTCGTGAATTTAATATTCCACGTAAACCTTTTATCGTGTATTTATAATATACATAATACTTATAATTTAATGTTCGTGTTTTATATCTTTTATGGTTTAAGTATTTTACGTGAATACTTATCGTGCATTAATAATCATGTTCTCATACGTAATACTTATAATAATTAATAAATATATGTAACGTTCGTATTAAATGTTCATGATTTAATTAATTAAAAAGTTTAAATTTAATCGTAAATTCGTGCATTTAATGATCTTAAGGATTTTAAAGCGGGTTTTACAAAGTGTTTAATGTGTTCAAGAGTGAAAGTAGAGTATCAAAAGACATCCGGACTGCTGATACAACCAAAGATTCCGATATGGAAATGGAAAAGAATTACGATAGATTTTGTAACTAAGTTACCTAAGACATCAAATGGACATGGCACCATCTAGGTTATTGTCGATCGTTTACCTAAATCTGCGCGATTCTTTCCTATTAAAGAAACTGATGGTATGGAATCTCTTACGAGATGTACATTAAGAAATTAATCTCTCAACATGGAGTGCCTGTATCTATGTGACAAATCTAACATTTTCAGGTAGTAAAATATTTTCTCGTATAATATTTTGAAACTTATCTTTGTGTTGGTTGACGAACTCACAATTTACGGATTTAAATTTGGGCTTACGTGCATAATTTGGCGTCTTTTACGACTAAACCGGAAACCTTAGGATTACGTATTTACGTTTTTGAACTCCTTTTTTGATGAGACAATTTTTATTGGATTCGTTTTGTGACGGTGATTCATAATTTATAAAAACATTTTTCGTAAAACGACCTGAGGGCACGCAAATCGAGAAAACTAGAATCGAGAAATACCCGTAAACTAGTGAGATGGGACAAAACACTTTGCCCCATCCCACTAGCTTATATGGGACGGCAAGGAGGACACCACCACACATAGGTGGCATCAATTTGGCTAAGTTACACAAGTGTAAGCTTTAGCTTACACTTTAAGCCAACACATCTTACCACTAAACAAAACTAGCTAATGGTTTTCATTATAACCATTTCCTACATGCAATCCACTCTAAAACTCTCTCAACCTTCATCTTTGTGCCGTCCCAAATCAAGCAACAAACATCCCCTTTGATCTTTTCTAGCTACAAACCACATGTTTACTAGTCCTATTAAGGTGTTTCCTTGAAGCCTTGATCATTTGGTGGCCATATAAACAACTTTGGAGGTGATTTGCTTGTTTCCTAGGGCTGATTTTCCAACATATGATCTTGATATTTGATGGTCTTGGAGATACTTGTTGTGTTCATCAAGTTCTTGCCTTCCTAAAACAAGAAATCCACTTGGATTGGTAAAGAAGATCATCCTCTACATTTTTCTCTTATTATTTTGTAAAGAACAAATGTATTTTCTTTCATTTTGTATATGTATATGATGTATATATGATGATAAAAATGTTGTGTGGGGATCAAGTGTTGATAAACATGCTTAAAAATGATGATAACCATAAGAAATGAAGTTAAAATCATGACTAATTAGTTGGCTGTATAAAAACAGTAGATAACTAAATGATGAACTGAGAAAAATGTATGGTTTGATCTATTTACAGTAAAGTAGATGATGTTATACACAAGTGAGAGTTGGCCATGCAATGGAATTAAAATAATGAGTGAGATATGATCAAAACAAGTTAGGTGGTACAATCTGAATAAGAAGTTTTGTAGGGACTGTTAAGGCAACTTAGACTTAAAATGGACAGTAGCTATAACTAAGTTATATGTAGCACATATTATGAAGAAGTTGTCATCTAAAAATGAGTTTCTAAGTCATTGTAGAACTCTAGATATGATAAAAATGGTGAATGTGAAGTTAAAAATCAGATTTTGGAAATAATGTTTATTATTATTATATAAGCACTCACTTTATAATTTATAAAATGTAAAATGTAAACCCACTAACTTATAAAACTTATTTATATAAATGTATAAAAGGTTAATTAAATGGGTAAATTATATAAATGGTGATAAAATAATATTTATAAATAATAAAAACTATAAACTTGATTTTTACGACTTTTTCGGCTATCGCCGTGAAATTAACGTTTTTCGTCAAATAAAACTTAGACGACCAAACCCGTCTAATGTAAAGTTTATAAAAGTTATATACTGATGTATAAGTAACTAAGACAAGTAAAAACCGAAAAAACCCGAACTATAAGAATTACGGACATTTACGAGCTAACTAAACCTATTAGACTAATAATTGGACTTAATAAGATAAATACTTGTA
This sequence comes from Glebionis coronaria, assembly GCA_025667525.1. Classification (NCBI taxonomy): domain Eukaryota; kingdom Viridiplantae; phylum Streptophyta; class Magnoliopsida; order Asterales; family Asteraceae; genus Glebionis; species Glebionis coronaria. The sequence goes on from CM046876.1 coordinate 267,977,562, forward strand.
AAAAGAATTATTTGGGCTTAACCCATTTGGGCCCAACATGAAAGATATATATACTGATCATATAGGTATAAAATGGGTAAAAACAAGTAAAAGAACTTATAAAAGACTTAATGAACTTAAAATAGGTAAAATCGGTAAAACTAGTGAACTAGTAAGACGATACAAAAACATAAACACTAAAATGAGTAAATGAGGATTTATAAACCCACTTGATCATCATCATATGTACAAAATCATCATATGTATATTGTTATTTTGATAAAAGTCTTTGGACCGAGTCTAAGACCGATTATTATTTATATAGGTTTCCGTGACCGAAGCACGGCCGTAGCCGATAATCCGCCTTTCATTAACAACGTGAGTTCATAGCCTCGCACTCTTTTAAATGTTTTATAAAATGATTTGTAAACCCACGAGGGAGATAACATGCTAGATTTTTATAAAAATAGAACACAAGTAGTCCCGATTGTATGCTAAATGATATGGACCCGAATGATGCTATGACCCTATATTCGAGACTAAAAGGATTATTAGTAGTTAGGTTATGTCACTTAAAGTCCCATTAGCATGAATTGTGAACTACCGGGTTTTGGTAGACGCTTATGCATTTGATAGTACTATTTGGGGACGATCACCCCAGTTCGCGCCTTGACGGTTGATCCCCGTCGTACCACATTGATTGGTAAGCGAATTTATGTATGAGAAGATTCCATAGCGTGATTTTTGTGACGACACGCTAACTTAGATGGGCAAATTGTTTGTCGGGTTCGCGGCCCGCTATTTTCACAGTAAGGTAACAATGTCATGCGGCTAATAATAATGCTAATTCAGATACTATAATCTATACGACATGTATAATCTAAATAAACCATATGATACGACGCTATTAACGATGAATATATTACCTATCCTGGTAATATAGAGACTACGGTCTCGAGGACGGTTTCAGATGTATGCTTGATTTATATATTGCCTGACTAGCAATATGTGGACTTACTTCCGATATTATACTTGTGTTCTGATTTTAAATGAATGTAAATGATTGTTTTATATAACGGTTTTCATTAAACTCTATGAATTCACTCGGCATTCGCTGATATGATTTTTGCATGTTTTCTATCTCAGGTGCTTGAAGGTAATCCGGATGGAGATCGACTCTGATGGCCCACACTTAATATTAAAAATGTTCATTCGATCTGTGTTTTGTAAACTTAATGACCTGTATAATTTGGGACCTGTTGTACGCTTTTGAAACTTTTTATCGAATGAATGTTTGTTAAACCTTGTACAACCATTTTTATTTGTTGTCTATGATTGGAGTTATTGTGCTATCCCGTAACACTCTGCAAGACCCTTCCGCTGTACCGATACGAAAAATGAGAGTGTTACAGTTTGGTACCAGAGCTCTCGTTGTAGAGAACAAAAGATTTTAAAAACCAAGGTTTTGAACAAAACTTTTCAAAATCTTTTGACAATGAACATTTGAGAAAATATTTGAAAAATCTTTTGACTATAACGGTGCCAGAGATCTCCGACGTTACCAACAAGCCCTATTGAGAAGATATATATTTTGATATATATAATTTAATTTATATATATGTATATATCGTGATTTCATTATGTAATTGTTTAAACTAGTATGTTATCCTAATACGAGATATATATATAAATGCAGATTGTCATGGCTGACCCTAATATTCGTGTAGAAAACCATGCTATTCCCGAACCTAATATAGAAGATGATCCTTATTTAGACTTAGTAGATTTTGATATTGATGATGGGGAGGAACCATTTGAGGATCCCGAGCCCGAGTTAGGACTAGGAGATTAGATTGCCCCTCATGTTGACTTAGTAGAGAATGAGATTGAGAATGTGGATACTGAGAATGTGGGTAATGAGAGTGTGGATATTGAGAATGTGGGTAATGAGAATGTGAATATTGAGAATGTGGGTAATGAGAATGTGGATATTGAGAATGTGGGTAATGAGGACGTGGATATTGAGAATGCTGATATTGAGAACGATGATGAGATTGGGTTAGATGAGTTAGATGACGAGATTGACGACGAGGATGTCGAGGAGGACGTAGGTATAGATGTTGAGGTTGATGACGATGAGGAAGCTGAGCTTATATATCCGTATGATGTTCCAGAGGGCGAGCCTTTGCCCCCACCAGTTTGTTTGTCTGATTCTGAGGATGAGTTACCTAGGGATGAAATGTCTGAATCGTCTGAATCTGATTCTGAATCAGAGGAGGATGAGGATGACGATGCACCTGACGGTACCGATGGTATTGATACTCGTAGACGTGAGATAGGAGAGTCGTCTAGTGCTCGAGAGGCTACTCATATTGATGGTCTTGCACCATGGGCCTTGAGACGTGATCTAGATGCTTCCCGTGTTAAGAGTTGTGTGACAGAGGTTGGATTAGGTGTTGTTCAGACTCAGGTTGCTTATTTGGAGTCGAAGACTAAGGTTGGCGAGAAAGAGCGAGAATTGCTTAGTTTGGATTTGAGTGATGTAGAACGTGGTTTGAATGAGGCTTTTAGGAGGTTATCGGTGTTGGAAAGTGGTGAGTATGCTGCTATGAAGAGAAAGGTGAATTTTATGGAGATTCAGTTGAGTGTGGCTCGTGCGATGCGTGAGAAAGCTGAAAAGGAGTTGAATATATCTGTGAGTTGGAACAGTAGATTTTATGCTGACATGGTTGAAAGAGGAGTAATCCGTGAGCGCCCAGCTGAAGATGTGTCTAGTGATCGTCCGACAAAGATCCAAAAGACGATGAATGATGGACCATCTGGCGGTTCTCAGTAGACCAGTCTGTATTTAGTAGTGACCTTTATATCTTTTGTGCTTGTAGCTTTGACTGAACCGACTTGTTAGTAGTAGATTTAGCACGAATTTTGAGTGTATATAGTGTTAGAACTTTGATATGGATGTACTAAGACAATACTTTTGTTTCAGATCGAATGAAATATGTATCTTGTCTTGAATTCCATATTGTGCCTTATTTGTATCTTGATTATGAATTCGATCCATATTATATGAATCCTTTGTTGGATGAATGCTTAATACTTTGAAATTGTGGAATTATAGAACTATGCCGCCCAAGAAGGCTGTGACTGAGGATGATGTACGTAGGATTATTACGGAGCAAGTTACCGCATCTATGACTGAATTTATGGCAAATGCTAGAAATGAAGCTGGCGGTAGTGGAGCTGGCGGTAGTGGAGCTGGCTGTAGTGGAGCTGGCGGTAGTGGAGCTGGCGGTAGTGGAGCTGGCGGTAGTGGAGCTGGCGGTAGTGGAGCTGGCGGTAGTGGAATTGGCGGTACTAATGTGAATGTGAATGCTAATAATGTGAATGCTAATGCTGGAGGAAATGTAGGAGGACTTGGGACGAATGCACCTGAAGTTGGTGGCTGTACTTATGTGACGTTCATGAAGTGTGAACCTCTACCTTTTAATGGAACTGAAGGTGCTGTAGGACTAAGCCAGTGGATCGAGAAGATTGAATAGGTGTTTAGGATTAGTAAGTGTAAGGAGGAAGATAAGGTGACTTTTGCTATGGCTACTCTTAAAGGTCGTGCGTTGACTTGGTGGAACGGGAGAATTGCTTTCATGGGTCTTGATGCTGCTAATGCTACTCCTTGGGCTGAAATTAAGAAGTGGATGACTTTGGAGTTTTGTCCTCGTAGTGTGATCATTAGGTTAGAACAAGAGTTGATTCATTTGAGAATGAAAGGTGTGGACATTGATAGTTACACGAACCGATTCCATGAGTTGGCCTTGCTATGTCCTCGATTGGTTGAACCCGAAGAGATCTGAATTGAGCAATATGTGAAAGGGTTGACCAGGAATATCCGGGGGGGACGTGACATCATCTAAACCACTGACCATTGATGATGCTGTTCGAATGGCTTACCAAATCATTGGACAGATAATTCAGGATAAGGAAGATGAAGCCCGTGTAGGTGAGAAAAGAAAGGGAGACGGTGATCGTGTAGATAGAGGTGATAATAGGAAGAATTTCAATCGCCGTCAGAACAAGAGAAAGGGAATGCAAATGCTCTTACCAACAATGCACCGCGCAACGATAATAGATGTCCTAAGTGTGGCAACAAGAGGCATCCTGGCGACTGCTGGAAGTGCCGAAATTGCGGAAAGCTTGGACACAAGGTTGAAAGGTGTAAGAAGGGAACGATTTGCTTCAACTGTAATGAAGAAGGTCATAGGAAATCGGAATGACCCAAGTTGAAAGCGATTGTACCTGGAAGAAACCCCCAGGGTGGTATCTACCAACTTGGAACAATTGAGGTGAAGAAAGAGGATCCGAATGTTGTTACCGGTACGTTTTTACTCAACAATCATTATGCTGTTGCTTTATTCGATTCGGGTGCCGATAGGAGCTTTGTATCCACTAAATTTAGTGCCCTTATTGATATTGAACCTGTTGAGATAAGTACCAGTTACGAGGTGGAATTGGCTAATGGTAAATTAGTGAAAACTAATAAGCTATTAGAAGGATGCTCTCTAAATCTCTTGAACCATTCCTTTCCGATTGATTTGATGTTGATAGAATTAGGTAGTTTTGATATTATTATTGGTATGGATTGGTTGTCGTTGAATAATGCTACTATTTTATGTGGAGAGAAGAAGGTTAAGATTCCTCTTAGGAATAGGACGTTAGTAATTGATGGTAGTCGAGGTGAATCCCGTTTGAAAATCGTTTCATGTATTAAAGTCCAAAAGTACATCAGGAACGGTTGTGAGTTATTCTTAGCTCAAGTGACCGGGAATGAGTCTAGGGAGAAACGATTGGAAGATGTACCTATTATTTGTGAATTTACTGAGATATTTCCTAAAGAATTACCAGGACTTCCACCGATAAGGCAAGTAGAGTTTCGAATCGATTTAATTCCTGGTGTTGCACCGGTGGCACGTGCGCCTTACCGATTAGCCCCTTCTGAATTAAAGGAGTTATCTGAGCAACCTAAGGAGTTGTCTGATAAAGGTTTTATTCGATCGAGCTCGTCGCCTTGGGGAGCTCCAGTCTTGTTCGTTAAGAAGAAGGATGGATCTTTTCGTATGTGCATTGATTATAGGGAACTGAATAAGTTGACAATTAAGAATCGATATCCTTTACCTAGGATTGATGATTTGTTTGATCAACTGCAAGGATCTAGTGTGTATTCTAAGATAGATTTGCGGTCAGGATATCACCAACTTCGCGTCCGTGAAGAAGATATTCCTATAACTGCATTTAGAACTCGTTATGGACACTATGAATTTCAAGTAATGCCATTTGGGTTAACTAACGCACCTGCGGTTTTCATGGATTTAATGAATCGAGTGTGCAAGCCCTACTTGGATAAATTTGTGATTGTGTTTATTGACGATATTCTAATCTATTCTAAGAATGAAGATGAACATAGAGAACATTTGAGGATTGTTTTGAAGTTGTTGAAGGATGAAAAGTTGTATGCTAAGTTTTCGAAGTGTGATTTCTGGTTAGATTCTGTGCAATTTCTTGGTCATGAGATTAACAGAGATGGAATTCATGTTGATCCTGCAAAGGTTGAAGCTATTAAGAATTGGTCTGCACCGACAACGCCAACGGAAGTGCGACAGTTCTTAGAATTGGCTGGCTATTATAGACGATTCATTAAAGAATTTTCTTTGATAGCTAAACCCTTGACTAAGCTTACTCAGAAGAATAAACCTTTCGCTTGGGGAAGTGATGAAGATGGAGCATTTCAGACATTGAAGCAAAAATTATGTAGTGCGCCAATCTTATCATTACCCGAAGAGAGTGAAGATTTTGTAGTGTATTGTGATGCATCTCTTAGAGGTTATGGAGTTGTTTTGATGCAGAGAGAGAAAGTGATAGCTTATGCTTCTAGGCAATTAAGGAAGAATGAGGAGAATTATACTACTCATGATCTTGAGTTAGGAGCTGTAGTCTTTGCTCTTAGGTTGTGGAGACATTATCTGTATGGCACCAAGTGTACGGTATTCACCGATCACAAAAGCCTACAGTATATTCTCGATCAGAAGGAATTGAACATGAGGCAACGAAGATGGATAGAGTTGTTAAGTGATTATGATTGTGATATAAAGTATCACCCAGGAAAAGCCAATGTTGTTGCTGATGCGTTGAGTAGGAAAGATAGAGAGCCTATCAGGGTGCGTTCTCTAGTCTTGACCGTGCACAATAATTTGCCCGAGCAAATTAGAAATGCGCAAATAGAAGCTTGTAAGAAGGAGAATTTTGTTAATGAAGGGTTCCGAAGAGAAGGAGATCCTTTAGAGGTTAGAGCTGATGGAGTGAAATGTTTAAGAGGTCGTATGTGGATACCTAAGTTTGGAGGCTTAAGAGATTTGATTATGTTAGAATCCCATAAATCTAAGTATTCCATTCATCCGGGATCTGATAAGATGTACCATGATTTAAAGAAGTTGTATTGGTGGCCGAATATGAAAGCTGACATAGCTATGTATGTTCTTCAATGCTTGACTTGTGCTAGAGTTAAAGCTGAACATCAAAAGCCATCAGGATTACTTCAACAACCAAAGATTCCTGAATGGAAGTGGGAGCGAATTACGATGGACTTTATCACCAAGCTTCCTAGAACATCATCTGGAAACAATTCGATTTGGGTTATTGTCGATAGACTGACCAAATCAGCACACTTCATTCCGGTTAAGGAGCAGTTGTCACTGGAGAAGCTGACTCGAATATACCTTGATAATGTTGTATGCAAGCATGGAGTGCCTGTATCGATCATTTCAGATCGAGATCCTAGATTCGCATCGAATTTTTGGAAATCTCTCCAAAGATCTTTGGGAACGAATCTCGACATGAGCACTGCTTATCACCCCCAGACTGATGGGCAGAGTGAAAGGACGATACAAACACTTGAAGATATGTTGAGAGCTTGTGTGTTAGACTTTGGTAAGAATTGGGATAAACATTTGTCGTTAGCAGAGTTTTCGTATAACAATAGTTACCATTCTAGTATTAAGGCTGCACCGTTTGAAGCTTTGTATGGTAGGAAGTGTAGATCTCTTGTATGTTGGAGTGAAGTTGGGGATACCCAGCTCACGGGACCGGAATTGATCCGGGAGACTACGGAGATGATAGTTCAGATTAAGAAGAGGTTGTTGACTGCCCGAAGTAGACAGAAAAGTTACGCGGATGTGCGGCGGAAGCCAATGGAGTTTGAAGTGGGTGACCGAGTAATGTTGAAGGTATCGCCATGGAAAGGCGTTATCAGATTTGGAAAGCGAGGAAAATTGAATCCCCGTTATATTGGACCCTTTAAGATTTTATCTAGAGTAGGTCCGGTGGCTTACAAACTAGAGTTACCCCCAGAACTTCATGGTGTTCACAACACATTACATGTATCTAATCTGAAGAAATGTCTAGCAGTGAGTGATGAGAAAATTCCGTTAGGTAAGGTTCGAATAGATGGGAAGTTGCATTTTATCGAAGAGCCCGTAGAAGTTATGGACCGTGAGGTAAAGCAACTGAAACAAAGTCGGATACCTATTGTCAAGATCCGATGGAATTCAAAGCATGGACCGGAGTATACTTGGGAACGAGAGGATGAAATGTGGAAGAAATATCCGCACCTCTTCGATTTCAATAAGAAACGGACATCCAAATGAAATGGATCACGAGGACGTTGATCCCTTTTAGGAGGAAAAGCTGTGACAAATCTAACATTTTCAGGTAGTAAAATATTTTCTCGTATAATATTTTGAAACTTATTTTTGTGTTGGTTGACGAACTCACAATTTACGGATTTAAATTTGGGCTTACGTGCATAATTTGGCGTCTTTTACGACTAAACCGGAAACCTTAGGATTACGTATTTACGTTTTTGAACTCCGTTTTTGATGAGACAATTTTTATTGGATTCGTTTTGTGACGGTGATTCATAATTTATAAAAACATTTTTCGTAAAACGACCTGAGGGCACGCAAATCGAGAAAACTAGAATCGAGAAATACCCGTAAACTAGTGAGATGGGACAAAACACTTTGCCCCATCCCACTAGCTTATATGGGACGGCAAGGAGGACACCACCATACATAGGTGGCATCAATTTGGCTAAGTTACACAAGTGTAAGCTTTAGCTTACACTTTAAGCCAACACATCTTACCACTAAACAAAACTAGCTAATGGTTTTCATTCTAACCATTTCCTACATGCAATCCACTCTAAAACTCTCTCAACCTTCATCTTTGTGCCGTCCCAAATCAAGCAACAAACATCCCCTTTGATCTTTTCTAGCTACAAACCACATGTTTACTAGTCCTATTAAGGTGTTTCCTTGAAGCCTTGATCATTTGGTGGCCATATAAACAACTTTGGAGGTGATTTGCTTGTGTCCTAGGGCTGATTTTCCAACATATGATCTTGATATTTGATGGTCTTGGAGATACTTGTTGTGTTCATCAAGTTCTTGCCTTCCTAAAACAAGAAATCCACTTGGATTGGTAAAGAAGATCATCCTCTACATTTTTCTCTTATTATTTTGTAAAGAACAAATGTATTTTCTTTCATTTTGTATATGTATATGATGTATATATGATGATAAAAATGTTGTGTGGGGATCAAGTGTTGATAAACATGCTTAAAAATGATGATAACCATAAGAAATGAAGTTAAAATCATGACTAATTAGTTGGCTGTATAAAAACAGTAGATAACTAAATGATGAACTGATAAAAATGCATGGTTTGATCTATTTACAGTAAAGTAGATGATGTTATACACATGTGAGAATTGGCCATGCAATGGAATCAAAATAATGAGTGAGATATGATCAAAACAAGTTAGGTGGTACAATCTGAATAAGCAGTTTTGTAGGGACTGTTAAGGCAACTTAGACTTAAAATGGGCAGTAGCTATAACTAAGTTATATGTAACACATATTATGAAGAAGTTGTCATCCAAAAATGAGTTTCTAAGTCATTGTAGAACTCTAGATATGATAAAAATGGTGAATGTGAAGTTAAAAATCAGATTTTGGAAATAATGTTTATTATTATTATATAAGCACTCACTTTATAATTTATAAAATGTAAAATGTAAACCCACTAACTTATAAAACTTATTTATATAAATGTATAAAAGGTTAATTAAATGGGTAAATTATATAAATGGTGATAAAATAATATTTATAAATAATAAAAACTATAAACTTGATTTTTACGACTTTTTCGGCTATCGCCGTGAAATTAACGTTTTTCGTCAAATAAAACTTAGACGACCAAACCCGTCTAATGTAAAGTTTATAAAAGTTATATACTGATGTATAAGTAACTAAGACAAGTAAAAACCGATAAAACCCGAACTATAAGAATTACGAACATTTACGAGCTAACTAAACCTATTAGACTAATAATTGGACTTAATAAGATAAATACTTGTAAAAAGAATTATTTGGGCTTAACCCATTTGGGCCCAACATGAAAGATATATATACTGATCATATAGGATAAAATGGGTAAAAACAAGTAAAAGAACCTATAAAAGACTTAATGAACTTAAAATAGGTAAAATCGGTAAAACTAGTGAACTAGTAAGACGATACAAAAACATAAACACTAAAATGAGTAAATGAGGATTTATAAACCCACTTGATCATCATAATATGTACAAAATCATCATATGTATATTGTTATTTTGATAAAAGTCATTGGACCGAGTCTAAGACCGATTATTATTTATATAGGTTTCCGTGACCGAAGCACGGCCGTAGCCGATAATCCGCCTTTCATTAACAACGTGAGTTCATAGCCTCGCACTCTTTTAAATGTTTTATAAAATGATTTGTAAACCCGCGAGGGAGATAACATGCTAGATTTTTATAAAAATAGAAAACAAGTAGTCCCGATTGTATGCTAAATGATATGGACCCGAATGATGCTACGACCCTATATTCGAGACTAAAAGGATTATTAGTAGTTAGGTTATGTCACTTAAAGTCCCATTAGCATAAATTGTGAACTACCGGGTTTTGGTAGACGCTTATGCATTTGATAGTACTATTTGGGGACGATCACCCCAGTTCGCGCCTTGACGGTTGATCCCCGTCGTACCACATTGATTGGTAAGCGAATTTATGTATGAGAAGATTCTATAGCGTGATTTTTGTGACGACACGCTAACTTAGATGGGCAAATTGTTTGTCGGGTTCGCGGCCCGCTGTTTTCACAGTAAGGTAACAATGTCATGCGGCTAATAATAATCCTAATTTAGATACTATAATCTATACGACATGTATAATCTAAATAAACGATATGATACGACGCTATTAACGATGAATATATTACCTATCCTGGTAATATAGAGACTACGGTCTCATGGACGGTTTCAGATGTATGCTTTATTTATATATTGCCTGACTAGCAATATGTGGACTTACTTCCGATATTATACTTGTGTTCTGATTTTAAATGAATGTAAATGATTGTTTTATATAACGGTTTTCATTAAACTCTATGAATTCACTCGGCATTTGCTGATATGATTTTTGCATGTTTTCTATCTCAGGTGCTTGAAGGTAATCCGGATGGAGATCGACTCTGATGGCCCACACTTAATATTAAAAATGTTCATTCGATCTGTGTTTTGTAAACTTAATGACCTGTATAATTTGGGACCTGTTGTACGCTTTTGAAACTTTTTATCGAATGAATGTTTGTTAAACCTTGTACAACCATTTTTATTTGTTGTCTATGATTGGAGTTATTGTGCTATCCCATAACACTCTGCAAGACCCTTCCGCTGTACCGATACGAAAAATGAGAGTGTTACAATCTATCATCTCAGATCGTGACAGTTTCTTTACATCTATATTTTGGAGGTGAATGCAAAATGCCTTAGGAACTCAATTGGATATGAGTACGGCATATCATCCTCAAACAGATGAACAAAGTGAAAGGACGATCCAAACTCTTGAAGATATGCTTAGAGCTTGCGTAATAGATTTTGGAAAAGGATGGGAGAAACATCCACCTCTAGTAGAATTCTCTTATATCAATAGTTATCACGCTAGTATTAAAGCAACGCCTTTCGAAGTACTTTATGGAAGAAAGTGTCGATCGCCTGTTTGTTGGGCTGAAGTTGGAGATGTTCAACTAACAGGACCAGAAATAATACATAAAACTACTGAAAAGATTATCCAAATCCGACAAAGATCCCTAGCTGCACAAGATAGGCAAAGGAGTTACACTAATACTCTACGTAAACCTTTGGAATTTCAAGTTGGAGATCACGTTATGTTAAAGTATCACCACGTCAAGGAGTTATCTAATTCAGAAAGAAAAGGAGTCTGAATCCAAGGTATATTGGACCATTCAAAATAATCAAAAGAATTGGCCATGTGGCATATAAACTAGAGCTTCCTGAAGAGCTTAATAATGTTCACAATACCTTTCATGTTTTAAATCTAAAGAAATGTTTATCTGATGAATCTCTCACAATCCCGATCAAAGAACTTCAACTCGACGATAAGTTTTTTGTGGAAGAACAAGTAGAAATCATGGATAAAGAGATCAAACAATTGAAGTAGAGCCATATCCCAATAGTTAAAGTATGATAAAACTCGAAAAGAGGACCTGAGTATACTTGGGAACGTGAAGATCAATTTCGAGCTAAATATCCTCATCTATTTTCTACTGTAAATCTAGCTAAATCTCGGGCTGAGATTTATTATAAGGGGTGGAGACTATAACATCTAGTAGATTTTGCTAATGTAATATCAATGTATGTGCATTTCCCATTTGGTAAAGAAATAAGAGGTGAATTTGCTAAGAAATTTTTGCATTATGTTATGACATATGATTGATTTATGAAATATATGAGTTCTCACAAACTCAATTGCCACTTCAACATATGCTTATATGTTGTAAACTGTGACAATCTAACATTTTCAGGTAGTAAATTATTTTCTCGTATAATATTTTGAAACTTATTTTTGTGTTGGTTGATGAACTCACAATTTACGGATTTAAATTTGGGCTTACATGCATAATTTAGCGTCCTTTACGACTGAACCGGAAACCTTAGGATTTCGTATTTACGTTTTTGAACTCCGTTTTTGATGAGACAATTTTTATTAGATTCGTTTTGTGCCGTTGATTCATAATTTATAAAAACGTTTTTCGTAAAACGACCCGAGGGCACGCAAATCGAGGAAACTAGAATCGAGGAATACCTGTAAATTAGCGGGATGGGACAAAAAAAGTTTATCCCACCCCACTAACTAAAAGGGACGGCCAAAAGGGACACCACATCCCTTGATGTGGCACCCTTGTAGCTATAAGCTTACACTTGTAAGCTTAGCTTCACTTTGAAGCTTATTTCACCCACCAAAACTAGCAAAACCATTAGCCTTTCACATTACATCCATTTTCACATGCAAACAACTCACACATACTCTCTCTCTCTCTCTCTCTCTCTCTCTCTCTATATTGCCGTCCCACAAACACCATCAAACACCCCATTTGATCTTTTCTAGCCACAAGTTACATGTTATATAGCCATATTATGGAGAAACCTTGAAGCCTTGATTGATTGGTGGCCATATTAACAACAAAGGAGGTGATTTGCTTGTGTCCTAGGGCTAATTTCTCAACAAACTATCTTGGTGACTGATGATCTTGGAGATATATTTGGTGTTCATCAAGTTGTTGTCTTCCAAAAACAAGATATAATCTTGGTTGGTAAACAAGATCATCGTTTCCATTTATCTTGTTATTTTTGTAAAGATCAAATGTACTTTCTTTCTTGTTGGGGATCAAATGTTGATAAATATGCTTAAAAAGATGAATAACCATAAGAAACAAGGCTGAAATCATGCTTAAATTGTTGGCTGTATAAAAACAGTAAGTAACCAAGTCTTAAACTGATAAAATTTCATGGTGGAATCCATTTACAGTAAGTGTTAGATTTCATACACATGTGAGAGTTGGTCATGCAATGGAATCATCAAAATGAGTGAGATATGATCAAAACAAGATGAGTGTGCTAATCTGAATACTCTGTTTTGTAGGGACTGTTAAGGATAGTTAGACATGGAATGAGCAGTAGCTATAACTAACTTATTTGTAGAACATAATATGAAGTTTATTCCATCCAAAAATGAGCTTCTATATCCTTATAGAACTCAAGATATGATAAAACTGGTGAAGATGAAACTAAAAATCAGATTTTGAAGAATTAATGTTTAATACTATTATATAAGCACTCAAATAATATAATATAAAATGTGAAATTAAAACCCACTAACTTATAAATTTCATTTATATAAGTATGTATAAGGTTAAATAAATGGACACTTTATAAAAATGGTAGTTGATAAGATTTATAAGTTATAAAAACTATAAACATGATTTTTACGACTTTTTCGGCTATTACCGTAAAATTAACGTTTTTCGCCAATTAAAACTTAGACGATCAAACCCGTCTAATGTAAAGTTTTTAAAAGTCATATACTGATATATAAGTACCTAATACAAGTAAAAACCGATAAAACCCGAACTATATGACATACGGACATTAACGAGCTAAGTTAGCATTATTCGACTAATAATTTAACTAAATAAGTTAAACACTTATAAAAAGTACTTATTGGGATTAACCCATTTGGGCCCAACATGTAAAGTATAAATACTGATAATACAAGTATAAAATGGATTAATACAAGTTATAGAACTTATAATAGGAATATTAGACCTAAAACATGTAAATAGGTAAAACTAGTAAACTAGTAAAAAGTTACCAATACATAAACACTAAAACGAGTAAATAAGAATATATAAACCCACTTGATCATCATCATATGTACAAAATCATCATATGTATATTTGTTATTTTGATAAAGTCATTGGACAAAAGTCTAAGACCGATTATTATTTATATAGGTTTCCGTGACCGAAGCACGTCCGTAGCCGATAATCCGCCTTTCATTATCAACGTGAGTTCATAGCCTCGCACTCTTTTAAATGTTTTATAAAATGATTTGTAAACCCGCGAGGGAGATAACATGCTAGTTTTTGATAAAATAGAACACAAGTAGTCCCGGTGGTATGCTTAATGATATGGACCCGAATGATGCGATGACCCAATAAAAGAGATAAAAAGGATTATTAGTAGTTAGGTTATGTCACTCAAAGTCCCATTAGCATGAATTATAAACTATCGGGATTTGGTAGACCCCAGTTCGCGCCTTGACGGTTGATCCCTGTCGTACCACATTGATTGGTAAGCGAATTTATGTATGAGAAGATTTACATAGCGTGATTTTTGTGACGACACGCGAAATTAGATGGGCAAATTGTTTGTCGGGTTCGCGGCCCGTTGTTTTGATAGTAAGGTAACAATGTCATGCGGATAATAATAATCCAAATGAATCCTATATAATCTAAATATCCGATATGATACGATGTTAATAACGATAATAATATTACCTATAATGGTAATATTGAGGCTACGGTCTCATGGACGGTTTAAGATGTATGCTTTGATTTATATATTCCCTGACTAGCAATACGAGGACTTACTTCTGATATTATACTTGTGTTCTAATTTCAACGATTGTTTTATATAACGGTTTTATTAAACTCAATGAATTCACTCGGCATTCGTTGATATGATTTTTGCATGTTTTTATCTCAGGTGCTTGAAGGTAATCCGGATGGAGATCGACTCTGATGGCTCACATAATAATAAAAATGTTCATTCGATCTATGTTTTGTAAACTTAATGACCTGTGTAATTTGGGACATGTTATACACTTTAAAACTTTTTATCGAATGAATGTATGTTGAACCTTGTACAACCATTTTTATGTGTTGTATATGATTGGAGTTATTGTGCTATCCCGTAACACTCTAAAAGACCCTTCCGCTGTACCGATACGAAATTTGAAAGTGTTACAGTTTGGTACCAGAGCTCTCGTTATAGAGAACAAAAGATTTTAAAAACCAAGGTTTTGAAAAAAAAATTTCAAAATATTTTAACTATGAACATTTGAGAAAATATTTGAAAAATCTTTTGACTATAACGGTGCCAGAGATCTCCGACGTTACCAACAAGCCCTATTGAGAAGATATATATTTTGATATATATAATTTAATTTATATATATGTATATATCGTGGTTTCAGTATGTAATTGTTTAATAAGTATGTTATCCTAATACGAGATATATATATAAATGCAGATTGTCATGGCTGACCCTAATATTCCTGTAGAGAACCATGTTATTCCCGAACCTAATATAGATGATGATCCTTATTTAGACTTAGTAGATTATGATATGGATGATGATGAGGAGGAACCATTTGAGGATCCCGAGCCCGAGATAGGACTAGGAGATCAGATTGCCCCTCAGGTTGACATGGTAGAGAATGAGATTGATAATGTTGATGATGATAATGAGATTGGGATAGATAATTTACATGATGAGATTGACGACGAGGATGTCGAGGAGGATATAGGTATAGACGATGAGGTTGATGATGATGAGGAAGCCGATCTTATTTACCCTTATGATGTTTCATAAGGCGAGCCCTTACCCCCACCAGTTTATTTGTCTGATTCTGAGGTTGAGTTACCTAGGGATGAAATGTCTAAATCGTCTGAATCTGATTCTGAATCAGAGGAGGATGAGGATGATAATGCACCTGACGGTATTGATGGTATTGCTACTCGTAGACGTGTGATAGGAGATTCGTCTAGTGCTCGAGAGGCTACTCATATGGATGGTCTTGCACCATGGGCCTTGAGACATGATTTAGATGCGTCCCGTGTTAAGAGTAGTATGTCAGAGATTGGATTAGGTGTTGTTCAGACTCATGTTGCTTATTTGGAGTCGAAGACTAAGGTTGGTGAGAAAGAGCAGGAATTGCTTAGTTTGGATTTGACTGATGTAGAGCGTGGGTTGAATGAGGCTTTTAGGAGGTTATCTGTGTTAGAAAGTGGTGAGTTTGCTGCAATGAAGAAAAAGGTAAATTCTATGGAGATTTAGTTGAATGTATCTCATGCGATGCGTGAGAAAGCTGAGAAGGAGTTGAATATATATGTGGGTTGGAATAGTAGATTTTATGCTGACATGGTTGAAAGAGGAGTGATCCGTAAGCGCCCAGCTGAAGATGTGTCTAGTGATCGTCCGACAAAGATACAGAAGACGATGGATGATGGACCAGCTGGCGGTTCTCAGTAGACCAGTCTGTGTTTAGTAGTGACCTTTGTATCTTTTGTACCTTTTGTAACTTTAACTGAACCGACTTGTTAGTAGTAGACCTGGCACAAATTTTGAGTATGTATAGTGCTTGAACTTCGATATGGGATGTAACTAAGACAATGCTTTTGTTTCAAATCGAATGAAATATGTCTCTTGTCTTGAATTCCATATTGTGCCTTATTTGTATCTTGATTATGAATTCAATCCATATTATATGAATCCTTTGTTGGGTGAATGCTTAATACTTTGAAATTGTGAAATTATAGAACTATGCCGCCCAAGAAAGCTGTGACTGAGGATGATGTACGTAGGATTATTACGGAGCAAGTTACCGCATCTATGACTGAATTTATGGAAAATGCTAGAAATGAAGCTGGCGGTAGTGGAGCTGGCGGTGGTGGAGCTGGCGGTAGTGGAGCTGGCGGTGGTGGAGCTGGCGGTAGTGGAATTGGTGGTACTAATGTGAATGTAAATGCTAATAATGTGAATGCTAATGCTGGAGGAAATATAGGAGGACTTGGAACTAATGCACCTGAAGTTGGTGGCTGTACTTATGTGACGTTCATGAAGTGTGAACCTCTACCTTTTAATGAAACCGAAGGTGCTGTAGGATTAAGCCAGTGGATTGAGAAGATTGAGTCGGTGTTTCGGATTAGTAAGTGTAAGGAGGAAGTTAAGGAGACTTTTGCTATGGCTACTTTTAAAGGTCGTGCGTTGACTTGGTGGAACGGGAGAATTGCTTTCATGGGTATTGATGTTTCTAACGCTACTCCTTGGGCTGAAATTAAGAAGTGGATGACTTTGGAGTTCTGTCCCCGTAGTGAGATCATTAGGTTAGAACAAGAGTTGATTCATTTGAGAATGAAAGGTGTGGACATTGATAGTTACACAAACCGATTCCATGAGTTGGCCTTGTTGTGTCCTCGATTGGTGGAACCCGAAGAGATCCGAAATGAACAATATATTAAAGGGTTGACCAAGAATAACCGGGGAGACGTGACATCATCTAAACCACTGACCATTGATGATGCTGTTCGAATGGCTTACCAACTCATTGGACAGATAATTCAGGATAGGGAAGATGAAGCCCGTGTTGGTGAGAAAAGAAAGGGAGACGGTGATCGTGTAGATAGAGGTGATTATAGAAAGAATTTCAATCGCCGTTAGAATCAGAGAAAGGGGAATGCAAATGCTCTTACCAACAACACACCGCGCAACGATGATAGATGTCCTATGTGTGGCAACAAGAGGCATGCCGGCGACTGCTAGAAGTGCCGAAATTGCGGAAAACTTGGACACAAGATTGAAAGGTGTAAGAAGGGAACCATTTGCTTCAACATTAATGAAGAAGGTCATAGGAAATCTTAATGCCCCAAGTTGAAAGCAATTGTACCTGGAAGAAACCCCCCAGGGTGGTGTCTATCAACTTGGAACCATCGAGGTGAAGAAAGAGGATCCGAATGTTGTTACTGGTACGTTTTTACTCAACAATCATTATGATGTTGCTTTATTTGATTCGGGTGCTGATAGGAACTTTGTATCCACTAAATTTAGTGTCCTTATTGACATTGAACCTGTTGAGATAAATACCAGTTACGAGGTGGAATTGGCTGATGGTAAATTAGTGAAAACTAATAAGCTATTAGAAGGATGCTCTCTAAATCTCTTGAACTATTCCTTTCCGATTGATTTGATGTTGATAGAATTAGGTAGTTTTGATATTATTATTGGTATGGATTGGTTGTCGTTGAATAATGCTACTATTTTATGTGGAGAGAAGAAGGTTAAGATTCCTCTTAGGAATAGAACGTTAGTAATTGATGGTAATCGAGGTGAATCCCGTTTGAAAATCGTTTCATGTATTAAAGTCCAAAAGGACATCAGGAACGGTTGTGAGTTATTCTTAGCTCAAGTGAACGGGAATGAGTCTAGGGAGAAACGATTGGAAGATGAACCTATTATTTGTGAATTTCCTGAGGTATTTCCTAAAGATTTACCCAGACTTCCATCGATAAGGCAAGTAGAGTTTCGAATCGATTTAATTCCTGGTGCTGCACCGGTGGCACGTGCGCCATACTTATTAGCCCTTATGAATTATTATCTGAACAACTTAAGGAGTTGTCTGATAAAGGTTTTATTCGACCGAGCTCGTCGCCTTGGGGAGATCCAGTCTTGTTCGTTAAGAAGAAGGATGGATCTTTCCATATGTGCGTTGATTATAGGGAACTGAATAAGTTGACAATTAAAATTCGATATCCTTTACCTAGGATTGATGATTTGTTTGATCAATTACAAGGATCTAGCGTGTATTCTAAGATAGATTTGCGGTCTGGATATCACCAACTTCGCGTCCGTGAAGAAGATATTCCTATAACTGCATTTAGAACTCGTTATGGACACTATGAATTTTAAGTAATGCCATTTGGGTTAACTAACGCACCTGCGGTTTTCATGGATTTAATGAATCGAGTGTGCAAGCCCTACTTGGACAAATTTGTGATTGTGTTTATTGACGATATTCTAATCTATTCTAAGAATGAAGATGAACATAGAGAACATTTAAGGATTATTTTGAATTTGTTAAAGGATGAAAAGTTGTATGCTAAGTTTTCGAAATGTTATTTTTGGTTAGATTCTGTGCAATTTCTTGGTCATGTGATTAACAAGGATGGAATTCATGTTGATCCTGCAAAGGTTGAAGCCATTAAGAATTGGTCTGCACCGACAACGCCAACGGAAGTGCGACAGTTCTTAGGATTGGCTGGCTATTATAGGCGGTTCATTAAAGAATTTTCTTTAATAGCTAAACCCTTGACTAAGATTACCCAGAAGAATAAACCTTTCATTTGGGGAAGTGATGAAGATGGAGCATTTCAGACATTGAAGCAAAAATTATGTAGTGCGCCAATTTTATCATTACCCGACGGGAGTGAAGATTTTGTAGTATATTGTGATGCATCTCTTAGAGGCAATGGAGCTGTTTTGATGCAGCGAGAAAAAGTGATAGCTTATGGTTCTAGGCAATTAAGGAAGAATGAGGAGAATTATACTACTCATGATCTTGAGTTAGGAGCTGTAGTCTTTGCTCTTAGGTTGTGGAGACATTATCTGTATGGCACCAAGTGTACGGTATTCACCGATCACAAGAGCCTACAGTATATTCTCGATCAGAAGGAATTGAACATGAGGCAACGAAGATGGATAGAGTTGTTAAGCGATTATGATTTTGATATAAAATATCACCCAGGAAAAGCCAATGTTGTTGCCGATGCATTAAGTAGAAAAGATAGAGAGCCTATCAGGGTACGTTCTCTAGTCTTGACCGTGCACAATAATTTGCCTGAGCAAATTAGAAATGCTCAAATAGAAGCCTGTAAGAAAGAAAATTTTGTTAATGAAGGATTCCGAGGAAAAGGAGATCCTTTAGAGGTTAGAGCTGATGGAGTGAAATGCTTAAGAGGTCGTATGTGGATACCTTAGTTTGGAGGCTTAAGAGATTTGATTATGTTAGAATCCCATAAATCTAAGTATTCCATTCATCCGGGATCTGATAACATGTACCATGATTTGAAGAAGTTGTACTGGTGGCCGAATATGAAAGCTGATATTGCTATGAATGTACTTCAATGCTTGACTTGTGATAGAGTTAAAGCTGAACATCAAAAGCCATCAGGACTACTTCAACAGCCAAAGATTCCTGAATCGAAATGGGAGCGAATTACGATGGACTTTATCACCAAGCTTCTTAGAACATCATCTGGAAAGAATTCGATTTGGGTTATTGTCGACAGACTGACCAAATCAGCACACTTCATTTCGGTTAAAGAGCAGTTCTCACTGGAGAAGCTGACTCGTATATACCTTGATAATGTTGTATCCAAGCATGGAGTGTCTGTATCGATGATTTCAGATCGAGATCCTAGATTCGCATCGAATTTTTGGAAATCTCTCCAAAGATATTTGGGAACGAATCTCGACATGAGCACTGCTTATCACCCCCAAACTGATGGGCAGAGTGAAAGAACGATACAAACACTGGAAGATATGTTGAGAGCTTGTGTGTTAGATTTTGGTAAGAATTGGGATAAACATTTGCCTTTAGCAGAGTTTTCATATAACAATAGTTACCATTCTAGTAATAAGGCTGCACCGTTTGAAGCTTTGTATGGTAGGAAGTGTAGATCTCCTGTATGTTGGAGTGAAGTTGGGGATACCCAGCTCACGGGACCGGAATTGATCCGGGAGACTACAGAGATGATAGTTCAGATTAAGAATAGGTTGTTGACTGCCCGTAGTAGACAGAAAAGTTACGCGGATGTGCGGCGGAAGCCGATGGAGTTTAGAGTGGGTGACCGAGTAATGTTGAAAGTATCGCCATGGAAAGGCGTTATAAGATTTGTAAAGCGAGGAAAATTGAATCCCCTCTTCATTGGACCCTTTAAGATTTTATCTAGAGTAGGTCCGGTGGCTTACAAAATAGAGTTACCCCCAGAACTTCAGGGTGTTCACAACACATTCCATGTATCTAATCTGAAGAAATGTTTAGCAGTGAGTGATGAGAAAATTTCGTTGGATAAGGTTCGAATAGATGGGAAGTTTCATTTTATCGAAGAACCCGTAGAGGTTATGGATCGTGAGGTAAAGCAACTGAAACAAAGTCGGATACCTATTGTCAAGATCCAATGGAATTCAAAGCATGGACCGGAATATACTTGGGAACGAGAGGATGAAATATGGAAGAATTATCCGCACCTCTTTGATTTCAATAAGAAACGAAAATCAAAATGAAATGGATCACGAGGACGTTGATCCCTTTTAGGAGGAAAAGTTGTGACAATCTAACACTTTCAGGTAGTAAATTATTTTCTCGTATAATATTTTGAAACTTATTTTTGTGTTGGTTGATGAACTCACAATTTACGGATTTAAATTTGGGCTTAGGTGCATAATTTAGCGTCCTTTACGACTAAACCGGAAACCTTAGGATTACGTATTTACATTTTTGAACTCCGTTTTTGATGAGACAATTTTTATTAGATTCGTTTTGTGCCGTTGACTCATAATTTATAAAAACGTTTTTCGTAAAACGATCTGAGGGCACGCAAATCGAGGAAACTAGAATCGAGGAATACCCGTAAATTAGCGGGATGGGACAAAACAAGTTTATCCCACCCCACTAACTAAAAGGACGGCCAAAAGGGACACCATATCCCTTGATGTGGCACACTTGTAGCTATAAGCTTACACTTGTAAGCTTAGCTTCACTTTGAAGCTTATTTCACCCACCAAAACTAGCAAAACCACTAGCCTTTCCCATTACTTCCATTTTCACATGCAAACAACTAACACATAGTCTCTCTATATATATATTGCCGTCCCACAAACACCATCAAACACCCCATTTGATCTTTTCTAGCCACAAGTTACATGTTATCTAGCCATATTATGGAGAAACCTTGAAGCCTTGATTGATTGGTGGTCATATTAACAACAAAGGAGGTGATTTTCTTGTGTCCTAGGGCTAATTTCTCAACAAACTATCTTGGTGATTGATGATCTTGGAGATATATTTGGTGTTCATCAAGTTGTTGTCTTCCAAAAACAAGATATAATCTTGGTTGGTAAAGAAGATCATCCTTTCCATTTCTCTTGTTATTTTTGTAAAGATCAAATGTATTTTCTTTCTTTTTGTATATGTATATGATGAATATATGATGATAAAAATGTTGTGTGGGGATCAAGTGTTGATAAATATGCTTAAAAAGATGAATAACCATAAAGAAACAAGGCTAAAATCATGCTTAAATTGTTGGCTGTATAAAAACAGTAAGTAACCAAGTCTTAAACTGATAAAATTGCATGGTGGAATCCGTTTACAGTAAGTGTTAAATGTCATACACATGTGAGAGTTGGCCATGCAATGGAATCATCAAAATGAGTGAGATATGATCAAAACAAGATGAGTGTACTAATCTGAATAGTCTGTTTTGTAGGGACTTTTAAGGATAGTTAGACATGGAATGAACAGTAGCTATAACTAACTTATTTGTAGCACATAATATGAAGTTTATGCCATCCAAAAATGAGTTTCTATCTCCTTATAGAACTCAAGATATGATAAAAATGGTGAAGATGAAACTAAAAATCAGATTTTGAAAAATTAATGTTTAATACTATTATATAAGCACTCAAATAATAGAGTATAAAATGTGAAATTAAAACCCACTAACTTATAAATTTAATTTATATAAATATGTATAAGGTTAAATAAATGGACACTTTATAAAAATGGTAGTTGAATAAGATTTATAAGTTATAAAAACTATAAACATGATTTTTACGACTTTTTCGGCTATTACCGTAAAATTAACGTTTTTCGCCAATTAAAACTTAGACGATCAAACCCGTCTAATGTAAAGTTTTTAAAAGTCATATACTGATATATAATTACCTAAAACAAGTAAAAACCGATAAAACCCGAACTATATGACATACGGACATTAACGAGCTAAGTTAGCATTATTGGACTAATAATTTAACTAAATAAGTTAAACACTTATAAAAAGTACTTATTGGGCTTAACCCATTTGGGCCTAACATGTAAAGTATAAATACTGATAATACAAGTATAAAATGGATTAATACAATTTAAAGAACTTGTATTAGGCATATTAGACCTAAAACATGTAAATAGGTAAAACTAGTAAACTAGTAAAAAGTTACCAATACATAAACACTAAAACGAGTAAATAAGAATATATAAACCCACTTGATCATCATCATATGTACAAAATCATCATATGTATATTTTTTATTTTGATAAAGTCATTGTACAAAAGTCTAAGACCGATTATTTATATAGGTTTCCGTGACCGAAGCACGCCCGTAGCCGATAATCCGCCTTTCATTATCCACGTGAGTTCATAGCCTCACACTCTTTTAAATGTTTTATAAAATGATTTGTAAACCCGCGAAGAAGATAACATGCTAGTTTTTGATAAAATAGAACACAAGCAGTCCCGATGGTATGCTTAATGATATGGACCCGAATGATGCGATGACCCAATAAAAGAGATAAAAAGGATTATTAGTAGTTAGGTTATGTCACTCAAAGTCCCATTAGCATGAATTGTGAACTACCGGGATTTGGTAGACGCTTATGCATACGATAGTAATATTTGGGGACGATCACCCCAGTTCGCGCCTTGACGGTTGATCCCCGTCGTACCACATTGATTGGTAGTCGAATTTATGTATGAGAAGATTTACATAGCGTGATTTTTGTGACGACACGCTAACTTAGATGGGCAAATTGTTTGTCGGGTTCGCGGCCCGTTGTTTTGATAGTAAGGTAACAATGTCATGCGGCTAATAATAATCCAAATGAATCCTATATAATCTAAATATCCGATATGATACGATGTTAATAACGATAATAATATTACCTATAATGGTAATATTGAGGCTACGGTCTCATGGACGGTTTAAGATGTATGCTTTGATTTATATATTGCCTGACTAGCAATACGAGGACTTACTTCTGATATTATACTTGTGTTCTGATTTCAACGATTGTTTTATATAACGGTTTTATTAAACTCTAAGAATTCACTCGGCATTCGCTGATATGATTTATGCATGTTTTTATCTCAGGTGCTTGAAGGTAATCCGGATGGAGATCGACTCTGATGGCCCACATAATAATAAAAATGTTCATTCGATCTATGTTTTGTAAACTTAATAACTTGTGTAATTTGGGACCTGTTGTACACTTTAAAACTTTTTATCGAATGAATGTATGTTGAACCTTGTACAACCATTTTTATGTCTTGTCTATGATTGGAGTTATTGTGTTATCCCATAACACTCTATAAGACCCTTCCGCTATACCGATACGAAATTTGAGAGTGTTACATAAACAATATGTATATATCAATTCTAAGTTCTAAAAGTAATCATATGGATATATTCGGAAGAAAAACATTTCAAATATAACAAAGATGCCCTAAATCATTAAAGATCCTTAGAAACCCTAGAAATCCCTCATAAACTAATATTTCAAGAAATATAACTACATAATATCTATATATGAATATCAAATACAAATTTACAAGTTATATCTATCTTTTAGAAGTAATAATTGATCATAAAATACTAAGTATAAATAATCTAAAGCTAATTCCAAGTATAAGACCTACTAACCTAAATTAGCACCTAAAATCTGTTTCACATTAAATTAAACTTTAATCTTTTGCAACCAATTATAAAACTCAACTAAGTATTATATTAAGATCATACATTTATCCCAAGATAAGTTACAAGTTACTTAAGCATAATGTACAAGTTATTGAAGCATAGAACTATAAGCTAACCTAATTGCACCTAGGTTACGATTACCCTACACAAATTAGAAGTCATAAACTACCATATAAGACCTAGAATAAATGTACATGATGATATAAACCCTAATTACCCAAGATAGAAAGTCATTAGGCTTAATTACCTAAAAACCCTTATATTAAGCATTTTACTTAGAATCAATACCTAGTCGTTTAGGACCAGTCTACCAACACTCATATCATTACATTTAGGTTATAAAATTTTCTTAAGACAATGTACAAGTACTCTAAAGCACAAGGTACAACATTTCAATGCATGACATATAAATTAGGTCAAAATAGGTATTTTCACTCTTAAGACATGTTTACTTAGAATAACTTATCAAACCAAGTGTAGGACCTTTTTGGATACTCAAAACAAAATTTCTAATACCTAATTTGAGATTACATCAGTAGCTAAGTGAGGATAATGACTTTGACAAAGATTTAACCCTAGATCATTAGAAACCCTAACCCGCCTAGGTTTTCTTCCTAATTCCACTTCAAACCTTTGTTAAACTTCAAAACAAGGACCCAAAACTCCTAATTAAATTATCTATACCATAATACACCTTAATCCATCACTAATCACAATCCTAAACCCTTGCTTACAAGAATTTCCAAACCATAAAGTTAAAATCCCTAAAACTAGACCCGGATTGGTTTTTCCCTCCAAAACAAATTTGAACTCTTTCCCTCCCATTATATGTTTGAAATTAGATATTTGAAAGATATTTTGGACTTCTAGAACGCCTATAAGCTGTTGGATCACCTCCTTGTAGACAATGAATCACCATTCTTATCTATATATACCGTGTAATGTTTTTAGCCATAAACCATATATAACTTCCATGAATCATTACTAGCCTTCATGTATCATCACTCTAAGTCCCTAACATGTTTCTAAGCTAGACATAAAACTCCTAGTCTTCAAATGGGTATAAATAGAGACAAATTGCATAGATTTTACTTCATACCCGACTTTCTTACCACAATACCCATAAATTCTGATTTTACACTTCTAAAAAAGTCCTAAGGAAGTGTTGAGACCAGAACTTAGGTCTAAGAAGTTTCCATTGAAGTTCTTTAAGCTTTAGAAGCAAAAGTAGTTCATAAGGAGCCCTGAAAGTCATTTTGGAGCTACCTAGGTAATCACTATGTTAACTAAGCTTAGATCTTGTTATAATACTTTTCTAAGGCTTTTTATAATGTTAGTAAGATGTTAGTAAGTGATACACTGTTTTTGTATGGGTTCTAATTAAATCTCGGAATCTTCTCGAATTGATCTCGGTCTTAAGTGGAATAATTGTTCTTGGTTACTAAATAAAAGGGTTTGGTTTTCTAATCAAATAAAAAGTGTAAATGAAAATTTAAATCAAAGACAATTACTTTAATGACAATTAATAAAGACTTGAATTAAAGTTAGAATTAAGATTAAAATAAACTTAAAATTAAAATAAAGAAAAAGTAAAGAAACAGTAAACCTTTAAAATGCTCAAAAGATAACTGATTCGGAAGTCTATCCTTGATTCGGAAGTTACTGTTCATTCAGAAGATGAAGGTTCATTCGGAACTTAATTGCTCATCCGGGACTTTGCCTTCATTCGGAAGTTTCTACTTCATTTGGAACTTTTGGCTTGGTTCGGAAGTTTTTGTGGTTCCGATTCGGAACTTTTTCGAGAATTGGTTCGGAACTTTTCAAAGTTCCGATTCAGAAGAAATTGGTTCGGAAGATTTGTTTCGTTCGGAACTTATGCTTGGGTCGGAAGTTATGGCTTGGTTCGGAACTTATTATTCATTCGGAACTTTTTTTCTTGGTTCGGAAGTCTGGAAACCCAAACACAGAAATAACACCCGAAGAACAAGGAAAAACGATTTTGATCCAAAATCACCAAATTTTTCACCAAATCTTAAATAAAACTAAACATAAAGCATCTATTAACTATAAGCTACAAATCCCATCAACAAGAACACAAATCCCAACAACTTTTGAAGATCAAATCAAGAAAAATAAAAACTCAAGAACTTGAAGATAAAGATGAAGATGATCAACATTAAATGGAAAGATTAAACAAAGAACTTGTATTAAATGATTAATGTTTTAACAAGATTAAACAAAGATGAAAACAACAAGATTGGAAAAACAAAGATTAAAATCACCAATCACCCTAATGGTGATTGTGATGAAACGAACTAAAGAGAAAAAGGTGGGGAAGAAGAAAGATTAAAGCTAACTAACTCCTGGATGTGTGTGAGGGGACCCTTTATATAGGCTTGTCCTTGGGTTGGTGAGTGGGCTTTCTCCCGTTCTTCTTGTCTTTTCGTCTTTTCAGAAAAGTTTCCGTTTTCGATTCTGATTCGGGATTTGTTGTCGATTAAATTCAACTCGTCTTTTAATTTCTTCGTTTAATAGACTTGAGTTTCTTCGACTTAAGTAAATCTTCCATCTTTGGTCCTTTTCTTCGATAAATAGTCAAATAGGCCCAGTGACTTCAAATCTTTTGCATCTCTTGGACAATAGACTTTATCTTGAGTCTTTTTCTTCGATAAATCCCTTGCAATCCCATGTTTTCTCCAATATCCATCCGGTTGGCTCTGAAAATACAATAAACACAAAAACCACGCATAATTCCAAACAAATGATATTAAATACGTGTTTTGGTCTCGTTTTAGCCCGAATTAAGTGGTAAAAGGATGGGTGTTTACACACCTATCAAATCCCCTACACTTAACCATTGCCATGCCCTCATGCAATGCTTAGTGATAAAGCAATTTTACACTTTTCTCATAATTAATCAACCTTGGCCTTATTTAAACTCTATTAAACAAAAATTAAAGAAATAAAACTTCAAAGGTAACAAAGGGATAGAAAACCATTTTCACTTGAAAATAGCTACATGGAAATAACTTGCAAAGAAATCAATGACTTACATTAGGGCTTTTGTGCTGCGAAGATTTATCACCCTCAAGTTTCACGTTCCCCAAACTAAGCTTAAAAACGAGATCATTGTTATTATAAGTTAGCAATTCAAACACTTACACACATGGCTTAATTAAATGCTTAAACTCCCTTATTCCTAGGTGTATCTCTTATATTTTATTTTTGTCTTAGAATGATCATGAAGATGCATTTTTGGACTTATTTCGGTAGTTTATAGGGCTGAAAACAAAGTAGGACGATTTGATCAATAGTTAGCTAAAGGACAAAATCTTTTAAAACTGCTTCTCGGGATATCAAAAAGTTCATATCTTGGCATAACTCGGTTCACGATTTGAGACCTTTCTCGGGCCGATATTTGGCATGTACTTCATACTTCATATCTTGAGAGACGTGCTTGAGATAATGGTCTTCTCATCGTTCATAGAGTTTCTTCACTTGGAGACTTTTGAGAGGTACTCCAACTTTGTTGACCACGACTTCATGATTATTTCTTAAATCTCTATTTGGGATTTTGAGATACAACGATCCGCCTCCTTTTCGGACTTGGATCTATTTATCCTCATACCTTGTTAGGGTCTTTTCGGATAGACTTCTCCATGATCTTTATGGGAGTTGATTGCTTTTCGTCGTGAGTCTTGATCCTTCATATTGACTTTGGGAATAATGCTTTTCACATCACCTTAGATCTTTAGCAATAAAATGGAATCCTCATGCCTTGTTACGGCCTTTTCGGACTCGCCAATCTTCGCGCCCCGCTTCATAAGTTATGCCTTGGCTATGAACTCTTATCATTACCGAGCAACTTTTAAACGATCTTGGGCTAGAAGCTAAGTAACCTTTTAAATCGTACGACCTTACTTATTGCAGATAAATTATTAGCAAGTGATGGGAGAAAAGGCAAATAATTACACCAAGTGAGCTTGTGCAAGAATACCGACTTATAATTGACTCTATCATTTCTCGTCCTCCACAATTTAAAATCTCAAGCAATGAGACTCGTAGACACTTAGCCTAATAAACCAATTAAGGTTTACATGGTTAAAGATACTAGCTAGAATAAACTTAGGTAAGTCTATTCGGGTTGAGTCAAAATAAACGCAACGGGCCTAATATGTCAAAGACTTCTAAACTAGCTACACCACTTTATTAATATTTTTGACTTTATTGCGGGATATATACATATGAAAGCAACGCTAAAAATTTAAAAATTACAACTAAATGGCCAAAGTTAATAAAAAATTTGAAAAATGTTGAAAAATATGATTTTCCGGTTAATTGAAGGCATTTTCATGGAAAAGTCCACTTAAAACTTCGATAGAAGTCCCCCCTACACTTAAGATAAACATTGTCCTCAATGTTTAAGCATGTGGGAAAAGTTTCCCCTACACTTATGACATTATGCACGTTGGTTAACTCAAGTTAAGGAAGAGACGACTAAAGTGATCAATTTCAAATGTGAGTATGAAGAAAATTGAATCACGATAGTTGAGAGATAGAACCGGATTTCTGATAACACGGGAGCACGGTTCTTCAAAGATTCCAAGAGTGCACTTATCCCTGTAATCACATCACCACACAAATACAAACATTCTATAGAGGCTCCCCTACACTTAGGGGGTTAAAACATAAAAGGATAGATACTCGGGCTGCCTCTCGAGGAGCGCTTGTTTTTGATAGCCGAGTCACGAGCCTGACTCGACCCAAAATTAGTTCATGGGGAACGTGGTGAGGGATGGAATCACCTCCTGAGAGGTGTCCTCACCAAAGTACAACTTCACTCGTTGGCCATTCACCTTAAAATTAGGTCCATTAGGTTGAGCGAGCTCGAGAGTACCATATGGAAAAATTTGGGCAATGGTGAATGGGCCGGACCAACGATATTTGAGCTTTCCCGAGAATATTTTCAACCGAGAGTTAAAAAGTAAGACTTTGTCTCCAACATGGAACTCTCGGTTTTTAATCTTAGAGTCGTGAATGAGCTTAGTCCTTTCCTTATAGATTAAAGAATTTTCATAAGCCTCATTACGGAGTTCATTCAGCTCATTGAGTTGGATCTTGCGTAGGTCACCGGCTTTGTTTATATCAAAATTAGCCCACTTCAAGGCCCAGTAGGCCTTGTGCTCCAACTCAATGGGGAGGTGGCACGCTTTCCCGTACACAAGACGATAAGGCGTACAGCCGATTGGGGTCTTGTAAGCAGTACGGAAAGCCCACAAAGCATCATCAAGTTTATCAGCCCATGAGGCACGATGCTCTCCCACGGTTCTTTCAAGAATTCGCTTCAGTCCTCGGTTGGATATTTCAGCCTGGCCATTAGTTTGTGGGTGGTAGGCTGTGGAAAGACGATGGTTTACACCGTACTTAGCCATGACTCTAGCAAATTGGTCATTGCAGAAATGAGTCCCACGATCACTAATAATGGCACGAGGCACACCGAATCTGGCGAATAGAGCTTTCAAAAAGTTACAAACCACCCTTGCGTCATTAGTAGGTAAAGCTTTGGCTTCAACCCACTTTGAAATGTAGTCAACGGCTACAAGGATGTATTTGTTTCCTTTAGAAGAAGGGAATGGCCCCATAAAGTCGATACCCCAACATCAAAGATTTCACATTCTTGTATGAAATTCTGAGGCATCTCGTCTTTATGTGTGATTTTGCCTTGCTTTTGGCAAACATCACATCGTTTAACCATATTGTGAGCATCACGATATATGGAGGGCCAATAAAATCCCGAATCAAACACTTTTTTGGCGGTGTAGTTGGGACCAAAGTGACCACCGGTGGGTCCTTTGTGGCAAGCATCAAGGATTTCAGACGCTGCCGGTCCGTCAACACATCGGCGGATAATCAGGTCGGCACATTGTTTGAATAGGTAAGGGTCATCCCAAAAATAAGTCTTGATGTCGGTAAAGAACTTTTTCTTTTGTTGGGACGTCAACCCTTCCTTGAGAATTCCACCCGCCAAGTAGTTTGCAAAGTCCGCAAACCACGGGGTTTCATTCGACTTCGAGTTTATAGACATTAAGGTCTCCAAGGGAAAAGAATCATTGATTTCTTTGTTCGGATGATCCCCCTGGTAAGGATCCTCAAGTCTGCTGAAATGGTCCGCGGCTAGGTTTTCTGCTCCTTTTTTATCGCGAATTTCGATTTTAAATTCCTGGAGCAGCAAAACCCAGCGAAGAAGTCTTGGTTTGGAATCATGCTTTGTCAATAAGTACTTCAGCGCGGAATGATCGGTATACACAATAGTGGTAGAAAGGACAAGATAGGGGCGAAATTTTTCAAAAGCATAGACAACAGCTAAAAGCTCTTTTTCGGTTGTCGTATAATGCAATTGTGCCCCCGTCATTGTCTTGCTAGCGTAATGGATCGGTTGGAAGTGTTTGTTCACTCTTTGTCCAAGAACCGCTCCAATAGCAAAATCACTAGCATCGCACATCAACTCAAAGGGCAGCTCCCAATTAGGGGTAACCAAGACGGGTGCCTTAGTTAGCTTATTCTTAAGCGAGTTGAAGGCTTCCAGGCACTCTTCGGAAAAGATAAAAGGAGTATCGTTTTCCAAGAGGTGGGTCATCGGGCGAGCGATTTGAGAAAAATCTTTGATGAATCGACGGTAGAAGCCCGCATGACCCAGGAAACTTCTCACACCCTTCACGGTTGAAGGTGGAGGCAACTTTGCGATAACATCGACTTTAGCACGGTCTACTTCAAGACCGGCTTTCGAGATCTTATGTCCAAGCACGATGCCTTCTTTTACCATAAAATGGCATTTTTCCTAATTCAGAACTAGGCGAGTGTCTTCGCACCGCTTGAGCATACGTTCTAAATTGGCAAGGCAAGAAGAGAAAGAATCCCCGAAGACCGAGAAATCATCCATGAAGACTTCCATGGTTTGTTCAACCATGTCATGGAAGATAGCTAACATGCACCTTTGGAAAGTCCGGGGCGCATTACATAAGCCAAAAGGCATTCTTTTGTAAGCAAATGTTCCATAGGGACAAGTGAATGTAGTCTTCTCTTGATCTTGGGGATCGATGGGTATTTGGAAATAACCCGAGAAACCATCAAGAAAGCAGTAATATTCATTACCCGCTAAACGTTCAAGCATTTGGTCCATAAAAGGTAGAGGGAAATGATCCTTTCTCGTGGCATCATTGAGTTTGCGGTAGTCTATACAAACTCTCCACCCAGTAACGAGACGAGTGGGAATCAACTCGTTGTGTTCATTGGGAACAACGGTTATTCCGCCCTTCTTGGGCACACAATGGATTGGACTAACCCATGGTGAATCCGAAATAGGGTAAATCATACCCACATCAAGAAGTTTGAGAACTTCTGTTTTGATGACTTCATGGATTTTTGGATTCACCCTTCGTTGGCTTTGAATTGTGGGCTTAAAGTCGTCCTCCATGAGAATTTTGTGTGTGCAGAAGTGAGGATCAATTCCACGAATATCCGAAATCTTCCAAGCAATAGCCTTCTTATGATCTTTCAAAACGGCGACAATTCGGGCTTTCTCTTCATCCTTCAAATCCTTAGCAATGATGACTGGCGACTTCTTCTCTTCGTCAAGGAATACATACTCAAGATAGGGCGGCAACTCCTTAAGTTCTAGATCCGGAGGATTGTCGACGGGAGGCGTATTCGAAGTGGGAGTATCGATAGCAATGACAGTGGGAGATGGAGGGGAAGGATTGTCTTCTTTGAGGAGGTTAGCAATGAAACTGAGATCTTCATCCCAATTGGTAGTAGAATCGTCATTGTATAAATTCACATCTCCCATGGTGGCTTCCAAATCTTTCCAAAGGAAATCACTTTCGCCAAATAGAGATAGTGATGAGTCGATAGAGGAAACGATCTCAACATGGGGAAGAGAGGTAGGAATATTTTTACAAGCATCTTTGAAGTGTTCTTCACAAGCCTCATCAAGAACGTCAATACAATTAATACTCTCATATGAATAAGGTTGTTTAGAAAGCTTTCCCATGTTGAAGACTACTTTATCGTCACCCACTCTCATGATAAGCTCACCAGCTTCAACATCGATGAGAGTGCGACCGGTCCTCAAGAATGGACGACCAACAATTAGTGGCACACGGGGGTCCATCTCGTAGTCGACGACAACAAAATCAGCAGGGAAGGTGAATTTGTCGACTCCTACAATGACGTCTTCGGCTATCCCCACTGGATAAGCAACCGTACGGTTAGCTAATTCCAAAGTCATTTTGGTGGGGACTAGCTCTGGGAGAGATAATTGCTTCCAAACACTTAGAGGCATGAGATTAATATTGGCACCTAGATCGGCTAGGGCCATGCAATTCTCTACTCCCGGGAAATTGCAAGGGATAAGAAAACGACCCGGATCACCAAGCTTGGTTGGCAATTTCCTTAAGAGTACTGCAGAGCAATTCTCATTAAGTTGGGTGTTGGCAATATCGAGGAGCTTTTCCTTGTCGCTCAGAAGATCTTTAAACATTTTCGCGTATTTGGGCATGTGAGCGAGAGCCTCAGCGAAGGAGATATTGAAAATCTGTTGTTTGAACATTTTAAGGAAGTTCGAAACCTGAATATCATCATTGCTCTTTTGCTTCTCTTTCCTCAACCTTGAAGGATAAGGTATATTGGAAGAAGAGGAAGGCTTTAGGGGAATAGGATCACTCACAACCACGGGTGGAGGAGGGGTAGAAGGAAGAGGTGGAGAAATTGGGGAAGGAGAAGGAGGAGGAATAGGAGCAGGTGACTCGTTTTCCTTAGTCACAACCACCGGTGGAGGTATAGGAAGCTCGGGTTCCTTGGTACCTTTGCCACTTCGAGTGGTGATTGCTTTCATCTCTCCTCTTGGGTTCGCAACGCTGTTACTCGGAAGGGTACCCGAAGAAGAGAGTTGATTACCATTGAAGAAACTAGCCATCATGTTCCTCAAGTCATTAGTTTGGGTATCCAACGTATTTCTCATGTCGGCTCTCAAGTCGTTTCCTTGCTTTACCAAGTCTGCCTTCAAGTTTCGCACTTCCTGTTGGAGATTTTCCACAATCACATCATTGGTCCTCATGTAGGTTGCAACCTCTTGGTGTAATGCAGTGGTGGCTTGGTTGGGAGGAGCATTGTATGCGGGTGGTTGGTAAGCAGGTTGTTGGTAAACTTGATTGTTACGTTGAGGCGGTACCTGCTGCTTGTGAGGAGGTATGTATGGTTGTCGAGGTTGTTGTTGTTGTTGAGGAGGTCGATTAAGGTTTTGTTGTTGGTTTGGGTTGGTAGGAGGAAAACCAGGTGGTGAAAGATAGTTGTTGGATCGATAGCTAAGCAAATTACGGTCACCTTGAGGTCTAGCTTGATAAGCAGGTTGAGGATAGGTGCCATAAGCCGCATAAACATTCTCAGCAGGGTAGTCTTGGGTGGCAGTACAATTGGTGTAAGAGTGAGGACCACCGCATATCTCACAAGGTTGGCTGACAGCGTTCACTTGAGCGTTTTTGGCGTTGTTGCTGTTGTTGTTGCTGACGGTGTGGGTGACAAGCGATTCAAGAAGCGTAGTGATTTTGTCCAATCGCTTGTCGCTGTCACTAGTGCTAGCACTAGCGACATTGGTCCGAACACTCTTGGTTTGCACACGAGATTTGTTCTCAATGATGTCCCAAGCAGCATTGGAAGTCTTAGCCAATAGATTACCCCCCGAGGCACTGTTCAGTGAATCTTGGTCACTCATGCTTAAACCATTGTAAAAAGTATTAATTTGATGTACTTTGGTAAAACCATGTTGTGGGCTTTTTCTTAAAAGATCTTTAAAACGATCCCAAGATTCACTGAATGACTCATCGTACTTTTGTTCAAAATTTATGATTTCATTCCGCAATGCGGTTGTACGAGAGGGTGGAAAAAAGTAATTGATAAACTTTGTTTCCAAATCCGTCCACGAGAGAATACTCTGTGGCGGTTCTTTAGCAAGCCAATGCCGGGCTTGTCCCTCTAAAGAAAAGGGAAAAAGTTGTAACCTTATAACCTCTTGTGGAACACCATTGAACTTGACCGTGTTGGTGAGTTGCAAGAATCTCTTGATATGGTCGTGTGGATCATCAATGGTACGTCCCAAGAATGGTTGAGCGGAGACCATCTGGATAAAGCCTGATTTTATCTCAAAGTTGTTGGCGGCAATTGGAGGTATGACAATTGGATCCGTGTTGCCATCGACATGAGCTTGCAGTAGTTCAATCATCGGGCGATTATCCGGAAGGGGCTCATTGTTGTTGTTATTGTTCATGTTGTTGAAAGGTGGGTTGTTGTTGTTATTATTGTTGTTTGGAGGTGGGACACCGGCCATGTCTAAGTGATCGAGAGGCTCGGGCTCTTGATATGACGTGGATCGAGTGCGCATACACCTGCAAAAGAACGAACAAAGAAAAACAAAGCAAAAATATTTTTGGTTTTTATGTTTTTTAATTTTTTTTGTATTTTTGAAAATTTTATATTTTTTAGGATTTTTTGAAAATTGTTAAAAAAAAGTAACGTTCACGGGGAACGGATCCCAAATCCAAGTTCTCACAAAAAACTTTTGATCTTAACGAGAAGAGCCGGCAGCGGCGCCATTTGATACACTGTTTTTGTATGGGTTCTAATTAAATCTCGGAATCTTCTCGAATTGATCTCGGTCTTAAGTGGAATAATTGTTCTTGGTTACTAAATAAAAGGGTTTGGTTTTCTAATCTAATAAAAAGTGTAAATGAAAATTTAAATCAAAGACAATTACTTTAATGACAATTAATAAAGACTTGAATTAAAGTTAGAATTAAGATTAAAAGAAACTTAAAATTATTAAAATAAAGAAAAAGTAAAGAAACAGTAAACCTTTAAAATGCTCAAAAGATAACTGATTCGGAAGTCTATCCTTGATTCGGAAGTTACTGTTCATTCAGAAGATGAAGGTTCATTCGGAACTTAATTGCTCATCCGGGACTTTGCCTTCATTCGGAAGTTTCTACTTCATTCGGAACTTTTGGCTTGGTTCGGAAGTTTTTGTGGTTCCGATTCGGAACTTTTTCGAGAATTGGTTCGGAACTTTTCAAAGTTCCGATTCGGAAGAAATTGGTTCGGAAGATTTGTTTCGTTCGGAACTTATGCTTGGGTCGGAAGTTATGGCTTGGTTCGGAACTTATTATTCATTCGGAACTTTTTTCTTGGTTCGGAAGTCTGGAAACCCAGACACAGAAATAACACCCGAAGAACAAGGAAAAACGATTTTGATCCAAAATCACCAAATTTTTCACCAAATCTTAAATAAAACTAAACATAAAGCATCTATTAACTATAAGCTACAAATCCCATCAACAAGAACACAAATCCCAACAACTTTTGAAGATCAAATCAAGAAAAATAAAAACTCAAGAACTTGAAGATAAAGATGAAGATGATCAAGATTAAATGGAAAGATTAAACAAAGAACTTGTATTAAATGATTAATGTTTTAACAAGATTAAACAAAGATGAAAACAACAAGATTGGAAAAACAAAGATTAAAATCACCAATCACCCTAATGGTGATTGTGATGAAACGAACTAAAGAGAAAAAGGTGGGGAAGAAGAAAGATTAAAGCTAACTAACTCCTGGATGTGTGTGAGGGTACCCTTTATATAGGCTTGTCCTTTGGTTGGTGAGTGGGCTTTCTCCCGTTCTTCTTGTCTTTTCGTCTTTTCAGAAAAGTTTCCGTTTTCGATTCTGATTCGGGATTTGTTGTCGATTAAATTCAACTCGTCTTTTAATTTCTTCGTTTAATAGACTTGAGTTTCTTCGACTTAAGTAAATCTTCCATCTTTGGTCCTTTTCTTCGATAAATAGTCAAATAGGCCCAGTGACTTCAAATCTTTTGCATCTCTTGGACAATAGACTTTATCTTGAGTCTTTTTCTTCGATAAATCCCGTGCAATCCCATGTTTTCTCCAATATCCATCCGGTTGGCTCTGAAAATACAATAAACACAAAAACCACGCATAAATCCAAACAAATGATATTAAATACGTGTTTTGGTCTCGTTTTAGCCCGAATTAAGTGGTAAAAGGATGGGTGTTTACACAACTATCAGTAAGCTAAACTAAGAAGAATTAGTTCATATGATTACTTAGAATGAAAGTTATAAGCTAAAGATATCTTAAAACCCTAGTTTTGTAATTTACATGAAATAATTACTTAACATCCTACATGAAATAATTACTTAACATCCATTTCAAAGGCTATAATTCTGGAAAAGTAATTTATTATGATTATAAATGTGTTCATAAACTTTATTTTAAGTCCTAGATCATATGGTACAATTTTGAGGTTGTTATGTTATTATAAACAAGTCTAGGGACTAAAAGTGTTATTTTTGCCAATATTGAAACTAAAGAACCTAAAATGTAATAATAAGATAATATACAATGTATCATGTTAGTAGGGAACTTTGTACAAAGATGTTCCATCTCGATATTACCTTCTGACTGAGTGGTTAGGTTTACGATTTAAAGTGCCCTCGCTCCTTAAACGTTTATAGAATGACTTCTGATTATAATGGCCCAAACAATGATGTTATAATTCCAAAATATATGAATCAAAGAAAATATATAGTTTTTACCTAAAGAAATTGAACTCAGAGATTACGACTTGATATATATACATATTCATGTGTCAACCCAGATTTATGAGACGAATTGTGAATCCAAAGTAATTCAAGACTCTAAGGTGAGTTCATAGCCTCAGTTTGAAAGTTTATAAATGATTTGAAAACCCGTGAGGGGGATAATGCTAAAACTAGAAAATAAGTGTTTTTGTATGATGCCTGATATATTGGCACTACATTTACTTATTGCCATTAACTCCCTTTTTAATCGTGGACCGCTAAGCAGTTTTTAAATGAGTGTTAATGTAAAACCCGCATGCTTTTACCATGCATAATACCCTTAAGATCATACGTATATGATTAGAACTTTCCTTTTATAACATATTTACGTTTCACGTATAAGAATTTTAAGTATTATGTACGTGTTAGAACACGATAAGTATTTATTACGTATGAACATACGATAATTATTCCAATAATAATTATAATCACGAACATGCGATCATGAAATCATGAACGTAATTTAATCACGAGCTAATATTAGTTACATATTTATATATTTATTATGAACACGAATAAATATATTGAGTCACGATCGAAAACCAATTAAATTACGTAAACTACGTAACACGTAATCACGGACATTTAAACGATTATTATTACTACGTATATTGATTTACACAATAAGTAATTACGTACGTAATGTTCACTTTTAACAAGTATAAAAATAATTACGAGAATTCACGACACTTTAAAATACGATTACGCGTACCATTTAAACAAGACGCGAATAACATATAATGGACAAGGGCCATTTTGGGTTGTTTAGACAAGAAAGGCAAGGGGGAAAACATGGGCTCTAGGCCCATTTGGGGTTGGACGGCTAAAAAGGAAAAGAGACGGGGGGTTATACATTTTTTAGACAAATCTTACAAACCCTAAAAACAAATAAACACAGCCGCCTTTTCTTCTTCTTCTTCTTTTCTGGCCGACGGTTTCATCTTGATACCAATAGGAAAACAGCCATGGTGATTGATATGAGTGATTTTACTCATATCATTTGTATCTTAAAACAATCAAAATATGCAATAAATGTATGAAAATGCCTTTTATATGTTTTTTTTCTTGTTTTAATGTGTGTAGGTACCAAGATCGCGAAAATCGGCCAAAAAACCGGCACGAGTTTGAAGAAAAAGATTGAAGAAGCCAAAATCGGGCTCGACTTTAGTGGATTTGATAATTATGCAAGTTAACGGGTCAAGTGGGTCCCACATTTTGGAAAATGGGCTCAAAAGCCCATTTGAGATTGAAGTTAGTACTTTGTTTTGTTTTTAAATCCAAACGGCCCAAATGGAGGAATAAGTATGTAACGGATGGGAAATAATAAGGGCCCAAGCCCAAAACGAAGTAAGG
Source organism: Glebionis coronaria (assembly GCA_025667525.1). NCBI lineage: Eukaryota > Viridiplantae > Streptophyta > Magnoliopsida > Asterales > Asteraceae > Glebionis > Glebionis coronaria. The sequence goes on from CM046876.1 coordinate 268,016,145, forward strand.
AACGAATGAACGAATTGGGCCTAGGGTTTTGCTACACTTAATAAACGAATTGTGATTTACTTTTGTTTGGTCAAACTCTCAACCACCCATACATGTTACTTTCACACAAATAAAATAAATAAAACGATAAACTTCACCCACCCTTATTTACTCCCACATGTTTTATTCCACTCACACAATAAAATAACCTTCGTTATACTATATGTGTTTCTTCCCCAAAACCAAAAACCAATAAATTTATAGTTACTATTTAAAAACCCTAAATCAATAAATCACAAAATTAACTTAGGGCTTTATGACACACATATGATTCAAGCGTGTGGGAATTAATTCCCCATGTTTTAAGGAAGAGAAAGGTGGAAGAGTGGGCTAGCATAGATATGTGGCAGTTTTTCACTGGAGGAAACACCTCATCCTTCATCATCAGCCAATCAAGTGTAGCCACCTCAGCAATCAAGAAACACAACTAGCACAAACGGATGCCACGTTGGCAATCCGTGTGCTAGTTGTGTATTTACAGCCCTACGATGGTAACAACCATGAGAGAGAGAAGATCTAAAGGCCAACTTTGAAGATGGAATATACTCTCGAAGATGCGGATATTCTTCTTTAACAGCCTAGGGGGTTGGCTATATAAACCCCCAATTATTGTGTAATTTTTATTCCTTTTTTTCTTCTACTGTTATAATGTTAATTTAGATATAGGATTTTGTATTTTATTTTTAAAACATTTGTAATCATTTATTGGATTAATAAAAGTTATTTCGAGTTTCATCTATTCTTCAGTTTCAATTTCTGTTAAAGTCTTGTCAGTTTTATTTAATCTATATTAAATTAAATTTATATAAGTTGTTATTTGATTAAGCTGAAATCATAGCTTGAATTAAATAATTTAAGAGAGATTGGGAAAAAGCTTTTCCCTACTGGAAAAGTTTAAATCTAAGCTGCGGATTAATGAAGCTTCTGTCGGTGCGAGATATAATGTGGATTTGTGGTTCGAGACGCTATAATGGTGATTTATATGGTGGTTTCGATTCAGTCTAAGATTGCTCAGCGCAAATCTTCTACTCAAAGGAATCTCCAATAGGTTCTATTCTTGTTTAATCTTATTGTTATTGATTTTATGAATTTGTTTTTCTTAAATAATTACTGAAACTGTTTGTCAATTTTATATTCGTTTAATATCAATGTAGCTAGCCTTGTGTGTATGTTTTCTTACTGAGTTCGTTTATCTGATGTTGGATCTGTTTAGTTTTTAGGATAAATGTTTATAAATTTGATATTGACTATTTTTCTTAAATGATGATTGAATCTGCTTGATATTATAAATCTGCTTTCTTTTTTATATGGTATTTGGATTTATGATATGTTTAGTGCTTTAGTATTAATCTGCTTACTTAAGGGTTTATTGCTTTGGCTATTGATACGTTTAAGGCTGCTGTTACTATAGTCTTTTCTAAAAAATGTTACTGATGTATTTGAATTGTCAAAAGTTTTGAGAGTTTAAACTGCTACTTTATTTAAATATCAATCTATGCTGGTTAATTAATTCAGGTTTAATAAGTTAGTTTGTTTAGTTTGTATGAAGTTTAATTAGTTTGCTGATATAAGACTTGGGTTTAAATCTTGCTGAATCTAGGCTGTTTTTGAATCTGTTAATCTGATATTCGATAGATGTATGCACATCTATGATGTATGATAAATGACAGTCTGCTACCAGTTTTTTTAAGCTGTGAGATCTAGGATTTTAGATGTTTACCTAAGATTGTTATTTGTTTTTATTTGACTTTGATTTAACTTAAATGTTTGAGCTCATTTTGTGTTAACTGGTTGCTTAATTTTTACTAATTATTCAGTAAAACTTATCGAGATCCGACTGATCTGATAAGCCCATAAGCTGTTTCCTAACAGCTTAAATATAATAGCAGCAGTCCACAAGTCACCTCCTGTGACTCCAAACAACTTACTGTCAAAAATAAATAATCTCAAAAATATGTCCCCATCAGGACTCGAACCTGTGACCTCCTGGTCACAGGCCTAGCGTGTTAGCCAACTGAGCTACATGCTCGTTTGATTTTGTTATCAGTTAATTGTTTAATATAGTATAGTTGTAACTGGCAGATTTTCATTTAAAGTTGTAGGCCTATTAATTTTCGTTTATACAAATAGTAATTAACACTTTTTAAGTAAATCTTAGTTTTATAAAATAAGTTAAAATATATAAGAAAAAATATATATAAAAAAATGTCTTTATTAATTTAAAAGTTTAATTAGTCTATTTTAATAATTAGATTTTTATAATTTTAGATTTAAATAAAATTAGTTTTAAAAAAAATAGATTTGGTTTAAGTATATTTTAACAAAGTTTACTAGTTTAAAAAAGTTAATTAGATTTCTATAAAATAGTTTAAAAGTTATTTTTATTAAATAGTTTAATTTTTATAGATTTTAAAATTAGTTTAATTTTTTTAAATAGTTTTGATTTTTAAGTAATTAATTGTTTTAGATTTAAATATAGCGGGGTTTACGATTCATGCACTTTAGGTTAAGATTAAATAGTTTAAAATTGGTAGATTTATTTTTAGTTTAAAAACCGAAAACCAGTTTAAATCGATTGTCCAAATTAAAGCAAAATGTCTCAAATTCACTCGATCTTCGTGTACAACGAACTAGGTTCATCACGTGTTTAATTGAATTCGTCATTGGTAATATTAGTCTATTACTTTTTCCTGAAAGTAATTTTCTAATTTACCCTATAACGTATCTTAATTATCATTATACTATCACGATCACATCAAAAATTTTGGCGCCGCTGCCGGGGATCTTGTGTACGATTCGTTTTCGTGGAGATTCATTGATCGTTGATTTGAAGACCCTTTCCGTCCTCGGAAAGTTTTGTTATTTTTCTATTATATAGTATGTATCGTTTTTCTCGTTTTTTGTGAATAATATATTGTATTACGTAGCACAATAAATTTACATATTTTTCAAATAAGGCCTTAGTTGGGATTTCATCACCTAGCTATTGTAGTCGAATCCAAAACGAAAATAAAAGGCAAAATAGATAAATACTAATAAGAAGTTTGAACTCGATTTATACAAACTATAAGGTGGGTATAAGGCGACGTGCTATAAAAGGTCGTCTAAGGAAAAAGGTTTTTAAGTGGTTTGTGCCACCTCGTTTCTCCGCTTGCTTGTGCGTATATTGAGAGGGACGACCAATTATTGGTTTGCCGACTCAAGTAGTAATAAATCTTATTTTTGTAGTTTACTTATTGAACCTCGAGACGTTTAGGTTTTCACCTATCGTTTCAAAGTCGACCGAGGGTAATTTACTTCCACAGTAGTTATCCTTATTCCTTGTTTTTTAATCGATCATTATTGATTGAGCAATACCAAATAAAATACCAAAAATAATCTTCTTCTTGTCTAACTTCTTTTCTTCAATCCTCTAAATTCTCGTTTTTGTAGTGTATGCAATTACGTTCTTCTCGTCTTGTGATTGATTTTAATAGGCTTGAAAATATTCCTCGTAGAAATAGAAATCGTCAACAACGAATAGTGGAACCCGAGCTTCCACCTATTGTTGTAGAGATGGCCGATAACCGAACAATGGAGGAATTGCTCCGTGCACCCACCGAAGGGTACGGGGAAGCAATCGTTGTGCCGGCTATTTTGGCGGATCATTTTGAGATTAAGACGGGTCTTTTACCGCTCATTCGTGCCGACCAATTTCATGGCAATGAGACCGATAGCCCGCATTCTCACATTCGAAATTTTCTTCGAATTACCTCGACTCTCAAGTTTAGAGATGTGCCGAATGACGCGATTAAGCTCATGCTTTTTCCGTACTCGCTCGAGGGTAATGCTAAGCTTTGGTATGAGAAAGAACCACCGGGTTCGATCTTAACATGGGATGATTTAGTGTCTAAGTTTATGGATTACTTCTTTCCACCATCTAAGACAACACACTTTAAGAACGAGATCACTAAGTTTGAACAAAAAGTGCATTAATCGTTTGGGGTTGCTTGGGAAAGATTTAAAGGTTTGTTAAGACAATGTCCACACCACGGTTTCTCGGAATTGCATCAAATAAATACTTTTTATAATGGGCTTAATATGATTGAACAAGATTCTTTAAATGCCGCCGCGGGTGGTAATCTTGTAAGAAAAACTCCGAGAGACGCGTGGAGAATAATTGAGGATAAGTCTAGAGCACAATATTCACGAAACACGCTGAGTGTTTCCAATGTGAATTCATTAAATCCCGAGATTGCTAGATTGGACTCTAAGATTGATAGTGGATTCGTGACTTTGTTGAATGAGATTAGGAAGAATACTCATGGATCGAATAATATGGTTGATAATGTTTGTGTATCATGTGGTGGAGCACATCCTAATTATGCTTGTTCGACCACAGGGTTTGATCAAGCTAGTGCTTTTGCCGCGACGGGAACTTATGGCTCCAACGGTCAAGTTCCTCGTCAAAATCATGTTGCTCCACCGGGTTTTCCACCGGTTCAAAATAGGTACAACAATGGAAATAATGCGAATATTTTTGACTGTGGCAACCAAGGGAATTACAATCAAGGAAATGGGTTTAATGCTAATTAAAACAATCAAGGTTTTCACAATAATCAAAATGAGTTGTCAAGCTATATCAAGTCAAATGAGGAAAATATGAAAGCTTTTCAAAACAACATTCAAGGGCAAATTAATACTTTGAAACTCGATTTTCAAAACACGATTAAAGGGCAAAACAATAAGATTGAGCTTAATCAACAATGGCTAAAGCAAAACGTCTCAAATTCACTCGATCTTCGTGTACAACGAACTAGGTTCATCACGTGTTTAATTGAATTCGTCATTGGTAATATTAGTCAATTAATTTTTCCTAAAGGTAATTTTCTAATTTACCCTATAACGTATCTTAATTATCACTATACTATCACGATCACATCAAAAATTTTGGAACAAAACCAAAACCGTTTTGAGCAAAGATTAGAGCAAAGTCATAATCGTATGCAACAAAGTTTGGAACAAGGTCAAAATAAATTGTTTTCGATGTTTGAGGGATTTATGTCTAAACCGTCATCTTCTTCGGGTTGCTTACCTAGTAATACCATTTCGAACCCGAAGGGAGAGCTTAAGGCCATAACCGTTTATGATGATTGTGAAAATTTAGATGAAGTTGAAGTGATTGAGTTTAGTCCTCCACCTAAGGAAACTTTTCTAGATGTCACCAAGGCTACTTTGAATGTGATTAGTACCTCGATTTTCTTTGATTTCTTTCCCGAGAAGTATAAAGATCCGGGTCAATTCTTGATACCTTGTGTTTTCAATGAGCTTGGGGTTTGCAAAGGCCTAGCCGATCTAGGAGCTAGCATTAACATAATTCCCCTAGCCCTTTGGAAAACTATTGACTATGCACCACTTAGTACCACTTGAATGATCATTGAACTTGCTAATGGTACCACCACTCGACCGGTTGGTATAGCGGAAAATGTCATTGTTAAAGTGGGAAATTTCTTTTACTTAGCTGATTGTGCTATAGTTGATTATGAGACCAATCCTCGTGTGCCAATTATTTTATGACGACCATTTTTGTGCACGGCTCAAATTCAAGTTGATATGAGGAAAAAGGAAATTAAATTATTTTATGGAGATAAAAGCATTGTTTTTAAACCAGAAAAGATTCCAAGATTTGCTTCTAAGAAAGTGGAAAGTGTTAAACGTGTTGAAACAATTGAAAGTAATAAGAAAGCTCTTTTTGATAAAGGTGTTTTTCCAATTTTGGAAACTTCATTTTGTGATAAAGGAAAGTTACATTCAAATGAAGAAGCTTGCTTTGTTGAAACATGTTGTAACCTTTCCTCATCTACATTCACTCCACACGAGGATGATATGATTGAAAAACAAATTGATAAATACCTAAGTGAGCCTTTTGATGCTAGTGAGTTTAATAGTGAGAATTTTGATCCCGAGAGTGATATTGCTTTAATTGAACAATCTTTGAAAACGGACTCATTTTCACTCTCTTCTAAGGATCATGTTGATGCTCCTAAGGCACAATATTCAATTGAAGAGCCTTTTATTCCTAACTTCACACCGAGTGAGGTTAGTGACTATTCATGTGATAAGTTCATCGATGAACTTTTTGCTATTATTGATCCACTTCCACGGGGAAGTGAAGACGTTTCCGATCTCGAGATCGAGCGTGATTCTCGTGTTTTACCTACCATTCTCGAGGAATTCACCGATGAATTTCCTTCAAATGAGAATGATGATCTTGTATCCGAGTGTGATACACTTGATACTTTGTCAGATATTTCTTGTGATGACAAGGATGACGACACTTTCGTGACTTACTCAAATCCTCTCTTTGAAGCTTCAATGAACAATAATCCATTGTTTCAAGAGGATTTTGAGAGCATCATACCTCCTACATCTCACAACCTTTGTGATGATGATCTTCTCATGGAGGTTGATGAGTTTCTTTATATGGACATTCCTTCGGAATTTGAGGAAGAGTCTAATGACGGTGATGAAGACTCTTGGTTTGATCACCCGATTTATGATGATGATAATGTTGACCCGGAGGGAGAAATTACTATTGCTCCAATTATCCTTCCCACTCGCTTTGATCTTAATGTGCGGGTTTTTCATGCGACTTGTTTTGAGTACCATGACCCCTTTGTTCACATTCATAAGAGTGATAAGGTCAACAAAGTCATGCAAGTTGATACCAATATGGTTGAGACTTTTACCACACCTTTACCATGTGCTTTATATGATTTAGGATTAGCATGGGGGGACGACACCGTGTTGTCTATTCCTTTCTCCACCGAGGACGAGGTCTTTGACCCTGGAATCGTTGATTTAGGGAAATCTCGGCCTTTCACCGATGCAATAATTGAAAGACTTCTTAATCATCTTGGTGAGAGTTTATCTCGGGGAGCATGCTACATCCATACCATTGTTTGTGACTACCATCTCTTGTTAGAGATTTGTGTTGGAGTTTTATCCTTTCGTTTGTCATCCGAAAACGAGGATGTAATCTTTGACCCTGGCATCGTGCTTTATTATGTATTTTATTCCATTATGCCGGTTTTTACCACTTTCCCTAAGGACCAATGAATGCGGGGATCGAGTCGAGCTCATGACTCGATTAACAAAAACGAGGTGCCTTGTAGGGGAGTCCCATACATTCTATCTTCTTTCTATTTTCTAACACTAATAAGGCTTACTCTTTCAAGCTCGTGCTCGTGTTTTGTTGTGTTGTGAATATTAGGTATTACCCTAATATTTGAAGACTCTCGTGTTCGGTTTTTGCCGGTCCACTTGATCTTCCATTCTTTAAATGCCAAAAGGGGCACACTCTTTATCCCTTGATTTTTATCGACTAACGTTTTATCTTGAGGCATAATTAATAAATCGTTTATAGATTTGCGTGCTCTTTCCATGTTAGGATTTTCCATTAGACTCTTTGTGTTTTAGCAAGGGGGTGTTACTCTTAAGCTAAGAAACATTGAGGACAATGTTTGGTTTTAGCATGGGGGAGTCAATCGATATAATCGTTTGCAGTTGATTTTGTCGTGTCCAAACGTAGTTGTTTTTCTCATTTTTCATAAAAAAAATTAAATTTTTTGTGTTATTTTTAAGTTTTAATAAATAAAATAAGTGCTTTTGACACGAATGTAGGCTTTCCGTTGGTGAAAATGAAAATAGTTTTTGACTCGACTCGGTTTTTAACCTTAGCTTTTCCTTAACGTGTTTGAATTAAGTTTTGCTAGGCTTTTATATTGGGAGCTTTAAAACGCGAAAGTCTTAATTCATACGAGTTAAGAACAAGAACTTTTCGCAAGTTCCTATAATTGATCATAGAAAGTCGTTTATCAAGGGGACTTTAAAACGCAAATTTTAAAACTTGAAAAAGTATAAGAAGATGCAAGATCCTATAGATGACTTGAAAACCCAAAACTTTGATTTAATAGGCTAAGTATCCATTGATTTCACATTCTTGAAATTTTACAATATGGAGAACAAGAGATGATAGAGTTTAATCATAAGTTTCTAAGGTTAAATTCTTCTTTGAGCAAGTATGTTTGTGTTTGATTTAATCTCCTCGTATTTACTTTCCACACTTGAATAATAATTGCTTAATAAATGAAGTTTTTAGCGGTTTAGGCTTGATATCTTAACTCGTAACTCCTTCTTATTCTTCCCTTGTAATTAAAGTTAGAACACATTAAGGTTGTCAGCGTCATGGACTTTTGATCATGTGATTGAAGAAATTTGGCTTACTATAAATATCATATTAATAAAGAAGAATAAATAAAAACATGTTCTCTAGGAGCCTTCAGGTGGGAGTCATGTAGCACTAACCTTGTCATTAGAGCCTTAGGGTGTATGTCAAGGGGCGTGTTGAATAAAAGTTGCTTCATCATCATGATCCGTAAGGTGGGATGGTGAAGTTAATTCCCTTATTTTTTTCCAAGGAGCCTTAGGGTGTGGATTTTAAATAAGGAGCACAATTGCATCTTAAAGAGCCACAAGGTGTTATGATGTGATTGTTGCTAACTCCATTAATAAGGTTGATAGGTGTGTAAACACCAATCCTTTTACCACTTAATTCTGGCTAAAACAAGACCAAAAACACGTATTTAATATCATTTGTTTGGAATTATGCGTGGTTTTTGTGTTTATTGTGTTTTCAGAGCCAACCGGATGAATATTGAAGAAAACATGGGATTGCACGGGTTTTACTAAAGAAAAGGACTCAAGATAAAGTCTATTGTCCAAGAGATGCAAAAGATTTGAAGTCACTGGGACTATTCGAAGATTTATCGAAGAAAAGGACCAAGGATGGAAGATTTACATAAGTCGAAGAAACTCAAGTCTATTAAACGAAGAAATTAAAAGACGAGTTAAATTTAATCGACGACAAATCCCGAATGAGAATCGAAAATGGAAACTTTTCTGAAAAGACGAAAGGACAAGAAGAACGGGAGAAAGCCCACTCACCAACCAAAATACAAGGCTATAAATAGTCCACCCTCACACACTTAGTGCGAAGTTTTTAGTTTTTCTTTATCCCCCTTTTTTCTCCCTTTAGTTCGTACAATCACCAACACCATTAGGGTGTTAGGTGATCTTGATCTTTGATTTTTAATCTTGTAATTTTTATCTTTTTTTTGTGATTGTTAAAACCGTAATCATCAATACAAGTTCTTGTTTAATCTTTCCATTTCATCTTGTTCATCATCATCTTTCTCTTCAAGTTCTTAAGTTCTTATTTTATTGAGTTTTGATCTCTAAAAGTTGTTGGGTTTTGTGTTTTTGTTGATGGGATTTGTAGTTTATGGTTAGTAGATGCGTAGTGATTAGTCTATTTAAGTTTTTGGTGAAAAACTTGGTGATTTTTGGATTAAAATCGTGTTTCCTTGTTCTTCGGGTAGTTACTGTATCTGAGATTCCCAGGTTCCGAATGAACTGAAAAGTTCCGGACGAATCAAAATTTCCGGGTGAACTGAAAAGTTCCGGATGAGTATAATCTTCCGGATGAACACTAAGTTCCGGATGAACTAGTAAGTTCCGAATGAATGTTATTTAAAAAAGTTCCGAGTGAGTTTTTAAGTTCCGAATAAGTTTCCTTTTAGAAAGTCCCGAATGAACAGAAAGTTCCGGATGAATCCAATCTTCCGAATGAACTGAAGTTCCGGATGAGTTTTAAGTTCCGAATGAGTTTCTTTTCCAAAAACTTCCGAATGAGTACAAGTTCCGAATGAAGCAAAACTTCCGGATGAACCAAAGTTCCGAGCCAAGTTCCGGGTGAAAGTTCTGCATAAAGATCCGAGCCAAACTTCCGAACGAAGTTCCGAATCAAAGGGGTTCCGAGTGAAAACTTCCGGATCAAAAGTTCCGAATCAAGGTTTAAACTTCCGAATCAATCATCTTTTGAGCTTCATTAATTGTTACTGTTTCTTTAGGTTACTGTTTCTTCATTTTAACTTTAATTTCAGTTTTAATTTTAATTTTAATTTTAATTTTAATTCAAGTTTTTATTAATTGTCATTAAATTAATTATCTTTGATTTAAGTTTTCATTTTAATACATTTAAACTTTTTAGTAGACTAGAAAACTAAAACCCCCTTTTAGTAACCAAGAACAATCATTCCACTTAAGGCCGAGATCAATTCGAGAGGATATCGAGACAAAAATTTAGAACCCTAACAAAACCAGTGTATCAAATGGCGCCGCTGCCGGCTCTTCTCGTTAAGATCAAAAGTTTTTTGTGAGAACTTGGATTTTGGGATCCGTTCCCCGTGAACGTTACTTTTTCATAAAAATTTTCAAAAAAGAAAAAAAAAAATCCTAAAAAATATAAAATTTTCATAAAAATTTTCAAAAAAAAAAAAAAAAATTTAGAAAACATAAAAACCAAAAATATTTTTGCTTTGTTTTTCTTTGTTCGTTCTTTTGCAGGTGTATGCGCACTCGATCCACGTCTTATCAAGAGCCCGAGCCTCTCGATCACTTAGACATGGCCGGTGTACAAAACAACAACAACATACCACCTCCAAACAATAATAATAACAACAACAACCCGCCTTTCAACAACATGAACAATAACAACAACCATGAGCCCCTTCCGGATAATCGCCCGATGATTGAACTGCTACAAGCTCATGTCGATGGCAACACGGATCCAATTGTCATACCTCCAATTGCCGCCAACAACTTTGAGCTAAAATCAGGCTTTATCCAGATGGTCTCTGCTCAACCATTCTTGGGGCGTACCATTGATGACCCACATGACCATATCAAGAGATTCTTGCAACTCACTAACACGGTCAAGTTCAATGGTGTTCCACAAGAGGTTATCAGGTTACAACTTTTTCCCTTTTCTTTAGAGGGACAAGCCCGGCATTGGCTTGCTAAAGAACCGCCACAGAGTATTCTCTCGTGGACGGATTTGGAAACCAAGTTCATCAATTACTTTTTCCCACCCTCTCGTACTACCGCTTTGCGGAATGAAATCATAAATTTTGAACAAAAGTACGATGAGTCGTTCAGTGAATCTTGGGATCGTTTTAAAGATCTTTTAAGAAAATGCCCACAACATGGTTTTACCAAAGTACATCAAATCAATACTTTTTACAATGGTTTAAGCATGAGTGACCAAGATTCACTAAACAGTGCCTCGGGGGGTAATCTATTGGCTAAGACTTCCAATGCTGCTTGGGACATCATTGAGAATAAATCTCGTGTGCAAACCAAGAGTGTTCGGACCAATGTCGCTAGTGCTAGCACTAGTGACAGTGACAAGCGATTGGACAAAATCACTACGCTTCTTGAATCGCTTGTTACCCACACCGTCAGCAACAACAGCAGCAACAACGCCAAAAACGCTCAAGTTAACGCTGTCAGCCAACCTTGTGAGATATGCGGTGGTCCCCACTCCTACACTACTTGCACTGCCACCCAAGACTACCCTGCTGAGAATGTGAATGCGGCATATGGCACCTATCCTCAACCTGCTTATCAAGCTAGACCTCAAGGTGACCGTAATTTGCTTAGCTACCGCTCCAACAACTACCTCTCACCACCCGGTTTTCCCCCAAACAACCCAAACCAACAACAAAACTTTAATCGCCCTCCTCAACAACAACAACAACCTCGTACACCATACATCCCTCCTCACAAGCAGCAACAACCACCTCAACGTAACAACCAAGTTTACCAACAACCTGCTTATCAACCACCCGCATACAATGCTCCTCCAAACCAACCCACTGCATTACACCAAGAGGTTGAAAACTACATGAGGACCAATGATGTAATCGTGGAAAATCTCCAACAGGAAGTGCGCAACTTGAAAGCAGACTTGGTCAAACAAGGGAATGATTTGTGAGCCGACATGAGAAATACGTTGGATAGCCAAACTAATGATCTGAGGAACATGATGGCTGGTTTCTTCCAAGGTAATCAACCCTCTTCTTCGGGTACTCTTCCGAGTAACACCATTGCGAATCCAAGAGGGGAGATGAAAGCAATCACCACTCGAAGTGGCAAAGGTACCAAGGAACCCGAGCTTCCTATACCTCCACCGGTGGTTGTGACTAAGGAGAACGAGTCACCTGCTCCTATTCCTCACCCTTCTCCTTCCCCAATTTCTCCACCTCTTCCTTCTACCCCTCCTCCACCAAAGGATGTGAGTGATCCTATTCTTCCAAAGCCTTCCTCTTCTTCTAATATACCTTATCCATCTAGGTTGAGGAAAGAGAAGCTCAAAAGCAAGGACGATATTCAGGTTTCTAACTTTCTTAAGATGTTTAAACAACTGAATTTCAATATCTCCTTCGTTGAGGCTCTCGCTCACATGCCCAAATACGCGAAAATGTTTAAAGATCTTCTGAGCGACAAGGAAAAGCTCCTCGATATTGCCAACACCCAACTTAATGAGAATTGCTCTGCAGTGCTCTTAAGGAAATTGCCAACCAAGCTTGGTGATCCGGGTCGTTTCTTAATTCCTTGCAATTTCCCAGGAGTAGAGAATTGCATGGCCCTAGCCGATCTAGGTGCCAGTATTAATCTCATGCCTCTAAGTGTTTGGAAGCAATTATCTCTCCCAGACCTAGTCCCTACCAAAATGACTTTGGAATTAGCTAACCGTACGGTTGCTTATCCAGTGGGGATAGCCGAAGACGTCATTGTAGGAGTCGACAAATTCACCTTCCCTGCTGATTTTGTTGTCGTCGACTACGAGATGGACCCTCGTGTACCACTGATTGTTGGTCGTCCATTCCTGAGGACCGGTCGCACTCTTATCGATGTTGAAGCTGGTGAGCATATCATGAGAGTGGGTGACGATAAAGTAGTCTTCAACATGGGAAAGTTGTCTAAACAGCCTTATTCATATGAGAGTGTTAATTGTATTGACGTTCTTGATGAGGCTTGTGAAAAACACTTTAATGATGCTTGCAAAAGTATTCCTACCTCTCTTCCCAATGTTGAGACCGTGTCCTCTATTGATTCATCATTGTCTCTATTTGGAGATAGTGATTTATTTTGGAACAATCTTGAAGATACCATGGGATATGTGAACATAGCTACTAATGATTCTCCCACCGATGGGAATGAAGACATGAATTTCTTTGACAATCTTCTCAACGAAGACAATCCTTCTCCTCCATCTCCCACGGTCATTGCTATCGATACTCCGACTTCGAATACGCCTCCCGTAGAAAATCCTCCGGATTTGGAACTTAAGGAGTTGCCGCCCCATCTTGAGTATGTATTCCTTGAAGAAGAGAAGAAGTCGCCAGTCATCATTGCTAAGGACCTAAAGGAAGAAGAAAAAGCCCGACTTATCACAATGTTGAAAGATCATAAGAAGGCTATTGCTTGGAAGATCTTTGATATTCGTGGAATTGATCCTCACTTCTGCACACACAAAATTCTCATGGAGGACGACTTTAAGCCCAAAATTCAAAGCCAACGAAGGGTGAATCAAAAAATACATGAAGTCATCAAAACAGAGGTTATCAAACTTCTTGATGCGGGTATGATTTACCCTATTTCGGATTCACCATGGGTTAGTCCAATCCATTGTGTGCCCAGGAAGGGCGGAATAACCGTTGTTCCCAATGAACACAACGAGTTGATTTCCACTCGTCTCGTTACTGGGTGGAGAGTTTGTATAGACTACCGCAAACTCAATGATGCCACGAGAAAGGATCATTTCCCTCTACCTTTTATGGACCAAATGCTTGAACGTTTAGCGGGTAATGAATATTACTGCTTTCTTGATGGTTTCTCGGGTTATTTTCAAATACCCATCGATCCCCAAGATCAAGAGAAGACAACATTCACTTGTCCATATGGCACTTTTGCTTACAAAAGAATGCCTTTTGGCTTATGTAATGCGCCCGGGACTTTCCAAAGGTGCATGTTAGCTATCTTCCATGACATGGTTGAACAAACCATGGAAGTCTTCATGGATGATTTCTCGGTCTTTGGGGATTTCTTCTCTTCTTGCCTTGCCAATTTGGAATGTATGCTTAAGCGGTGCGAAGACACTCGCCTTGTTCTAAATTGGGAAAAATGCCATTTTATGGTAAAAGAAGGCATCGTGCTGGGACACAAGATTTCCAAAGCCGGTCTTGAAGTAGACCGTGCTAAAGTCGATGTTATCGCCAAGTTGCCTCCACCTTCAACCGTGAAGGGTGTGAGAAGTTTTCTGGGTCATGCGGGCTTCTACCGTCGATTTATCAAGGATTTTTCTCAAATCGCTCTCCCGATGACCCACCTCTTGGAAAAAGATACTCCTTTTATCTTTTCCAAAGAGTGTCTTGAAGCCTTCAACTCGCTTAAGGATAAGCTTACTAAGGCACCCGTCTTAGTTACCCCTAATTGGGAGCTGCCTTTTGAGTTGATGTGCGATGCTAGTGATTTTGCTATTGGAGCGGTTCTGGGACAAAGAGTGAACAAACACTTCCAAACAATCCATTACGCTAGCAAGACAATGACGGGGGCTCAATTGCATTACACGAAAACCGAAAAAGAGCTTTTAGCTGTTGTCTATGCCTTTGAAAAATTCCGCCCCTATCTTATCCTTTCTACAACAATTGTGTATACCGATCATTCCGCGCTGAAGTACTTGTTGACAAAGCAAGATTCCAAACCAAGACTTCTTCATTGGGTTTTGCTGCTCCAGGAATTTAAAATCGAAATTCGCGATAAAAAAGGAGCAGAAAACTTAGCCGCGGATCATCTCAGCAGACTTGAGGATCCTTACCAAGGGGATCATCCAAACAAAGAAATCAATGATTCTTTTACCTTGGAGACCTTAATGTCTATAAATTCGAAATCTAATGAAACCCCGTGGTTTGCGGACTTTGCAAACTACTTGGCGGGTGGAATTCTCAAGGAAGGGTTGACGTCCCAAAAAAAGAAAAAGTTCTTCACCGACATTAAGACTTACTTTTGGGACGACCCTTACCTATTCAAACAATGTGCCAACCTGATTATCCGCCGATGTGTTGACGGACCGGCAGCGTCAGAAATCCTTGATGCTTGCCACAAAGGACCCACCGGTGGTCACTTTGGTCCCAACTACACCGCCAAAAAAGTGTTTGATTCAGGATTTTATTGGCCCTCCATATATCGTGACGCTCACGATATGGTTAAAAGATGTGATGTGTGCCAGAAACAAGGCACAATCACACATAAAGACGAGATGCCTCAGAATTTCATTCAAGGATGTGCAATCTTTGATGTTTGGGGTATCGACTTTATGGGGCCATTCCCTTCTTCTAAAGGAAACAAATACATCCTTGTAGCCGTTGACTACGTTTCAAAGTGGGTTGAAGCCAAAGCTTTACCTACTAATGACGCAAGGGTGGTTTGTAACTTTTTAAAAGCTCTTTTCGCTAGATTCGGTGTGCCTCGCGCCATTATTAGTGATCGTGGGACTCATTTCTGCAATGACCAATTCGCAAGAGTCATGGCTAAGTACGGTGTAAATCATCGTCTTTCCTTAGCCTACCACCCACAAACTAATGGCCAGGCTGAAATATCCAACCGAGGACTGAAGCGAATTCTTGAAAGGACCGTGGGAGAGCATCGTGCCTCATGGGCTGATAAACTTGATGATGCTTTATGGGCTTTCTGTACTGCTTACAAGACCCCGATCGGCTGTACGCCTTATCGTCTTGTGTACGGGAAAGCATGCCACCTCCCCATTGAGTTGGAGCACAACGCTTACTGGGCCTTGAAGTGGGCTAATTTTGATATCAACAAAGCCGGTGACCTACGCAAGATCCAACTCAATGAGCTCAATGACCTCCGTAATGAGGCTTATGAAAATTCTTTGATCTATAAGGAAAGGACTAAGCTCATTCACGACTCTAAGATTAAGAACCGAGAGTTCCATGTTGGAGACAAAGTCTTACTTTTTAACTCTCGGTTAAAAATCTTTTCGGGCAAGCTCGAATCTCGTTGGTCCGGCCCATTCACCATTGCCCAATTTTTTCCATATGGTACTCTGGAGCTCGCTCAACCTAATGGACCTAATTTTAAGGTGAATGGCCAACGAGTGAAGTTGTACTTTGGTGAGGACACCTCTCAGGAGGTGATTCCATCCCTCACCACGTTCCCCATGAACTAATTTTGGGTCGAGTCAGGCTCGTGACTCGGTTATCAAAAACAAGCGCTCCTCGGGAGGCAGCCCGAGTATCTATCATTTTATGTTTTAACCTCCTAAGTGTAGGTTGAGCCTCTATAGGTCTTTCTCTTTGTGTGGTGATGTGATTACAGGGATTAGTGCACTCTTGGAAACTTTGAAGAACCGTGCTCCCGTGTTATCCGAAATCCGGTTCTATCTCTCAACTATCGTGATTCAATTTTCTTCATACTCACATTTGAAATTGATCACTTTAGTCGTCTCTTCCTTAACTCGAGTTAACCAACGTGCACAATGTCATAAGTGTAGGGGAGACTTTTCCCACATGCTTAAACATTGAGGACAATATTTAACTTAAGTGTAGGGGGGACTTCTATCGAAGTTTTAAGTGGACTTTTCCATGAAAATGCCTTCATTTAACCGGAAAATCATATTTTTCAACATTTTTCAATTTTTTTATTAACTTTGGCCATTTAGTCGTAATTTTTAGATTTTTATCGTTACTTTCATATGTATATATCCCGCAATAAAGTCAAAAATATTAATAAAGTGGTGTAGCTAGTTTAGAAGTCTTTGACATATTAGGCCCGTTGCGTTTATTTTGACTCAACCCGAATAGACTTATCTAAGTTTATTCTAGCTAGTATCCTTAACCATGTAGACCTTAATTGGTTTATTAGGCTAAGTGTCCATGAGTCTCATTACTTGAGATTTTAAATTGTGGAGGACAAGAAATGATATAGTCAATTATAAGTCGGTATTCTTGCACAAGCTCACTTGATGTAATTATTTGCCTATTCTCCCATCACTTGCTAATAATTTATCTGCAATAAGTAAGGTCATACGATTTGAAAGATTACTTAGCTTCTAGCCCAAGATCGTTTAAAAGTTGCTCGGTAATGATAAGAGTTCATAGCCAAGGCATAACTTATGAAGCGGGGCGCGAAGATGGCGAATCCGAAAAGGCCCTAACAAGGCATGAGGATTCCATTTTATTGCTAAAGATCCAAAGTGATGTGAAAAGCATTATTCCTAAATTCAATATGAAGGATCAAGACTCACGACGAAAAGCAATCAACTCCCATAAAGATCATGGAGAAGTCTATCCGAAAAGACCCTAACAAGGTATGAGGATAAATAGATCCAAGTCCGAAAAGGAGGCGGATCGTTGTATCTCAAAATCCCAAATAGAGATTGAAGAAATAATCATGAAGTCATGGTCAAAAAAGTTGGAGTACCTATCAAAAGTCTCCAAGTGAAGAAACTATATGAACGATGAGAAGACCATTATCTCAAGCACATCTCTCAAGATATGAAGTATGAAGTACATGGCAAATATCGGCCCGAGAAAGGTCTCAAATCGTGAACCGAGTTATGCCAAGATATGAACTTTTTGATATCCCGAGAAGCAGTTTTAAGAGATTTTGTCCTTTAGCTAACTATTGATCAAATCGTCCTACTTTGCTTTCAGCCTAATTCAACTATCGAAATAAGTCCAAAAATGCATCTTCATGATCATTCTAAGACAAAAATAAAATATAAGAGGTACACCTAGGAATAAGGGATTTAAGCATATAATTAAGCCATGTGTGTAAGTGTATGATTTGCTAACTTATAATAACAATGATCTCGTTTTTAAGCTTAGTTTGGGGAACGTGAAACTTGAGGGTGATAAATCTTCGCAGCACCAAAGCCCTAATGTAAGTCCTTGATCTCTTTGCAAGTTATTTCCAAGTAGCTATTTTCAAGTGAAAATGGTTTTCTATCCTTTTGTTTCCTTTAAAGTTTAATTTCTTTTAGTACTTTAATTTTTGTTTAGTAGTGTTTTAATAAGGCCAAGGTTGATTAATTATGAGAAAAGTGTAAAATTGCTTTATCACTAAGCATTGCATGAGGGCATGGCAATGGTTAAGTGTAGGAGATTTGATAGGTGTGTAAACACCCATCCTTTTACCACTTAATTCTGGCTAAAACAAGACCAAAAACACGTATTTAATATCATTTGTTTGGAATTATGCGTGGTTTTTGTGTTTATTGTGTTTTCAGAGCCAACCGGATGAATATTGAAGAAAACATGGGATTGCACGGGTTTTACTGAAGAAAAGGACTCAAGATAAAGTCTATTGTCCAAGAGATGCAAAAGATTTGAAGTCACTGGGACTATTCGAAGATTTATCAAAGAAAAGGACCAAGGATGGAAGATTTACATAAGTCGAAGAAACTCAAGTCTATTAAACGAAGAAATTAAAAGACGAGTTAAATTTAATCGACGACAAATCCCGAATCAGAATGGAAAACAGAAACTTTTCTAAAAAGACGAAAGGACAAGAATAACGGGAGAAAGCCCACTCACCAACCAAAAGACAAGGCTATAAATAGTCCACCCTCACACACTTAGTGCGAAGTTTTTAGTTTTTCTTTCTCCCCCTTTTTTCTCCCTTTAGTTCGTACCATCACCAACACCATTAGGGTGTTTGGTGATCTTGATCTTTGATTTTTAATCTTGTAATTTTTATCTTTGTTTTGTGATTGTTAAAACCGTAATCATCAATACAAGTTCTTGTTTAATCTTTCCATTTCATCTTGTTCATCATCATCTTTCTCTTCAAGTTCTTAAGTTCTTATTTTATTGAGTTTTGATCTCTAAAAGTTGTTGGGTTTTGTGTTTTTGTTGATGGGATTTGTAGTTTATGGTTAGTAGATGCGTAGTGATTAGTCTATTTAAGTTTTTGGTGAAAAACTTGGTGATTTTTGGATTAAAATCGTGTTTCCTTGTTCTTCGGGTAGTTACTGTATCTGAGATTCCCAGGTTCCGAATGAACTGAAAAGTTCCGGACGAATCAAAAGTTCCGGGTGAACTGAAAAGTTCCGGATGAGTATAATCTTTCGGATGAACACTAAGTTCCGGATGAACTAGTAAGTTCCGAATGAATGTTATTTAAAAAAGTTCCGAGTGAGTTTTTAAGTTCCGAATAAGTTTCCTTTTAGAAAGACCCGAACGAACAGAAAGTTCCGGATGAATCCAATCTTCCGAATGAACTGAAGTTCCGGATGAGTTTTAAGTTCCGAATGAGTTTCTTTTCCAAAAACTTCCGAATGAGTACAAGTTCCGAATGAAGCAAAACTTCTGGATGAACCAAAGTTCCGAGCCAAGTTCCGGGTGAAAGTTCCGCATAAAGATCCGAGCCAAACTTCCGAACGAAGTTCCGAATCAAAGGGGTTCCGAGTGAAAACTTCCAGATCAAAAGTTCCGAATCAAGGTTTAAACTTCCGAATCAATCATCTTTTGAGCTTCATTAATTGTTACTGTTTCTTTAGGTTACTGTTTCTTCATTTTAACTTTAATTTCAGTTTTAATTTTAATTTTAATTTTAATTTTAATTCAAGTTTTTATTAATTGTCATTAAATTAATTATCTTTGATTTAAGTTTTCATTTTAATACATTTAAACTTTTTAGTAGAATAGAAAACTAAAACCCCTTTTAGTAACCAAGAACAATCATTCCACTTAAGGCCGTGATCAATTCGAGAGGATATCGAGACAAAAATTTAGAACCCTAACAAAACCAGTGTATCAAAGGTCATAATTGACTTTGGAGGTTTCATTGTTGCTTTTAAGTAGCCATATTAGCCAAATTTCGGGTCCGGGATTTATCCCTCAAATCGTGTTAAGTTATCCTTGATGTGGGCTTTCTTTAGTGACAACGGTTTTTGAAGTCGAGGTTAGGTTTTGAGTGTTGAGTTTACACCGTTCTTGCCTTCATTTTTGGACTAATAAATATCAAAATAAAGTCAAATGAGCCTTTGGGTGAATGACAAATAAAATCTAGAGATACAATTAGGAATAATAGGAGATTGAGTTTAACACAAATTACTTGTATGAGTTGGTTTAATTTTGGGGCTTATGATTGACAATGATCTTGTTTTTTCACTTGGCATGGAAAAGTGAAAAGTCGGGGACGATGAATCTATTTGAGTTTTATGATCCTAAAAGTTATTTTTCAAATAATGAAAGCAATACATTATGTCTTTGCAAAATAAAGTAAATAAAGTTGAATTATGGTGTAGTTAGTGTTTTATTTTATCATTGCGTGAGGACACGGCAATTGCTTAGCAAGGGGGAGTTTGATATGAGTGATTTTACTCATATCATTTGTATCTTAAAACAATCAAAATATGCAATAAATGTATGAAAATGCCTTGTATATGTTTGTTTCTTGTTTTAATGTGTGTAGGTACCAAGATCGCGAAAATTGGCAAAAACCGGCACGAGTTTGGAGAAAAAGATTGAAGAAGCCAAAATCGGGCTCGACTTTAGTGGATTTGATAATTATGCAAGTTACCGGGTCAAGTGGGTCCCACATTTTGGAAAATGGGCTCAAAAGCCCATTTGAGATTGAAGTTAGTACTTTGTTTTGTTTTTAAATCCAAACGGCCAAAATGGAGGAATAAGTATGTAACGGATGGGAAATAATAAGGGCCCAAGCCCAAAACGAAGTAAGGAACGAATGAACGAATTGGGCCTAGGGTTTTGCTACACTTAATAAACGAATTGTGATTCACTTTTGTTTGGTCAAACTCTCAACCACCCATACACGTTACTTTTACACAAATAAAACAAATAAAACGATAAACTTCACCCACCCTTATTTACTCCCACACGTTTTATTCCACTCACACAATAAAATAACCTTCGTTATACTCTATGTGTTTCTTCCCCAAAACCAAAAACCAGTAACTTCATAGTTACTATTTAAAAACCCTAAATCAATAAATGACAAAATTAACTTAGGGCTTTATGGCACACATATGATTCAAGCGTGTGGGAATTAATTCCCCATGTTTTAAGGAAGAGAAAGGTGGAAGAGTGGGCTAGCATAGATACATGGCAGTTTTTCACTGGAGGAAACACCTCATCTTTCATCATCAGCCAATCAAGTTTAGCCACCTCAGCAATCAAGAAACACAACTAGCACAAACGGATGCCATGTTGGCAATCCGTGTGCTAGTTGTGTATTTACAGCCTTACGATGATAACAACCATGAGAGAGAGAACATCTAAAGGCCAACTTTGAAGATGGAATATACTCTCGAAGATGCGGATATTCTTCTTCATCAGCCTAGGGGGTTGGCTATATAAACCCCCAATTATTGTGTAATTTTTATTCCTTTTTTTCTTCTACTGTTATAATGTTAATTTAGATATAGGATTTTATTTTTTATTTTTTTAAGTTTTGTAATCATTTATTGGATTAATAAAAGTTATTTCGAGTTTCATCTATTCTTCAGTTTAAATTTCTGTTAAAGTCTTGTTAGTTTTATTTAATCTATATTAAATTAAAATTATATAAGTTGTTATTTGATTAAGCTGAAATCATAGCTTGAATTAAATAACTTAAGAGAGATTGGGAAAAAGCTT
The DNA here is from genome assembly GCA_025667525.1 of Glebionis coronaria. NCBI lineage: Eukaryota > Viridiplantae > Streptophyta > Magnoliopsida > Asterales > Asteraceae > Glebionis > Glebionis coronaria. Next base: position 268,037,750 of record CM046876.1, read on the forward strand.
TTCCCTACTGGAAAAGTTTAAATCTAAGCTGCGGATTAATGAAGCTTCTGTTGGTTCGAGATATAATGTGGATTTGTGGTTCGAGACGCTATAATGGTGATTTATATGGTGGTTTCGATTCAGTCTAAGATTGCTCAGTGCAAATATTCTACTCAAAGGAATCTCCAATAGGTTCTATTCTTGTTTAATCTTATTGTTATTGATTTTATGAATTTGTTTTACTTAAATAATTACTGAAACTGTTTGTCAATTTTATATTCGTTTAATATCAATGTAGCTAGCCTTGTGTGTATGATTTCTTACTGAGTTCGTTTATCTGATGTTGGATCTGTTTAGTTTTTAGGATAAATGTTTATAAATCTGATATTGATTGTTTTTCTTAAATGATGATTGAATCTGCTTGATATTATAAATCTTCTTTCTTTTTGATATGGTATTTGGATTTATGATATGTTTAGTGCTTTAGTATTAATCTGCTTACTTAAGGGTTTATTGCTTTGGCTATTGATACGTTTAAGGCTGCTGTTACTATAGTCTTTTCTGAAAAATGTTACTGATGTATTTGAATTGTCAAAAGTTTTGAGAGTTTAAACTGCTACTTTATTTAAATATCAATCTATGCTGGTTAATTAATTTAGGTTTAATAAGTTAGTTTGTTTAGTTTGTATGAAGTTTAATTAGTTTGTTGATATAAGACTTGGGTTTAAATCTTGCTAAATCTAGGCTGTTTTTGAATCTGTTAATCTGATATTCGATAGATGTATGCACATCTATGATGTATGCACATCTATGATGTATGATAAATGACAGTCTGCTACCAGTTTTTTTAAGTTGTGAGATCTAGCATTTTAGATGTTTACCTAAGACTGTTATTTGTTTTTATTTTACTTTGATTTAACTGAAATCTTTGAGCTCATTTTGTGTTAACTGATTGCTTAATTTTTACTAATGATTCAGTTAAACTTAACGAGATCCGACTGATCTGATAAGCCCATAAGCTGTTTCCTAGCAGCTTAAATATAATAGCAGCAGTCCACAAGTCACCTCCTGTGACTCCAAACAACTTACTGTCAAAAATAAATAATCTCAAAAATATGTCCCCATCAGGACTCGAACATGTGACCTCCTGGTCACAGGCCTAGCGTGTTAGCCAACTAAGCTACATGCTCGTTTGATTTTGTTATCAGTTAATTGTTTAATATAGTATAGTTGTAACTGGCAGATTTTCATTTAAAGTTGTAGGCCTTTTAATTTTCGTTTATACAAATACTAATTAACACTTTTTAAGTAAATCTTAGTTTTATAAAATAAGTAAAAATATATAAAAAAATTCTTTATTAATTTAAAAGTTTAATTAGTCTATTTTAATAATTAGATTTTTATAATTTTAGATTTAAATAAAATTAGTTTAAAAAATAGATTTGGTTTAAGTATATTTTAACAACGTTTATTAGTTTAAAAAAGTTAATTAGATTTCTATAAAATAGTTTAAAAGTTATTTTTATTAAATAGTTTCATTTTTATAGATTTTAAAATTAGTTTAATTTTTTTAAATAGTTTTGATTTTTAAGTAATTAATTGTGTTAGATTTAAATATAGCGGGGTTTACGATTCATGCACTTTAGGTTAAGATTAAATAGTTTAAAATTGGTAGATTTATTTTTAGTTTAAAAACCGAAAACCAATTTAAATCGATTGTCCAAATCAAAGCAAAACGTCTCAAATTCACTCGATCTACGTGTACAACGAACTAGGTTCATCACGTGTATAATTGAATTCGTCATTGGTAATATTAGTCTATTACTTTTTCCTAAAGGTAATTTTCTAATTTACCCTATAACGTATCTTAATTATCACTATACTATCACGATCACATCAGTGATCTAGAGCAGGAGTGGTGGTTCGTGTTTTGTTCCTAACCCTAAACAAAAACGTGAGTAACTATTTTTTTCCTTTTGATTAATTGTTTCTTGTGTTTAATTAAATCACGAATCCATTTGATTGGGTTTAAAACATGTTAAACGAGATGTGATTAGGGGAAGGGTGTTCGTTGTGGCCAGTTTCACACAAACCGAGACCACTCTAGGTCTCGGTGGTACATTAATCCCACCAGCCGCAACCCTAATTAGGGTTTTGGCTTGGTTTTGCTCGGACAGTGGAAACAACGAACAAGCAGGGGAACCTATTGTTCTAACAGTGGGAACCGAGACCACCAGGTCTCAGTGGGTTTTTATACCCAACAGTGAGAACCGGCTACTGCCGGTGGTAACAACCCAACTGTCAGGGGGTAACAGGCAGTTTATGGGGTGTTTGGTTTTGGGTTTTAACAGAAATACGGGCTGTTTGGCAGCGAGTTTAAGAACAGAATTAAGGGGTTGTTTGGTTCGGCTTTATATAAAAACACAACACGTTTTCACGGGCTCGGTTTACGACAACGTTTTCCTAAAAATAATACACGGGTTCGGGCTACTATTTTTTAGGTTAATTAGCTTTAAAATATGTAATTTACAAGTTAAATTAAATTAATAAAACACGACTTATAATTACAAGATTAATCATTTACAAGTTAATTAAATTAATTTAACATGCTAGATAATTAATTTAATTAAAACATGGACTTAGGTTTATTATTATTAATTAATAATACATGATTTTAACCTAAGTAATTATTTATTTAAATTAGACTAAGTAATTAATTAATTATTAAAACAATGACTTATAATTAATTAATTCTCTTGACTTAGGTTATATTAATATAATTAATAATACACATTTTAGCCTAAGTATTATTACCTTTTATTTAATTAAATCATGTTATATTTTAATTAAATACTTTTAACCTATAGTTTATTTAAATTACATGAAATAATTAATAAACTATACATTATAACCTCATGACTTAGAATATTAATCAGAAAACACTTTAGCTTATATTATTAGCTTAATAATCCAGCTTATTTCTATTTATGGAAACTTTCTATTTTTAGAAACTCATTTAATTAAGGCAGGTAATCTATTTATGGAAACTTTCTATTTTTAGAAACTTATCTATTTTTAAGCAGTAATTCTATTTTTGGAAACTTTCTATTTTTGGTAACTTTCTAGTTTTGGAAACTTTCTATTTTAGGAAACCTGCTATTTTTAGAAAGTTACTTATTATTACACAGCGAGTATAATAATACAAGAAATACAAGTAATACTTAAACAGAATATCCAGAATACACGATAAATACAGTATAACGTTAAAATCAGTAAAACATGACATGAACATATAAAATAAGCTAAGACATAACGTTTAACCAGTTACGTACTCAGTGATCATATACTTATACACGTATGTATTTATGTAGCGTTAGTAATACCGAAGTAGGACTCTCTTCTGTCCGTCTTCTTCGTTCACTGGACATGAGGTACGGATTCCCGTCCTTTCAGTATGGACATTCTTTCCTTATTAGGATTCCCCGTATGCAGCCAACTGTTTTCCCAGTATTTGTTTTATATGTTTTTGAATTGCTTATGTTTAATTAGAATACCTAAAGCCATATACATGCATGACCAGTTTCACCTAGTTATGGAGGTACCATAACCATAACATTAGAGGCACTGATGTTATAACTTCACTACGGCGGAGTGATTGCTCGTGGCGTCCCTTCAGCTTTTGGCCATATTTTTATATTTATCATGTGGGGCGTATGGGTGCATCCTAGTTACATGTTTCAGTCAGGATTTTCATGGTGAATGTGGTGTGTGCCTTACATCCTTCACAAGGAGCTGATCCCTCCTACCCAAACCAGAATATTAAATTAGAGGCAGCCCCTGTAATTTGCATGATGAGGTCACCCCTCCAAGTATTCATGCACGGTGGATTTTCATGACCTATATTGGCTAATGGTAAAATATGTTAAACAGTTTTCATAAGATAAACATAAGGCTTTTCAAACTATAAAACCAGTTTTATGAACATGTTCCAGGTTTTCCAGGACTTATACTTTTCCGCTGCTATTAAGTCTTTATTATGCTTAGTCATTCATACTATGTCTATTTCCGTGCACTGAGCGTTTTGCTCACCCGTTACTTTCCTTTCCATGTCCCAAAACGGCAGGTACCCTAGGAAAGACTCGAGCATTTGGAGGACGAGCATAGGATGGAAGCTGCTAAAGACTTCTTTTCCTTTTTGCCTTCATATACTTATGCTTGCTTAGTCTTTCATTCATATCTTTTACTTTATTATGTTTTGGGCTTATGTTTGGGAACCGATGTTTAATTCCGGTTATCCCTATGGTTATGTAATGTTTCAGACATTTATCCTTGTATGCTTTGATGACACGCCATAATTACGCGTGACATTCCATTTATCAAAATGAGGTGTTACAATTATGGTATCAGAGCCAAGGCTTCGACCTGTAGGCTCTAAAACTCGACCTGTGACTAGTGGGTAGTCACCAGGAGCTTCCTAAGCCAACATTTGTAATAATTAAGATTTAACCTAATTAAAAAGATTCGTTTAAGTATGTCTAATCGAATTGATCTTAATTTTCTATGTGACTCAGTTTTATTTTGGTGAAAACAAATAATTTTGGTTGGTTTTAAATTTAAATGTGCAAAGACTTAAAAGTAAATGTCGTTAAGTAAAGGGCAAGTATTAAAAGAACGTGAAAATAAATCTAAGACTAATTAAAAGAAAGTGTGCGATATTTAAAAACGTGACGAAAAGTAACTTAATTAAAATGAATAAAAATAAAGCGTGACGGAAATTAAGGTTAGACAAATATCAAAAACATAAGCTAACAATTAAACAAGAAAAAGTATGGAAAATCACCCCAATCGGAATATATTCCGATCTCACCGATCGGAATATCAAAGCCAAACCTATCGGAATGTCTTTTACACCTGATCGGAATACGGCTGGATGCTGGTCGGAATGATGCTCGGGTCCTTTGATCGGAATCCTGTCACTATTTCCAATCGGAATACCAAAACATGCACCTCAATCGGAATGAGGAGTGAAGATCCAATCGGAATGTTGTCACTTGCACACCAATCGGAATATCACTACCTGCTCTGATCGGAATACCAAAACACCCTCCAATCGGAATAATGAATCCCTTTTCAGATTGAACCAATCTGAATGTAAAACCCCTTTCGGATTGGTACCAATCGGAATACAGAAAGGATTACTAAAAATAAGCTACGTAAACAAGCTATAATCCTAATAAGCACTAGACGAAAAACTTAGCTAAAACCGTGTAAAAATAAGCTATAAAACTGAAAGTTAAAAACTTTTAAGACACTAAAAAGATAAACTTTAAGAAAAACAACTTTTATATAAAAATAACTTTTATAAAAACTATATAAACTTGAAAATAAATCAAATAAGCTATGAAAATAAGAAGTTTAAAACAATCAAAAGCATAAAAATCAAATCTTTAACAAATCAACGAATTAAACACGTGTAAATCAAAGAAAGGTAGAAGAAGATTAAGATCAACAAGATAAAGTAAAGGTGCAAGAAATTAAAGAAACACTTACTTGAAAATTAAAGAGTAATTAAAAGTGCAAGACAAGTAATTAAATGTGCAAGTAATTAAATGTGCATAAAATAAAGATGGAAGAACTAATTGACACAATTAGTCAACAAGAACTAAATGAATGAGTAAAAGGGGTTTATATAGGTGATTAGGGAGTGGTTAGGGGAAGCTTCCTCCCTCCTTCCTTTCTTGTTAATTGCACCATCAAGTCCTTCCTTCTTAATCTTTTTGTTAATCTTGGAATGTGATGACTTTTGCCTCGGGATTTCTTTGGACTCGTCTTTTAATTCTACGATAAATAAGACTTGAGTTCCTCGGCTTTAAGTAAACTTCCGTCTTTTGACTTTATCTTCGATAAATCTTCAGAATTGGTCTTGGACTTCCGTTCTTTATCCTCTCTTGACTCCTTGACATCGTCTTTCATCCTTTTCTTCAATAAAAGTCCGTAAATGCCCGTGAATTCCCGTGTTTTCTCCACTTTTCACCTTTTCGTCCTAAAACATAACAAAAACACAAACCACGCATAATTCCGACATAAAAGACATAAAATACACGTTTTGGTCCGGTTTTTATTGTAATTAAGTGGTAGAAAAGATGGGTGTTTACACACCTATCAAATCCCCTACACTTGACCATTGCAATGTCCTCATGCAATGCATTAGTTACAAAGCACGCTTACACTTTTCATCATAATCAATCCATATTGGCCTTTATTAAAGAGACAGAAAATTATAAAAATGCAAAGCAAAGAAATTAAAAGCATACCTTGGGTTTTGAAAATGTCATGAATAATCATCATCCTCAACTTTTCACTTTCTCCAAACCAAGCTTAAAAACGAGATCATTGTTATTATAAGTTAGTAACCTAACACGAACTCATGTGGGCCAATTATTCACTTAGACTCCCTTATTCCTATGGGTATCTCTTATATTTTATTATTTGTCTTGAATGATCATGAAGATGCATTGTTTGACTTATTTCGATAATTATTTAGTCTGAAAATAAAGTGCACGATTTAATCAATAGTTAGCTACAGGACCAAATCTTTTAAAACTGCTTCTCGGGATATCAAAAAGTTCATATCTTGGCATAACTTGGTTCGCGATTTGAGACCTTTCTCGGGCCGATATTTGGCAGCGACTTCATACTTCAAATCTTGAGAGACGTTCATGAAATAATGGTCTTCTCTTCATAATTGGAATTTCTTCACTTGGGATTTTTGAGAGATTCTTCATATATGGACCACGACTTCTTCATTTTTTTCTCCAATCTTTATTTTGGATTTTGATATACAACGATCCGCCTCCTTTATCGACTTGGATCTATTTATCCTCATACCTTGTTAGGGTCTTTTCGGATACACTTCTCCATGACTTTTGGGGAGTTTTTGCTTTACGTCGTGTGTCTCGATCCTTCATATTGATTTTCGATAAATGATTCTTCACATCACTTTTGGATCTTTAGCAACAAAACATAGCCCTCATGCCTTGTTAGGGCCTTTTCGGACTCGCCAATCTTCGCGCCCCGCTTCATAAGTTATGCCTTGGCTATGAACTCTCGTCATTACCGAGCAACTTTTAAACGATCTGGGGCTAGAAGCTAAGTAACTTTTCAAATCATACAACCTTATTTATTAGCAGATAAATTATTAACAAGCGATGGGAGAATAGGCTCATAATTAACTCACATAAATTCACGAAAGAATACCGACTTATAATTGGCTCTATCATCTCTCGTTCTCTGATAAGTGTGAAAACACTCATCAATAATGATCCAATTACCACTCAAAACACACTCAAATACCTTATATTAAACTGTAAATTATCAGAATTACGTGTGTATTTTGTGTTTGTGTATTTTCAGGTAATATAGGTACATTTGAGACAAAACACGAGCTTTCAAGGGATTTTCATAATAAAAGACGAAGAAAAGGACGAAAGATGCTCCAAGGACCTTGTTTGCCAAATTTCCAAAGATGGAGGGTTTAAGTTGAAACTTCTACATAAATGGAGGATGAAAAGGAAGTACTTAAAAGTTTTTAACCATATTTGAAAAGAAATAAGAAAGAGAGGGACTAAATGGAAAATAAAGAAAAGTTAAAGTTATTAACTTGGTCCATTGACCAAGTCTCGGTCAAAGACACAAATAAACACAAACGTGTCGTCTTCGTCTTCCCAAATGAAGAGAGAGAAAGAAACGGTTTACATCTTCACCTCCCAAACCTGCAATCAATTATTGAGAACGAACCAAGAAGATTCAGAAGAAGTTTACAACTAGTAAAAGACTCCTTTTGATCTCCTCTACAAGGAGATACAACTTAATTAGATCAAGAAGGGAGAACGAAGAAAGCCCCAAATGTGTAGAAGATGAAGAACAAGATGAATCCTCGTATTAAACACGTGGCATCCACTCATTGGATAGACCACGTCATCAATCTTCTCTCGCGGCTATAAAAAGACATGAAGGCCTCATTTTGCAACCGGTTAGCCTAGGAGTAGATTAGCACATAGTTAGTTAGGAATTAGTTAGCTTTTCTCTCTCAAATGCTTTATGATTTTCAGTTAGAATATTGTTTAGAAGCTGTTAATCAGTTAGTTTTTTTTGTAACCGATTTCTTCCATTAATGAAATGATTCTCGTTCTTTAAAAGCTTACTTGACTTTCTTTTATTCTTCTTTTACTGTTACTGTTAACCGAGAGTTGTCTTTTCCTGTTTGATTCCCTTCTAAGTTCCTGTTTTTCTTTACTGACACTGTTCACGAGAGATTGGTATATTTGATATTCATAGCTTTTTGATACTGTTTCTAGGGTGATTGGTGTTAAGAGAACCGATTGTGTAGGTTTTAAGTAGGATTTAAGAGGTAAAAACCTTATCAGCTTTTCGAGCTTTAAAAGAAGTTTTAATAAGATTTTCAGTTAATCAAAAGCTTATCAGTTCTTTGATGATTTTTGCTTCATTACTTTTTCAGAAAATTGAGTGTTAAAAGAGAAGTTTTAGTTAAAACTTAAATCAGTTTTTTTAGCTTAACATGGCTTTTGATAATCTTTCTAGTTGATCAGTGATAGGCTTAATTAGGTCTGTTAGAAAGTTGTCTGGTGATTTAGCATTCAGTTTCGAGCTTAAGATTTGTTTCTGTTTGAAGCAAGTTTTTGGATGCCAGTTATAGATAGATTGTTAAGTTTTTTTTTAGAGCTCAATCGAATTGTTTTCAAAGTGTACGCAGTTTTCAGAATTGTAGATTTTGTTTGGAGTTTCTGTGCCTTGTTTGATTTGCAGGTATAATTCGGAGTTTATGCAGGTGTATACAGTTGTTCAGTTCATAGAATAGACGAAATTGGTGGTGTTTGTTTTAAACCGGCTCAGCGCCGCGTTTCTCGTCTCAACGGACTAGGCTTCGGATGAAACGGTTGAGCTCCATTTTGTATTTGTAATTAGCGTAAAGAGTAGTGTAAAACTTTTGACTGCATTATGCTTTAATTTCCTTGCACTAGTTGTTTGAACTTGCTTGTTCTATCTTAGATTTTCAGTAGTAGTTTACTTTAATTCATCAGTTCCTACATTTTCTTTTAACCAGTGTTGGTTTAGCACTTGAGTAGTTGATTTTATATAGACTGTATTTTGGGATTATAGGTATTAGATCGTAGGGTTAAGTAGTGTCAAGAGTGATAGGAATTAGTCCTTGACTGAGTAAAACGTTAGAGCATTCAGTTTAAAGCAGCAGTTAAGTTGTTTTGAGCGCAGACTGTAGTGTATGATCTATGTTTCAGCTTATCTGTGCTCACATAATTCTTCACAGTCTGATTTAGCTTCAATTTTATATAAGTTTTGTAATTGTACACGTTAGGTCCCTGAACTTGTATACTTCTATTACAGTTACAGTCCTTAGTTAGATAAATCTGTTAAATCGATTTCATTTTCAGTCCTCACCGTTATCTTTCTGTTGGATCAGTTTCAGGTTGTTGGGCTTATTGAATGTTGGGCTTATTGAATGTTGGGCTTATTGAATGTTGGGCAGATAGAATTTTGGGCTTATTGAAGTTGTAAAAAACGTTCAAGAATTAATTCAGATTTAGAAATTAAAATCTTACATTTTTACACTTTACTTTTTTTATTTGCATTTTACATTTTTTAATATTTGTAGTATAAAACTTGTATTTTCACTTTATATTTTGTGCAAATTAAATGTGTAATTGCTAAATGTTTTTAGAATAGTAAGTATACGTAGCTAGATAATATTTTTACATTTTTAAATGCTTTGTGCCAATTAGACATAAATACCAAACAAATTTGTATAACCAAAAACAATTAAGTCGAGCTTGAAAATGTTATATCAATTCGAATCGAGCTGAGAAGACAACTACACTAAAAAACGAAATATTAAATGGCGCCGCTGCCGGTTCTTTTCGTGACGATTAACGATTTCGAGTGAGACGATTGGATTTTGGGATCCGTTCACTTTGTGAACGTTATTTTTACGTATTATAAATCAAAAAGAAAAAAAAATCAAAAAGATAAAAATACAAAAAAAAAAAATAAAAAATCATAAAATCAATTCTTTTCCTAAAGAATTGAACCAAAAAAATAAAAAATCCAAAAAGTAATCTTTTTCCTAAAAGATTACACCCAAAAATATATATTATATCGATTTTCATCGTTTTTTTACGTAGATATAGTATTTTTCTTAAAAAATCAAATAAATACAAAAATATTTTTTTTTTGATATATTATTATATGTAAATAAGTATACGTATAAAAACAACCAAGTTACCTATCTCCATAAGTATTGCCGAGGCATTACACCGTGTTGAGGGGCGTTCCGGTCCTTGACACGCGTATCGATAAAATTTAATTAAGCAAGAATAGATAAATACTTCCAATTGGCAATAATTCGAAGAATACAAACTACAAAGTGAATAGATAGGCGACGTGCTATAAAATGCCGTCTAAGGGTCAATAGGTACTTAAGTGCTTCGCGCCACCTAACCCCCCGTTCACTAGTGCGTATTCTAAGAAGGAAGGTTTAATTGGAGGTCTTGCACCCAAGTAGTAATTATATATATACTTTCTTGTGGATATTTCATATCGAAACTCGAAGAGGATAATCTTATTCTTTTCAAAGTCGACCGAGGGCTACTCCCTCATTCCTCGTGTTTACTTACACGTGTATTCGCACACGTGTAAATATACCACCTTTGGTGTATTACTTCCTTCCCTGAGGAAGCTTTTAAACGTCATTATACTTGTATATACATTCGGCCACCTTGCTAAACATGGATACTCGTTCCATGTGGGAGATTTTGCAACAACGATCCGCCAACGCTAATTATTCGCCTTGTTCGACTTGTGGTGGTCCACACGAAACTTATTTATGTGATCAAAATAATGGTTATTATGGGGAGGGATATGCTTACAATGGAACCGAGAACCCTAATTTTCAACCTAACACTCAAATGGACTATACTTGTAATGACTATATGGGATATTCCGGTTTTTCATCACAACCTCCACCATCATTTCATGATCAAACCTTTAATGTGCCATACCAAAACCAAGGATTTTCCAATTATGAAGGTTTTCAAAATAATGATAATTTTCAAGGCTATAATCAAGAAACCTTTTATAATCAAGGATTTTCAAACAATGAAGGCTTTCAAAATGATGAGAATTTTCCATGCCATAATCAAGACACCTTTCAACATCAAGGATTACCATATTCGATCACTTTGCCACACTTGGTTAATCGTCCTATGTTGGAGATATTACAAGACGAGCAATATCGAGCTATGTATGGGCCTTGTGCGACTTGTGGAGCATCACATAATGAAAATAATTGTGATCTATACGCGAGTAATTATAATCAAGGGTTTGATGAGGATTTTCAAAATCAAGAATTTTTAAAACAAGACGATTTTCAAAATGAAGAAAATTTTCAAAGTTCTAATAAAAACACCGTTAACAATCAAGGCATTTATCATTTCTTGAGTAAAGACGCTTTTAATATGGTAATGCAAGCACTTGAGTCAATGCAAGAGGCAACTGATCCGAAAATATTAGGCTTGAGCACATACATCTTGCAACACATGAGACCGAACGATGCTTTACCTGATGATGAGCCTTCTTTGAGAGTAGATGTTGAGGATGATACACTTAGTGATGTTCCTATTATAGACCCTTCCATCTCTCCACCGACTATACTTGAGCATTACACACCTTCATCACCTTTACCTCACGTGGAACCCACCGACTCTTTAACCATGGGGGACGAGCCTCTTAGCACTAATACAAACACCGATTTGGATGAATTAACCGTTTCTAGTGTTAAGAACCTTATCCCAATCCAAAGAGAGCTTGAGAGGGTTTCCAATGAACCATGTGATGAGCCTTGTGTTGATACCTCTTCTCCTCATGATCACATTGAGATTTTATCACATATTGACCTTCATGCTACTACTAGTGATTTTGGTGACTTTGATCTTGATGAATTGTTTAAAGAAAGAGATAATGAGATTGAGGAAGAGTTTGTGAAAGACTTGACACAAATGGAGGATGATGATTGTGATTCTAGTGACGCGTCTTATGCTCTATCATCCGATGATTTGTCTTGTCAAGATAACATTGCTAATTTGGATAAAGAGTTTGTTCCTATAGCAAAAGTGGATCCTTCTCCTTTACCACTTTATGATTCTTGTGATGAACCCTTTGATGATCCTTATGATAGTGATGAGTCTTTTACTTCTGATGATGATGACTCCATTTCTTCTATGACTCCTTCACCTATTCCTCTAAGTGATTTTGTGATACATTCAAATCCTCTTTTTGAGACATGTTTTGATAACCCACTTTTTGAGGAGTGTGAAGAACCTAATAATGAGTCTATAGAAGAAGAACCCTTGATTGATATTCCTTCACTGGTTTTTGAGGATACACCTATTGATTTTCATGATCATATCATCCCTTTGAGTGATTCTCTTATTAATACACCTTCTTTTGAGCCTTATGTTCCCACCCTCCCACCCTTGAAGTTGGTTATTGATGAAGATCCTTTCCTCTTAGAGATTGATACTTTTTCATCTGAGGCACCTTTAGAACTCAAAACCTTTGATATGGACTCTCTTATGGAGATTGATACCACCATAGAGGATACTCTTGCACATTTTGATATAGAGGTCGACGATAGTGTTTCTAATTTGGAAGAGGAGGTTCGTCTTATTACTACATTGCTTTTTGGGAACATAGAGACTACACCTTCTCCACAAGACACTATTGATCTTGATCCTCCTTTCGCTATGCCTTCTATGGAAGATTACCCACCTTTTGATGATGATGATGAGCCTAATATGGACATAATAGTTATGAATGTTTTGATACCTACACCTTCATATTCTCATGATGCTTTGATCACTAAGGGGGAATCTTATATGGTTGATATGAGCTCATCTTCTTATTTTCCCATGAAGGGAAAGGTTTTTGATCCTGGGATACGTATGTTTGGGAAATATTGGTTTTCATCTACTCCACTTAAGAGTGTGCCTTCGATTGATATGCGCTTCTTGTATGAGCTTACTTTGGTGATGCTACCTATTTTGGAGTTGTTCATATGTAGAGATGGAAATTATGTATTTGATCCTGGGGTGCTTCCTATTTGAGAGATTTCGTATGTTGGACAAACTTGAGACACGTTGGACCGTTCCATTTATCGAGGCGGATATTGTAAATCTTATAGTAAATGGCAACGTGCTAAGTTTGAGTGTATCATGTGAGACGTGTTTCAAAGTGGATATCCTTTATTCTCCATGATGGTTTCCCCAAGGACAACTTAATTCGGGGCCGAGTCGAGCTAGCGACTTAGGGTTAAAAAAAAAACTCAAGCATTGAATAACTAGGTTAGAAAACGTAGAGTAGATTTTCAATAGGTTAGGTTTAATTAAAAGGATGTTATAGTAGAGCTGAAGTGGAGGGGTGCCTTTCTTCGTCTTTTGGTGTTTGTTTCAAGGGTTGCTCTCTCACATTTCATGCTTGGAGCTTATGGAGGAGGCCCGTGTATCTGGTTCACTTCGATTAGTTTTTGCTATTGTGATATTAAACAATTGTGCTTAAAATGAATACCCTTTAGTTGTCTCTTCCTTAACTTGGGTTAAGCAAAGTTATCAATGTCATAAGTGTAGGGGAGTTTACTCCCATGCTCTTAAACATTGAGGACAATGTTTATCTTAAGTGTAGGGGAGACTTCTATCGAAGTGACCTTACCCAGACCATTGCCTTAACTTCATGATAATTGGGAAAATTAATTTTTCAACATTTTTCAAATTTTTGATCTACTTTGGCCACCAAAAATATGCATTCATAATTTTTGCATCAATCATTTTTCATATCACATTTGCATTGTATATATTTCTTCTCTTATTTTTCATCAAAAATATATAAAAAGGGAAAAATATAATAAAACATGGTTTTAACAAATTTAGACTTCTTTGACATATTAGGCCCGCCATGGATATTTTGACTCAACCCGAGTTTGCTTATTTTAGCACTCTCTAGCTAGTATCCTTAACCATGTAGTCCTTCATTGGTCTATTAGGCTAAGCTTCCACCAATTTCATTCTTTGAAATTTTAAATTTGTGGAGAATGGGAAATGATAGAGTTGAAGCAAGTGTAAAAGGGCTAGATAGACTTCATGGCAATTACTTGTGGCTTAACCCTTCTCTTCTTTACCTCTAATTTCTTCGCTTGTATATAATTGTTAATAAATAATCAAGTACGGTTTTAATTGGTTTGTAATCTCTTATGCATTTTTGGCTAATCATTTATGGTTAATATGAGTACGTCTTAAGATTCTAAGTTAGCACGTTTTATGTGTACTAGACTTGTGTCATGCTCCATATTTAGCGGGTGTTTTTCCTTTTCTTCTTTGCAAATTTCTTGGTAAGGAATAAAGAAAAATAAGAGCGGCTTATGAAAAAAAATGAGTGGCTAGAAAAAAAAAAAGAAAAAGAAAAAAAAATAATGCAAGACTCCCAAGAGGGGCAGTGTGGTGTTAATTATAGTGACTATTGAGTTCCAATATTACCTTGACGGGTTGCGGGGATTCAATAGATTGCTCCAATCCAATATTACCTTGACGGGTTGCGGGGTTGAAGATCCAAAATCTCAAAAAGATGCGGATGTAAATTATTGCGTGAGTTTTATTTTTCTTTTCTTAGCGAGTGTGTAGTTACTTATGAAAGCATGACATGAGGATTTTACACATAAGGCGAATGACTTATTACTCTTAATACGGACTTATATTAATTGTGAGCGGTTTTTCAAGTAATGGATGAGAAGATTACTTAGGATTAAAACCGTCCTTCCTTATTTTTGGATTTTACACTTCTTATATTTCACGCTTGAATAATGACAAATTTGCCCACAAGCAATTTGCTCAAATAATAACCGGTTCCACATTTAATTGTCATGAATAAGTTGATGCACTTTTTACTTGTGAATGCAATGATCCCATTTATAAGCTTGGTATGGGGAAAGTGAAACTTGAGGGTGATAAATGTCCATGGTACTCAAGCCCTAATTCAAGTCATTGATTTCTTTATGAGTTATTTCCATCAAAACCATTTATAAAAATCAAAAATATATAAATAGAATTGTTTTCTTTGCATTGCATTGTAAATATTCAAAATCATGCATCATATAGTGTAGAGTAGTGTAGATGCATTCCATAATGGCCAAGGTTGGTTAATTATGAGAAAAGTGTAACTTGGTGCTTTAAAATGCTGCATTGCATGAGGACATGGCAATGGTCAAGTGGAGGGGAGTTGATAAGTGTGAAAACACTCATCAATAATGATCCAATTACCACTCAAAACACACTCAAATACCTTATATTAAACTGTAAATTATCAGAATTACGTGTGTATTTTGTGTTTGTGTATTTTCAGGTAATATAGGTACATTTGAGACAAAACACGAGCTTTCAAGGGATTTTCATAATAAAAGACGAAGAAAAGGACGAAAGATGCTCCAAGGACCTTGTTTGCCAAATTTCCAAAGATGGAGGGTTTAAGTTGAAACTTCTACATAAATGGAGGATGAAAAGGAAGTACTTAAAAGTTTTTAACCATATTTGAAAAGAAATAAGAAAGAGAGGGACTAAATGGAAAATAAAGAAAAGTTAAAGTTATTAACTTGGTCCATTGACCAAGTCTCGGTCAAAGACACAAATAAACACAAACGTGTCGTCTTCGTCTTCCCAAATGAAGAGAGAGAAAGAAACGGTTTACATCTTCACCTCCCAAACCTGCAATCAATTATTGAGAACGAACCAAGAAGATTCAGAAGAAGTTTACAACTAGTAAAAGACTCCTTTTGATCTCCTCTACAAGGAGATACAACTTAATTAGATCAAGAAGGGAGAACGAAGAAAGCCCCAAATGTGTAGAAGATGAAGAACAAGATGAATCCTCGTATTAAACACGTGGCATCCACTCATTGGATAGACCACGTCATCAATCTTCTCTCGCGGCTATAAAAAGACATGAAGGCCTCATTTTGCAACCGGTTAGCCTAGGAGTAGATTAGCACATAGTTAGTTAGGAATTAGTTAGCTTTTCTCTCTCAAATGCTTTATGATTTTCAGTTAGAATATTGTTTAGAAGCTGTTAATCAGTTAGTTTTTTTTGTAACCGATTTCTTCCATTAATGAAATGATTCTCGTTCTTTAAAAGCTTACTTGACTTTCTTTTATTCTTCTTTTACTGTTACTGTTAACCGAGAGTTGTCTTTTCCTGTTTGATTCCCTTCTAAGTTCCTGTTTTTCTTTACTGACACTGTTCACGAGAGATTGGTATATTTGATATTCATAGCTTTTTGATACTGTTTCTAGGGTGATTGGTGTTAAGAGAACCGATTGTGTAGGTTTTAAGTAGGATTTAAGAGGTAAAAACCTTATCAGCTTTTCGAGCTTTAAAAGAAGTTTTAATAAGATTTTCAGTTAATCAAAAGCTTATCAGTTCTTTGATGATTTTTGCTTCATTACTTTTTCAGAAAATTGAGTGTTAAAAGAGAAGTTTTAGTTAAAACTTAAATCAGTTTTTTTAGCTTAACATGGCTTTTGATAATCTTTCTAGTTGATCAGTGATAGGCTTAATTAGGTCTGTTAGAAAGTTGTCTGGTGATTTAGCATTCAGTTTCGAGCTTAAGATTTGTTTCTGTTTGAAGCAAGTTTTTGGATGCCAGTTATAGATAGATTGTTAAGTTTTTTTTTAGAGCTCAATCGAATTGTTTTCAAAGTGTACGCAGTTTTCAGAATTGTAGATTTTGTTTGGAGTTTCTGTGCCTTGTTTGATTTGCAGGTATAATTCGGAGTTTATGCAGGTGTATACAGTTGTTCAGTTCATAGAATAGACGAAATTGGTGGTGTTTGTTTTAAACCGGCTCAGCGCCGCGTTTCTCGTCTCAACGGACTAGGCTTCGGATGAAACGGTTGAGCTCCATTTTGTATTTGTAATTAGCGTAAAGAGTAGTGTAAAACTTTTGACTGCATTATGCTTTAATTTCCTTGCACTAGTTGTTTGAACTTGCTTGTTCTATCTTAGATTTTCAGTAGTAGTTTACTTTAATTCATCAGTTCCTACATTTTCTTTTAACCAGTGTTGGTTTAGCACTTGAGTAGTTGATTTTATATAGACTGTATTTTGGGATTATAGGTATTAGATCGTAGGGTTAAGTAGTGTCAAGAGTGATAGGAATTAGTCCTTGACTGAGTAAAACGTTAGAGCATTCAGTTTAAAGCAGCAGTTAAGTTGTTTTGAGCGCAGACTGTAGTGTATGATCTATGTTTCAGCTTATCTGTGCTCACATAATTCTTCACAGTCTGATTTAGCTTCAATTTTATATAAGTTTTGTAATTGTACACGTTAGGTCCCTGAACTTGTATACTTCTATTACAGTTACAGTCCTTAGTTAGATAAATCTGTTAAATCGATTTCATTTTCAGTCCTCACCGTTATCTTTCTGTTGGATCAGTTTCAGGTTGTTGGGCTTATTGAATGTTGGGCTTATTGAATGTTGGGCTTATTGAATGTTGGGCAGATAGAATTTTGGGCTTATTGAAGTTGTAAAAAACGTTCAAGAATTAATTCAGATTTAGAAATTAAAATCTTACATTTTTACACTTTACTTTTTTTATTTGCATTTTACATTTTTTAATATTTGTAGTATAAAACTTGTATTTTCACTTTATATTTTGTGCAAATTAAATGTGTAATTGCTAAATGTTTTTAGAATAGTAAGTATACGTAGCTAGATAATATTTTTACATTTTTAAATGCTTTGTGCCAATTAGACATAAATACCAAACAAATTTGTATAACCAAAAACAATTAAGTCGAGCTTGAAAATGTTATATCAATTCGAATCGAGCTGAGAAGACAACTACACTAAAAAACGAATTATTATTCTCCACAGTTTAAAATCTCAAGTAATGAGACTCGTGGATACTTAGCCTATTAAATCAAAGTTTTGGGTTTTCAAGTCGCCTATAGGATCTTGCAAATTCTTGGACTTTTTCAAGCTTAGAAATCGCATTTTAAAGTTCCCTTGATAAACGACTCTCTAGGATCAATTATAGGAACTTGCGAAAAGTTCTTGTTCTTAACCCGTGAGAGTTAAGACTTTCGCGTTTTATAGCTCCCTATATAAAAGCCTAGCAAAACTTGACTTAAACATGTTAAGGATACTAGCTAGAGTGAACTCGAATTGCGTCAAAAGATTCACAACGTTTGAAAATTAAAACCACTTATTAAACATTTATTCTAATGAGGAAAGAAAATAACTATACAAAGGGAAAAACTAATAGGCCAAAATAGATCAAAAATTTTGAAAAATGTCGAAAAATTGATTTACCGATTAAAATGAGGACAAAAACAAGGAAAAGGCCACTTAACTTCGATAGAAGTCCCCCTACACTTAAGATAAACATTGTCCTCAATGTTTAAGCATGTGGGAGTAAGCTCCCCTACACTTAGGACATTGTGCACGTTGTTTAACTCTTGCTAAGGAAAAGACAACTAAAGGGATTCCTATTTTAATATTGAGAAAATATAAAATAGTGAATCGAAAAGAGTTTAGGATAGAACCGGGAAGAAGTAGAACACGGAATCACGGGTCGTCAAGAATCATCAAGAGTGGATCATTGAAGCTCGAATCCCTGATTAAGAAGTGAGGAGAGGAAATAGCAATCCAAAGGGTCCCCCCTACACTTATGGTAAAGAAAGCGAAAAGATAGATGCATGGGTTGCCTCCCAAGAAGCGCTTGGTTTTTGTTAACCGAGTCGTGAGCCTGACTCGACCTTGATCATCAACGGAAGTAGCATGAAACAAATCCACCAGGATCGAAGACATAGTTTTCGTCCATCAATAAGCAAGAGCTTAAGGCGAACAAGGCAAGCCAAAAGAGAAGTGGCAAGGTTCCCTTAAGCAGCGATGGAGCACGGTGGAAGCAAAGTTGAAGTGGAGCAAGCATGTCTTCAAAATTTCCAAAGATATTTCCTTTTATTTCATCAGGTGGATACTGAGATGGCTTAAAGATTTTAATACCGGGGTCGAACACCTTTTCCTTTAGGGGAAAATAGCACTCCGGCTCAGCCGAGTGTGAAGAAGATCCGCAAAGAAGCACAACCTCGTCCTCAGAAGTGGGACAAAGAGGTGTTAAATCATACGTGCAACGGATTTCGGTGTCAACCGGTTTCTTCTCCTTTGACAAAATGCTCTTCAGATCCAAAGTAGGATCAAGGTGATAATCTTCAATGTCAAAAGGAGGAGCATCACTCTCATGAGGGAAATATGTGTTAAGAAATTCAGAGAAATCTTCCTCAAATGAATAATCGTCCAAAGTAGGATCGAGTGATGACGGAGGATCTTCATCATGTGAAGAATCGCTCGAGAGAGTATCAGCCTCATCAAAATCATCGAATGTGGGCAGCTCGGGATACTCAGAAGTACAATCAAAATCATCCGAATCTGAGCTAGAATCATCATCATCATAAGCATCAAAGACCGGTGAAGAATCATAAATGGGAGAAGCGTCCAGAGTGGAGCGAGAATCATCCACATCATCGTCAAAGAGTGGATTATCGATGTAAGAATCGAATAGAGGATTGTCATAGACGGTAAAGTCATCGAGCACATTTATCATATTCACTGATTCTCGCCCAAAAGATTTGCCGGTAAGCTTCCCCATTTTAAAAACTTTTGAATCATCCCCGACTCGTAAGATTAACTCACCTTCGGCCACATCTACTAAAGCACGTCCGGTTCTCAAGAATGGCCGACCAAGTATTAAAGGAATACGAGGGTCCATTTCATAATCAACTACGACAAAATCGACCGGGAAAGTAAATGTGCCAACTTTGATAAACACGTCTTCAGCTATACCAACGGGGTAAGCGAGAGTGCGATTTGCAAGTTCGAGAGTCATCTTTGTTGGAATGAGGTCGGGCAATGATAGTGTTTTCCAAACACTGAGTGGCATCAAATTAATACTAGCTCCGAGATCAGCAAGGGCAGTAAATTCTTCAGTTTTGTTGAACACGCAAGGCAACACAAATCGACCGGGATCTCCAAGCTTTTCCGGTAATTCTTTAAGAATAACTGCTGAGCAGTTTTCGTTTAATCGAGTGTTGGCGAGTTCAATCAACTTCTCCTTCTTGTTAAGCAATTCCTTAAATGCTTTAACAAATTTGGGCATGTGGACAAGTGCTTCAAGAAAGCTAATGTTGAAGTTCATTTGAGAAATCATCTTGATATAGCTAGCTACTTGAGCGTCCTCCTTGTTTAGCATTTTGTTCTTGCCCAAGCGAGAGGGATAAGGGCTATTAGGTTTGGGTGGTGAGGGTGCAGGTGTAGTAGGTAAAGGTTGAGATGTTGAAGGATCATTCGTGGGAACTTCATCACGTCGAGGCGGAGACGGTAATGGTGCACTAATACTAGGTATAGGAGGAGTAGGGATACATGGTGGTGGAGGAGGTGTAGAAGATGGGGGTGGGATTGGTGGTCCTACGATGGTGACTCCACTACGAGTAGTAATAGCACTCACATTGGCTCGCGGATTGGTGACGGTGTTTGAAGGTAAAGAACTCGAAGAAGAAGGTTGAGCGGCTGGCAAGAAACTAGCAAGCATATTTTTCAAATCATTGGTTTGATTGCTGAAGGAGGATTGAATATCATTTCGAAGCTCGGATCTTATCTCATTTCCTTGCTTTGTGATATCTCCTTTAAGATTGATAATTTGGCTCTGCAGATTCTTGATTTGCTCACCTTGGGTTCTCATGATGGCCTCAACATCCGGATTACTGGGTGGGTTTTGTTGGGCGGGTGGGTGATAAGGATTAGAAGCTCTTGGTGGGATTTGGTTGCTTCTAGTGTAGTTGTTGGCGGGGTTTTGGTTTTGAGGAGAAAAACCGGGTGAAAGGTAGTTGTTAGAACGGTAACTCAGCAGATTTCTATCCCCTTGTTGTCTAGCTTGGTAATTTTCTGGTGAATAATTACCGTAAGCTGCATACACATTTTCCGGATTTCCTTGTGTCGAAGGACAATCGGTGTATGAGTGAGGACCGCCGCATGTCTCACAAAGATTAGCAACTGCTTTAACTTGTTGTTGTTGTTGGTTTGAAGCGAGAAGCGTAATACTTTTGCTCATTTCAGTCATCATGCGGGTGAGTTCGGTCATCTCAGGGTTTGCTGAGGTTGAGGAAACATTGACTCTCGGGTTGTTCCTTGAAGATGCAGAGGAATCCCAGTTTTTGTGGTGAGTAGTCATGTTCTCAATTAACTCTCTACACTCCTCGGGTCTCCTTTTCATGAATGTGCCACCGGCGGCTGCATTGATCGTATCACGATCTCGAAGAGTCAATCCGTTGTAGAAAGTATCGATCAAGGTGACCGGAAGCATGTTGTGGTTTGGACAACGGTCGATCAAGACATTATATCTCTCCCATGCATCAAAAAGAGATTCATCGGGATCTTGCATGAAACCGCTGATCTGATTGCGAAGGCTTATGACCATGGATGGTGGAAAGTAGCGCGACAAAAAGCGTTGAGTCATATCATCCCAAGTGTGAATAGAATTCTTCGGGAGACGATCAAACCATTTCTCGGCATGATGTAATAAAGTATGTGGAAAGAGTTGTAGGCGAAGTTCATCCATAGTGGCACCAGCCAACTTCATGCTCTGGGTGATAGTAATGAACTTGTCGAGATGTTTGTTGGCATCATCATCAGGCAATCCTCTAAATGGGTTTGTTTGCACTTGCTGAATCATATGGTGCTTCAACGAAAACTCAGGAGCGTTGATTTGCATCGGCGCAATCGGTCCTCCTCGTCCAAACATTGTTGGTTGACAAAGTTCCTCCATGGTCCGAAGATCGGGCTGTGGAAGAGCATTGTTGTTATTGTTAAGGTGCGGTGGTTGATTATTGTTGTTAACACCTGACATATCTAAATCTTCTTGAGGCTCGGGCTCTTGATAATTAGAAGATCTAGTACGCATACACCTGAAAATGCAAAAGAAAACAAAACCAAACACAAAGACAATATATATACACAAGAAAGATAAAATCTTTTTGGATATTTGAAATTTTTAATTTTTATGGTTTTTATGAATTTTATAATTTTTATGATTTTTTGAATTTTTTATGCAAGAAAAGTAACGCTCACAAGTGAACGGATCCCAAAAAGCAACGTGTCTCTCACAAAAAACTGTTGATCTTTACGAAAAGAGCCGGCAGCGGCGCCATTTAATAATTAAATTTTAACCTAATTAAAAAGATTCGTTTAAGTATGTCTAATCGAATTGATCTTAATTTTCTATGTGACTCAGTTTTATTTTGGTGAAAACAAATAATTTTGGTTGGTTTTAAATTTAAATGTGCAAAGACTTAAAAGTAAATGTCGTTAAGTAAAGGGCAAGTATTAAAAGAACGTGAAAATAAATCTAAGACTAATTAAAAGAAAGTGTGCGATATTTAAAAACGTGACGAAAAGTAACTTAATTAAAATGAATAAAAATAAAACGTGACGGAAATTGAGGTTAGACAAATATCAAAAACATAAGCTAACAATTAAACAAGAAAAAGTATGGAAAATCACCCCAATCGGAATATATTCCGATCTCACCGATCGGAATATCAAAGCCAAACCTATCGGAATGTCTTTTACACCTGATCGGAATACGGCTGGATGCTGGTCGGAATGATGCTCGGGTCCTTTGATCGGAATCCTGTCACTATTTCCAATCGGAATACCAAAACATGCACCTCAATCGGAATGAGGAGTGAAGATCTAATCGGAATGTTGTCACTTGCACACCAATCGGAATATCACTACCTGCTCTGATCGGAATACCAAAACACCCTCCAATCGGAATAATGAATCCCTTTTCAGATTGAACCAATCTGAATGTAAAACCCCTTTCGGATTGGTACCAATCGGAATACAGAAAGGATTACTAAAAATAAGCTACGTAAACAAGCTATAATCCTAATAAGCACTAGACGAAAAACTTAGCTAAAACCGTGTAAAAATAAGCTATAAAACTGAAAGTTAAAAACTTTTAAGACACTAAAAAGATAAACTTTAAGAAAAACAACTTTTATATAAAAATAACTTTTATAAAAACTATATAAACTTGAAAATAAATCAAATAAGCTATGAAAATAAGAAGTTTAAAACAATCAAAAGCATAAAAATCAAATCTTTAACAAATCAACGAATTAAACACGTGTAAATCAAAGAAAGGTAGAAGAAGATTAAGATCAACAAGATAAAGTAAAGGTGCAAGAAATTAAAGAAACACTTACTTGAAAATTAAAGAGTAATTAAAAGTGCAAGACAAGTAATTAAATGTGCAAGTAATTAAATGTGCATAAAATAAAGATGGAAGAACTAATTGTCACAATTAGTCAACAAGAACTAAATGAATGAGTAAAAGGGGTTTATATAGGTGATTAGGGAGTGGTTAGGGGAAGCTTCCTCCCTCCTTCCTTTCTTGTTAATTGCACCATCAAGTCCTTCCTTCTTAATCTTTTTGTTAATCTTGGAATGTGATGACTTTTGCCTCGGGATTTCTTTGGACTCGTCTTTTAATTCTACGATAAAAAAGACTTGAGTTCCTCGGCTTTAAGTAAACTTCCGTCTTTTGACTTTATCTTCGATAAATCTTCAGAATTGGTCTTGGACTTCCGTTCTTTATCCTCTCTTGACTCCTTGACATCGTCTTTCATCCTTTTCTTCAATAAAAGTCCGTAAATGCCCGTGAATTCCCATGTTTTCTCCACTTTTCACCTTTTCGTCCTAAAACATAACAAAAACACAAACCACGCATAATTCCGACATAAAAGACATAAAATACACGTTTTGGTCCGGTTTTTATTGTAATTAAGTGGTAGAAAAGATGGGTGTTTACACACCTATCAATTTGTTATTCTACGTATTGATGTTTTCAGCGCATTGTTGTTATAACCATGATGTTTTCAGCACCTTGAGGTTTTAACCTTGATGTTTTCATCGATATTGTTTTACTAATATGGATGGACAACCGTCATTCATATTTAGTTATGTGTCATTGTTTCATGCATAATGTTCCTCGTGAACTGTGGCTATGTGGACTGAACCCCAATAGTTCATAATTAGTCACATATAATTTTTCTGATAATTTTTGACAGATAAGTTTCATTTATTTATGTTTCATGTATCATTGTTGCATGGATTATGACTAAGTAATAGTTGGTACAGGACTGGCCCTATTTAGTCGCATGTGCTTTTATCGAAACTTTTAACTTTGGGACCGACCCATAGGCGTCCCCTCGCCATGTCTTTTGTTTTGGGACCGACCCATAGGCGTCCCCTCGCACATATAAAAGGTTTTTATAAACTAACATTACGCATTCATGCACTGTTTTCATGCATAAAAATTTTTCTCATGATTTATTGGCATAAAATTTTTTTCATGTCCCCTCATAATTTACTATGTTTTTATGTCAAGTATGTTTTCATACTGTCATGGTTAACTTCAGTTTCATGCTGATTATGTTATACATTCCTTTATGATAGATCGTTTTATGTTCCTTCATGATAATTCCGTCTTCATGTTGATTACGTCTTCATGTTGATTACGTCTTACGCCTCTTTTGGTTATTTATGCTTTTACGCAAGACATTGTTGGATTTCATTGAATTCTGCTTTCATGATAGTCATGGTTGGTTTTCATTGATCATGCTGTCAGGCAAATCATCGTTGAATTTTGTGTAACCACACTTAGCGTTTCTCTATGCAACCAGAATGAGGTATATACTGGCATTGCCAGGTTATCATGATGGTTTTCCTAACTGTTTAACTGATATACTTTCTTTAGATCATGATAAAAGATCGACCCCATACCGATCATTTCATGTGCATTCCACGTGTACTCCACATACCGTATTTCATGTGTATTACACGTACCTTAATCCATGTGTATTTCACTTGCAATACTTCACGAGTATCCGCTAGTCGATTTTGAATCACCTCAGGCGTATTTTCAATTGATGATATTCTACAAGATTGCTGATGCCGCTCATAACTAGGAGATGTTACTAAAGGTTGATGCTGCTGACGTTCGGAGACGCTACGAGATGCGGATGCTGTTCACAACCTGGAGATCCGACAAGACGAAGACAAAGGCGTCAGAGCAAAGCAATCGGACGAAAAGATGCTTCACCACCAAACAATTTCCATCAATCATTGTCCCTAATTCTTAGTTACATGTCACACGTCATTCGGCTGTCATTTCAGCCATATGAGTGCAAACCGGTACCAGCCGGCCACTCAGCTGAATAGTTACATAAATCACGGTCATGAGAATGACCATCATGGAACTGACAAACAAGACGATAGTAACCACTACTATGACAGAACTATCCTAGAAATCGCAACCGAGGCTCCGGCCGCGGATGTGATCAGACATACAAATGATCAGTAGTACAACCGATCCGCCAAGTCTAGCATAATAACCTAATAATGTAGTTCTATTGAACTATGTTTCGAGACACATGTCAAGACATCAGTCAAGACACATATCTCACATATACTTTCTAAAGGCACATGTCAAGACATCAGTCAAGACACATGTCTCATGTATACTTTCTGAAGACACATGTCAAGACACCAGTTAAGACATATGTCATGCTTATAGTTCCAAGAAACGAGTCAAGACACATGACTCACGTCCAACTATGGGACATTTCTAAGAAATTCAGGGTACCCTCCAAGGGTATATCCATTTTGTTGTGCCATTTATTAATCAGGCCACAAGAATTTCAATACCATTATCGGCGCATCAGTGAGAACTGTCGCGTTGCTTATGTCACTTTTATTTCTTTCACCATATTTCATATATTCATGACCATGAAGGACGCCTTTCGTATTCCCACGTATACGAAGATTTTCCTTCAGCTTATTGATGAGATCCAAGCTGCTAACGCATTTCCTCGGACAGACACGAGATGAATTTTATAATAATTATGGACTATGAACATCACACCATGCTACGATTCATAATTATGTACAGTAATTTTCAGGCTACTAAATACATTCAGCTTGATTTTCCAACAGGAAAATCTGTACAAATTATCTATGCTTACAAACATGTGCATTGTTAACCATGGTCGCTAAAATTTTCTACCTGTTAGTAAGACACGACTACTTAAGTCCTTTTACGCATAGCCAGTTGATTATTCCAAAATCTTCCCATATATTCCAGAAGAACCTTCAAGGAGAAGGACGGTACCATGAGATTATGTGTCGACTACCATCGGCTTAAACAAATCACCATTCATGACCGTTATTCTCCTCCACGTATTGACAACATGTCCAATCGACCTTATAGTGTTAATCCCTTTTCCAAGATTGAACTCATGATCATGCTGCCAACAGTGACGAGGGAAAGAGCAGGACATGTCCATGACTGCTATTCGTACACGACTTGGTCATGCTAGATTTATGATTTTGAATTAGTCTCATCAATGCTCTAACGGCATTACAAGAATGAGTTTCCATGAACTCATAGCAAATTCATTAGTGTTTTCATTAAGGATAACCTGATTTCCTTTAAGCCTAGAAGAAGAACAGGAAGACCATATCTACACTATGTTGCAAATTCTATGACAAGAGAAATTTCACCCTGGAAATATTTCCAATATCAATTCTGGTTGATTACAGTGACACGCTGGATCACATGGATTTGCATGATTAATCTTACCATGACTCAGCTTATGCGTAAAGCAGTGAACCCTACACTACATTAGGTGTTATAGAAAATCCTACGCTAGGAGAAGTCTAGATTCAGAAACTCAGAGTTTCGCAAACTCCTATCTATCAAGTCCTACGAAGCAAGATACAGTTATGTTCATATCTAAGTACCTGCAATATCAACAGGTTAAGATAGGACACCAACAAACTGGGATGTTTTCATCATCTGAAATTTTTAATTGAAATGGGACAAGATCTCCCTGGATTTTGGTTACCAGATTAACGCAAACTCAGAAGAAGCATGATGCTATCTGGGTTATTGCAAACAGTTTGATCAAGTCTGCAGAATCCTTACATCCGCAAGGATTGCAGAACCAACAGATAGATTGGACATGTTCCAGCCAAGGCTCATCCGACCACTTGGTAATCCCTCAGCTATCGGGTCAGACAAAGATTCGTAATTGTACTCCTAAATTACTTCACATCTTCATTCTGATTCCACGAATTGCTTTCGCGCTCGCGTTCATGACACTATTCACCTTCATGATCGTATCTGGGCTTACGATTTTATGTTCATTTCATTCTGGGAAGTTTTGCAAGAACTTGAGAGACCAGACCCAAGTTTAGTATAACTCTCCATCATCAGATAGACGTTTCACGTCATATTCCACGTCTCACCTTGTAGCGTTTGGCGTTACCGCCATTATATTCTATGATCACGATATGTTTCACATGTCATGTTCATTCCACGTTCCTCATATCATGATCAAGATATGTTACATGTATCATGGATCACGATATGTTTACTCATACTACACTCGCCATATCTCCACATAGCACGTTCAAAAATTTTCAGGTATCACGTTCAAAAATTTTCACGTACTACGTTTCTTTATGTCTCGCGCATCGTTTCTGATTATCGGTTAAGTCAGATTGTCTTGCATCGTAGCGTTTCAGTTACCCTAGCACGTTAACTCTTATTTTCCTCGATCGAATTTAGGGGATCGACCTTCCGTTGATAACCAAGAATTTCTTCGTATTCCAAGTCAAGGTCAGGAGGACCAAGATTTATTATCATTAGTGTCAGGATCTTCTGAAGGAACCGTTCCAAGAGGGAGGCCACTTGGAAACGGACAAGTTCATCCGGACTTTTATCCGTTTTCTCTCATCAATTAGATATGTCCTTTCAGTCACGTCACGTTCCATGTCCTTTCAAGACATGTCACGTTCCACGTTCCTTCTACCATGTCACCTGTACGTTCATAAATCTTACATACCCTCTCAGTTTGATTCGGGTATGTTTCTCTTTCAGTTACGTTATCTATAATTCGGGGACGAATTATTCTTTTTAGGGGGGAAGAGTTGTAAAACCCGCATGCTTTTACCATGCATAATACCCTTAAGATCATACGTATATGATTAGAACTTTCCTTTTATAACATATTTACGTTTCACGAAATAAGAATTTTAAGTATTACGTACGTGTTAGAACACGATAAGTATTTCTTACGTATGAACATACGATAATTATTCCAATAATAATTATAATCACGAACATGTGATCATGAAATCATGAACGTAATTTAATCACGAGCTAATATTAATTACATATTTATATATTTATTATGAACACGAATAAATATATTGAGTCACGATCGAAAACCAATTAAATTACGTAAACTACGTAACACGTAATCACAGACATTTAAACGATTATTATTACTACGTATATTGATTTACACAATAAGTAATTACGTACGTAATGTTCACTTTTAACACGTATAAAAATAACTACGAGAATTCACGACACTTTAAAATACGATTACGCGTACCATTTAAACAAGACGCGAATAATATATAATGGACAAGGGCCATTTTGGGCTGTTTAGACAAGAAAGGCAAGAGGGAAAAACATGGGCTCTAGGCCCATTTGGGTTTGGACGGCTAAAAAGGACAAGCGACGGGGGGTTATACATTTTTTTAAACAAATCTTACAAACCCTAAAAACAAATAAAAAACAGCCGCCTATTTTTCTTCTTCTTCTTTTCTGGCCGACGATTTCATCATGATACCAATGGGAAAACAGCCATGGTGATCTAGAGCAGGATTGGTGGTTCGTGTTTTGTTCCTAACCCTAAACAAAAACGTGAGTAACTATTTTTTTTCCTTTTGATTAATTGTTTCTTGTGTTTAATTAAATCACGAATCCATTTGATTGGGTTTAAAACATGTTAAACAAGATGTGATTAGGGGAAGGGTGTTCGTTGTGGCCAGTTTCACACAAACCGAGACCACTCTAGGTCTCGGTGGTACATTAATCCCACCAGCCGCAACCCTAATTAGGGTTTTGGCTTGGTTTTGCTCGGACAGTGGAAACAACGAACAAGCAGGGGAACCTATTGTTCTAACAGTGGGAACCGAGACCACCAGGTCTCAGTGGGTTTTTATACCCAACAGTGGGAACCGGCTACTGCCGGTGGTAACAACCCAACTGCCAGGGGGTAACGGGCAGTTTAGGGGGTGTTAGGTTTTGGGTTTTAACAGAAATAGGGGCTGTTTGGCAGCGAGTTTAAGAACATAATTAAGGGGTTGTTTGGTTCGGCTTTATATAAAAACACAACACGTTTTCATGGGCTTGGTTTACGACAATGTTTTCCTAAAAATAATACATGGGTTCGGGATATTATTTTTTTAGGTTAATTAGCTTTAAAATATGTAATTTACAAGGTAAATTAAATTAATAAAACACGACTTATAATTACAAGATTATTTATTTACAAGTTAATTAAATTAATTTAACATGCTAGATAATTAATTTAATTAAAACATGGACTTAGGTTTATTATTATTAATTAATAATACATGATTTTAACCTAAGTAATTATTTATTTAAATTAGACTAAGTAATTAATTAAATATTAAAACCATGACTTATAATTAATTAATTCTCATGACTTAGGTTATATTAATATAATTAATAATACACGTTTTAACCTAAGTATTATTACCTTTTATTTAATTAAATCATGTTATATTTTAATTAAATACTTTTAACCTATAGTTTATTTAAATTACATGAAATAATTAATAAACTATACATTATAACCTCATGACTTAGAATATTAATCAGAAAACACTTTAGCTTATATTATTAGCTTAATAATCCAGCTTATTTCTATTTATGGAAACTTTCTATTTTTAGAAACTTATTTAATTAAGGCAGCTAATCTATTTATGGAAACTTTCTATTTTTAGAAACTTATCTATTTCTAAGCAGTAATCTATTTTTGGAAACTTTCTAATTTGGTAACTTTCTATTTTTGGAAACTTTCTATTATAGGAAACTTGCTATTTTTAGAAAGTTACTTATTATTACACAGCGAGTATAATAATACAAGAAATACAAGTAATACTTAAACAGAATATCCAGAATACACGATAAATACGGTGTAACGTTAAAATCAGTAAAACATGACATGAACATATAAAATAAGCTAAGACGTAACATTTAACCAGTTACGTACTCAGTGATCATATACTTATACACGTATGTATTTATGTAGCGTTAGTGATACCAAAGTAGGACTCTCTTCCGTTCATCTTCTTCGTTCACTGGACATAAGGTACGGATTCCCGTCCTTTCAGTATGGACATTCTTTCCTTATTAGGATTCCCCGTATGCAACCATCTATTTTCCCAGTATTTGTTTTATATGTTTTTGAATTGCTTATGTTTAATTAGAATACCTAAATCCATATACATGCATGACCAGTTTCACCTAGTTATGGAGGTACCATAACCATAACATTAGAGGCACTGATGTTATGACTTCACCACGGCGGAGTGATTGCTCGTGGCGTCCCTTCAACTTTTGGCCATATTTTTATATTTATCATGTGGGGCGTATGGGTGCATCCTAGTTACATGTTTCAGTCAGGATTTTCATGGTGAATGAGGTGTGTGCCTTGCATCCTTCACAAGGAGATGATCCCTCCTACCCAAACTAGAATATTAAATTAGAGGCAGCCTGATTGTGGTATATTACACCTCTTAGGAAAAAGGCGTAAAAGTGGTAAGTATCAAACAAATGATTTTAGGAAAAATCAAGTGTTAATGACCCTTAATGGTGTGAAAGTTCGTTTCCCAAGGAGGTATATGTGTGTGAGAAATTTGTTAAATGTTTGTGATTACTGATTGGTTTAGAAGGGGATGAGAAAAGAAATTGACGAAGACGTGAAAATAAAAATTAACAAAAAAATCACTACTAGAAAGTTAAAACGTAGAACCTTAAAAACCACAAAAATAAAAATAAATTCTAAAAATTACCAAAAATTCACCAAAAATCAAAATAAATAAACTAAGAGTTTACCAATGATCAAAACTTTTTCAAACCTTTTAAATAATTAAATATTCAATTTTTAAATGCTAATTAAAGCCCTAAAAATCAAATAAATTATCAAAAAGCCCAAATAAAGATTTTTCAATTGGTAAAACTCTAAAATGACCTAAAAAGATTAAAACTATTTTTAGAAATTTTAAAACTAATAAAAACTATTTAAAATGATTTAAAAACTATTAAAACTTAAAATAATTATAAAAATTAATCTAAAAGAGATAAAATTATTCTAAAAGTTGCTAAATTCCTATTTTAATGTATTAAATCTAAGAAAAATATAAAAAGTTGGAAAAAGTGAAATTTTAAAAATAATAATAAAATAATATTAAAAATCCAAAAATTATAAAAATTTCTAAAAACTTGCAAACTAGTTTATTTTAACCTAAATAATCAGAAAATCAAAGTGAAATTACCAAAATACCCCTATTGGGCCCTCAAATGGGCCAAATCCAAAAACAGTCAACCTAAATGGGCTTTTGGGCCCAAAAAGTCAAACTTGGCCCAATTGACTTGGAAAAGCCCTATCTGACTTAAAATTTGATTCTAAGAAAAAAACTCTAAAGGCCCAAAAGCTGAATGTGAGCTTTTCACAGCTTATTGAACACAAAGCTTATTCTTATTGGGCTTTTCAGCCCATTAAGCCATAAGCTAATGCCATAAGCTCTAATTTGACACACAACCCTCTTTTAGGATGCTTAAGAGATCTGTCAAAAGAAATTTCCAAAAAGCACACTCAATAAGCCAGAAAATAGAAAAGCAAAAATCCACAAAATGACAAAATAGTCGTTTTTGAGAAATAATGCACCTCAGGACTTGATTCAACTTGCAAAAGCTTTCAAATGGACTCAATAAGCAATATCAATAAACAAAAATCCAATAAGCACAACCAATAAGCCAGAATAAGCACCAATGAACTTATGTAAAAGTCAAAGGAGTTGATTTTCTAGTCAAACCTAAAAGTCAACCACCCAAATGCTCCAGTATGAACAAATGGGTCAAAATATGAGAACCTATTACAAAAACAAAGTTGTTGCTGGTTGGAATAAGCTATTGTAGCTTATTGATAAGCTGACACTAAATTTTCACTATCAGTGGCAACCAGCAGGGGAAAGGAGTTCCCACTGCTTTGACTATTTGACCAAGCCTTTATGAGAGTTCTGGTTTGATTCAATTGGAAACAAAGCACCCTTGTGATCAGTGAATCACAAGGAGTCAATAGCAACAAAAAAAATCACAAAATGGTTCACACAATAAGCCACAATAAGCCAAACAGTTACCAGATATGCTCCAGATATGCAAATAAGCAGTTAAGCACTTAATAAGCAGATTTAAGCAAAATAAGCCAACCAAACACAACAGGATGCATACATAAGCTATATAAACTAAGAACAAACACAAAGCAACAAGAATCAAACACTGAATCAAAGCAAACAACAAGATCAAAGCATAAAAAGTTTCTGATGAACAAAAAACAATATGCAGATAAGTTTTGCTGATATACTTGACACTTGATCCAATTTCAAGCCTCAAATCCTTCTTCCCTGGTGTGATTAACTATGATTTAGCACTTGTTAGCCCTAGCCTAAGCCTCGATCTAGGTGTCCTCAAAATCCTAGCCAATTTTACCAAGTATTTAAGATTTTATAGCCAAATCAAGAATCAATGTGTTCAAAACCTCAAATCCTGCAAACAGATGAACAATATCACCCAAACAACAGATACCAATACTTGCTAACAACACACAAGCACTTAACAAGCCACAATCCAAACTTATGCAGTAATCCCAAACACTCCTTAATCAGTCACTTATCAAAGAAACTTGTGATTTCTTCTAATAACCTACTGATTTTAATGATCAAAAACACTTACTAGGCAGCAACTAACACAATCAAACCCATAAATTACCAGCACAAACACAAATACTCAAAATCAAATCACAAAATCCAAAACTGTCATAAACATGAAACTTTTAGGGGAAACTTAACAAGAGCTTATACCTACCTTCCACAACATCCTAGGAAGGCCAGCAATGCTCCTTGGACCTTGTTCAACAACTAGAACAAGACCAAGGTACTTCAAATAAGGAGATGCAAATTGCCTTGGTTGATGGTTCAAAGTAGAACCTCAAGGACTTGATATCTTCAACACAAGCAGCAAACAACTCAACCAAGGGCTCTAATCCCTTCACAAGCTTGGTGTCAACAAGCTTGTAAGAGCTTATAGCAAATGGTCAAGGGTTAGTACACAAAATAATCCAAAACAGAACCTAGGATTTCAAGGTTTTCAAACCTTAAAAACCTAATGAAACAAGACGTGCCTTAACCACAAGATTAAGGTAGGCCTTAACAATCAAATGGAACTCAGAATTAGGCTACTCAAACACCAAACTTTTAACTAAATCAAAAAGAGATTTCAAAATTTCAGAAATTCAAATTTTATTTAACTTAAAAAGGAATTACAAAGATTAATAGCCTAAAACTGGAACAAAGGGACTCTCACATGTTGAGGTCTCCTTTTATAGGCAAATGCCTGGCTAAACACTATTCACAAACCCTAGATGTGATTTCTCTATAATGCCCTTGGTTCTTCTAGACGAATCCTTGGTGTGAGCTGTCCAAAGTGATCAAGGCTGTTCATTTTAGCTTTGGAATGAAGCAAGGATCCTAGGCTGTTGATTTGGACACGTAGGATAACTTGGGGGTTAAGTTGCATTCTGATTGGTTGAGGGGGAATTGGGGTAGGGTCCATGGTGATGTGATGGGTGAGTTCAAGTGTGGGATGTATACGTGTGAGGGTTAATTACTTTTTGGTCAAGGTAATGGATTAACCCTTTGTTGGGTAAAAGTAAAATCTGGGTGGAAGAACATGAATAGTGGACCCCTTTGATCCGTTTTTGGTGGAGTGGAACTTGTTTGGCGCATTTTCAGATTTGAAAGTTTGAAAGTGGCAACTTAGGTCCTTGTGTTTTGAGATTTTTGGTAAACAAAGCATTTCAGCCCTAAAACGTATTCTCCTTTGTTAATAAGTTTCACCATTTGTCACTTTTGGCACAAAACTTTGGAAAAAGGATTTCAAGGGTTATTTTTGCCATTTTTGGATAATTCAAGGGCAGATCTTGGACATTGTTGATCTTCAAAGGTCTTCATTTGTTTCTTTGACTTCATGAGGGACCATTATTGGCAATTTTGATTTGTTGAGGGACTAATCTTGCCATTTCTTCAAAGTTGAAGGACCTTTTGTGTAATTTTGACAAACTTAAGGGACCAAACTTGTAATTATGAATATAAAAGGGTTTTAAGTGTCATTTCTTCAATAAATGAGGATCAATTTTGTTTGTCTTCAAGTCTTCAAGGGTATTTGTTGAGAATTCCATGATTAGGGCCCGGTTCTTTGTACGGCTTCGTTTCTCGTGTCCGTTTTTCCTTGTAACTTGTGATCTTTTGTCTTTTTCACGATATCCATACCTAAAATACACAAGTAAACAAACACAAGCATATATATGGTATTTTATGACATTTTTGTTGATCCCAAACTTAGATCGATTAAGCTTTGTGTATACGAGATTAGATCAAGTAATACACGTAGAGAAACCTTTGCTTATGAATAAAGTAACTAAGTGTTAAGCGGAATTAACACTTAATCTAGAACACAAAGATGTTAAACAAACTTTCACTTGTATTAGAATAATCGAACTTGATTACAATGAAAGAGGTTTTAACAGTCGAATACTTGTGAAAACTTATTATATCTGATGATTAACATTAACCTAAAAGATCTTCTTTTATAGATTAAGAAGTCTTGTACAATAAGCTACGAATCAACTATTCTAGGTAAAGATAATAATGGAAAATACAATGTCGAGTTTATCTTTACCATATACAAATAAAGAAACAAATAAACAAAAAGATTCGTATGAAGATATATTCCATCAGTGCTTGTCTTCAAGGCTGTCAGCGTTGACTTCTTCAAATGTCAACGCTTGGCTGTCAGCGTTCAACTTTATCTTATCAGCGCTTGAACTCTTCTTATCAGCGTCTAGTGAACTGACCCATAATTTATTCCCAACAATCCTTCCCTAAACTTGATATCTATTCCAATGATCAAGTTTCTGAATAAATACTTAAGGCTTAGGAGGAATCTTACAAAAACTTCTTATGTTGGTGATAAAAATATCTAATCAAGTCTTTGGCCACGTCACTAGTGTAATCAATCTCCAAGGGTGTCTCCTTCATCTTCTCCAATATTTCTTTGGACAAGAAATAGTCAGCATCCATAAGTAGATACTCTGAAAACTTTGTAGAGCTCAAATGAAACACACCACAAGTAGAATAAAGCCTCCAATGAAGACCACTGAGGTCATCTTCAAGATCCTTCCATACAGCAGGATCTGCTTCCCTTGGACCACACAAAGTAAAAAATGTGTACCATAGTCTTATTCCATTTGCTGAAGTAGGTGCTTCAGCTTTATACTTGGCCTCTATCAATCTCCATAGATGTACCAAGTCTTCTCTGTCTATGCTTGCAAAGATAGAAATAATTGAAGTGAATGTGTGTACCTCCTTCCCAAATCTGCCAATTTTCCAAAATCCACACTCATCTTCATCAAAACTTATGATTGGATTTCTGGCATCTAGAGATACTACATTAACCAAATCTGAAGCTTCCAATGGAGAAAGCTTGAGATGCTTCCTTATGACAGTTTCACTTGGATCATACACATTCATATCTTTGGGAAATTGGAGAGGAACTCCTTTCTTCACTGGTCTTTGAGCAATCCTCATCTCCTTTGCAATCTGCATTTCCTCAGCAAGCTCCTGTTTCCTTTCTTCTGAAAGAAACTGTAAGACATTATTTTCTTGCACATGCCTCCAAATAGGATGTGCCCTGTACTCTAGCTCCTCAAAAGATAAAGCCAACAACTTCTTGTATGTCCATCCAGGTTGATGGCATCTAAGCAACTTGTAATACAATTGCCTGCTATCTCTTCTAAGCCAAGTCTTGACCTCTTGTGCATTATACTTCAAAATCACCTTTATATCATCTTGTACCCTGAGAAGAATTTCCAACCCCCCAAATTTGATCTGACAAACTCATCCCTGGGTTGTCCATTACCTTTTCTTCCCAAGCATGGTACATTCTGGTGATTTCTGGAAGGTCAAAATCAACCTGCATCCTCAAATCTCTCAACCTTTCTTTTGCCAACTCATCCCCATATTCAAGTCTTTCTGGATCTTCAACGATTTGAACACTTGAATCTGAGCTAGCTCCTTCTTTTTCATCATCACTCTCTTCCTCACTCTCAGAAGTGGCAACAAATGGTGATGTCCCACTACTCTTCAAATCTTGCTCCAAAAGTTGTTCAGCCAATTGTTTATCAAATGCAATTTGGGCTACATCCTTCTTTGGAACCTCTTCTTTAACCAAAATTCCTTTACCCTTGTCTTTTGGATCAATGGTAGGTAAAGTAGATGAAGATACCTGTGTAGACACATCTTTGATGATTGTTGATGACTGGAATACATCAACACCACCTGCAACTTTGTCAGCGTTCAAGTTACCTTTATCAGCGCCCCGATTACCTGTGTCAGCGCTGGATGTGTCAGCGTCCAAACTTTTGTCAACACCAAGATCACTTGTGACAGCACCCTTGGATGTATCAATGATAGGGTGCTTCTTCAAGTTGGTGAGTGCTTCAGCAACATTTAAAGATTCACTAAATTGTGAACTCTTCTCACTGGCTGTATGAATCAGCTCATCCTCCCCTTTGGAAGATTCCTCTATTCTACTCCTGCTACTAGGATTCTCCAAAACAGTTACCCGCTCCCTCAATGCTTGGAGTTCATGGCCCTGATTATTGACAATTTGTACAAGGCTGAAATTTTGCTTTTGCAAGCTAATGACAGCAGCCGTCAATTCATTCAATGTCATAGGTTCCAATCTGCCCTCAGCTAGAATGGGGATTTGACCTCCCAAAATAGAATCATAGGGCATGGATGAGGTCTTATCCATGTTGGACCTGTCTTGGCCAGCTGCTAAGCCTGTACCAATAGGTCCAGCCTCACCCATGTCACCAGCCACACTTGTGGAGGTGGTTCTCTCTGCTACATGGCTAGGACCACTATAGGAGAACACTCCAGCAGTCCTTTGGCGTTTTCTCAACCTAGATTGTAAGGGGGTGGAAGATGATGTAGATTGTGTAGTTGTGGGTTGGTTAAGGGGTGTTTGGGAGTGTTCAGGGATGTCATCAACGTTGGGATTGGCTGTGTCAGCGCCAACATATTGAATGTCAGCGTTGACATTGGCTTGGTCAACGTCCATGTGTTCAGGTGAAGGTAATGGTTCAAGGACAGGCTCAAGTTGAGGTTCAAGATCTGGTTGTGGTTGGGCAGCCTGAATTACTTCAAGCATGGCTTGGGTGAGAGGTATAGGTCTGTTTGTGGAGATCATTTTGTCAAAAATGGTTTTCTTTTGCTTAGGGATCTCATAAAAATTGTCATGATCCCTAAGACAATATTCTTGTAAATCAAATACCATTTGCAAAAATCTTGGGTAAGCCAAAGTCATTTTACTCCCCTTATTTTTACACATCCCTTCAAAAATCATTTTTGAAAAATTATACCTAAGCCCACGTGACATACAAACCAAAGCACTTGCAATGGACCTGTTTATTTCATTAAAAGCAGTACATTTTGGACTTAAGCATTGAAGAAGGACATGTATCAAATATTTCCAATCTGAGGGAAATTCCTGCTTATGATATTTATTTAAAGTTTTATCCGCAGGAATAGGATAACCCAATTCCCTAAGACCTTGTTCTATTGTTGCAATGGCAAGGGTAGTCACACCATCAGCGTCATTAAGACGCAAAGCTTGGCGAACCAAAGCTTCAGTGACCACCCATGTTCTACCATGAACAGTAGATGTTAATGTAGTCACTCCATTAGCTGTTGTGGAACTTACATTATTCCAAAACTGTCTAA
Organism: Glebionis coronaria; assembly: GCA_025667525.1. Lineage (NCBI taxonomy): Eukaryota > Viridiplantae > Streptophyta > Magnoliopsida > Asterales > Asteraceae > Glebionis > Glebionis coronaria. The sequence goes on from CM046876.1 coordinate 268,075,929, forward strand.
TGTGTGCGACAGGAACTAGTGGTTCATGAGAAAGTGCATACCTTATGGAGGATGCATTTAAAAATGCCACCATTTGTGAATACTGAGGGAACAAATCATTATCAGCGTCCAAGTAAGCTACCATATTATGTTGGCTCTTGAACTCCAATGTCAGATTGTTTGAGTTGAACTTTGGTGCCATGTTGAAAGCTGTTTAGGTTATGTGATATGGGAAAAATCTAGGAGAAAAATGTTAGACAAGAAAGTATAAATACCCAGAATGAAAAGTTAGCCAAATTTATAGGAGAGATGCATGATTATGATTGGTCAAAAATGAGGCAGTTATATTCAAAGAGTAATGATGAAAATATTGAATCAAATATAACTTATCTCATGCATTAATTAAAAGTAACAACTCCCCAAAAATTACGGCCAAAGAGTAGTCAAAAGTAACAACTGGGTAGGGCCCACTAGGTGTCAACGGTCAAAAATAACTCATCAACGCCCAACGGCTATATTTTCTTGCCAGCGTTTGCCTAAAGCCTTGTCAGCGTCACGATTGGTCTTAACAGCGTTTGGAGAAAAACTTGTCAGCGTCTAAAAAAATATTTAAAAAGAAAAAGACCTTAACAAAGTAATTTATCCTAAGGGAAATATCTTGCAAGTTGATAATAATTACTGGGCGGCAAGCACTGTCCACTTATGCACACTTGCTTAAGCAAGATAGACACAAATGTCCTCAAGTGTCCCTTGCTAACCAAAATACTTACCAACAAAGTTATTTCATAAAATCCTTTGTAACTCCCAGGTAAACCCATAATAAAAATATTCCCAAGTCTCCCAACAGACCACAACCAATTCTAGGCCAAAAATGTCTTGGCAGCATGCATAGTTTGTCAACTTTGCATGCTACAGTGCCTCATGGTTTAGTAAAACTAACCCATACTCACCTGTGGACACAATCTAGGATTGTGATAAGAGTATTATAAGAATACCCAAGAGTCCTAAAGGTTCCTTAAACCTCCCCTTAAACTATGATACATGAGTTTCTCAAAATATATATGAACATTAAAAATTTATGTCAAGATAGGAATATAAATATTCCAACCATCATCCATAATCATTGATCTTCTTTTGAATGCCCTGCACATAAAGAAAACACATTAGTTTTCTTTGGGAACCCAAGTCTCAGAAGACGTGGATTCATCTGGTTGTTCAATAAGAACAGACTTAGTTCTCACAACAACCCCATTCTCATCCCTTTTAGGATGAAAAGCCCAGTTAACCCCAATTGGTCTTGACATGACCTTTGAAATATAATGAAACCTGTTGCATGTCATAGAAAGACCAGTAGAATTAGGGTTTTGGTCTTGTTTTGGTCTCCATGTTAAGCTAGTAGAATCTTTAGACCCATTTCCCTGTGGTTGCAAATACCTAGGTTTGGCAGTGTGTTTGTCAGCGCTGAAATTGTTCTTGTCAGCGCCCCGATTGCCTTTATTAGCGTTGAACCTAGGGTTTGCTACAGGAACCCATTGCCTATTGGACCAAGTGTTTGTCTTTTGGAAAGGTCTTAGGCAATGTGTGTTAGACCCTCTAGTAAAGAATGGGGCCGGTCTAACAACTTGTGAACTTTTGTTCACAAAGGTTTTGGGTCTGACAGTGTTTGACCTATGTTGACTTTTGTCAGCGCTGAAATGGTTCCTATCAGCGTTGACATTGGAAGCGTTGACACATTTGTATGCCAAATGTGAAAAGCTACCACAAGTGTAACAGGCTTTTCTAGACATAGTCTTAGGTCTAGAAGCAAAGAAGCCTGTTCCATGGTTACTAACTTGGCTTTTTGGTGACCTAGTATTCCTATACATCTCTGCATACTTAACACTAGGTTTTCTAACAGTGTGTGAGCCAAGTTCAACAGCTTTGCCAGTGGTTGGGTGTGTGATTTTAATAGGTGTAGGATCATGGCTCGTGATTGGTGTGGGCTCATTTGGACTTTCACACAACAAACCTCCCTTAACAAACAAAGTGTGGTTAGCTTTCTTCCACTCATCTAGGTCAGTCAGTTTTTGTTTATACTCTTCAACTGGGGAAGTCACTCTAGGTGGAGGAATGAATTCCTTCTCTTGAAGTTCTGGCAAGCCAGTCCAAGATAAGTCCTTTGATTGGACACCATAGAAATCCCCAGCTGGTGGTGGAACACCAGTATAATCTTTCATCCCAATCCCACTCATGTCCTTAGAGTCTCTTTGTTTACTAACACACTCTCCTAGGGTTTGTATGGCCTTATCAAATCTCTGGATTTTAAGACTCACATTATCTTTATTTTTGTTAGCCTCATCTAACTTAGCTATCAAATCAAGATTAACCCTATTTGTGATATCTTGAATATCTTTACTTTGATGTAACTCATGTTTTAAGATATTTATTTTATCCTTTAAATCAAACTCCATTTTCTTATACTCAGCTACTGTTCTTTCTGTTTGGGTGAGAGCAATTTGATAATTAGATACTTTGCATCTTTCAGAACTTGCCTCATCTAATAATTTTACTATCTCCTTATTTAATTTTTCAGTATTTAAACGACAACCCTTAGAACAGAAAGCATCATCATATACCTCATTATCTGATGAAGAGGAGGAGTGTGCCATGAGAGCATATTCAACATGCTCTTCTTTAACTTCAGCAACCAATGCTTTGTCCTCTTCCTCATCCTTAGCCAAAAAGTTCCAGCTCCAGTCCCATCCTCCAACACCATCAATTTGTTGAACAGCTACCATGGCCTTGGAATCTTGGCTCTTAACCATTTGGCTTGAAGGCTTACCAGCATCAGATCTTCTTGGAGATCTACATTCCCTCATAAAGTGCCCCATACGATGACAATTGTATCACTCAACTTTTGATTTGTCAAATCCAGCAACATCCTTAGCATCAAAGGTCATCTTCTTCTTGAACCTTTTATTAAACCTGTTTGCTCTTAAACTCACAAGAGCCATAGTCCACTTGATATCCATCTCTTCCAATTGCTCATCACTTATTTGCTCAAGATCCTCATAAGTAATTCTTGAATCACTGGGCAAAGAGGCAATGAAAGCACACACAGTATCTAGATCTAAACCAGCAGGTTTAGTTCCATCAGCGCCAAAGTTGTGAGTGTCAACGCTTGAGTGTGAGGCGTTGACAGGATATGATCCAGCGCTGACAGGATGTGTTCCAACGCTGATAGGATGTGATCCAGCATTGACACATGCAGATCCAGTGACTGGATGTCCATAGGAGTTCATGGAATCAAATTGACCTTCACTTTGTGAGAAGAAGGCCATGTTGCTACTGGAAGGTTTATTATCACTCTCCAAAAGCCATTCATTCTCCAACAGTCTTAGTTTGTTGAAGATGTCATCAAACCTAGAGGTTTTGTGGGTGTTATTGACAAGAATGGATCTTGCCTCAATCTTCCATACCTCACCAAGGCTTTTGAGAAAAGTAGCATTCAAGTCAATATCATCAATTTGTGTTCCCAAGAAAGAAAGTTGACTTGTAATGTCAGTTAGTCTACTTCTCACACTACTAAGATTCTCATTAGGTTGAGCCTTAAAGACAGCATACTCATGCATGAGTTGCTTCTTCTTTTCTTCTTTAGTGTCAGCATTGCCACCATGTGCTACTTCAAGAGCTTCCCAAAGCTCTTTTGCAGACTCAAAGCGTTTGTACTTGTGCTGATTCTCATGACCCAAGGCGTGTTTCATGATGTTCAAAATTTTCATGTCCACCCTTTTCTTGGCTATATCTTCAGCAGATACAGCTCTTCCATCTTCAGGCCTTTCCTTCTTATCAGCTTCAGGACAATTAGGTACAACTACCCTTGCAGCAATAGCATTAGCAATCTTTTGAGCTTTGTTGAATGTGTTCCCATATTCAACAATCTCCCAAAGAGTGTAGTCATGGATGGTTACATATTGCTCAAAATTGGACTTCCAAAGCTCGAAGTTCCTGGCATCAAACATGGGAATTTTGATACTAGGGTTTGTGGTGTTGCTTTGTAGCAAAACAGGAGCAGGAGGTTGTTCTGAGCCAGACATGATGTTTTTAGGGTTTTGAGAAATTTAGGGTTTCGTTGTTTTAGGGTTTTTGGTGTTTTAGGGTTCTTGCGTTACTTAAAGATCAAAAGTTTCTCAACAAGCTCTGATACAACTTGTTGATCCCAAACTTAGATCGATTAAGCTTTGTGTATACGAGATTAGATCAAGTAATACACGTAGAGAAACCTTTGCTTATGAATAAAGTAACTAAGTGTTATGCGGAATTAACACTTAATCTAGAACACAAAGATGTTAAACAAACTTTCACTTGTATTAGAATAATCGAACTTGATTACAATGAAAGAGGTTTTAACAGTCGAATACTTATGAAAACTTATTATATCTGATGATTAACATTAACCTAAAAGATCTTCTTTTATAGATTAAGAAGTCTTGTACAATAAGCTACGAATCAACTATTCTAGGTAAAGATAATAATGGAAAATACAATGTCGAGTTTATCTTTACCATATACAAATAAAGAAACAAATAAACAAAAAGATTCGTATGAAGATATATTCCATCAGTGCTTGTCTTCAAGGCTGTCAGCGTTGACTTCTTCAAATGTCAACGCTTGGCTGTCAGCGTTCAACTTTATCTTATCAGCGCTTGAACTCTTCTTATCAGCGTCTAGTGAACTGACCCATAATTTATTCCCAACAATTTTTATGCATTAAAAGCCCGAAAAGAACGATGAGATCATGTATAAATGCCATCTCATCACTCCCCCATACTAAGCTATTGCCGTGCCCTCACGCAATGCTAGAATAAAGTATCTAAGCATCACCAAAGTTCAATTTTATTAACCTTTATTGAAGAGTAAAAAGACTTGCAACATACTACGATGATGTGTAAAGACATAATGTATGATTTTCATCACAAAAAGTGACTTTTAGGGTCAAAGAATAGAAACAAGTAAATGTCCCTTAGAGTAAACTTCGTCATCCTTGATTGTCATACATTCCATGCTAAGTGCAAAAACGAGATCATTGTTGGTACAAGTCACAATGCTAACACTACTCATACGTCCAAATTGTGTAATACTTTTTCTCCCCGCAATCCTAATTATTATAAAAGGAAATGGGTTACTAGCATTTTTTATCTATTTGTCATGGATCACAAGTGATTCATATTGACTTATTTGAGTAGTTATTAGTCCGAAAGCAAAGTAGCACGATTTGATCAATAGTTAGCCGAAGGACAAAATCTTTTAAAACGGCTTCTCGTGTATCTCCTTAAGTTCATATCTTGGCATAACTCGTTTCACGATTTGAGACCTTTCTCGGACCGATATTTGGCATGTACTTCATACTTCAAATCTTGGGAAGACGTTCTTGAAATTATGGTCTTCTCTTCATATATTTGGAATTTCTTCACTTGACGTTTTTGAGAGATTCTTCATATTGGACCACGACTTCATCATTTTTCTTCAATCTTTACTTTGGATTTTGATATACAACGATCCGCCTCCTTTTCGAACTTGGATATATTTATCCTCATACCTTGTTAGGGTCTTTTTGGATAGACTTTCTCCATGATCTTTAGGGGAGTAATTGCTTTTCGTCGTGTGTCTCGATCCTTCATATTGATTTAGGAATAATGATACTTCACATCATCTTTGGATCTTTAGCAAAAATAGAGCTCCTCATGCCTTGTTAGGGCCTTTTTGGATAATCGCCAATCTTCGCGTCCCGCTTCAATAAGTTATGCCTTGGCTATGAACTCTATTCAACCCCGAGCAACTTTTAAACGATCTTGCGCTAGAGGCTAAGTAACCTTTCAAATCGTACGACCTTACTTATTACAATTATGATTTATTCCTAATGCATTGATCTTATGGGAAGAAAAAGCCACAATTAAAAACATATGAGTTTTTGAAAGAACACTTTCATGTTCTACGTTTAGCATGATCACTTGTCTAACTCTATCATTTCTCGTTCTTCACTATATAAAGACCTCTAATTAAAGAGACTCGTGAATACTTAGCCATGCAAGTCAAAATTAAGCCAAATTTGGATTAGCTTTCATTAAGACTATATCAAATCAAAGTTTTGGGTTTTCAAGCCACCTATAGGATCTTGCACTTTCTTGGTCTTTTTCAAGTTTAGAGAATGCGTTTTATAGTTCCCTTGATAAGTAACTTTCTAGAATCAATTATAGGAACTTGCGAAAAGTTCTTGTTCTTAACCCATAAGAGTTAAGACTTTCGCGTTTTAAAGCTCCCTATATAAAAGTCTAGCAAAACTTGAATTGAGCGGGTTAAGGAATGTAAATGGCTCCAAATGCCCATCAAGTCAAAAATTAACACTTATTCTACCCATCGGAAAATATACATTCGAGTCTAAAAAACACTTATGAAAACTAAGAAAATTTTTAAAATTTGGCCATTTTTAGCCTTATTAGCAAAACAAAACATTGAAAATTGGAAAGCGTGAGGGCGTAGCAAAGCAAGTACCTATTCACCCCCCATACTAAAAGTAAACATTGTCCTCAATGTTTCGAGTCTAAAGGTGGAGCACCCTAATACTAGAGACGAAGAGTCGAATGCTTAGGATCTAGCATGGAAAGGGTGATCAACAATATATCTAAAGCCGTTTATTAAGTATGCTAAAAGATAATTGTTAGAACAATAAAGGATATGTCATGGAATCGTGAAAAACTTCTTCAAACGAACGATGGAGGCTCACGTAAACGAACACGAGAGTCTTCAATCATAGATAATGATGATGATCTAGATAACACAATCACAAACAACCACGAGACAACGAGTTGAAAGGGTACAAGTCCCCTTATTAGTGAATAGTGAGCATAAAAGATAAGCATGGGATCTCCCCCATGAGGCACCTCGTTTTTTATTACCGAGTCATGAGCTCGACTCGATCCCCTTAATGCTAATTATCATTGGGGAAGGTGACTTGGTCGAGGGCAACCATTGAAGGAATTTCCCCACCAAAGTAGTGCTTAAGCCTATGTCCATTCACTTTGAAATTAGGACCATCATCTTGAGATAGCTCAATGGTCCCATATGGAAATACTTGTGTAATGGTGAACGGACCCGACCAACGAGATTTCAATTTCCCGGAAAATATCTTAAGACGAGAGTTAAAAAGCAACACTTGATCACCAACGTTAAAAACCCGGTTTTTAATCTTTGAATCATGAAACTTTTTAGTCTTTCCTTTAAAAATTAATGAATTTTCATAAGCATTATCCCTTAATTCATCCAATTCATTCAATTGTATTTTCCGGTGATCTCCCGCGGTCTTCAAGTCAAAATTTGCATGCTTAAGGGCCCAATATGCCTTATGCTCCAACTCAATGGGCAAATGACAATTCTTCCCATAGACTAACTTATAAGGAGTGCAACCGATAGGTGTCTTATAAGCGGTCCTAAAGGCCCATAAAGCGTCATCAAGTTTGTCGGACCATGAAGCATGGTTTTCTCCAATTGACCTTTCTAAAATCCTTTTCAAAGCTCGGTTCGAAACCTCGACTTGCCCACTCGTTTGCGGGTGATAAGCCGTAGAAAGACGATGAGTAACTCCATATTTCTTTAGAACCTTTTCGAATTGGTCATTACAAAAATGGGTTCCACGATCGCTTATAATAGCACGAGGGGTTCCGAACCGAGAGAATAGTTGCTTCAAAAACTTCACTACCACACGAGCATCATTAGTAGGAAAAGCCTTAGCTTCCACCCACTTAGAAAGGTAGTCCACCGCGACGAGGATATATTTGTTGCCATGAGACGATGGGAACGACCCCATAAAGTCTATTCCCCATATGTCGAAAATCTCACATACTTGAATTATGTTTTGTGGCATTTCATCACGTTGAGACGATTTTCCTTGACGTTGGCACGAATCACACGACTTCACAAGTGCGTGTGCATCACGATAGATAGAAGGCCAAAAGAAACCGGCATCGAACACTTTCTTAGCCGTGAGATTAGCACCATGGTGACCACCCGTGGGTCCCTCGTGACAAGCTCTAAGGATATTAGAAGCTTCGGCACCAAACACACAACGTCGAACGAGTTGATCCGCACAAATCCAAAAGAGATAAGGGTCGTCCCAAAAATAGAACTTGACGTCACAAAAGAATTTTCGTTTTTGTTGTGTCGTCATACCCTTGATTATGAAATTGCCCGCATGGTAATTTGCAATGTCGGCAAACCATGGGGTGGTGTCTTTAGAATTTACTACACCGAGAGTCTCAAGAGGAAATGTTTCGGTAATTTCCTTGTTCTCGAAAACATCTTTGTGAGGATCTTCTAGACGAGAGAGATGATCGGCCGCTAGATTCTCGGCTCCTTTTTTGTCAAGCACGGTGACATCAAATTCTTGGAGGAGGAGCATCCAACGAAGCAATCTCGGCTTAGAATCTTGCTTAGCTAAGAGATACTTGATAGCCGAATGGTCGGTATACACGATGCTTTTAGTCAAGACGAGATAAGGTCGGAATTTCTCAAAAGCATAGACCACGGCAAGGAATTATTTTTCCGTTGTGGTGTACTTTAATTGAGCCTCGGTCATCGTCTTACTAGCATAGTGGATAGGACGGAAATTCTTGTCATAACGTTGCCCTAAGACGGCCCCTATAGCATAATCACTTGCATCGCACATGATTTCAAAGGGTAATTCCCAATTAGGAGCAACAAGAATGGGAGCTTCGGTAAGTTTCCTTTTGAAAGTTTCGAAAGCCTTAACACAATCCTCATTGAAGTTAAAAGGAGCATCCTTCTCGAGAAGGTGTGTCATAGGACGAGAGATTTTCGGAAAGTCCTTGATGAAACGACGATAAAAGCCCGCGTGGCCTAGGAAACTCCTAACTCCCTTAACGGTTTTGGGATGAGGTAACTTGGCGATGACGTCTACCTTAGCTTTATCGACCTCAATCCCCGCCTTCGACACCTTATGTCCTAAGACGATTCCTTGTTTACACATAAAATGACATTTCTCCCAATTAAGCACAAGATTGGTTTCTTCACAACGTTTTAACATTTGTTCGAGATTAGATAAACATGACGTGAACGAATTACCAAACACCGAGAAGTCATCCATAAACACTTCCATCGACTTCTCGATCATATCGTGAAAAATCGCCATCATACACCGTTGAAACGTACCGGGTGCATTACAAAGTCCGAAAGGCATCCTACGATAAGCGAACGTTCCATAAGGACACGCAAACGTAGTCTTCTCTTGATCACGAGGGTCGATAGGGATTTGAAAGTAACCGGAAAAACCATCTAAAAATCAATAGAATTCATTTCCCGCAAGTCGCTCCAACATTTGATCCATGAAGGGCAAAGGAAAGTGGTCTTTACGAGTGGCGTCATTTAACTTTCGGTAGTCAATACACACCCTCCAACCGGTCACAACACGAGTGGGAATTAACTCGTTGTTTTCATTAGGCACAACGGTCATTCCTCCCTTCTTAGGGACACAATGGATTGGGCTCACCCATGGGCTATCGGATATAGGATAAATCATTCCCGCGTCAAGGAGTTTAAGGACCTCCTTTTTAATGACATCGTGAATTTTGGGATTCACCCTTCTTTGACTATGAATTGCGGGTTTGTAGTCCTCCTCCATTAAAATTTTGTGAGTACAAAATTTTGGGTCAATACCCTTAATGTCGGATATTTTCCACGCAATTGCCCCTTTATGAGCCTTAAGAACTTTCAAGATCTCGGTTTTTTCATCATTGGCAAGACCTTTTGCAATAATAACCGGCAACTTGTCATCACCTTCCAAGAATGCGTATTCAAGGTGAGAAGGAAGATCTTTCAATTCAAGGATAGGTGGTTCCTCGATTGAAGATTTTGGTTCAACACTCATAACTTCCATCGGCAAAAGAAATGGTGGAATAGAAGTATCATCACTAATCAACACCTCATCTTCATTGTCGATTTCATTAGAAGTGAAATCGCCTCCTTGGAATGGAGTGAGATTTGGTGTGGAATTAGCAAGAATCGGATCCAAAATAGTGGGATTGCCACTTGACGAGCTATCGGAAAAACCTAACACTTCTTGTGAAAACTCATCACAAACCACATCAACGATGTCAATGTGATTGATGGTAGCGATTGCATAAACATGAGAAGGTTTCGAGTTTTGAGTAGCGTTTATAACAAGTTCCTCTTCATTGAATCTCAAGGTGATAGTTCTCGCATGAACATCGATAAGCGATCTCGAAGTGTCTAAAAATGAACGACCTAAAATTAGAGGAACTTGAGGATCCGCGGGGATGTCAACTACTATAAAATCAACGGGATAGTAGAACTTCCCCACTTTTACGAAAACATCTTCGGCTACTCCACATGCCATAATTGTAGAATGATCGTCCATCTCGATGGACATGTTCGAAGGAATGAGAGCCGGAAGCGAAAGAGATTTCCAAATGGAAAATGGCATCAAATTAATGCTCGCACCAAGATCGGCCAAGGCGAGGCATTCTTTCATATCTTGTATGTCACAAGGAATGAGAAACTTTCCGGGATCACCAACTTTTTCCGGTATGCGGTTAAGATAAACCGAAGAACAATTAGCAAGCTTTGAAAGCTTTTCCTTATCGCTCATCATACTTTTAAAAGTGGAAGCGAAATGAGGCATATATAACAACGCGTCGGCTAAACTCACATCAAAATGCACTTGTTGAAACATTTTTATAAAAAGCTCGATTTGTTGTTTGTTACGTTCTTGCAACTTCTCTTTGTTTCGTCTCGAAGGGTAGGGTAAAGGTGGTGTGGGTTGGACATTAGGCAACGTCCTTGGAAACTTGGGTTCCACAATTGGTATTGGTTCAACCGTAGGTGTGGTTTGAGTGGTACTTCGTGGGATTGTAATGTGCTCCTTTTCGACCATCACCTCGTGTTCTTTCTCGATTTCCTTATCCTTAGAAGTACTTGGACGAGAGATTGGTTCCTTGAAAGTTTTACCACTTCGTGTAGTAATAACCTTCATTTATCCCTTCGGGTTTGCAATGGTATCACTAGGAAGACCACCCGAGGAAGAGGGTTTACACATGATTGTTCAAACATCTTAGCCATTCGGTCCTCAAATTTTGATTGCCTAGCATCCGCTTTTAATAATTCTTGCTTAATCTCATGTTGTCCTAATTCCATCTTTTGTTGATTTTGTTGAAGACGTTGGACATTTCCTTCCATTTTGTTTGCATGAGTTTTAAGTTCATTAGCAAGTTCATTTTTTAGCTCGTTTTTCAACTCGGATCTTAAGCTAATCATCTCACGTTGCATGTTATCAAATTTAGCATCATTTGCTTTTGCATAATCCAAAAATTCTCCTTGCAAATTTTTAGTGTGAGCATTTTGAAAACCTTGTGTAGTGTTTTGAAAATCACGGTTTTGGTTTTGATTAGAAATTTGTCCATTCCCATTTTGATAATTCCCCTTGTTGTAATTGCGTGTATTGCCTTGGTAATTACCTTGGTTGTTGTTTCGATAATTGTTAACATTTTGGTTTGGTGGAGCTTGATTTTGGCGGGAACCTTGATCGTTTTGGTTGTAAGTTCCCGTTGCTACATAAGCACTCGAAGTGTTACCATCCGCGGTAATGCACTCGGAAAGATCATGAGCTCCTCCACAAGATAAACAACTCTTAGCAACCGCTTTAACCGAAGCGGAATTGGAAGCTTCTTGAGCCTTCCAATGGGACATAAGATTAGCAAATCTATCAAAAAACCGATTTTCCTCATTAGCTTCGTCATGTAAGACATTAATGCTACGAGACGATTGTGACGAAGATGACGAACCCATATTGGCAACACTCAGTGTGTTACGAGGGTTATAAACCTTAGATCTATTTTCAATGATTTGTAAAGCCTCATTTGTCGTCTTGCACTAAAAATTACCACCCGCGGCGGCATTCAAATAATCTCGTTCATGATCATTAAGCCCATTATAAAAAGTATCCACTTGATGCAATTCCGTAAAATCATGGTGTGGACATTCATGTAACATTTCTTTAAATCGTTCCCATGCCATTGAAAAACTTTCATTATATCTTTGCACAAATCGTGAAATCTCATTTTTCAAGTGTGTTGTTTTAGATGGTGGAAAAAATTTGTTCACAAACTTAGAAATGAGATCGGCCCATGTCAAAATCGAATTTGGCGGTTCTTTCTCGAGCCAAATTTTTGCGGGTCCATCCAACGAGTATGGAAACAACATCATCTTAATGGCGTCATGTGGAACATCCTTAAACTTGCTAGTGGCGGTGAGACGGTTGAAATTCCTAATATGGTAATGCGGGTTGTCTTTCTCGTGACCTCTAAACTTATTTTCTTGCAACATCGACATTAAACCCGTCTTAATTTCGAAATTCTCCGCAAGGATGGCGGGAATCACAATAGCCTCTCCAAAACCCTCGGTGGGTGCTTGTAGCAACTCCATCATAGTACGATTAGCCATGACGACTTCTTGTTCTACAATAGGTTCAACAATTGGAGGTTCTTCAACAATTAACGTCTCTTGATTGGCTTGCTTTTGAAGTCGTTTACGAGCTTGTTTTGCTTGATTACGAGTGATCATAAACTTCACGAAGAATGGGAGGTGAGCAAAGAAGATTCTTTTTGGGTGTTTTGTGAATTTTCAATTTTTTTGTGTTTTTGATGATATTTAATTTTTTTGGATTTTGGTGTATCTTCGTAGACAACAATCTACAAAATCTCTCCTCGAATCAAACTCTTGATTAAAGAAGCCTCAAAGGAATGAAAACGATCACGTGGAGTGAACGCCTTCGAATGACTTTAGAACTTTGGTGAAAACCAAATTGTTCAAGAGGGTTTAATCACAAAGAAACCAAGCAAATATATTATACGTAATATTACTTTAGGCGGCAAAACCCTCGATTAGCCTTCAATCTCAAAATACTCACAAGCAAGCAGGGAAACGAGGCGGCGCGAAGCACTTAAGAGCCTTTTTCCTTAGGGTGTATTTTATAATACCCGCCTTATACCCACCTTATAGTTTGTATCTTTCAAAATCGAGCTTCACGGAAGTATTTATCTATTTTTGCCTTTTTCTTTTTGTTTGAGATTCGAATACAATAATTGAGTGATGAAATCCCAATTAAGGTTGTGTTTTCACACTTTTGGAGATATTGTAAATTTATTGTGATACTTAATACAATATAGTAATAATATTTGTACAAGAAAAACCAAGAAAACCGATAATACGTATTAGTAGAGTTCTACTAATACAAATACTATTTGGTTAATATTAAAAACAACAACGCAAACTAATCACGACACACCTCCCCGGCAGCGGCGCCAAAGTGATTGTGGTATATTACACCTCTTAGGAAAAAGGCGTAAAAGTGGTAAGTATCAAACAAATGATTTTAGGAAAAATCAAGTGTTAATGACCCTTAATGGTGTGAAAGTTCGTTTCCCAAGGAGGTATATGTGTGTGAGAAATTTGTTAAATGTTTGTGATTAATGATTGGTTTAGAAGGGGATGAGAAAAGAAATTGACGAAGACGTGAAAATAAAAATTAACAAAAAAATCACTACTAGAAAGTTAAAACGTAGAACCTTAAAAACCACAAAAATAAAAATAAATTCTAAAAATTACCAAAAATTCACCAAAAATCAAAATAAATAAACTAAGAGTTTACCAATGATCAAAACTTTTTCAAACCTTTTAAATAATTAAATATTCAATTTTTAAATGCTAATTAAAGCCCTAAAAATCAAATAAATTATCAAAAAGCCCAAATAAAGATTTTTCAATTGGTAAAACTCTAAAATGACCTAAAAAGATTAAAAACTATTTTTAGAAATTTTAAAACTAATAAAAACTATTTAAAATGATTTAAAATTTATTAAAACTTAAAATAATTATAAAAATTAATCTAAAAGAGATAAAATTATTCTAAAAGTTGCTAAATTCCTATTTTAATGTATTAAATCTAAGAAAAATATAAAAAGTTGGAAAAAGTGAAATTTTAAAAATAATAATAAAATAATAATAAAATATTATTAAAAATCCAAAAATTATAAAAAATTCTAAAAACTTGCAAACTAGTTTATTTTAACCTAAATAATCAGAAAATCAAAGTGAAATTACCAAAATACCCCTATTGGGCCCTCAAATGGGCCAAATCCAAAAACAGTCAACCTAAATGGGCTTTTGGGCCCAAAAAGTCAAACTTGGCCCAATTGACTTGGAAAAGCCCTATCTGACTTAAAATTTAATTCTAAGAACAAAACTCTAAAGGCTCAAAAGCTGAATGTGACCTTATCACAGCTTATTGAACACAAAGCTTATTCTTATTGGGCTTTTCAGCCCATTAAGCCATAAGCTAATGCCATAAGCTCTAATTTGACACACAACCCTCTTTTAGGATAATTAAGAGATCTGTCAAAATAAATTTCCAAAAAGCACACTCAATAAGCCAGAAAATAGAAAAGCAAAAATCCACAAAACGACAAAATAGTCGTTTTTGAGAAATAATGCACCTCAGGACTTGATTCAACTTGCAAAAGCTTTCAAATGGACTCAATAAGCAATATCAATCAACAAAAATACAATAAGCACAACCAATAAGCCAGAATAAGCACCAATGGACTTATGTAAAAGTCAAAGGAGTTGATTTTCTAGTCAAACCTAAAAGTCAACCACCCAAATGCTCAAGTATGAACAAATGGGTCAAAATATGAGCACCTATTACAAAAACAAAGTTGTTGCTGGTTGGAATAAGCTATTGTAGCTTATTGATAAGCTGACACCAAATTTGCACTATCAGTGGCAACCAGCAGGGGAAAGGAGTTCCCACTGCTTTGACTATTTGACCAAGCTTTTATGAGAGTTCTGGTTTGATTCAATTGGAAACAAAGGCACCCTTGTGATCAGTGAATCACAAGGAGTCAATAGCAACAAAAAAATCACAAAATGGTTCACACAATAAGCCACAATAAGCCAAACAGTTAACAGATATGCTCCAGATATGCAAATAAGCAGTTAAGCACTTAATAAGCAGATTTAAGCAAAATAAGCCAACCAAATTCAACAGGATGCATACACAAGATATATAAACTAAGAACAAACACAAAGCAACAAGAATCAAACACTGAATCAAAGCAAACAACAAGATCAAAGCATAAAAAGTTTCTGATGAACAAAAAACAATATGCAGACAAGTTTTGCTGATATACTTGACACTTGATCCAATTTCAAGCCTCAAATCCTTCTTCCCTGGTGTGATTAACTATGATTTAGCACTTGTTAGCCCTAGCCTAAGCCTCGATCTAGGTGTCCTCAAAATCCTAGCCAATTTTACCAAGTATTTAAGATTTTATAGCCAAATCAAGAATCAATGTGTTCAAAACCTCAAATTCTACAAACAGATGAACAATATCACCCAAACAACAGATACCAATACTTGCTAACAACACACAAGCACTTAACAAGCCAGAATCCAAACTTATGCAGTAATCCCAAACACTCCTTAATCAGTCACTTATCAAAGAAACTTGTGATTTCTTCTAATAACCTACTGATTTTAATGATCAAAAACACTTACTAGGCAGCAACTAACACAATCAAACACATAAATTACCAGCACAAACAAAAATACTCAAAATCAAAGCACAAAATCCAAAACAGTCATAAACATGAAATTTTTAGGGGAAACTTAACAAGAGCTTATACCTGCCTTCCACAACATCCTAGGAAGGCCAGCAATGCTCCTTGGACCTTGTTCAACAACTAGAACAAGACCAAGGTACTTCAAATAAGGAGATGCAAATTGCCTTGGTTGATGGTTCAAAGTAGAACCTCAAGGACTTGATATCTTCAACACAAGCAGCAAACAACTCAACCAAGGGCTCTAATCCCTTCACAAGCTTGGTGTCAACAAGCTTGTAAGAGCTTATAGCAAATGGTCAAGGGTTAGTACACAAAATAAACCAAAACAGAACCTAGGATTTCAAGGTTTTCAAACCTTAAAAACCTAATGAAACAAGACGTGCCTTAACCACAAGATTAAGGTACGCCTTAACAATCAAATGGAACTCAGAATTAGGCTACTCAAACACCAAACTTTTAACTAAATCAAAAAGAGATTTCAAAATTTCAGAAATTTAAATTTTATTTAACTTAAAAAGGAATTACAAAGATTAATAGCCTACAACTGGAACAAAGGGACTCTCACATGTTGAGGTCTCCTTTTATAGGCAAATGCCTGGCTAAACACTATTCACAAAACCTAGATGTGATTTCTCTATAACGCCCTTGGTTCTTCTAGACGAATCCTTGGTGTGAGCTGTCCAAAGTGATCAAGGCTGTTTATTTTAGCTTTGGAATGAAGCAAGGATCCTAGGCTGTTGATTTGGACACGTAGGATAACTTAGGGGTTAAGTTGCATTCTGATTGGTTGAGGGGGAATTGGGGGTGGGGTCCATGGTGATGTGATGGGTGAGTTCAAGTGTGGGATGTATACGTGTGAGGGTTAATTACTTTTTGGTCAAGGTAATTTGGATTAACCCTTTGTTGGGTAAAAGTAAAATCTGGGTGGAAGAACATGAATAGTGGACCCCTTTGATCCGTTTTTGGTGGAGTGGAACTTGTTTGGCGCATTTTCAGATTTGAAAGTTTGAAAGTGGCAACTTAGGTCCTTGTGTTTTGAGACTTTTGGTAAACAAAGCATTTCAGCCCTAAAACGTATTCCCGTTTGTTAATAAGTTTCACCATTTGTCACTTTTGGCACAAAACTTTGGAAAAAGAATTTCAAGGGTTATTTTTGCCATTTTTGGATAATTCAAGGGCTGATCTTGGACATTGTTGATCTTCAAAGGTCTTCATTTGTTTCTTTGACTTCATGAGGTACCATTATTGGCAATTTTGATTTGTTGAGGGACTAATCTTGCCATTTCTTCAAAGTTGAAGGACCTTTTGTGTAATTTTGACAAATTTGAGGGACCAAACTTGTAATTATGAATATACAAGGGTTTTAAGTGTCATTTCTTCAATAAATGAGGATCAATTTTGTTTGTCTTCAAGTCTTCAAGGGTATTTGTTGAGAATTCCATGATTAGGGCCCGGTTCTTTGTACGGCTTCGTTTCTCGTGTCCGTTTTTCCTTGTAACTTGTGATCTTTTGTCTTTTTCACGATATCCATACCTAAAATACACAAGTAAACAAACACAAGCATATATATGGTATTTTATGACATTTTTATGCATTAAAAGCCCGAAAAGAACGATGAGATCATGTATAAATGCCATCTCATCACAGCCCCTCTAATTTGCATGATGAGGTCACCCCTCCAAGTATTCATGCACGGTGGATTTTCATGACCTATATTGGCTAATGGTAAAATATGTTAAACAAATTTCATAAGATAAACATAAGGCTTTTCAAACTATAAAACCAGTTTTATGAACATGTTCCAGGTTTTCTAGGACTTATACTTTTCCGCTGCTATTAAGTCTTTATTATGCTTAGTCATTCATACTATGTCTATATCCGTGCACTGAGCGTTTTGCTCAGCCGTTACTTTCCTTTCCATGTCCCAAAACAGCAGGTAACCTAGGGAAGACTCGAGCATTTGGAGGACGTGCATAGGATGGAAGCTGCTAGAGACTTCTTTTCCTTTTTGCCTTCATATACTTATGCTTGCTTAGCATTTCATTCATATCTTTTACTTTATTATGTTTTGGGCTTATGTTTGGGAACCGATGTTTGATTCCGGTTATCCCTATGGTCTTGTAATGTTTCAGACATTTATCCTTGTATGCTTTGATGACACGCCATAATTACGCGTGACATTCCATTTATCAAAATGGGGTGTTACAGCTAATATTGTGAATAGTACTACTAAGAACTGACATCCTCTGTCTGGACAAGTCGCACTTGCCAGTAGCTAAAGGTTCCTACCTACGCTAAATAGATATGCTTTATTTTGCAAACTCAGGATAGTCCGACAAACTTCCTACATATGGGAAATTTGTTGGTTTTTCTGATAATGTCTAGTCGCGGGGTCATGAGCTAGTGCAATAATAAATAAAGAGTTGATGAATTTAAAATGATGGGTGTATAATAGCGTAGCTCTAGAGTCATACTTGTATTCAAATATTTTTTAAACCTATGAATTCACTCAACCATTTGTTGACTTTAAAGCATATGTCTCAGGTGAATGAAGACTAGTGGGCTACGGATGGTGTTATCTTGAAAAGTTATCATTCTAATGAATAAAACTAGATCTTTGGGAAACCTGTGATGTACAATGTATTTACAGTTGTATTTATCAAAACTCTGACGAATAAATGAAAGATAACGTAAAATTTTAATAAAATGTCTTTTTAAGCATTTTCTATTATTGTGACTATGATACCTTGAAAGTAATACCCCAGATTAGCTTCCGCTGCTATATGGTAAAAATGGGGGTGTTACAAAAGGCTTGAACACTTAAAAGAAATAAAAATATTAAGAGCTAATCTTTCTAATGAATCAAAGGAAAAAGAGTTGGTTGTCAATAATTTTCAAAAACTTAAAACCGATTTCGAAACTCTCGAGTCTAAAAAGGTTGAATCGGAAATTAATGCTACCAAACATCTGAAAATGAGATATCAACAGGTTTTACAACATTATTCTTCTACAAAAACGGTTCATTTATTAACTTCATCTGTTGGGAACTAGAACTTGAGCATCTACAAGATTTACCACCTAATCCGGGTTATGCAAAACAAGCTCAGCAAGAAATTCCTAGTCTTTATGATGCGACCCTAATTGGTAAATCGAAAGAGGCTCCATATGTTCTTGATGATGCAGAGACGATTTCACTTACGGAAGAAAGTCGATTAAAAATGCTTTCGAAAAATCTTAAACCATTTGATTGTGAGAAGCCTAATAAATTAGCTTTTGATTTTAAAACACAAAAGGAAATTGATCACGTACCAGCATGTGTGCCTCAAATTTTGTCAAACGATAACCTTCCTAGTACGTCCCATACACTTGTCGAAAAGTAATTACCTAAGTTAATTCCACCAGTACGTATGGTGTCTACAATCTTGAATGAGTTGCGCCAACACTTTGCAAATTCGACAAGGTCATTAAGGAACGTACGACCGCCACGACCATAACTGAAGGTGAATGGAACTTTGAACACGCCGGAGCTGCATTTTTAGATGAAATTATTCCATTTGTGAAAACTATTAAAGCGTGTTTTAGTAATCTTGATCAAAATTTAACTGTAGAAATTAAAGAAGTTCAACGAGTTTTCTATGAAATGGATGATGCTTGATAGGTGTGTAAACACCCATCCTTTTACCACTTAATTCGGGCTAAAACGAGACCAAAACACGTATTTAATATCATTTGTTTGGAATTATGCGTGGTTTTTGTGTTTATTGTGTTTTCAGAGCCAACCGGATGAATATTAAAGAAAACATGGGATTGCACGGGTTTTACTGAAGAAAATGACTCAAGATAAAGTCTATTGTCTGAGAGATGCAAAAGATTTGAAGTCACTGGGCCTATTCGAAGATTTATCGAAGAAAAGGACCAAAGACGGAAGATTTACATAAGTCGAAGAAACTCAAGTCTATTTAACGAAGAAATTAAAAGACGAGTTGAATTTAATCGACGACAAATCCCGAATCAGAATCGAAAACGTCAACTTTTCTGAAAAGACGAGAAGACAAGAAGAAAGGGAGAAAGCCCACTCACCAACCAACCACTAGGACTATATATAGGGTTTTCCTTCACATTTTAGGGAGAGAGTTTTTGTTTTCCTTTTTCCCAGGTTCTTAGGGTCGTAGCATCACCATCACCACTAGGGTGATTGGTGATTTCAATCTTTGTTCTTCAAATCTTATAATTTTAATCTTTGTTTTGTGATTGTTAAAACCTTAATCATTCAATACATCTTTCCATTTCATCTTGTTCTTCATCATCTTTATATTGCAAGTTCTTAAGTTCTTTTGTGATTGAGTTTGATCTTAAAAAGTTGTTGATTTAGTGTTTTTATTGGTGGGATTTGTTACTTATGGTATTTAAATGATTTGTGTTTAATTTGGTAAAACGTTTTTGAGTATTTGGTTTGATTTTGATTAAAATTCGAGCTCCCTGTTTTTCGTATTTCTGCTACTGTTCTTGATTCCCAGAACTTTCCGAATAGCATTCTTAAGTTTACTTTATTCGGAATATTCTAATTATTCCGGATAGAGCCCTCTTCTATTCATTATTCGGAATATTCTATATATTCCGAGTAGGGGTTATTTTCCGAATAGCACTTACTTTCCGCATAGACCATATTTTCCGAATAGAGCTTGATTTTCCGAATGGACCCCATTTTCCGAATAGACATTATTTTCCGAATAGAGATCTGTTTTTCCGCATAAGCCATCTTTCCGAATAGGACTTGTTTTCCGATTAGGAACCTTTTTTCCGAATTCCATCTTTATTCCGAATAGAGTATGTTTTCCGCATAGACTTATTTTCCGAATTGAGCACATTATTTTCCGCATAATAGACTTATTTTTCCGCATAGACCACTTTTTCCGCATAGGGCATTTTCCAGTATTAATTCAAGTGTTGCTTTTTAATTGTTGATTGTTTTAAGTTTAAGTCTTTCTTTACTGATTTCCCTGTTTAGTAGATTAGAAAACCAAACCCATTTTTGGACACCAAGAACAAATCATTCCACTTTAAACTGAGATCAATTCGAGAGGATATCGAGAGAAATCTGAACCCAATAAAATTGCTTGTATCAAATGGCGCCGCTGCCGGCTCTTCTCGTTAAGATCAAAAGTTTTTTGTGAGAACTTGGATTTTGGGATCCGTTCCCCGTGAACGTTACTTTTTCACAAAAATTTCAAAAAATCCTAAAAATATAAAATTTTCAAAAATACAAAAAAAAAACAAAAAAATTAAAAAACATAAAAACCAAAAATATTTTTGCTTTGTTTTTCTTTGTTCGTTCTTTTGCAGGTGTATGCGCACTCGATCCACGTCATATCAAGAGCCCGAGCCTCTCGATCACTTAGACATGGCCGGTGTACCACCTCAAAACAATAATAACAACAACAACCCGCCTTTCAACAACATGAACAATAACAACAACAATGAGCCCCTTCCGGATAATCGCCCGATGATTGAATTGCTGCAAGCTCATGTAGATGGTAACACGGATCCAATTGTCATACCTCCAATTGCCGCCAACAACTCTGAGCTAAAATCAGGCTTTATCCAGATGGTCTCCGCTCAACCATTCTTGGGACGTACCATTGATGATCCACACGACCATATCAAGACATTCTTGCAACTAACAAACACGGTCAAATTCAATGGTGTTCCACAAGAGGTTATAAGGTTACAACTTTTTCCCTTTTCTTTAGAGGGACAAGCCCGACATTGGCTTGCTAATGAACCGCCACAGAGTATTCTCTCGTGGACGGATTTGGAAACAAAGTTCATCAATTACTTTTTCCCACCCTCTCGTACTACCGCTTTGCGGAATGAAATCATAAATTTTGAACAAAAGTACGATGAGTCGTTCAGTGAATCTTGGGATCGTTTTAAAGATCTTTTAAGAAAATGCCCACAACATGGTTTTACCAAAGTACATCAAATTAATACTTTTTACAATGGTTTAAGCATGAGTGACCAAGATTCACTGAACAGTGCCTCGGGGGGTAATCTATTGGCTAAGACTTCCAATGCTGCTTGGGACATCATTGAGAATAAATCTCGTGTGCAAACCAAGAGTGTTAGGACTAATGTCGCTAGTGCTAGCACTAATGACAGCGACAAGCGATTGGACAAAATCACTACGCTTCTTGAATCGCTTGTCAACCACACCGTCAGCAACAACAACAGCAACAACGCTAAAAACGCCCAAGTTAACGCTGTCAGCCAACCTTGTGATATATGCGGTGGTCCTCACTCTTACACCACTTGTACCGCCACCCAAGATTACCCTGCTGAGAATGTGAATGCGGCATATGGCACCTATCCTCAACCTGCTTATCAAACTAGACTTCAAGGTGACCGTAGTTTGCTTAGCTACCGTAGCAACAATTATCTTTCCCCACCTGGTTTTCCCCCAACCAACTCAAACCAACAACAAAACCTAAACCGCCCTCCTCAGCAACAACAACAACCTCGACAACCATACATCCCACCTCACAAGCAGCAACAACCACCTCAACGTAACAACCAAGTTTACCAACAACCTGCTTATCAACCACCCGCATACAATGCTCCTCCCAACCAACCCACCGCTCTTCACCAAGAAGTGGAAACTTATATGAGGACTAACGATGTGATAGTGGGAAATCTTCAGAAAGAAGTGCTCAACCTGAAAGCGGACTTGGTCAAGCAAGGAAACGATTTGAGAGCCGACATGAGAAATACGTTGGATAGCTAAACTAATGATCTAAGGAACATGATGGCTAGTTTCTTCCAAGGTAATCAACCCTCTTCTTCGGGTACTCTTCCGAGTAACACCGTTGCGAACCCAAGAGGGGAGATGAAAGCAATCACCACTCGAAGTGGCAAAGGTACCAAGGAACCCGAGCTTCCTACACCTCCACCGGTGATTGTGACTAAGGAGAACGAGTCACCTGCTCCTATTCCTCATCCTTCTCCTTCCCCAATTTCTCCACCTATTCCTTCTACCCCTCCTCCACCCGTGGTTGTGAGTGATCCTATTCTCCCAAAGCCTTCCTCTTCTTCCAATATACCTTATCCATCTAGGTTGAGGAAAGAGAAGCAAAAGAGCAAGGACGATATTCAAGTTTCGAATTTTCTTAAGATGTTCAAACAATTGAATTTTAACATCTCCTTCGCTGTGGCTCTCGCTCACATGCCCAAATACGCGAAAATGTTTAAAGATCTTCTGAGCGACAAGGAAAAGCTCCTCGATATTGCCAACACCCAACTTAATGAGAATTGCTCTGCAGTGCTCTTAAGGAAATTGCCAATCAAGCTTGGTGATCCGGGTCGTTTTCTTATCCCTTGCAATTTCTCGGGAGTAGAGAATTGCATGGCCCTAGCCGATCTAGGTGCCAGTATTAATCTCATGCCTCTAAGTGTTTGAAAGCAATTATCTCTCCCAGAGCTAGTCCCCACTAAAATGACTTTGGAATTAGCTAACCGTACGGTTGCTTATCCAGTGGGGATAGCCGAAGACGTCATTGTAGGAGTCGACAAATTCACCTTTCCTGCTGATTTTGTTGTCGTCGACTACGAGATGGAACCCCATGTACCACTGATTGTTGGTCGTCCATTCTTAAGGACCGGTCGCACTCTCATTGATGTTGAAGCCGGTGAGCTTATCATGAGAGTGGGTGACGATAAAGTAGTCTTCAACATGGGAAAGTTGTCTAAACAACCTTATTCCAACGAGAGTGTTAATTGTATTGACGTTCTGGATGAGGCTTGTGAAGCACACTTTATTGATGCTTGCAAAAGTATTCCTTCCTCTCTTCCCAATGTTGAGACCGTGTCCTCTATTGATTCATCGTTGTCTCTATTTGGAGATAGTGATTTATTTTGGAACAATCTTGAAGACACCATGGGAGATGTGAATTTAGCTACTAATGATTCTCCTATCGATAGGGATGAAGACATGAATTTCTTTGACAATCTTCTCACCGAAGACAATCCTTCGCCTCCATCTCCCACGGTCATTGCTATCGATACTCCGACTTTGAAAACGCCTCCCGTCGAAAATCCTCCGGATTTAGAGCTTAAGGAGTTGCCGCCCCATCTTGAATATGTATTCCTTGACGAAGAGAAGAAGTCGCCAGTCATCATTGCTAAGGATTTGAAGGATGAAGAGAAAGCCCGACTTGTCGCTGTGTTGAAAGATCATAAGAAGGCTATTGCTTGGAAGATTTCAGATATTCATGGAATTGATCCTCACTTCTGCACGCACAAAATTCTCATGGAGGATGACTATAAGCCCACTATTCAAAGCCAACGAAGGGTGAATCCAAAGATACATGAAGTCATCAAAACAGAGGTTATCAAACTTCTTGATGCGGGTATGATTTACCCTATTTCGGATTCACCATGGGTTAGTCCAATCCATTGTGTGCCCAAGAAGGGCGGAATAACCGTTGTTCCCAATGAACACAACGAGTTAATTCCTACCCGTCTCGTTACTGGGTGGAGAATTTGTATAGACTACCGCAAACTAAATGATGCCACGAGAAAGGATCATTTCCCTCTACCTTTTATGGACCAAATGCTTGAACGTTTAGCAGGTAATTAATATTACTGCTTTCTTGATGGTTTCTCGGGTTATTTCCAAATACCCATCGATCCCCAAGATCAAGAGAAGACAAAATTCACTTGTCCGTATGGCACATTTGCTTACAAAAGAATGCCTTTTGGCTTATGTATTGCGCCCGGGACTTTCCAAAGGTGCATGTTAGCTATCTTCCATGACATGGTTGAACAAACCATGGAAGTCTTCATGGATGATTTCTCAGTCTTCGGGGATTCCTTCTCTTCTTGCCTTGCCAATTTGGAACGTATGCTTAAGCGGTGCGAAGACACTCGCCTTGTTCTGAATTGGGAAAAATGCCATTTTATGGTAAAAGAAGGCATCGTGCTTGGACATAAGATCTCGAAAGCTGGTCTTGAAGTAGACCATGCTAAAGTCGATGTTATCGCAAAGTTGCCTCAACCTTCAACCGTGAAGGGTGTGAGAAGTTTCCTGGGTCATGCGGGCTTCTACCGTCGATTCATCAAAGATTTTTCTCAAATCGCTCGCCCGATGACCCACCTCTTGGAAAAAGATACTCCTTTTACCTTCTCCAAAGAGTGTCTTGAAGCCTTCAACTCGCTTAAGGATAAGCTTACTAAGGCACCCGTCTTAGTTACCCCTAATTGGGAGCTTCCCTTTGAGTTGATGTGCGATGCTAGTGATTTTGCTATTGGAGCGGTTCTTGGACAAAGAGTGAACAAACACTTCCAACCGATCCATTACGCTAGCAAGACAATGACAGGGGCACAATTGCATTATACGACAACCGAAAAAGAGCTTTTAGCTGTTGTCTATGCTTTTGAAAAATTCCGCCCCTATCTTGTCCTTTCCACCACAATTGTGTACACCGATCATTCCGCGCTGAAGTTTTTGTTGACAAAGCAAGATTCCAAACCAAGACTTCTTCGCTGGGTTTTGCTGCTCCAGGAATTTAAAATCGAAATTCGCGATAAAAAAGGAGCAGAAAACCTAGCCGCGGATCATCTTAGCAGACTTGAGGATCCATACCAAGGGGATCATCCGAACAAAGAAATCAATGATTCTTTTACCTTGGAGACCTTAATGTCTATAAACCCGAAGCCGAATGAAACCCCGTGGTTTGCGGACTTTGCAAACTACTTGGCGGGTGGAATTCTCAAGGAAGGGTTGACGTCTCAACAAAAGAAGAAGTTCTTCACCGACATTAAGACTTACTTTTGGGACGACCCTTACCTATTCAAACAATGTGCCAACCTGATTATTCGCCGATGTGTTGATGGACCGACAGTGTCCGAAATCCTTGATGCCTGCCACAAAGGACCCACCGGTGGTCACTTTGGTCCCAACTACACCGCCAAAAAAGTGTTTGATTCAGGATTTTATTGGCCCTCCATATATCGTGACGCTCACGATATGGTTAAAAAATGTGATGCTTGCCAATAACAAGGCAAGATCACACATAAAGACGAGATGCCTCAGAATTTCATTCAAGAGTGTGAAATCTTTGATGTTTAGGGTATCGACTTTATGGGGCCATTCCCTTCTTCTAAAGGAAACAAATACATCCTTGTAGCCGTTGACTACGTTTCAAAGTGGGTTGAAGCCAAAGCTTTACCTACTAATGACGCAAGGGTGGTTTGTAACTTTTTGAAAGCTCTTTTCGCTAGATTCGGTGTGCCTCGTGCCATTATTAGTGATCGTGGGACTCATTTTTGCAATGACCAATTCGCAAGAGTCATGGCTAAGTACGGTGTAAATCATCGTCTTTCCATAGCCTACCACCCACAAACTAGTGGCCATGCTGAAATATCCAACCGAGGACTAAAGCGAATTCTGGAAAGAACCGTGGGAGAGCATCGTGCCTCATGGGCTGATAAACTTGATGATGCTTTGTGGGCTTTCCGTACTGCTTATAAGACCCCGATCGGCTATACGCCTTATCGTCTTGTGTACGGGAAAGCGTGCCACCTCCCCATTGAGTTGGAGCACAAGGCTTATTGGGCCTTGAAGTGGGCTAATTTTGATATCAACAAAGCCGGTGACCTACGCAAGATCCAACTCAATGAGCTCAATGAACTCCGTAATGAGGCTTATGAAAATTCTTTAATCTATAAGGAAAGGACTAAGCTCATTCACGACTCCAAGATCAAAAACCGAGAGTTCCATGTTGGAGACAAAGTCTTACTTTTTAACTCTCGGTTGAAAATCTTTTCGGGCAAGCTCAAATCTCGTTGGTCCGGCCCATTCACCATCGCCTAAATTTTTCCATATGGTACTCTCGAGCTCGCTCAACCTAATGGACCTAATTTTAAGGTTAATGGCCAACGAGTGAAGTTGTACTTTGGTGAGGACACCTCTCACGAGGTGATTCCACCCCTCACCACGTTCCCCATGAACTAATTTTGGGTCGAGTCAGGCTCGTGACTCGATTATCAAAAACAAGCGCTCCTCGGGAGGCAGCCCGAGTATCTATCCCTTTAACCCCCTAAGTGTAGGGGAGGACCTATTTTGGTCGTTTGTGTTTGTGTGGTGATGTGATTACAGGGATAACTGCACTCTTGGAATCTTTGAAGAACCGTGCTCCCGTGTTATCCGAAATCCGGTTCTATCTCTCAACTATCGTGATTCAATTTTCTTCATACTCACATTTGAAATTGATCACGTTAGTCGTCTCTTCCTTAACTTCAGTTAACCAACGTGCACAATGTCATAAGTGTAGGGGAGACTTTTCCCACATGCTTAAACATTGAGGACAATGTTTATCTTAAGTGTAGGGGGACTTATATCGAAGTTTTAAGTGGACTTTTCCATGAAAATGCCTTCATTTAACCGGAAAATCCTATTTTTCGACATTTTTCAAATTTTTTATTAACTTTCGCCATTTAGTCGTAATTTTTAAATTTCTATCGTTGCTTTCATATGTATATATTCCATAATAAAGTTAAAAATTTTAATAAAGTGGTGTAGCTAGTTTAGAAGTCTTTGACATATTAGGCCCGTTGCGTTTATTTTGAGTCAACCCGAATAGACTTATCCAAGTTTATTCTAGCTAGTATCCTTAACCATGTAGACCTTAATTGGTTTATTAGACTAAGTGTCCACGAGTCTCATTACTTGAGATTTTAAATTGTGGAGGACGAGAAATGATAGAGTCAATTATAAGTCGGTATTCTTGCACAAACTCACTTGGTGTAATTATTTGCCTATTCTCCCATCACTTGCTAATAATTTATCTGCAATAAGTAAGGTCGTACGATTTGAAAGGTTACTTAGCTTCTAGCCCAAGATCGTTTAAAAGTTGCTCGGTAATGATAAGAGTTCATAGCCACGGCATAACTTATGAAGCGGGGCGCGAAGATTGGCGAGTCCGAAAAGGCCCTAACAAGGCATGAGGATTCAATTTTATTGCTGAAGATCCAAAGTGATGTGAAAAGCATTATTCCTAAAATCAATATGAAGGATCAAGACTCACGACGAAAAGCAATCAACTCCCATAAAGATCATGGAGAAGTCTATCCGAAAAGACCCTAACAAGGTATGAGGATAAATAGATCCAAGTCCGAAAAGGAGGCGGATCGTTGTATCTCAAAATCCCAATTAGAGATTGAAGAAATAATCATGAAGTCGTGGTCAACAAAGTTGGAGTACCCCTCAAAAGTCTCCAAGTGAAGAAACTCTATTATGATGAGAAGACCATTATCTCAAGAACGTCTCTCAAGATATGAAGTATGAAGTACATGCCAAGTATCGGCCCGAGAAAGGTCTCAAATCGTGAACCGAGTTATGCCAAGATATGAACTTTTTGATATCCCGAGAAGCAGTTTTAAGAGATTTTGTCCTTTAGCTAACTATTGATCAAATCGTCCTACTTTGCTTTCAGCCTAAATAAACTATCGAAATAAGTCCAAAAATGCATCTTCATGATCATTCTAAGACAAAAATAAAATATAAGAGATACACCTAGGAATAAGGGAGTTTAAGCATTTAATTAAGCCATGTGTGGAAGTGTTTGAATTGCTAACTTATAATAACAATGATCTCGTTTTTAAGCTTAGTTCGGGGAACGTGAAACTTGAGGATGATAAATCTTCGCAGCACCAAAGGCCTAATGTAAGTCCTTGATTTCTTTGCAAGTTATTTCCATCCTTTTGTTTACTTTAAAGTTTTAATTTCTCTTAGTACTTTAAATTTTATTTAGTAGTATTTGAATAAGGCCAAGGTTGATTGATTATGAGAAAAGTGTAAAATTGCTTTATCACTAAGCATTGCATGAGGGCATGGCAATGGTTAAGTGTAGGGGATTTGATAGGTGTGTAAACACCCATCCTTTTACCACTGAATTCGGGCTAAAACGAGACCAAAACACGTATTTAATATCATTTGTTTGGAATTATGCGTGGTTTTTGTGTTTATTGTGTTTTCAGAGCCAACCGGATGAATATTAAAGAAAACATGGGATTGCACGGGTTTTACTGAAGAAAAGGACTCAAGATAAAGTCTATTGTTCGAGAGATGCAAAAGATTTGAAGTCACTGGGCCTATTCGAAGATTTATCGAAGAAAAGGACCAAAGACGGAAGATTTACATAAGTCGAAGAAACTCAAGTCTATTTAACGAAGAAATTAAAAGACGAGTTGAATTTAATCGACGACAAATCCCGAATCAGAATTGAAATCGTCAACTTTTCTGAGCAACACAGCTCTGAACCCGCGCTTCATGAGATGGGACCCGGTGCTATAAGTTCCGGATTAGTTCCCAACAATCCTACTTCTACATCATTTTTACCACCATCAAGGCCCGAGTGGGATAAACTGTTTCAACCGTTGTTTGATGAATTCTTTGATCCCCCGACTGATGAAGTTCCAGCACCTGTAGTAATTGCTCCAATACCTGAAGTGGTTGCTCAAGTTAATGAACCTTTATCTAATGCATCTACAATTCACATTGAACCGGATGCACCTTCACCAAGTGATTCTCAAACTACACCTGAATCATCACCCCTACTTGTGCCTAATGATGTGGAAGTGGATTCTACTGATCACGACCTGGAATATGCTCACTTGCAAGAGCTTCCTTTCTTTGGTGTAGCGATCCCTGAAAACCCTTCAGCCGCATCTACCTCAAAAGAAGCTCCATCTATTGTTCACTCCAGACCACCTAGGATTGAAAACCATAGCACTAAATGGACAAAAGATCACCCAATTAGGAATGTTATTGGAGATCTAGATCGACCAGTCTCTACACGCCATCAATTACAAGAGAGTGCACTATATTGTTACTTTGATGCATTTCTCTCTGAAGTTGAACCCAAAAATTGGCAGCAGGCTATGACCCAATCATCTTGGATTGAAGCTATGCAGGAGGAACTCAATGAATTCAAACGACTAGAAGTATGGGAATTGGTTCCTCGCCCTGACAAGGTTAACATCCTTACTTTGTTATGGGTTTATAAGGTTAAACTTGATGAGATGGGTTCGGTATTGAAGAATAAAGCAAGATTGGTCGCTAGAGGATATAAACAAGCCTTGGGTATAGACTTTGAGGAATCTTTTGCTCCTGTGGCTAGATTGGAGGCGATTAGACTATTCCTTGCGTTTGCTGCTCATATGAACATGATCGTCTATCAAATGGATGTGAAGACGGCATTTTTGAACGGTGAACTAAGGGAAGAGGTTTATGTTAGTCAACCGGATGGGTTCGTCAGCACGGAGTCTCCTAATCACGTGTACAAGCTTAAGAAGGCTCTCTATGGGTTGAAACAAGCTCCACGCGCGTGGTATGATCTCCTGTCAACATATCTCATGTCGGAAGGCTTCTCCAAAGGCAAAGTGGACCCCACTCTATTTACTCTCAAGGACGGCAACGACATGCTTCTGGTACAAATTTATGTTGATGATATAATTTTTGCTGCCACTAACATAGAATTGTCTAAACAATTTGAGAAGATAATGTCCACACGCTTTCAGATGTCGATGATGGGAAAAATCTCATTTTTCTTAGGATTACAGATTTCTCAGAATCCCAGAGGCATCTTTATTAATCAATCCAAATATGCTCTAGAATCTCTTAAGAAATATAACTTTGAGAATTGTGACCCCGTAGACACTCCAATGGTGGAGAAATCCAAGTTAGATGAAGATAGGGATGGGATTATTGTCGATCCGAAACTTTACCGTGGAATGATTGGCACCCTTCTCTATCTGACTGCTAGCAGGCCTGATTTACAATTTGCTGTATGCATGTGTGCCCGGTATCAGGCTCGGCCTACCGAAAAGCACTTACATGTAGTTAAAAGGATCTTTCGGTATCTAAAAGGAACACTTCATCGTGGTCTATGGTATCCGAAAGATTCCTCGATTGCTTTAATATCATACGCAGATGCCGATCATGCTGGATGTCAAGATACGAGGCGTAGCACTTCTGGATCTATGCAACTCCTAGGAGATAGATTGATCAGTTGGTCTTCAAAAAGGCAGAAAAGCGCTGCAATTTCTAGCACGGAGGCTGAATACATCGCCATGTCCGGTTGTTGTGCTCAAGTCCTTTGGATGAGATCACAATTAACTGACTACGGTCTTGGTTTTAACAAAATCCCGATGTATTGTGACAACAAGAGCGCCATTGCCCTTTGCTGCAACTATGTTCAACACTCCCGGGCCAAGCACATAGACATTCGCTACCATTTCATTAAGGAGCAGGTGGAGAACGGAGTGATCGAGCTGTATTTTGTCACTACTGAGTATCAGCTGGCGGATATGTTCACCAAAGCCTTAGATCGAGGACGAATCTAGTTTTTGATCGACAAGCTTGGCATGAAATCATTCACTCCAGCGACTCTCAAAGAGTTGGCAGAAGAATCAGCTGAATAGTCGTGGTAAACTATTCAGAGTATCCTTTGGTTGTGATCATGTATATTATCGTAAATATATAAACCACAAAAAGAAAATACAAAAATATAAAACCAAGAAAAACCATAAAAAATATAAAACCTAGAAAAACCATAAAAATTATAAAATCAAGAAAAACCAAAAATATTTTTCGTTTTAAATCGGGCATGTCTTTTAGTACGGTAATATTTACGGCCTTAGAAATGTCGATCAATATTGACACGGTGCCATAAATAGAGTCCGTATAAAAGTTGTACATTTTTAAAACATGCCCATTATGGCTTGTAGTTATTTCAGACTGCAACCCGGTTTTCATATTAAAGTCACGTATTTCCTTGGAAAACGTTGGCTCAGAACGGGAATTAATTTTCTCGGGCGTGATTTACAAGCCAAATCATGCAAAGGGATCAAGTTTACTTTATAACTTGGTCTGACACGAATTCGTGTACGTCTTAGTGCATTAATTTGTTAAAATAAGAGAAATCTTATTGACACCACGAATCAAAATTTTTCAAGAGATAAATTGGAAATGCTTTCATCACTATTTGACTCTTTAAACAATGACTACAGCTCTTTAAATAGAAAACGGGTCATTGTTTAAGGGGGAGAAAATAGTAAAATCATCTTCGTCATTAAAATGGATTTTCAAAAGTGATTGTGAAAATTAAGGGCTACATGGTAATTGAGTGGTTTTGCTTTAGAAAACAACTAGTGTTCGTTCTAAGTGATAGGCATTGCTTTTAGATTTTGGGGATATGCTAATAGATTGTGTTTGCTAAGTTATGTGTAAGTAAAACAAGGATTAAGTGCAATGAAAAAGTTAGAAACAAAAAGAAAAACGGAGTGAAATTGGAGGACTTAAAGTGACATGTTGTGAAAGATGATTAGAATTTGACCTAAGTCAAATAACACACCCCCCGCCCCCCTATTTTCTAATCACTGTTCTCCTATTCATTTGCCGCCATTGTTGCATTATCACACACACAAACAAGCATTCCAACATCCCGTCTAATCACTCCATCCTGTTCATTCAATAAGGTAATCTACATCATATTTTAACTTATGAATTCGTCTAAATCGCCATCTATATCCTCTTAATTGATTCAGATAATTAACAATTATCAGATTTAGGGTTATTCCTTAATTAGGGTTAATTGATAAGGGATTTATGGTGGGTTTTGCTCGGAATAGGTTAAATGATGAATATATTGCCTTAGTTTGCCTTAGAAACTCACAAACGCGCTAGATTCATCATCTGAGTTTAGTTTGTAAAAGTTCCGGATGAACGTGGCTTAAAACTTCCGAATGAAGGAAGTTCCGAATGAAGAACTTCCGGATGAAGGAAGTTCCGAATGAAGAACTTCCGAATGAAGGAAGTTCCGAATGAAGGAATGTTCCGGATGAAGGAAGTTCCGAATGAATAACTTCCGGATGAAGGAAGTTCCGAATGAAGAACTTCCGGATGAAGGAAGTTCCGAATGAAGAACTTCCGAATGAAGGAAGTTCCGAATGAAGGAATGTTCCGGATGAAGGAAGTTCCGAATGAATAACTTCCGGATGAAGGAAGTTCCGAATGAAGAACTTCCGGATGAAGGAAGTTCCGAATGAAGAACTTCCGGATGAAGGAAGTTCCGAATGAAGAACTTCCGGATGAAGGAAGTTCCGAATGAAGAACTTCCGGATGAAGAAGTTCCGAATGAGGAGAAGTTCCGAATGAGAAAATGTTCCGGATGAAGATGTTCCGAATGAGGAAAAGTTCCGGATGAGTTGTTTGATTGTTTGCATGCTATATATGTACTTGTTGTTTTATGAGATGTGTTATGCTTAGAAGTAAGAATGATATATATCTATATGCTTTTGTGCATCAACCTTTCATGTCTTATCTTAAGCAGATACAATGACTAATCCAACGGTACAAGCAATCCAAGAATCTAGAGAAGCCGATATTGCTAAAGCTCGAACCCTTAAGTTTACACCCAACAACTATAGGCTGAAGCAAGTTTCTAAATCCACTCACCATGGGTTTAAGGTCGCCATAGCCATTCTTGATAACTCTCATTTCAAGAACGCCCTTAGGAGTACAGCCTCGGTGCCTTATGAGTATATGTTTGAATTTTGGGCAACCAAGGAAATCACTTCGAACAAGATCACCTTCACCATCGACAACAAGCAGCAGACACTCACCGTTTCAGACTTCCGTAAGATTCTTGGTATACGGGATACACCCAAGGGCATGTCTTTCTCAAGGGATCCTACTAAAGATGAACTCGCGGAGTTATTTGACGCACTTGGATGTCCGGAAATACGAGTTGCATCTGAGTTTACTACTGCTAAGGTAGGACAACCCTGGAGAGCTTTGATGGGTATTCTCAGTAAATGCCTTACACCAAAAACGAATGGCCATGATGCTTTGCGCAGTCCGATAATGAACCTCTTCTATGGCATGTACAAAGCTTCAAATTCAGATTATGCTTTGTTGATATGGGAAGAATTCACCTTTCAACTTTTCTACAACAAGAAGCTGAAGACAAACTTCTTTCCTTATCCTCGGTTTATTAAGCTAATCATTAATTATTTTATGAAGCTTGATACTACTATTGATAGGCGTACAGCAGGTCGCTATCACACTGAAGAAGCTGATGATACTGTAGATCTGAGGCATGAAGGACCGTCTATTGGTGTGATTCCGGGTCCTGTTCCTGATTACCTTCTATCTGATAAAATCAAAGGTTCTGCAGATTACAAGCTACTACAATTAGAAATCCAGAGGCTGAAAGCAAACCTTCAAACTGGAGAAGACTCATCCACAACGGTTAAGAGTAAAGGTAAACGCAAACAACCAGCAGCGTTACCTGAACCCGAACCCAAGAAGAAGAAGACAGAGGGTAAGAAGGGAAAGGGTAAGGATTTGATGCGTCTACGTGACGAACAAGATATTGTTGATCCTACTCTTGATAAATCCGAGCAACAAATGATGAAGATTGCTATTAAAAGGAGTAGGAAAGATACAGGCGGTAGTGGTTCAGGTGCGAGGGTAGATATCGAGGATGAGTACGAGGAACCGCATGATGTTGATGAGTTTGGGTCACCTGAAAACTATTCCACTTCGAAGGAACCATCAATCCCTATTTCAACAAGTGTGGAAAAGGAACCTGTTGCTCCTACGCTCATGGTGACAACTCAACCTTTGGCAACTCTACCTCCACCAATCCAACCCTTAACAACCCGACCAACCCGACCGGCTTCCACACCATTTCTTCCACCACCCATAATCCCTATCCTTAGTACAGCAGTAACAACCGAGCCCATTCAATCAACCCAGAGCAGCTCTGCAACATCTGCAATGGCTGCATTAGTGATGGCCGAAATGCTTGACAATCACAAACGCGAAATGGATGAACTTCGCCAAGAGTTGCAAAGACGAGCTCAAAGGGAAGAAACATCTCAGAAAGCCCAAGAGGAGATGATTGCTAAGTTCACTTCAGACATGGAGTTAACTCGAAAAGCACATGCAGAAGAACTTGCTCGGGTTAAGCAGGCTGAGGCTGATAAGCATGCTGCACGCATTACCAGACTTCAAGCGATGAGGGACAAATATAAGGAACAAAAAGAAGCACTTGAAGCATCTGTGAAAGAAAGAGTGCAAGAATCCGTTGAATCCTTAATGCCTAAACTTCGCGATGAGTTGAAGACACTTGCTGCTGACAACTTGATGGTCAAATCATCCAACCCTTCAGAAGCCGCCTACAAGATTGCTTATGACCTGACGGATTTTGAATTGAAGAAGATCCTTAAGGCTCGTATGGTGGAACTTGGGTCGTATGATAAGTCGAGGATTCAACGGGCTCTATATAAATCCCTGAATGATGCTATCATGGAGGATGATAAATTATTCAAGACGTTTGGAAGTGTGGTACCATATCACATCTTACCTGAGGAAGAAAGGGAAGAAAGTGAAGAAGAGGGTACGGGTGAAGAAGAGGAAGAAGAAGAAGAAGAAGGAGAAAAGGATAAAGACGATGACGAGGGTGGTGATGATGATGAGGATGATGAGGATGATGAGGATGATGATGAGGATGATGATGATGATGG
Source organism: Glebionis coronaria (assembly GCA_025667525.1). Lineage (NCBI taxonomy): Eukaryota > Viridiplantae > Streptophyta > Magnoliopsida > Asterales > Asteraceae > Glebionis > Glebionis coronaria. Next base: position 268,111,185 of record CM046876.1, read on the forward strand.
CGACGATGGTGGTGATGAGAATCAGGAGAGTGTTAGGGATAGTAACGGGGATGACAATCAGGATGATGATGGGGGTGAACAGCCGAAAGAGGGAGACAAGGTTACCAGCTCCAAGAAAACTGCGGCTAAGACTGGAACCAAGTCCACAAAAGATGCAGCACAGAAGGACAAATCGACATCCTCGGAATCAAGACGAACTAAGTGGCGCCACGATGTGAATGCCACTACAGCGTCTTCGGCTCCCGGTATCTCTATTGCTGTATCTTTACCTATTACCACTAACCCCATTAGTTCTGTTGTTGTTGCTCCTGTGATCGCAGAATCAGTGACGGAACCCGAAGCTGCACAACACTCACCAGTTCACGACACTGCTGAAATGCCTGAAACTGAACCAACAGATGTTCGCACTTCAACTCCTCAACAACAAGTTCAACAATCTACGGTTCCTAAACCAAGCATTCGTGCCTGGGAAGACACGTTGGAGATAGACGAGTCTGCACCACCACAGGCTTGGATCACGGCAGCAGCACAATATGATCCGATCACAGATGCTGACAAAGATGTGCTGTATCTCCGTATCCGAAGTCCGATTGACTTATGTGCATTTCTTACTCATGAGTATAAGACTTCGGTTACTCCATCCTTGGTGAAGAAAGCACTGAAAGATAAGAGACTGCGTGCCAAAACCCGTTTACCCCGAATGGAGCTCGAGTACTATGCTGATGAGATCCTGAAGGCTTTGAAAACTGTTCAACGGCCAGGACTTCATGAATCAGAAAGAGCTCCACCTCCAATGGATCCTGCTCAAGATAATCAGATTACTCTTGACTTCTTCGTCACCAATGATCTTGAGTATCTTATGAAGGGGTCATCAAAGTACGCAACATCCCTGACTTTGTTGAAAGCTGCCAACTGGGGGACAATACCCTTCATCGAGGAAAAGGTAAATCGACTCTGGGTCCCAAAAATGAATCGTAATTATGATATGTATGCTGTCATAGGTGCATCTCATTGGGACGAACGAGTCCGAAGGGCGTACAGGGGTTGCTGCTTGGTCAATTCTGGAAGCAATGTTAGATCCGACATCCGCATCTCCAGCATCCTAGGAATGAAAACTGAAGCCAAGAACGGCTACTATCATGTGACGGAGATTCGTTTGAAAAGGGAGGATGACAGGGAATACAAAATCCAGCAAGGAGATTTTTCCATCATTCGCCTTGAGGATATCGAAGATATGCTGCTTCTGATGACCCGAGATCAACTTACTCACATTCCTCGTGAAGACCTGATTGCTTTGAATACAGCACTTCGTATGTTCACACGAAGCGTTGTCATCAAGTCACGAGTTGAGGATCTTCAGTTGGGAGTCGAAAGCTATCAGAGGAGGCTCAATTTAACCCGTCCTGTGAATCAAGTGCTACCTCAACACGTAGAAAGATGTCCATATACCGGAATTTCTGTCCCGAATTACGGCATTTTCTATTTGAACAGTCGAGGTTTGATGAAGTTTATGAGGGTGGGGGAGCTCCACAAGTATAGCGATGGCACTCTTATACAAGTCAGAGATAAGTTGGAGCATCTGAACTCGGGTGGGACTTTGCCAGAGATGACGGAGGATTGGCATCCGGGTTACCGGCAGATGGCAAAGTATGTGATCAAAAAGATCGATCAAAAGCTCCGTGAACGTAGATTGATGAGGAGCTTGGAAAGATTCGTGGGTGGAAGACCGTATTTAGTGCACCACAAGCTACTGCAACGATCCATCTGATGGGTCGTACATCTCAGGTCACTTTATATTGGTTTTCAATTGTGAATATGTATATTTGTGAATAATGTGCTTGTATGGCTTGCTGTAGTGTTAAGGTATGATAATTTTTCAAGAATTTCTCACGAGATTCTAAATCTTTCAAAATATGTCATACCAAAGCACTACAACTATCCCTTATTAACTTAAGGGGGAGCAATAACTTGTTCTATGGCCAAAACATCGATTTCATTTTTACCCAAAGACCGGTTAATCCATTCAATATCCCAAATATTAATGGTTAACATTTTGGATAAGGGGAGAAAATGGGATTAAGGAGACGTAAGTGATACTTGGCTAAAAGATGAAAAAGACTTAAAGATTATCCAACTTAATATGTGTAAAGCACGTGTTAAGGGGGAGCGTTTTTGATGAACAAAACACCTAAGGTACAAAACTTTTGATTTCAATATCACAAGTACATTAGGTGATTTTCAATGATTTTTCATGGTGGCAATTCCTTCCCAAAACACGCTTAATTCACGACGGATGTGGTGACATAAGGGTGGTAGGAATAGGTTTAGTCCAATGATTCATCAGAGCCGATGGAATCTTCCCAAGGACAATTCCCTAGATAGAATTAGAAGTCCTAGGAAAGATGGAGGAAGAATGTGAACGTAGCTGAATGCCGACCAAGTACTTAAGCTAGCACTGGAACAATCACAACAAGGTGCTAGTGATGACGTATTGGTAAGCATTGAAGGGGTTGAAGAATGAAAAAGAAATGTAAAGATAAAGGGTGTAAAGAAAGAAGCCCTCCTTACAACTTTAGGTAGAAACCGGGTCAATACATATGCTATTGAGGTCATTTTTGTTAATGATTCTCGGTATTGAAGAAAGACATCATGGACCCAGTGATGCAATGCACAACCCTTCCCCAGCTAACTCAAATATCTCTCAAAAGTTATTTGTTTTAATCACACGGAGATAAACACGTTATCTATTGGTTTATTCACTCCGAATAAACTGGTATTGAAAAGGTGGCACTCCTCTCCAGCCATCGCTCACTAAATCAAAACGCACAATCGAGTCTAGAGCCAAGAGATCATCAAAAGTCTCATTAGGACACTTTCCATTTATTCCTTGCTTTCTCACACACTGTGAAAAGTAAGAGATTTTCATGAGTCCTACGCAATATTCTTGTAATATTGCCAGAACATCCGAGTAATACGTAAGTATTACAATGAAGATGGAAATCCTGCTTGAGCCAACATCAAACAAGCTCATGGTAGGTTACACGTGCGGTTCTTTTAGAACCAATCTTGTGAAAAACTGGAAGGTAACAGTGGTTTAATTCTTAATTGAACTTAAACTCGTTCCAGGCTTCTTCGCATTATCATATGATCTTGCCAGAACACTCAGAGTGACTCTTTATTGACCACAGTGACGAGTGGAAATCCTTCTAGTGTCAACATCAAACAGCACTTGGTAGGTAACGTGCAAGGTTCTTTATGAATTGAGCTCGTGACAACTGGAAAGCAACGATGGTGAAAATCTTAATTGAAATTCACTTGTTCCAGGTTTCATGAATTGACGGCTTTTAATCACAAGGATAATTTATCCAAGTGATTCACTCTTTATGTTCGCAGTCAGCTTTGGACGGTCGAATAAAGAGAACGGGTTTACCCGCGAAATCCTGTCAGGAAGTTACTTAATTGAAACTATCCGTCACGGGTACGATATCTAATATCGTCCAACGGTCTTCACCGACCGGAGGTAAAATGCTACCGAATTAGAATAAAATGTTCAAAGCCATTTTATTCGTGTCGATGCTGTGTACCTGCTAAAGACGGTGGCGTTGCTGAGTACCTGTTGAAGACGGTGGCGTTGCTGTGTACCAGTGAAGACGGTGGTGTTGCGGTGTACCTGTAAAAGTCGTTCCCACATGCTTATGTCTTTTGCAACAAAAATTCAAGAAAGTACAAGATGAAGTCTTCCGCTGTATCAAACTCTGAAGCTTTCAAGAATTCAACAAAAAGATGTAAGTGTGTGGAACATGAAGTCACGAGGAGGCAAAGTTCACAAGAAAGGCAAAGATCGCACGTGAAAGGCCAAAGAACAATGCTCTCAAGTCAAAGCCAAAAAGATCAAATCAACATATTCACAACAAAAGAAAGAAAAGAAGAAAAGACTACGAGCTAAAGAACGAAGACTTAGTATAGTATGCTAGGTTTAGAACTTTGTAACGTGGAGTGACCTCCCTTAGGGGGAGATTGTTAGAAATACGTTTTAACGTATATTAGAAGTATCGGTCGCTCCACAATATGATTTATGTTGTAATAGCTCGTAGTTAGTAATTAGTTATTATTTGCTTATTAACTTAAGTAAGAACCGGTCCATGGGCTTGTCATGGACCGGCCCAAGTCCACTTATGACTTGGAACTATAAATACCCCTTTCCACCATGGAAAGGGGTTGGTTGTTATCATTTTCTTTGTTTCCACTTAATAAAATTGACATAGTTTCTCTCACTTTCTCTCTCTAACTTTCTCTCTCTAGAAATTAACAAACCCCTTCATAGATTCATTGATTATCAATATTCTACAGTTTTTGTTTTCCTTTTTCCCAGGTTCTTAGGGTCGTAGCATCACCATCACCACTAGGGTGATTGGTGATTTCAATCTTTGTTCTTCAAATCTTATAATTTTAATCTTTGTTTTGTGATTGTTAAAACCTTAATCATTCAATACATCTTTCCATTTCATCTTGTTCTTCATCATCTTTATATTGCAAGTTCTTAAGTTCTTTTGTGATTGAGTTTGATCTTAAAAAGTTGTTGATTTAGTGTTTTTATTGGTGGCATTTGTTACTTATGGTATTTAAATGATTTGTGTTTAATTTGGTAAAACCTTTTTGAGTATTTGGTTTGATTTTGATTAAAATTCGAGCTCCTTGTTTTTCGTATTTCTGCTACTGTTCTTGATTCCCAGAACTTTCCGAATAGCATTCTTAAGTTTACTTTATTCGGAATATTCTAATTATTCCGGATAGAGCCCTCTTCTATTCATTATTCGGAATATTCTATATATTCCGAGTAGGGTCTATTTTCCGAATAGCACTTACTTTCCGCATAGACCATATTTTCCGAATAAGCTTGATTTTCCGAATGGACCCCATTTTCCGAATAGACATTATTTTCCGAATAGAGATCTGTTTTTCCGCATAAGCCATCTTTCCGAATAGGACTTGTTTTCCGATTAGGAACCTTTTTTCCGAATTGCATCTTTATTCCGAATAGAGTATGTTTTCCGCATAGACTTATTTTCCGAATTGAGCACATTATTTTCCGCATAATAGACTTATTTTTCCGCATAGACCACTTTTTCCGCATAGGGCATTTTCCAGTATTAATTCAAGTGTTGCTTTTTAATTGTTGATTGTTTTAAGTTTAAGTCTTTCTTTACTGATTTCCCTGTTTAGTAGATTAGAAAACCAAACCCATTTTTGGACACCAAGAACAAATCATTCCACTTTAAACTGAGATCAATTCGAGAGGATATCGAGAGAAATCTGAACCCAATAAAATTGCTTGTATCAATGCTTATGAAAACGGTTTAGTTGAAAAGGAAACAATTTTTTGCCAAAATGATCAACTTCTGAATCAAGTGATGTCGAATGATCTTGTATATGTTTGTGTTAATAATTGTGTTAATAATGATTCTGTTGTGCATAATGTAGAATCTGTGGATAATGTGGTATATAGTAATTGTCACAAATCTGACGCTGAATTTTTAAAGCTTCAAGATTCCTATAATTTGCTTTCAAAACATTTCGATGAAATTCAAAAACATTTTATTTCCCTTGAATGTGAGAAACAATTTATTCATGAGATTTTTGAAACGTCACATGGAAGTGTTAATATAGATGATCCATCTTTTCAAAAGGTCTTTCACATGAATAATCTGTCAAAATATCGTCAGACAAGTGACAAGGTTGCTACCTCGTTGCCGATGGAAAATGAGAATGTTAAGGAATTACACTTAGAAAATGTGGAAAGGACACTAGAGGCTGTTGAGACTCAATCTTTGATTAAGAACCTTAATCATAAAATGGCGGAAAACTCGGATTTACATGCGATAATTCGTGATAAAGATATGGATTTGGCTTACTTAAAAGAATTGCTTCGTGTTAAGAAAACTTCCGCCATTTTAGCACCGCCCTCTAGTGCTCCCAAAGTGAGATCAACCAAGACTAATCTCATTGTCGTCACTCCACTAAATAGGGGCTCTAGGATTAAACCATCTCGACCATTGGTCACAAAAGATAAGGCAAAATCAAGACCAACCTCTAATGTTACCATGTTGCCTTCTATAGGAGTAAACAATACTAATAAGGCTCAAAGACCTAAGCTTAAAGGAAATACAAAGAAAGATAGGATCTTGCCTTCATCTAGTAGTCAAGTGAAGAAGAAAGTAGAAGCCCACCCTAGGAATGTTATTTTTGTTTTGAATAAAAGAATCATGTATCTAAAACTAAAGGCTCTGCGGTTGTGCAACGTTCTAAGCCTACTTTGAATTCTAATTTGAGATGTTGGAAGTGTAATGAATGCATGTTTTCTACTAGCCATGATTCTTTCCTTATCGACCATGTGAATGAGATGAATGCCTGAAAGCATAATTTAGAATAGAAACTGACTGGGAAAGTGTTAACCCAAGTTGGATGGATGTGGTGCCCAACTGGTAGAACCTTCACAATAGTAGGAAATACGTGCCCTTTAAGTAGGATCACTCCCACTAAAGCGAAGAAAGTGTGCCCTTTAACTAGGAGTACCAAGGCTAGGAAAACACAAGCGTGTCCTTTAACTAGGAACACAAACACTATTGTAGGAACAAAGTGCCCATTAAATAGGTCTACTCCCACTATAGTGCATGTTACAAAACCAAAACCTCAGGAAGACGGACCTATAAAACTTGCAATCAAACAAATTTACGTTAGAAAAACCCGGAAATCCAAGGATAACACACTTGTTAGCAATTCTAATAATGTTATATATGTATCTGCTAACATTAAGGAACCCATAGTTTCCAATGCATTGTCTACTGTTGTTGTTCAAAACAGGTGGTCCAAATCGTCCTCTAGTATTTGGACTCTAGTTGCTCCAAGCATATGACCGGAGATCGCTCTCATCTCAAAAATTTCGTTAGCAAGTTTCTTGGTACACTTCAAATTGGAAATGATCATGTTGCAAAGATAACGGGTTACGATGAATATGAATCTGGGAATGTTACCATTTCAAGAGTGTATTATGTAGAAGGACTCAGTCACAGTTTATTTTTTGTGGGACAATTTTGTGATACAAACCTAGAAGTCGATTTTCGAGGGCATACATGCTTCGTTCGCAATTTAGAAAGGGTAGATTTTTTGAAAGGTACTCGAGGGAATAATTTGTATACTTTGTCTCTACAAGACATGATTGACATTTCACCCGTATGTCTTCTCTCCAAAGCATCAACTACTAAGTCATGGTTATGGCATCGACGGTTATCTCATCTTAACTTTGACGCTATCAATCATTTGGCGAAAAACGAACTTGATCGTGGTATTCCTCAACTTAAATTTCACAAGGACCATTTGTGTTCCGCGTGTTCAATGGGGAAGACCACTAAGAAATCATACAAACCCAAGACTGAAGACACCAACCAAGAGAAACTTTATTTGTTGCATATGGATCTTTGTGGCCAATGCGTGTTGATACAAAAGTTGGATGGACCGAGTTGGACCCAAATTAGGATTAATTCGGGGTCTTATAGGTTCCGGCTCTTGCACCAAGTGAATCTTGTTTAAGGACCCTGCACACTTAGAACATACACCGTTAGGCTTACCGTGGGTTCTTGTCCCACGATTTGACTCCAGCGTGAGAGTAAGTAATCGATTTGAGTATATGTGAGGGTTTAGGGTATATTGTATATCATACCTTTGTGGAACCTTGAGGTTTCCTTTTATACCCGAGAGAGTCCTGGCTGGGCTCTCCTACTCTTGCGGACTAAGGAAGGGATAATGACTCAAAATAGTTTGATCTTTATCAAGTAACCGAGGCAAATGCATATCCCTTTCCATTAGGAGAATATAAATAAAAGATAAGTTATATTTTGCCTAATCCTGTCGCAGTGCGGCGAGGACCTGGTTAAGTAACCGTCCTCTATGCGAAAACGGCTTATTTGGCCTCCTGGGCCTTGAGCGCGTTGCGCAACGACAATCCAAACCCAATTGATACGGGTAGTACCCATAGGTCGGGTTATACAACCCGAATTGGGACTATACGTCTTCATGTCCCCCCCAGTCTGGTGGTCGTAGGTTCTAACCGTGGATACTATAATATTAACCTGCTAAGTGGTCAATCGTAGTGTTCAAAATAGGGATACCCTAGAAGTTTCAAATTCTCCCGCCAAAGGCTCATACAGCCCCCTAATATTTAACTTTTTCAAGGTTCGTTTTTCTCTCGGTCTTTATGAATTGATTAATAGATATCACTCAAGTCACTTAATTGTTCTTTGTATTTGAGTGTAAGATTTTGGTAATCTATGTCTAATTATCACAAACCCGTCAAAAAGGTAAAAATATTATCACCTACGTATCCATACTACACTAGAAACATATTGCAAATACCACAAAGTATGCACAAAGTACAAGTTTGTAATGCACAACAAGAATTAAATGCTAAAATGTAAAGTTCAAGAAGTATAAGTGCTAATTATGTAAACTTTTAAAAGTAAAAGGACTGAAAATGTAGACTATGTAAAATAAATGCCAAATGTAACAAACTTAACAAACTTGCAACAAAATATAAACACCTTAACAAACAGCAAGCACTAAACTGCAAACCCTAGAAACTTTAACTAATTACCAACAAAATAGCAACTTTAACAAACCAAAGGACCAAAGTGCAATTTTAAAAAGTTATTAACCAAAAAACGGGCTAAGACTTTAATAAGCTGTATCTAGAGTTCTAGTTTATCAATTAAGCTGAAACCAATTCCAAAAGACTCATAATTGAAAATAAGCTAGTCAATATCAAAGAGATAAACTGAATTGGTCTAAATCTCAAATAAGCATTTTTCAATAAGCCAATTCTAAGAGATAAGCAGTTCTAGATAAGCACTTGAACTCAAACTCACAAGAAACATCTATAAGGTCAAAATAATAAGACCTGCCCAAGAAATTTCAATATTCATCAACTGAATAAGCCAGAAATTAAAATAAGCTAAAACTGGATTATGTTGACTTTTTTGTTTTAGGGTTTTCCATAATGCATCATCAAGTTTATCCGACCAAGAAGCTTGATGCTCTCCACCGTACGTTCCAAAATTCTTTTCAAACCATGATTAGTTACCTCGGTTTGCCCATTGGTTTGTGGGTGATACGCGGTAGAAAGTCTATGGTTAACACGATATTTCTTCATGACTCTTGTAAATTGATCATTACAAAAATGAGTCCCGTGATCACTAATAATGGCACGAAGTACACCAAATCTAACAACTAATTGCTTCAAAAATTTCACTACAACTCAAGCATTATTAGTAGGCAAGGCTTTAGCCTCAACCCACTTTGAAACATAATCCATAGCTACGAGTATGTACATGTTTCCCTTGGAAGATGGAAAAGGTCCCATAAAGTCTATGCCCCACACATCAAATATCTCAGACTCTTGTACGAAATTTTGTGGCATCTCATCACGTTGATTGATTTTTCCTTGTCTTTGGCATACATCACAATATTTCACCATCTCTTGGGCATCCTTGTAAATTGAAGGCCAATAGTAACCCAAATCAAAGACATTCTTAGCCGTGTAGTTAGGCCCAAAATGGCCCCCCATGGGTCCTTTATGGCAAGCATCTAAGATCTTAAAGGCTTTGGGCCCATCTACACATCGTCTTATGATTTGATCCGCACATTACCTAAAGAGGTAAGGGTCATCCCAAAATTAGTATTTAGATTCTTTTAGAAACTTCTTCTTTTGTTGGGAAGTAAGACCCTCAATTAGCACATCCCCCCATAAGATAGTTTGCAATATCCGCAAACCAATGGGTGGCATCCTCTTGTAAAGAGATAGACATGAGTTCCTCAAGTGGAAAGGATTCATTTATTTCATTATGAGAAAAGTATCCTTGAAAAGGATGCTCAAGTCTACTCAAATGATCCGCGGCTAAATTCTCGGCTCCCTTTTTATCACAAATCTCTATAGACAACTCTTGGAGCAACAAAACCCATCTTAATAATCTAGGCTTAGCATCTTGCTTTGTCATAAGTTATTTGAGAGCGGAATGGTCCGTATACACTATGGTCTTCGAAAGAACAAGATGGGGGCGAAATTTCTCAAAAGCATACACAATGGCTAATAATTCTTTTTCCGTGGTAGTGTAATGCAATTGAGCACCCGTCATAGTCTTACTAGCATAGTGTATAGGTTGGAAGTGTTTGTTTATCCTTTGTCCCAACACGACCCCTACCGCGTAATCACTAGCATCACACATGAGCTCAAAAGGCAAGTCCTAATTTGGTGAAACCAAAACTGGAGCCTTGATCAATTTTTCCTTAAGGATTTCAAAAGATTCTAAACACTCTTATGTGAATATGAAAGGAGCCTGTTTTTCTAAGAGGTGGGTCATAGGTCTAGCTATCTTAGAAAAGTCTTGTATGAAACATTTATAGAAACCCGCATGTCCCAAAAAAACTCGTAACTCCTTTCACAGTAGTTGGTGGGGGAAGTTTGGCAATAACATCTACTTTAGCACGATTCACTTCTATTCCTTTCTTAGAAATCTTATGTCCCAAAACTATCCATTATTTAACCATGAAATGACACAATTTAGAACAAGGTGGGTTTCTTCACACCTTTTAAGCATACGTTCTAAATGGGAGAGGCAAGAAGTGAATGAATCTCCAAACACCGAGAAATCATCCATAAACACTTCCATGGTATGCTCTATCATATCATGAAAGATTGCAATCATACACCTTTGAAATGTCTCAGGAGCACTCCACAAGCCAAAAGGCATTCTTTTATAAGAAAATGTGTCATAGGAACAAGTGAATGTGGTCTTTTCTTGATCTTTTGGATCAATAGGTATTTGAAAATAACCCGAGAATCCATCAAGAAAGCAATAGTATTCATTTCCCGCTAAACGCTCTAGCATTTGGTCCATGAAAGATAAGGGAAAATGGTCTTTCCTAGTGGCATCATTAAGCTTTCGATAGTCTATACAAACTCTCCAACCCGTGACAAGTCTAGTAGGAATTAACTTGTTGTTTTCATTTGGAACAACGGTCATTCCACCCTTTTTAGGCACACAATGCACCGGGCTAACCCATGGTGATTTAAAAATTGGGTAACTTCCTTTTTGATGACTTCATGGATTTTTGGGTTAACCCTTCTTTGGTTTTGAATGGCGGGTTTATAATCATCCTCCATAAGGATCTTATGAGTACAAAAGTTAGGATCAATCCCCTTAGTCGGATATTTTCTAAGCAATAGCCTTTTTGTGCTTTTTAAGAACTTCAATAAGCTTCTTCTTCTCATCTTCTTTCAAATCCTTAGCAATGATAACGGGTAGCGTATCTTCTCCCTCTAAGAAAGCATACTTCAGGTGTGATGGTAAATCCTTAAGCTCTAAAGTAGGTGGACTCTCAATAGAAGGTTTAACTAATTATGGATCATCATTGATAACTTCCTTAGGAGTATGTGGAGAAGTATGGTCCTCATTGAGAAGTTTCTCAATGGTACGAGTGTCTTTTTCCCAATAATGGGAGAATCGTCATATTGTAAATCCACATCTCCTAAACTTGCTTCGAATTCTTGTAGAAGAAAATCACTTGCTCCAAAAGGAGTCAAGGAAGGATCAATAGAAGCTACGGTCTCAACATGTGGAATGTCCTCATTACTACTCTTGCAAGCATCATGAAAGTGTTCATCATAAACTTCATCAAGAACATCCACAATGTTAACGGTTTCACACCCTTGAGATTTCTTAGTCACTTTTCCCATCTTAAACACATCTTTCTCATCCTCTACCCTCATAATGAGTTCCCCTTCCGCAACATCAATAAGAGTGCGACCGGTCCTTAAGAAAGGTCTTCCTACAATAAGGGGAACTCTAGGATCCATATCATAGTCCACAACGATAAAATCCGTGGGGAATGTGAACTTGTCAACTCCTACAAAAACATCTTCCGCTATCCCCACCGGATAAGCAATTGAACGATTTGCTAATTCGAGTGTCATTCTAGTGGGGGTAAGCTCGGGAAGGGAGAGTTGTTTCCAAATCGATAAAGGCATCAAATTTATGCTATCACCAACATCCGCTAGGGCCATACAATTCTCTACCCCCAGGAAATTACATGGAATTAAGAACCGGCCCGATCACCAAGTTTAATAGGTAAAGTCTTTAACAACACCGCGGAACAATTCTCATTCAATGAAGTATTAGGCATGTCAACCAGTTTTTCTTTGTTTGAGAGAATGTCCTTAAACATCTTGGCAAACTTAGGCATGTAAGCTAAAGCCTCCGCAAAAGATATGTTGATATTCAATTACTTAAACATCCTCAAGAAGTTGGACACTTGTATGTCATCTTTATTCTTTAACTTCTCTTTCCTCAACCTAGAAGGGTATGGTAGATTGGTTTTGGGTGAAGGTTGAGTAGAAGGTGGTGAAGGACTCTTCTCTTGGGTTTCTTCAAGGGTGGGCTTAGAGGGTATAGGGTCGGTTAATGGGGGAATGTCACAAGGAGAGACCGTGGGAGGAGTCACCGAAGGGGAAGTAGGAGTACTCATTGTTACCTTCGAGCCTTGTCCCCCCTTTGATGGCGGAGGAATGGAAGGTCCCACGGTGGTTTTCCCACTCCTTGTAGTAATAGCATTAACATTAGCCCGAGGATTGGTTTGGGTATTTGAGGGTAAAGCACCTTGAGGTCTTTGGTTTAAGAGAAACATAAACTTCTTATTTGTCTCCTCTTGTATTTCCCTCAATCTCCTCTCATTGGCTTGAAATCTTCTTTCATTATCTTGATTCATCTTATGAATAAGCTCAATAGTGTTACAATCATTTGGCCCATTCCCTTGAAATCCTTGGTTTTGGAAAGGTGGAGGTGGATTGTGAAACCCTTGGTTATTGCCATGAAAGTTGTTGTGGAGTCCATTGATCATTAGACTCAATGGTAAAAACCATTTATCTAGGATTATATCAAGTTCTTATGTAATCAAACATAGCAGAATTAGAACAAGATATAACAACAAGATGTTATGAACAAGATGAATTCTCACAAAGTGCTTGTATTAATAATTAACACAAACAACTCTAGGTGTGTATACATTGAATCCCACACCTAGAGATCAAAGCTTATAGTAGGTTACATTGTAAAAGATGAAGTGAATGTAAAACCTACGTATGTTTCCTTTATAAAGTAGAAAACATAGCATACAAAGAAAGCTATTAAATTAATAAAAATACTCCACCAGCTTGTAGTATTTAACTTTGGCAAAAGTAGTCCTTGTCTTCTTATTTTGTTGTTTTTGACACATCAACTCATAATTTTGACCCAACAATCTTCCCCTAGTTGATGATGTCAAAAACACTTCCCCTTAAGCTCGCATTCTTTGTAAAACATATAACACCAAGGATAAACAGATTGCATTGTGTAGACTTCTTCCCCTTTTTGACATGATCCAAATAGGGGTCTTGTATGTAAGCAACCTTGATTTCGACCACTGTTAAATAATACCACACCACTAGTACAAGTTTTCTATGTCTCAAATTACCCTCCATGAAGAACAGCAGGATGAAATTAAATGCATTTGAGCTATAGACACTCACACAAGTTGTAGTAAAACTAATGAGCAGTAGTAAACACCTTCACCTTAATGTTACATGTAAATGATTAACACATGAACAATTTAGCTTCCCCTTAAATTGTGTTAATCATTCTTGAATCTTCAAATTCTGTAGGCTTTATGTAATGATCACATATGAAGAAATCTAATTACGACTTACTTGACGATGAAGTAGAATAACCAAACTTACATTCCATGTCTTGTACTAAACATGTGACTCCAAAACTCATGGCTATAATGAGTAGACTATAAAACTCACGGCTATAATGAGTAGTCTCTTGACAAAAAGAGCTCTCTAGCAAATATGATCATAGAGCGTCTTCAGTAAAATCTCATACCTTTGCTATCTTTTTATCAAGTCCGTTGTCACAACTTAAAGCACCTACAAGTTACCTTCAAATGCTGACAAAATTTGAAGATATGATAGAACACCAATCCGCGAAAATCTACATCGTCTTCAAGCAAGTAATAATAACTTTTATTCGTAATCAATGAAAATAAAACGAGCCTTTATACGTTTAAGAACTAGTTGCTTTGAATAAACCAAATTCCAAACCAAAAATCTCCAAAACTGTCAGTGGCTAAATTTCACGTGTCAACGCGTCTGTCAGCAGCTAAATAACTCCCGTCAGCGGCTTCCTCATATGCCCACTGTGACAACTTCATAAGATAATAATAAAGTAGTATTTTACTTTTATCCATTCGTATAGCTTCTGCCCAAAGTCTCAATGTGAACACAAGTAAGTTGCAAGCGAATTGTATAAAGATTAAAGAGTACCGTCTTTATTTGTCAATATCCCACATGGATTTAACATATAAAAAAAAACTTGTCATGTCCCCATCTTTTGTATATCTCACGTGAACACGTGTTTGACTTGATAGAGACCAGTCGCACCTTTTCTTGCAGTTTGGGATCGATTACAGTACGTAGCAACAGAGGGTACAAATATGTATAGATCTCAGAGATTACCATTGAATAAAAGCATAAACAATACCTTTTCTTAAGATCTGGTATAGCTCCTACGTTTTATTCTTTGGCAAAAAAAAACAATCTTGTTTCTATCATACTTTAGACCATAGTACCATGCTCAAACCATCACGTGAGTAGTCCTTATCCACCTGTATTCTATCTTCTTTCTGTGACCATCAAATCCATCACGTGAACCACAAGACTCCCTTTTTCCTGAAACCACTTAGCCACTTCCAATTGTTGCTTTAACATATCATATGTCTTTATACAGCAACAACTTTCATACCAATGCCTGTACCCTGTCAGATCTAGGGTTTTGAAGGTCACAATCTATACATCGCAGCAGATCCTTGGACCTCAACCGTATAAGACCATACAAGTACTCAGTAGACCATATGGAGTACTGCTATGAACCACCAATCTTTTCTTTTTCTTGAAAGCTCAACTTCGAATCATCACAAATCTACTTGCAAAACCCAGGTTGATCAGTTTGCTATAGACTTGCAAGAATAGATCTGTCCATAACATATCTAGGGTTTATATCAAACCCTAAAAACATTTGCTTAAAAAAACATGCTGCTAGGGTTCATCATCGATGAAGAATCGATTCCCCAAGGCTAGCAGCACATCAACTTGAAGATCTATAACAACTAGGGTTTATAATAAAACCCTAAGAACGAATTTCTTTTAATGCACCTTTAGCGAGAGTTAATTCGTCACTAAACTGTCGCGACACCAGATCTGTCGCAAAAACGTTGCAAATCTGTCACAGATCTGACAGACCGTCATTAAACCGTCACTAAAATTGTCGCTAATCCTGGACAGCGGCTTCACAGCAACATGAACACGAACATATCACCTTGTATCTCCTAGATATCACGAGCCTTAGGCTCTGATACCAATTGTGGAGTCCATTGATCATTAGACTCAATGGTAAAAACCATTTATCTAGGATTATATCAAGTTCTTATGTAATCAAACCTAGCAGAATTAGAACAAGATATAAGAACGAGATGTTATGAACAAGATGAATTCTCACAAAGTGCTTGTATTAATAATTAACACAAACAACTCTAGGTGTGTATACATTGAATCCCACACCTAGAGATCAAAGCTTATTGTAGGTTACATTGTAAAAGATGAAGTGAATGTAAAACCTACGTATGTTTTCTTTATAAAGTAGAAAACATAACTTACAAAAAAAGCTATTAAATTAATAAAAAGACTCCACCAGCTTGTAGTATTTAACTTTGGCAAAAGTAGTCCTTGTCTTCTTATTTTGTTGTTTTTGACACATTAACTCATAATTTTGACCCAACAGTTGTTCCCTTGGTTTTGCCCTTGAAAGTTATTTGGCCTTCTATTGTTATTATTCCCTTGATAATTTTCTCTTGGCCCTTGGTTTCTATTAAGCATTTGTGGATTGTTTCCTTGGGTTTAGGTTGGTTGTTGGGGAGCAAAACCCGGTAGAGCAAAGTAATTATTAGATTTGTAAGAAAAATGATTAGGATTGATGTTTGGTTTGAAATGAGCCCTTCCATCATCATTATAAGCATACCATTCTTTTTGATAGTTTTGAACATTGTCACAATTCAAGTATAAGTGAGGGCCTCCACATGTCTTACGTTGAAGGGTGATGGCATTAACATTGTTGGTAGAAGAATTTCTCAATTGATTTTCTAAAAGTATGTGACAATCCGTCAATTTATGGTTGATATTTTATTCTCAAATGTTATTTAAAAACATTATTTTAATGTTATATTATGAACTCACTTATTTTTGGGAAGAAATTTGGTTTTACATCTTGAAGTAGCATCGACTACGTCTAAACCGGAGGATTCAACGTTACGTGCTCACGTTTACATACACCGTCTTTGTTGACAGTCTGACATTTCAGAAAATAAATTTGTCCGTGAATATTATTTTGAGATTTTAAATTTGTGTTGGTTCATAAACTCACAAATTTACGAGAAGAGATTAGGACTTACGATTATAATTTAACGTCCTTTACGACTAAACCGGAAACCTTAGGATTACGTATTTACGTTTTCGAACTCCGTTTTTGATGAGACAATTTTTATTAGATTCGTTTTGTGCCGTTGATTCATAATTTATAAAAACGTTTTTTGTAAAACGACCCGAGGGAACGCAAATCGAGGAAACTAGAATCTAGATGTACCCGTAATTAAATGGGGATGAGACAAGAATAAACTTGCCCCACCCCCACTCTTGGACGGCAAGCACAAGCTAACAAAACACCCTTAGGTGTCAAAGCTTACATAGTAAGCAAGGACACATGTCCTCTTCATTTGACTAAACAACTAGCAACATCAAAACCACCACCACAAACCATTTCCTTCATTTTACAACATGCAAAACAACTTATTTTCTCTCCAACCTCCTCCTTTGGCCGTCCCTTTTACCACCACAAAACACCATCATTTGATCAAGTTTATACCATAAATCTTGTGTTTAAACTTGATCAAGATGAAGACCCTTTGAAGATATGAAGATTGGTGGTGATCCTAACATCCAAGAAGGTGATTTGGTGATTTCCAAGGGCTTATTTCTACATGAAGTTTACAAGTATTGGTGGCCTTGAAGATTGGTGTTGATCTATCACAAGTTTTGCCATCAAAATCCAAGCCTTGATCATAAACTACTTAATCTTGGTGGTATAAAGATTGTTCTTCCTATCCTCTTGTTATTTTGATTATGTAATCATGTATTTTCTTTCCAATTGTATATGTATATGATGAATATATGATGATAAAAATATTATGTGGGGATTTGGTGTTGATAAATATGGTTAAAAAATGGAAAACCATAAGTAACAAGGTTAAAATCTTGCTAAATATGATGGCTGTATAAAAACAGTAAGAAACCAAATGATAAACTGATAAAATGGTAAATTGGAATCAATATACAGTAACTATTAGGTTTTATACACATATGAGAGTTGGCCATACAATGGAATCATAAAAATGAGTGAGATATGATCAAAACAAGTTTAGAGTGCAAATCTGCCTACACTGTTTTGGACGAATTTATTAAAATATTTAGAGGTTGATTCATCAGTAGCTATAAAGGAATAAAATGAATCACATATCATTTAGTATCTGTGATAAACATTTGAGGTTCTATCTCCATATAGAACTCTAGATATGGACATTTTAGTGAACTTAAAATTTTGTGAAATTAAAGTTTAATATTATTATATAAGCACTCAAATAAATATAGTATAAAATGTGAATTAAAACCCACTAACTTATATATTACATTTATATAAATATGTATAAGGATAAATAAATGGACATTATATAAAAATAGTAGTTTGGTAAGTTTTATAAGTTATAAAAACTATAAACATGATTTTTAAGTCTTTTCGGCTAGTACCGTAAAATTAACGTTTTTCGTCAATTAAAACTTAGAAGATCGGACCCGTCTAATGTAAACTTTTTAAAAGTCATATACTGATAGATAAGTACCTAATACAAGTAAAAACCGATAAAACCTGAACTATATAACATATGGACATTAACGGGCTAAGTTAGCATTATTAGACTAATATTCCAACTAAATGGGCTAAACACTTATAAATTTACTTATTGGGCTTAACCCACTTGGGCCCAAAATGTAAAGTATAATACTGATAATAAAAGTATTATTGGGCTAATGAAATGTATTGGGCTTGTAATGGGCCTATTGGGCCTCCATAAACAAGTTGAGCTAGTGTAACTAGTATAAAGGTTACCAACACATAAACACTATAATGAATGAGTAAAGATGTATAAACCCACTTGATCATCATCATATATATAAAATCATCATATGTATACATAATTGTTATTTTGATAAAGTCATGGGACAAAAGTCTAAGACGAGTATTAATTGTCTAGGTTTCCGTGATTGAAGCATGTACCGTACATCCGAATTGCTGATAACCCGCTTTCCCACATCAATGTGAGTTCATAGCCTCGCACTCTTTTAAATGTTTTTTATGAAATGTTTTATAAACCCGCGAGGGAGATAACATGTTATTTTTGATAAAATAGGACACCATTTGTCCCGATTGCGTGTTTATTGATTTGGACCCGAATGATTGTATGACCCGATGAATGATTTTATGACCCGATAGATGAAATGAAATGGATTATTAAAGTTAGATTATGTCACTAAAAGTCCCATTAGCATGAATTGTGAACTACTGGGATTTGGTAGACGCTTATGCATATAATAGTACTATTTGGGGACGATCACCCCAGTTCGCGCCTTGACGGTTGATCCCCGTCGTGCCACATTAATTGGTAAGCGAATTTATGTATGAGAAGATTTACACAAGCGTGATTATTGTGACGACGCGCTAATTTAGATGGCCAAATTGAGTTTCGGGTTAGCTACCCGTTATTTGTTGTAGTAAGGTAACAATGTCATGCGGCTTATAATAATCCAATATTGAAAATACTGCTATACGCACTGAAGTACGATATATTGCCTGACTAGCAATACGGGGTCTTATTATTGATATTATATTCGTGTTTTGGTTTTATATAACCATATTCATATAACGGTTTTTATTTAATCTATACTACGTTATAAAACGTAATGTATGATGTTTTTACGACAATGGCTCGTATAATGATTTTGAAGGCAAAAGCGTATATTATGATTTTTTATAATGATTTGTATAAAATGACTTTGCCTATTTTATGCCTATTACAAAGATTTGTACAAAATGATTTTCGGTAATAATTTGATTCCGATGTTATATTGATGGATTTTATTAAACTCTATGAATTCACTCGGCGTTATCGCTGACCTTTTCTTTTAACATGTTTTGTCTCAGGTACTTGAAGGTAATTCTCGGGAAGACGACAAGAATTCATGGCCCGCACTTAAATAACAATTTCCATTCAAATCTTTTGTAAAATTGTATGAAATGACTATGACTTGGGACCTATGTAAATCTGATATTTATGAATGGAAATGCATTATTATTAAACGACGCGTTTTTTAAGCGTTGTCTATGATGTGAATAATGTGCTATCCCGTAACACCAACGAGTCTTCCGCTGTATTGAATTGTGTAAATTTGGGGGTGTTACAGTTTGGTACTAGAGCTCTCGTTATAGAGAACGAAATATTTTTAAAACCAAGGTTTTGAATAAAACATTTCAAAATCTCTTAACTATAAACATTTTTCACAAAATGTCTAAAAAATCTTTTGACTATAACGGTGCCGAAGAATTCCCGAGTTACCGACAAGGCCAGACTGAGAAGTGTTATTTTAATATATATATATATATAACTTGGATTATATATATACATATAATGTAATTTGATTACATGATTGTTTGATGATTATTTTAATATTTATACCATGTATTTATACAACGTAGATTGTCACAAGAAACCCTTACTTCCCTAGCAAATTAATCGAAGCTATTCCCGTAGGAATTCTAGCTATTCCAGATCTAAACCAAGTTGTAGATATTTATGATCCCGAAAAAATGGTTGATATTCGTAGAAATGTAGATATTAGTTGATTTTGATATTGAAGAAGAATTGGCGAGATTAAATCTGATATCGATGTCATGACGATCTTTCCTTATAGAGTGGAGTTTGACAAACAGTTACCACCTGGAAAGGTGTCAACTGATTCGTTGTCACCCAATTCTTAAATATGAGAATCGAAAGGGTGAATGTTGCACTTGAGGCTGTCATTGGAACCATTACCCAAAAGCCTCATGCCACTAGTACCTTTCCGAGAAGTCTAATTGAATTATCGAGTCATTTCATACTATTGACTCATTTGATAACTATTGATGAAGGAGTTATAGGATTGGAAATTAAGAGTTAATCATATCGAGCTTTTATTGCCCTTTTAAGGTCTAAAAATAAGGTTGAAAGTATTGGAGAATGAGGTAGGATGTCACATTGAGTATAAGTTAATTGAAACTTGAATGAAATAAAACTTAACCTGTATGGAATATAAGATTGTTAAGAGGAAGTCATTAAGTTCTGTGATTGAATTATAAGGTTTTAAATGATTATTGATTCGTGTTAAGGGTTGTTCCTAGACCATTGTCCAATGACGAGGATGCCCAGTGTCCAAGAAATAAATTGAAGAAATCTTCATCTGAATTGGGACCGATGGATCTTTCGGGACATGTGGAACACCTAATGACTCTTGTAGATTAGAATTCATTGTGGTATCTTTTAAAAATAATCCCTAACTTAACTGAGACATCAGTTGGTAGGATGAGTTCTTGGAATTGTATGACATAGTGACACGTAATGTGTTACGGTACAATTTTGACTTGTTTGTGATTAATGAAAAGACTACCTTTGATTGCTAAATTCTAAATTTATCGATGTTACCTATCTTTTCTTGTTCTTCCTAATGTTCGCATTAGTGATGCAACAATTGAACAAGTACTCATCTCTAATTGAGTTACGTTGTGGATTATTCTTTTTTAGTGCCATCAAGGTCATGAACCTCATGATTATTTGGCTAAGCTCATTTCCTGATATATTGTAGTTAGTTCTTGGTGAACCACTCCTCATCACTCTTTTGCAGATCACTCATTGTTTTTATAAGATACAATAGTATCCCTTGGGAAAAATTGAATTTTCATCACCATATGAATTATCTAAAGTGAGATTTATAAATAATCGTTATTAAAATGAAGTTGTTTATGAGACACCTTGGAAAACTTAATTGTTTTCATAACAAAGAAAATCTTTGTAAATTTATTTTTGATTCTTATTTAAGAATTAAGCATGAAAATGTTTTTATTATAAACATGATGATAAAATTTTGACGAACTGAGTATTGCATCGTTAATCTTGAAATTGTATATAGTTGCGCGCCTACATACAATTTGGAAGGGACCATGTAAGGCCGATTAGTAGTCTCCATGAAATATTAATAAACACTAGATTTTCTTTGAAGATTGTTAAAGATTAAATTTTATGAGATCTGCAAGAAGTGAAAAATAGGGACATATTGATATGGACACCTACATATGTGCCCGTACTATTTATTCTTCTGAGTCGAATTTACTTATCCGTGGAAATTGTCTTATTTGACAAATTGATATTCCCTTCTTGTCCAATTCTCCCGTGGCGAGATTCTTTGGAAAAGTATCTGATTACCGAGTGTTGATACCCGATTGGATGTATCGACGTTCCTATCATTTCTTTTGATTTGATTTCATTTGGATGACCTGGGTAACGATCCGAGGAGCTTTCGAATGCGTACTCAAATTATGAAAACATGGGATATATTCATATTCATTAAATGTTTTCGTCTATATCTGATTTGAAATTCTCTCGCATAGATTATGCGATGACCTTACTCTTTTAATGGTAGTTTTGTCTCCATATATCCTTGAATTTGTGAAGGATTATGAGTTATTATTAGTCTTTTGAGAAGTTCACATCTTATCAACGATAATGAAATTGGAAAGTTGATAGTGCCAGTGGAATGGATTGATTGATTATGACATGACGACATTGTCTTAATTGATGGGAACTCGAGTAGAATTCCCCTAAATGATAAGATGTTGATTATCAAAAGTGATCTAAATAATTCTTGATGGATGACCATATCCTGCATTTAGACTTGAAATTATACCGTGAATGGTTGTGAATTAGTCATAGGTATGATAATCTAGAAAGAACTTAAAGTAAATTTATTAAAAGATGTTCCTGCTATCTGAAACTTTAGGAAGTATTTGTTGGTGAATTACCTAGACTTTCGCCATTAAGGCAAGTTGAATTTGGTATTGATTATATTCCCGGTGTTGCACCTGTGGCATGTGCACTGTACGTCAGCATCATCTGAATTAAAGGAATTACCATACAACTGAGAGAGTTGTCGGAGAAAGATTTTATTCTACCGAGCTCGTCATCATGAAGAGCTATGGTGTTATTATTCCTTTTATTTATTGATTACCGTGAACTAGGTAAATTGACGATTAAAAATCTATATCCACTACCCAAGATGATAGATTTGTTCGATCATTTACAAGGTTCTGGCGTATGTTCTAAAGATTTGATCCACGGCATGGTTATCATCAATTTCGCGTCCGCGAAAAAAGATTATCTACTCGAATCACTACATCCAGAACTTGTAATGAACGTTATGAGTTTCATGTGATGTAGTTTGGATTGACTAATTAATGTAAAGATTTTACTAGTTGAAAAAGTTCGTTTTCTCGGTGTCTAATCGAATTGATTTCTTGTTAATTGTGTGAGATTAGTTGTTCTTGGTGAAACAAATATTTTTGGATTTGGTAAAATAAATGTGCAAGACTTAATAATAAAGGACGGGAAATTAAAACTAAAACTAGTTGAAACGTAAACGGTGCAATATTTGAAACGTTAAAAGTAAATGACGTGAAATTAAATGACGTAAAATTAAAACTAAAATCAACTCTAATCGGAAAGTGAAAATAATGAAGCTGATAGGAATGCTGATTGGAATGTTGATTGGAATGCTGATTGGAATGTTGATTGGAATGTTGATTGGAATGCTGATTGGAATGTTGATTGGAATGCTGATTGGAATGTCGATTGGAATGTTGATTGGAATGCTGATTGGAATGTTGATTGGAATGTTGATTGGAATGCTGATTGGAATGTTGATTGGAATGCTGATTGGAATGTTGATTGGAATGCTGATTGGAATGTTGATTGGAATGCTGATTGGAATGTTGATTGGAATGCTGATTGGAATGTTGATTGGAATGCTGATCGGAATGTTTATTGGAATGCTGATTGGAATGTTGATTGGAATGCTGATTGGAATGTTGATTGAAATGCTGATTGGAAAGTTGATTGGAATGCTGATTGGAATGTTGATTGGAATGCTAATTGGAATATTGATTGGAATGCTGATTGGAATGTTGATTGGAATGCTGATTGGAATGTTGATTGGAATGTAAAACCCTTTTCCAATCAAGGTGATTGGAATACGTGATTGGAAAGGGGTTTACCCTTTCCGATCTAACTTTTTGATCCGAAAATTAAGCAAAAGCAATAAGCTATGGTTAATAAGCTCAAACTAAAACTTGCACGAATCTAAATCGAAATTGACTTAATAAGCATGAATAACAACTTATCAAACTAAAAATAAGCAAACTTTCAAATCAAACATTTAAAAAGATGAACTTTTTAGGAAACCTTTAAATCAAATAAGCATTAAGATGAAAATAAGATCAAAGACGAACATGAATCAAAGATAAGCAAGATAAGAAAGATAAAAGAAGATGATTAAAAATAAGAACTTGATTAAAAGAAAAGATTCAAAAATTAAAAGACTTACTTGAATTAAAAGTGCATAACATGAAATTAAAAAGCAAGAAAGTAATTAACAAGAAATAAAAATGGTGGAAGTGGTGGTTTGTCAAACCACCCAACAACTTGAAAATAAACTAAACCGAATCTATATATAGGGGTGATTAGGGAGGAGCTTAGGAAGCTTCCTCCCTCTTTCCTCTTTTCCTTATTTGCACACTTAAGTCCTTTTCTTCTTTATCTTTTGTTAATATTGGACTTTGTCTTGGGATTTCTTTAACTCGTCTTGATTTTTCTTTATAAATAAGACTCGAGTTCTTCGGCTTTTTAGTAAACTTCCGTCCTTTGACTTTTTCTTCGATAAATCTTCAGAATTGGTCTTGGACTTCCGTTCTTTTTCCACTCTTGATCTTTCGACTTCATCTTTCGTCTTTTTCTTCGATAAAAGCCCGTGAATGCCGTGTTTTCTCCACTTTTCACCTTTTCGTCCTAAATCACAACAAAAACAAAAACCACGCATAATTCCGACATAAATGACATAAAATACACGTTTTGGCTCGGTTATTATTGTAATTAAGTGGTAAAAAGGATGGGTGTTTTCACACCTATCAAATCCCCTACACTTATCCATTGCAATGTCCTCATGCAATGCATTAGTTACAAAGCACGTTTTACATTTTCCATCATAATCAACCTACCTTGGCCTTTATTAAACAACTAAGGAAAATCAAAAAGATAGAAAATAACAACATGCAACAAGGAAGAAACTTGTAAAGAAATCTAAGACTTACATTAGGGCTTGTGTGTCATGAATGTTCATCATCCTCAAGTTTCACGTTCCCCATGCCAAGCTTAAAAACAAGATCATTGTTAGTACAAGTTAGCATAACAAACATTTACTCATGTGGTTCAATTAATCACTTAAACTCCCTTATTCCTACGAGTATCTCTTATATTTTATTGATGTCTTGAATGATCACGAGGATGCATTGTTGACTTATTTCGATAATTTATTTAGGCTGAAAGCAAAGTAGGACAATTTGATCAATAGTTAGCTAAAGGACAAAATCTCTTAAAACTGCTTCTCGGGATATCAAAAAGTTCATATCTTGGCATAACTTGGTTCACGATTTGAGACCTTTCTCGGGCCGATATTTGGCATGTACTTCATACTTCATATCTTCGAGAGACGTTTTTGAGATAATGGTCTTCTCTTAGTTATAGAGTTTCTTCACTTGGAGACTTTTGAGGGGTACTCCAGCTTTGTTGACCACGACTTCATGATTATTTCTTCAATCTCTAATTGGGATTTTGAGATACAACGATCCGCCTCCTTTTCGGACTTGGATCTATTTATCCTCATACCTTGTTAGGGTCTTTTCGGATAGACTTCTCCATGATCTTTATGGGAGTTGATTGCTTTTCGTCGTGAGTCTTGATCCTTCATATTGATTTTGGGAATAATGCTCTTCACATCACTTTTGGATCTTCAGCAATAAAATGGAATCCTCATGCCTTGTTAGGGCCTTTTCGGACTCGCCAATCTCGCGCCCCGCTTCATAAGTTATGCCTTGACTATGAACTCTTATCATTACCGAGCAACTTTTAAACGATCTTGGGCTAGAAGCTAAGTAACTTTTCAAATCGTACGACCTTACTTATTGCATTTATTTATTTACAAGCGAGGGGAGAAAAAGATCATAATTAACTCACATAAGTTAATGAAAGGATACCAAACTTGTAACCAACTCTATCATTTCTCATTCTCCACAATTTAAAATCTCAAGGAATGAGACTCGTGGATGCTTAGCCCAATAAACCAATTAAGGTCTACACGGTTAAGGATACTAGCTAGAGTGAACTTGGATAAGTAAACTCGGGTTGAGTCAAAAAATTCACAACGGGCCTAATATATCTAAGATAACTAAACTTGTTAAAACCATTTTATTAAAATAAGAGAAAAATAGCAAAAATAAAGGGAACTACAACTAGGCCAAAATAGATTAAAAATTTTGAAAAATATCGAAAAATCGATTTTCCAGTTAAAATGAGGACAAATACAAGGAAAAGGCCACATAACTTCGATAGAAATCCCCCCTACACTTAATATAAACATTGTCCTCAATGTTTAAGCATGTGGGAGTAAACTCCCCTACACTTAGGACATTGTGCACTTTGTTTAAATCTTGCTAAGGAAGAGACAACCAAAGAGATTCCTATTTTAATATTGAGAAATATAAAATAGTGAATCGAAAAGAGTTAAGGATAGAACCGGGAAGAAGGGAACACGGAATCACGGTTCGTCAAAAGTCATCAAGAGTGTGTCTTTGAAGCTCTAATCCCTGCACATGATAAGAAAGAGAACAAGAAACACCAACGGGGCTCCCCCTACACTTATGGTGAAAACAGGAAAGATAGATAGATAATTGGGTTGCCTCCCAAAAAGCGTTTGTTTATATTAACCGAGTCACGAGCCTGACTCGTCCCCGAATTAAATGGTCCATGGGGAAGCCTCGTATGTAATACCGGGATCAAAGACCTTGTCCTCGTTCCCGGAGGACATCAATAAAGGAGAGGCAGGAGGATAAGTCTTGAATGGTAAAAAGGTCCTCTCAATACCAGAAAAGCAAGTGAAGTCCAGATTGATGGGAGGTGGGGTGGGTAAGGGAATAACATTGTCATCCTCCAAAGACAATGGAGGCAGACCAATTGGCAAATCCGTAGAAGTATCAATCATAGAATGGTCTATGTCACCTCCCAGGTCAAAGCATTTATCCTCATGATCGTAGAGAAGGAGTGTAGAAACTCGTTTGAGAAGACCACGATCAAGTACAAAACCATCATTCATTTGTGGGGATGGTTGATAAGTTAAATCCTCACGAATGTGGTAAACATAATTCTCATAAGAGGAGTGTTGATTAGGTAACTCCTCGAGAATAGGATATTTGGGCATGTGAGTTGGTTCGTCATTATTATGAAAAATAAGACGTTCCAACTCATCAAGTTCGGCATCGATGTTGGAAAAGTCGACCTCGCTTGTAGGTGGAAGCGGAGGCAAAAGAGCTAGCTCTCGGTCGATAATTTCCGCAATCTCGGACTCGAAGAAGAAATCATCATACGCACCACATGTTGAACTCTTGTTGGGAAAATCAATTAGCGCTTGTGGATTTGTGATTATGTGATTAATGACTGTCAAATCGACCTCGTCCTTAAGCTCCGCAAAAGTCGGCACATCACACAGATTTTCCGGAATACCTGCGGGCTCACTTGGGATGACGACAAGTTCCTCGACACGAGACTTTAGGAATTTGTCCGATTCAGTTGCCGAGATAACGTCAATATGCTCATCCTCCATGATGAGAGAGCCAACGGGCTCCTCGGGTGTGATAGCAATAAACGAAGGAGGAAGGAAAGAAGTCTTACTTTGCTTTAGAAATTCCTCCTCGTCGAAAATAACCTCAATATCGTCATCGCTCTCCTCATTACCTAAAGGGCCAATAATAAGCTCAGGGATATGAGTACTCGTCTGATCTCGCTGCTGTAAAAATGACTCCATATAAGTTTGCAGCGTGTGTAAAATCTCTTTGCTTTGTTCTTGAAAATCTGCAGCAAGATCGTTTCTTTGTTCTTGAAGGGCTATAGCAAGATCGTCAATTGGTTCTTGGTAACTCATCCCGTGACGAGGCTGATGATCAATTGGGTATTGCAGGGGTTGGTCAAAACTGGAAGGGGTATAATTATAGTAATTGTGATCCCCCGTAGGACAGTGAAAACTTTCGTGAGGACCCCCACAGTTGTTGCAAAACGGGTGAGGAAAAAGACTGGGTGCGTCATGTGGATAGCTATTTTCATTGTCATAATTGTACCTCGGTTCTTGCCCGTGACCATACGGGTATCGAACCGGGCACGAAACATGCCAATGAGAATCGCTTCCACAATAGATGCACGGGGGAACAGGATGTGGGTTCAAAAAGAATGAATTAGTCGAGTTGCACAAGGGACAAAATCCGAATTGTGTGTTGTCGATATCGTTTCCGCACCGCTCACATGTACACCATTGACAAGAGTCGTTCCCGTACAATCGTCTCCCACACCCGACGCAATGGATATAAAAATCCATAAAGAAAGATAGATTAGCAAGAAGAATATTTTTGGTGCAAACTTTGAAAAAGAAATGCTTTTTAAGATTTTTCAAATGTTTTTGGATTTTTTTTTTTTTTTTTTGGAAAATTTTTGACTCGAAAAAATAATGTTCACAAGTGAACGGATCCCAAAAGCCAACGCGTCTCTCACAAAAAACCGTTAATCTTCACGAAAAGAGCCGGCATCGGCGCCATTTTAATGTAAAGATTTTACTAGTTGAAAAAGTTCGTTTTCTCGGTGTCTAATCGAATTGATTTCCGGTTAATTGTGTGAGATTAGTTGTTCTTGGTGAAACAAATATTTTTGGATTTGGTAAAATAAATGTGCAATACTTAATAATAAAGGACGGGAAATTAAAACTAAAACTAGTTGAAACGTAAACGGTGCAATATTTGAAACGTTAAAAGTAAATGACGTGAAATTAAATGACGTAAAATTAAAACTAAAATCAACTCTAATCGGAAAGTGAAAATAATGAAGCTGATAGGAATGCTGATTGGAATGTTGATTGGAATGTTGATTGGAATGCTGATTGGAATGTTGATTGGAATGTTGATTGGAATGCTGATTGGAATGTTGATTGGAATGCTGATTGGAATGTTGATTGGAATGCTGATTGGAATGTTGATTGGAATGCTGATTGGAATGTTGATTGGAATGCTGATTGGAATGTTGATTGGAATGTTGATTGGAATGTTGATTGGAATGCTGATTGGAACGTTGATTGGAATGCTGATTGGAATGTTGATTGGAATGTTGATTGGAATGCTGATTGGAATGTTGATTGGAATGCTGATTGGAATGTTGATTGGAATGCTGATTGGAATGTTGATTGGAATGCTGATTGGAATGTTGATTGGAATGCTGATTGGAATGTTGATTGGAATGCTGATTGAAATGTTGATTGGAATGTTGATTGGAATGCTGATTGGAATGTTGATTGGAATGCTGATTGGAATGTTGATTGGAATGCTGATTGGAATGTTGATTGGAATGTAAAACCCTTTTCCAATCAAGGTGATTGGAATACGTGATTGGAAAGGGGTTTACCCTTTCCGATCTAACTTTTTGATCCGAAAATTAAGCAAAAGCAATAAGCTATGGTTAATAAGCTCAAACTAAAACTTGCACGAATCTAAATCGAAATTGACTTAATAAGCATGAATAACAACTTATCAAACTAAAAATAAGCAAACTTTCAAATCAAACATTTAAAAAGATGAACTTTTTAAGAAACCTTTAAATCAAATAAGCATTAAGATGAAAATAAGATCAAAGATGAACATGAATCAAAGATAAGCAAGATAAGAAAGGTAGAAGAAGATGATTAAAAATAAGAACTTGATTAAAAGAAAAGATTCAAAAATTAAAAGACTTACTTGAATTAAAAGTGCATAACATGAAATTAAAAAGCAAGAAAGTAATTAACAAGAAATAAAAATGGTGGAAGTGGTGGTTTGTCAAACCACCCAACAACTTGAAAATGAAATAAGCCTAATCTATATATAGGGGTGATTAGGGAGGAGCTTAGGAAGCTTCCTCCCTCTTTTCTCTTTTCCTTATTTGCACACTTAAGTCCTTTTCTTCTTTATCTTTTGTTAATATTGGACTTTGTCTTGGGATTTCTTTAACTCGTCTTGATTTTTCTTTATAAATAAGACTCGAGTTCTTCGGCTTTTTAGTAAACTTCCGTCCTTTGACTTTTTCTTCGATAAATCTTCAGAATTGGTCTTGGACTTCCGTTCTTTTTCCACTCTTGATCTTTCGACTTCATCTTTCGTCTTTTTCTTCGATAAAAGCCCGTGAATGCCGTGTTTTCTCCACTTTTCACCTTTTCGTCCTAAATCACAACAAAAACACAAACCACGCATAATTCCGACATAAATGACATAAAATACACGTTTTGGCTCGGTTATTATTGTAATTAAGTGGTAAAAAGGATGGGTGTTTTCACACCTATCACTAATACACATGTAGCATTCATAAATTTGGTGAATCACGTGTGTAGGCTGTAATTTGATAAATTCATGCTTGTGATCATTAAGGACTATTTGTTTGTTTATAAGAATAAGAATGAGTTAATAATTATTTATAGATTGCCCTGAATTGGCCGAACAATAAAAACCTGTACCTTGAATAATTAATATGTGATTTAAGACTTAATCCTTTATATTAATTGACCGTGTGTTTAATAAGAAAATGGGATCTTTATTGACTTTTCAAAGATTAGAGCAATTTAAGACTTTGAGTTATACTAAAAAGAAAGTGCAAACATGTTTTGATAAATGTTTTGTCAAAATAATTTTTATGGAATCATTCCCTTAAACCCAGAACATTTAACTAAACTCCTGTTTAGGGGTAAATATTTGTGTATACCTCAACACAACCTAAGAGGGATTGAGGAAACTATTTAAACCATGACTTGGAATTTGAAACGACAATTTTTGCTTTTCAACTAAGAAAATTTCGACCAAAGTGTAAACGAAGATTTTTCGAACATTTACGGATCTTATTAATTATTTTAATTATTATCGATAAATCAACAAAAATCTTGTTAACAAAATTCAAATTTATTTTGAACATTTTTATATAATTGGTCGAACTAAGAAATTTAAAATTTTTACGTTTACGTTTCATAAAATTAAATATTTATTATTTAATTACTTGTAGTATTTATCGATACTTTAAAACGTCGGATTAAGTAAAACAGATAAAAATGATAGTTGAGACGAAACTAAAACTTAGAAAATATAAAAAAGGAATTTTTGAATGAATACGGTCATGATATTTATTTTATAAAGAAAGGTGAATGTAATTACTGACACATTATATAGAAAGGATAAAGAATCAATTAGGATGTGTTCCTTAATAATGACTGTGCAAAATAAATTGTCGAGCAATTTCAAATATAACCTATACTGGTAAAAAGGATAATATAGATAATAAAAAGAGTTCACGACTAATGTGAACTATTAGAATTGAGAAGCCGATGGCGTTAAATGTTTAAAAGGCCGCTTGTGATTGCCTAAATATGGAGATTTATAGATTTAGTTATGTTGGAATCTCATAAGGTTAAGTATTCTATTCATGTCATTTCTGATTTAAAGTATCTTTGTCTGAAGAAGTTGTACTGATGGAAAATTATGAAGGCAGACATCGCCTCATACATTAGTAAACGTCTAACTATTGCAAAGGTCATCATCTGAATTTGATTCGATTTGGGTCATCGTCGACAGACTGACCAAATCTACTAATATCATTCCAGTTAATGATAAATTCTCGATGAATAAATTGACCCTTTTGTATTTAAAGGAGTTATGTAAGCATGGTGTGCCTGTATCGAGCATCTCTATCAAGATCCTCGCTTCGCATCGAATTTCTAGAGATTTGCTCAGAAGTCATTGGGAACGAACCTTGATGAGAGTACTGTTTACCACCCCAATCGAAGGGACGAGGTAAAGTAATGATACAAAACACTAGAAGTGTTGTTTTATGCTTGAATGATTGACCTTTGGTAATAAACCGTATAATCGCTTTCCTTTGGAAATATTATCATTGATAATTATCGTATTAGGATTGAGATCGAATCTTGTGAGGATCTATATTAGAGCATCTGTAAGCAGGAGTTGGGATGAAGACACCCGACATACACCCACGGTGAGTTGGACATGTCTTTTAGGTTTAAGGTTGTCTATGATGACGAACCTAACCTTACAAATTACCCGACCCGCGAGACCTGAAATGATTATTGAAATTAGGATCTGATTATTGACTGCCAGTAGTGGGCAGGAGGTTATGTGAATATGAAATATAGATCTTGAAGTACAGGATGGGTAGCGAAGTTATGCCAGAAAATTAAACCTTGGAAAAATAAATTAATGATTTGAAAGATCATGGGAAATAAGTCCCCGTTGTTTGGGACCACTGAGATAATGTAAAAATTGGTTTGAAAGGCATATAAGCTGGATCTACTCTAGGACTTCAAGGGCTGTGTAAATTATGATTCGTATATCTAACTTGATAAAATGTCTATCAAGTGAAAATCTGAATTCTAATTGATGAAGTTTAGATCGGCGAAAAGTTTCATTCATCAAAAACTCGTGAACATCATGGATAGAGAAAGTAAGTCAACATTAAGCCTGATCTTATTCCCGTAGTTATGTTTGATGAAACTCGCGTATTGTAATGAATTACACTTGTGAGAAAAGACCGAATGTGGAGGAAATACCCATATGGCTTTAACTCTATAAGAAGCGAGTAATAATATAAAATGATCTTTGAGGACAAAGATCCTGTTTAGGGGTAAATGCTGTGACAATCCGTCAATTTATGGTTGATATTTTATTCTCAAGTGTTATTTAAAAACATTATTTTAATGTTATATTATGAACTCACTTATTTTTGGGAAAAAATTTGGATTTACGTCTTGAAGTAGCATCGACTACGTCTAAACCGGAGGATTGTACGTTATGTGCTCACGTTTACATACACCGTCTTTGGTGACAGTCCGATATTTCAGAAAATAAATTAGTCCGTGAATATTATTTTGAGATTTTAAATTTGTGTTGGTTCATAAACTCACAAATTTACGAGAAGAGATTAGGACTTACGATTATAATTTAACGTCCTTTACGACTGAACCGGAAACCTTAGGATTACGTATTTATGTTTTTGAACTCCGTTTTTGATGAGACAATTTTTATTAGATTCATTTTGAGACGTTGCATAATTTATAAAAACTTTTTCGTAAAACGACCCGAGGGCACGCAAATCGAGGAAACTAGAATCAAGGAGTACCCGTAATTAAATGTTGATGATACAAGAATAAACATGCCCCACCCCCACTCTTGGACGGCAAGAACAAGCTAACAAAACACCCTTAGGTGTCAAAGCTTACATAGTAAGCAAGGACACATGTCCTCTTCATTTGACTAAACAACTAGCAACATCAAAACCACCACTACAAACCATTTCCTTCATTTTATAACATGCAAAACAACTTATTTTCTCTCCAACCTCCTCCTTTGGCCGTCCCTTTTACCACCACAAAACACCATCATTTGATCAAGTTTATACCATAAATCTTGTATTTAAACTTGATCAAGATGAAGACCCTTTGAAGATATGAAGATTGGAGGTGATCCTAACATCCAAGGAGGTGATTTGGTGATGTCCAAGGGCTGATTTATACATGAAGTTTACAAGTATTGGTGGTCTTGAAGATTGGTTTTGATCTATCACAAGTCTTGCCATCAAAATCCAAGCCTTGATCATAAACTACTTAATCTTGGTGGTATAGAGATTGTTCTTCCTATCCTCTTGTTATTTTGATTATGTAATCATCTATTTTCTTTCCTATTGTATATGTATATGATGAATATATGATGATAAAAATATTGTGTGGGGATTTGGTGTTGATAAATATCGTTAAAAAGATAGAAAATCATAAGTAACAAGGTTAAAATCTTGCTAAATATGATGGTTGTATAAAAACAGTAAGAAACCAAATGTTAAACTGATAAAATGGTAAAGTGGAATCAATATACAGTAACTATTAGGTGTTATACACATGTGAGAGTTGGCCATAAAATGGAATCATAAAAATGAGTGAGATATGATCAAAACAAGTTTAGAGTGCAAATCTGCCTACACTGTTTTGGACGAATTTATTAAAATATTTAGACGTTGATTCATCAGTAGCTATAAAGGAACAAAATTAAGCACATATCATGTAGTATCTGTGATAAAATTTTGAGGTCCTATCTCCATATAGAACTTTAGATATGGACATTTTAGTGAACTTAAAATTTAGGACTGATTTTGTGAAATTAAAGTTTAATATTATTATATAAGCACTCAAATAAATATAGTATAAAATGTGAATTAAAACCCACTAACTTATATATTACATTTATATAAATATGTATAAGGATAAATAAATAGACATTATATAAAAATGGTAGTTTGGTAAGTTTTATAAGTTATAAAAACTATAAACATGATTTTTACGTCTTTTCGGCTAGTACCGTAAGATTAACGTTTTTCGTCAATTAAAACTTAGACGATCGGACCCGTCTAATGTAAACTTTTTAAAATTCATATACTGATATATAAGTACCTAATACAAGTAAAAACTGATAAAACCCGAACTATATAACATATGGACATTAACGGGCTAAGTTAGCATTATTGGACTAATAATCCAGCTAAATGGGCTAAACACTTATAAATTTACTTATTGGGCTTAATCCACTTGGCCCCAAAATGTAAAGTATAATACTTATAACAAAAGTATAATTGGGCTAATGAAATGTATTGGGCTTGTAATGGGCCTATTGGGCCTCCATAAACAAGTTGAGCTAGTGTAACTAGTATAAAGGTTACCAACACATAAACACTATAATGAATGAGTAAAGATGTATAAACTCACTTGATCATCATCATATATATAAAATCATCATATGTATACATAATTGTTATTTTGATAAAGTCATGGGACAAAAGTCTAAGACGAGTATTAATTGTCTAGGTTTCCGTGATTGAAGCATGTATCGTACATCCGAATTGCCGATAACCCGCTTTCCCATATCAACGTGAGTTCGTAGCCTCGCACTCTTTTAAATATTTTTATGAAATGTTTTATAAACCCGCGAGGGAGATAACATGTTATTTTTGATAAAATATGACACCATTTGTCCCGATTGCTTGTTTATTGATTTGGACCCGAATGATTGTATGACCCGATGAATGATTTTATGACCCGATAGATGAAATGAAATGGATTATTAAAGTTAGGTTATGTCACTAAAAGTCCCATTAGCATGAATTGTGAACTACTGGGATTTGGTAGACGCTTATGCATATAATAGTACTATTTAGGGACGATCACCCCAGTTCGCGCCTTGACGGTTGATCCCCGTCGTGCCACATTGATTGGTAAGCGAATTTATGTATGAAAAGATTTACACAAGCGTGATTATTGTGACGACACGCTAATTTAGATGGGCAAATTTAGTTTCGGGTTAGCTACTCGTTGTTTGTTGTAGTAAGGTAACAATGTCATGCGACTTATAATAATCCAATATTGAAAATACTTCTATACGCACTGAAGTACGATATATTGCCTGACTAGCAATACGGGGTCTTATTATTGATATTATATTCGTGTTTTGGTTTTATATAACCATAGTCATATAACGGTTTTTATTTAATCTGTACAATGTTATAAAACGTAATGTATGATGTTTTACGACAATGGCTCGTATAATGATTTTGAAGGCAAAAGCCTATATTATGATTTTTGATAATGATTTGTATAAAATGACTTTGGCTATTTTATGGACTATTACAAAGATTTGTACAAAATGATTTTCGGTAATAATTTTATACCGATGTTATATTGATGGATTTTATTAAACTCTATGAATTCACTCGGCGTTATCGCTGACCTTTTCTTTTAACATGTTTTGTCTCAGGTGCTTGAAGGTAATTCTCAGGAAGACAACAAGAATTCATGGCCCGCACTTAAATAACAATTTCCATTCAAATCTTTTGTAAAATTGTATGAAATGACTATGACTTGTGATAACTAGATTTTTGCTAGGTTCAATTGTTGTTCTCGGTATCTTAACGAATTGATCTAGGCTTCCTATGTGACTCAGTCGTTCTTTGGTGAAACAAATCTTTTTGGTTGTTTGTAAATAAAATGTGCAAAACAATTAAAGTAAAGGTGCTCTTAAAGTAAATCTAAGTCTAATTAAAATAAAGGTGCAAGTATTTAAAAACGTGACTGAATTTAAGGGGCACTAAAGTAAATGACGCAAACTTAAATCTAACTAAGGCAAACTTAAAACGCGACTAAAACTTAAACTAAGGCAAAACTAAAATAAAGCTAAGGCAAATAATCTTAAAGTGCAATTAAAATAAAGGCAGGAACAATAAAGCTTTAAAAATAAAAGACAGAAATTTATAATTAAAAACTGGAAAAAAAATTAACTTACAGAACCCTTGATTCGGATGTCCAAAACTTTCGAATGAACAGCCTTGATTCGGAACTTTTAAAGTTCCGAATGAAGCTACCTTGAGTCGGAAGTTTGGTGTTGATCCGGAAGTTCGTTCGGAAGTCTTTACTCGGAACTTCGTCCGGAAGTATTTATCCGGAACTTTTTAAAGTTCCCAATGAATTGCTTGATCCGGAACTTTTTAAGTTCCGAATGAAGGTCTTGACTCGGAAGTTTTAAAGTTCCGAATGAACAATACTTGACACGGAACTTTTCCTTTGGTTCGGAACTTTTAAGTTCCGAGTGAACAACTCTTGACTCGGAAGTTCTTGATCCGGAACACTTCCGAATGAAGCTTGATTCGGAACTTTTGAATGTTCCGAATGAGCACCAATGGTTCAGAACTTTTGCTTGTACAGAAGTTTTCCTGGGAATCACAAGGAACAAACTCCCCCGAAGAACAAGGGATCAAAACAATAACAAGTATAACACAGATTAAGTAAAATCAACACAAATGATTTAATAAAACTAATAACGAAACAACTAATAATCATAAACAAACAATTTAAATCAAGAAATCTAACAACTTTAACCACAATAATCAAAAACCCACTTGATCAAACTAAAAGCATGAACATGAACACAAACATAAACATAAAAATCAAAGATTGAGAAAGGTAGATAAGAGATTGACAAAATAAAGTAAAGATTGACAATAATTAAATGAAAACTTACTTGAAATTAAATGAATTTAAGGTGCAAGACAAGGTAATTAAATTGGACAAGAAATTAAATGACATGTATTTAAATGGTGGAAGACTAATTGTCACACTTAGCCAACAAAGAGAAATGTGATTAAGCCTAATCTATATATAGGGGAGGATTAGGAAGCTTCCTCCCCTCCTTCATTTCTTCATAATTGCATCATTAAGCCCTTAAGCATATAATCTTCATTAATTGCATGCTTAGTCATTTTCTTCTAATCTTCTTTAAACTTGAACTTTAAGGACTTTTGGCTTCGGGATTTCTTTGAACTCGTCTTTAAATTCTTCACTAAAATAGACTTGAGTTCTTCGGCTTTTGATAAACTTCCGTCTTTTGACTTTTTCTTCGATAAATCTTCAGAATTGGTCGTGGACTTCCGTTCTTTTTGCACTCTTGACTTCTTGACTTCGTCTTTCATCTCTTTCTTCAATAAAAGTCCGTAAATGCCCGTGAATTCCCGTGTTTTCTCCACTTTTCACCTTTTCGTCCTAAATCATAACAAAAACACAAACCACGCATAATTCCGACATAAAAGACATAAAATACACGTTTTGGTCCGGTTATTATTGTAATTAAGTGGTAGAAAGGATGGGTGTTTACACACCTATCAAATCCCCTACACTTGACCATTGCAATGTCCTCATGCAATGCATTAGTTACAAAGAAAGATTACATTTTTCATCATAATTAATCCACGTTGGCCTTTATTAAAGAGATAGAAAATTAAAAACATACAAAATAAAGAAATCAAAAACATACCTTGGGTTTTGGAAATGTCATGAATAATCATCATCCTCAAGTTTTCACTTTCTCCAAACCAAGCTTAAAAACGAGATCATTGTTATTATAAGTTAGTAAACTAACACGAACTCATGTGGGCCAATTACTCACTTAGACTCCCTTATTCCTAGGAGTAACTCTTATATTGTAAAACCCGCATCCTTTTACCATGAATAGTGCCCTTAAGATCGTACGTCCTAGATTAAAACTTACCTCATTTAGTTATGATCACATTCATGTGCTAGTAATCAAGCAAGTGCATATGTGTATGACATGATAAGTATCGATTACGTACGAACTCATGATAAACAGTTAATAAATATGTCACGTGAACATAATTAAATCATGATCACCATTTAAAATACGAACTAGAATAATTACGTAAATACATATAATATAATTACGAGCGTTAAGATTACGATAAACGACATGATAAAATAAACAGAAACACTTTAAACACGAACACGTTTAACCACGAACGAACACGAAACATCGGGACACGAGAAAGGTACGGGTACCCCATGTGGGGCCCCCATACCCACGGCACAACAACAAGAAATGGGCTAAGCCCATCAAGTTTACATGAAAGGGGGGGTAAAGAGTAAAAACTATTTTTCATTTTCACTTTTCAAGAAAGTAAACATAAACCCTAAAAGATTTTCTCCTCCTCCTCTTTGCTCTCTCTTGTGCCGCCACCTAGAACACCACCATAGGAGGGTGTTGTTGATTTTTGACATTAAAAACAAGTGCTGGAAACCGTGTTTGTTCATCCCCTTTCAAGCTACGTATTGGTATATCATTCTAAACCTTTCTTTTTAATTCTTTTTAATCTTTGATTATTTTCATGAACATGTTATTATTATTCTTATTAAAACATGATAATTAAACATTGATCTAACATGTTTTGGGGTAAATTAAAATCAAAGAACGTTATAAAAAGGGTGTTTGTTTTAGCCGCCTAGCAAACAAACCCGAGGGGGGTTTGGTTTGCTTATTGCCGCCACCACCAAGACCATTTTTGGTCTTGGTTGGTGCTTGTGGGACCCACGGCAGCAAGGAGGAACACGTGCCCCGAGTTTGGCTCGGGGTACGGTGTCGAATTCATGCCCGATTCATGGTTCGTTGGTTAAATCATGATCTATGCTACATGTTAATTTTTATGAATTATGAACTTAGGATATAAATTAATTAATAACATGAAATATTAATTAAACCATGACTTAGGTTATTTTAATTATTAGTGTAGCATGATATTAGTTTAACCTAAGTATTTTATGTTATAAGTTATAATTAATTAATTATTTAAAACATGCCTATAATTAATTAATTTAGACATGACTTAGGTTATATTATTAATAATAATAACACATTTTAACCTAAGTATTTCATTTCATTTTAATTAAAACATGTTATACTTTAATTAAAATGCTTAACCTATAGTTTAATTAAAATACATGAAATAATAATTAAACTATATACTATATCATATGACTTAAGAAACAAGCTTATAAACACTTAGACTTATATGTTAGCTTATGTAACCAGCTTAATTCTAATCTATTAATGGAAACCTTCTATATATGGAAACTTATTTAATTAAGGCAGCTGATCTATTTTTGGAAACTTTCTATTTTTAGTAACTAATCTATTTTAAGTAGTAAATTCTATTTTAGGAAACTTTCTATTTTTGGAAACTTTCTATTTTTGGAAACTTTCTATTTTTGGAAACTTTCTATTTTTGGAAACTTTCTATTTTTGGTAACTTTCTATTTTTGGAAACTTTCTATTTTTGGAAACTTTCTATTTTTGGAAACCTGCTATTTTTGGAAAGTTACTTATTATTACAGAGTAAGTATAATAATACATGAAATACCAGTAATACTTAAACAGATTAATCAGAATACAAGATAAACACAGTTTAAGGCTTTAAACAGTGAACCATGACCTAAAACATACCAAGTCAGCTAAAATGAGACATAAAACCCAGTACGTAATCAGTGAATCGATACTTATACACGTGTGTATTCATGTAGCTTTAGTGATCCAGAAGTAGGAGTCTTTCTTCCGTTCATTCACTGGACTTGAGGTACGGATTCCCGTCCTTTCAGTATGGACATTCCTTCCTTTTTAGGATTTCCCCGTATGCAGCCAACTGTTTTCCCCAGTATTTGTTTTATTGTTTTGAACTGCTTATGTTTAAATTAGCATAATCTATAGCCATATACAAGCATGACCAGTTTCACCTAGTTATGGAGGTACCATAACCATAACATTGGAGGCACCAATGTTATGACTTCCCCACGGCGGAGTGATTGCTCGTGGCGTCCCTTTTCAGTTTTGGCCATATTATTATATCAAGTGGGGCGTATGGGTGCATCCTAGTTACATGTTTTATTCAGTATTTCATGGTGAATGTGGTGTGTGCCTTGCATCCTTCACAAGGAGTTGATCCCTCCTACCCAAACCAGTATATTAATTAGAGGCATCCCCTCTAATCAGCATGATGAGGTCACCCCTCCAAGTATTCATGCACATGACCTTTTCATGACCTATATGGGCTATGGTATATTTATGTTAAAACAGTTTTCATAAGATAAACATAAGGCTTTTCAAACTATAAAACCAGTTTTCTCGATACTTAATCAGTCTACTCAGAACTTAGTCTTCCGCTGTTATATGTTACATGCTTATCCTATTTCATGTTATATTGTATATCCGTGCACTGAGCGTTTTGCTCAGCCGTTACTTTCCTTTCCATGTCCCAAAACGGCAGGTACCCAAGACTCGAGCATTTGGAGGACATGCATAGGATGGAAGCTGCCATAGACTTCTTCTCTTGTTTCCTTATATATTTATGCTTGTTTAGTCTTTCATTCAGTTCATTTACTTTCTTATGTTTTGGGCTTATGTTTGGGAACCGATGTTTGATTCCGGTTTTCCCTTTGGTCATGTATGTTTTACTACATATTACCTTGCATGCTTTGATGACACGCCATAGTTACGCGTGACATTCCATTTATCAAAATGGGGTGTTACAATTATGGTATCAGAGACAAGGCTTCGACCTGTAGGCTCTAAAACTCGACCTGTGACTAGTGGGTAGTCACCAGGAGCTTCCTAAGCCAACGATTGTTATTCCACGTATGGATGTTTCAGTGCGTTGTTGTTTTAACCATTATGTTTTCAGCACCTTTTTTTGTTTTAGCCATGACATTTTCAGCACCTTATTGTTTTCACCATGATGTTTTCACCAGTATCGTCTTACTAATATGGAATGAACATCCGTCATCCATACTTAGTTATGTGTTAGTGTCTATGCATGATGTTCCTAGTGAACGGTGATTATGTGAACTGAACCCTAGTAGTTCATAATTTTCACATAAATTTTTTTTTTCTGTTAAGTTTTGACAATGACTTTTAATTATTATGTTTCATGCATTCATGAATTTATATCATATGTCATCTATTGCAGGAATTTTGACTAAGTAATGGTTGGTACAGGACTGGCCCTATTTAGTCGCATGTGCTTTTATCGAAACTTTTAACTTTGGGACCGACCCATAGGCGTCCCCTCGCCATGTCTTTTGTTTTGGAACCGACCCATAGGCGTTCCCTCGCGCATATAAAGGTTTTATAAAACTACATTACGCATTCATGCACTGTTTTTCTTGCATAAAATTTTTCTCATGATTTAAATTGGCATAAATTTTTTTTTATGTCCCATCATAAGTTATTATGTCTTTATGTCAAGTATGCCTTCATACTGTCATGGTTAACTTCAGTTTCATGCTGATTATGTTATACACTTCTTCGTAATAGATGGTTTCATGTTTCCTCATGATAATTCCGTCCTCATGTTGATTATGTTTCACGCCTCTTTTGTTAATTACGTTGTCCTGCAAGACATTGTTAGATTTCTTGAATCATGCTTTCATGATAGTCATGGTTGGTTTCCATTGATCATGCTGTCAGGCAAATCATCGTTGAATTTTACGTAACCACACTTTAGCGTTTCTCTATGCAACCAGAATGATGTCTATGCTAATACTGCCAGGTTATCATGATGGTTTTCCTAACCGTTTAACCGATTTACTTTCCTTAAAATCATGACAAATGATCGAGGCCATACCGATCATTTCATGTGCATTCCATGTGTACTCCACGTACCGTATTTCATGTGTATTACATGTACCTTAATCCATGTGTATTCCACTTGCAATACTTCACGAGTATTCGCTAGTCGATTCTAAATCATCTCAGGCGTATGTTCACTTGCTGATATTCTACAAGGTTGTCGATGCCGCTCATAGCTTGGAGATGTTACTGAAGGTTGATGCTGCTGATGTTGGGAGACGCTACGAGATGCTGATGCTGATGCTGTTCACAACCTGGAGATCCTAAAAGACGAAGACAAAGACGTCGGAGCAAAGCAATTGGACGAGAAGATGCTTCACCATCAGACAATTCCCATCAATCATTGTCCCAAATTCATAGTTACATGTCACACGTAGTTCGGCTGTCATTTCAGCCATATGAGTGCAAACCAGTACCAGCCGGCCACTCAGCTAAATAGTTACATGAGTCACGGTCATGAGAATGACCGTCAGGGAACCGACAGACAAGATGATAGTAACCACTACTATGACAGCAACTATCCTAGAAATCGCAACCGAGGCTCCGGCCACGGACGTGATCAGACATACAAATGATCAGTAGTCCAACCGATCCGCCAATTCTGGCATATTAACCTAATATTTGTAGTTCTAATTGTTTCACATCTCGAGACACATATCAAGACATCAGTCAAGACACATGTCTCACATATACTTTCTGAGGACACATGTCAAGATACCAGTCAAGACATATGTCACGCTTACATTTCTCAGGACACGAGTCAAGACACATGACTCACGTCTAATTATGGAACATTTCTAAGAAATTCAGGGTACCCTCCAAGGGTATATCTATGTTGTTGTGCCATGTATTAATCAGGCCACAAGAATTTCAATACCATTATCGGCCCATCAGTGAGAACTGTCACGTTGCCGATGTCACTTTCATTTCTTTCACCATAGTTCATATATTCATAACCATGAAGGACGCCTTTCGTATTCCCACACATACGAAGGTTTTCCTTCAGCTTAATGATAAGATCCAAGCTGCTAACGCATTTCCTCGGACAGACACGAGATGAATTTTATCCTAATTATGTACTATGAACACCACACCATGCTATAATTCATAATTATGTACAGTAATGTTCAGGCTCCTGAATACATTCAGCTTGATTTTCCATCAGGAAAATCTGTACAAATTATCTATGCTTTTCAAGCACATGCTTTGTTAGCCATATTGCTAAAATTTTCTAGCTGTCAGTAACACACGACTACTAAGGTCCTTTTACGCATAACCAATGGATTATTCCAAAATTGTTCCTTACACTCCAGAAGAACCTTCAAGGAGAAGGATGGTACCATGAGATTATGTGTCAAGTACCGTCGACTTAAACAAATCACCATTTATGACCGTTATTCTCCTCCTCATATTGACAACATGTCCAATCAACCGTATGGTGTTAATAACTTTTTCCAAGATCGAACTCACGATCATGCTGCCAACAGTGACGTGTGAAAAAGCAGGACATGTCCATGACTGCTATTCGTTCACGACTCGGTCATGCTAGATTTATGATTTTGAATTAGTCTCATCAATGCTCCAACCGCATTATGGACTTAATAAATTGAGTTTCCATGAACTCCTAAACAAATTCATCAGCGTTTTCATTGAGGATAACCTGATTTCCTCTAAGCCTAGAGAAGAACAGGAAGATCATATCTGCACTATGTTGCAAATTCTATGACAAGAGAAATTCTACCCTGGAATTTTTTCCAATATCAATTCTGTTTGATTACAGTGACACACTGAATCACATGGGTTTCTACGGTTAATCTTACCATGACTCAGCTTATGCGTAAAGGAGAGAACCCTACACTACATTAGGTGTTCTAGAAAATTATACGCT
Source organism: Glebionis coronaria (assembly GCA_025667525.1). Lineage (NCBI taxonomy): Eukaryota > Viridiplantae > Streptophyta > Magnoliopsida > Asterales > Asteraceae > Glebionis > Glebionis coronaria. Next base: position 268,154,796 of record CM046876.1, read on the forward strand.
AGGAGAAGTCTAGATTCAGAGACTCAGAGTTTCGCAAACTCCTAGGTATCAAGTTCTACGAAGCAAGATACAGTTACGTTCATATCTAGGTACCTGACATACCAACAGGTTAAGATAGGACACCAACAAACTGGGATGTTTTCATCATATGAAATTGTGAATCGAAAAGGGACAAGATCTCTATGGATTTTAGTTACCAGATTTCAGCAAACTCAGAAGAAGCATGATGCTATCTGGGTTATTGTCAACAGTTTGATCAAGTCTGCAGAATCCTTACATCCGTACGGATTTCAGAACCAACAGATTGAACGAACATGTTCCAGCCAAGGCTCATCTGATCACTCGGCAATTCCTCAGCTATCGGGTCAGACAAAGATTCGTAATTGTACTCCTAACTTACTTCACGTCTTCATTCTAATTCCACGACTTGCTTTCGCGCTCACGTTCATGACACTATTCACGTTCATGATCGTATTTTGGCTTACGATTTTACATTCATTTCTTTCCTCATTCTGGGAAGTTTGCAAGAACTTGTGAGACCAGTTTAGTATAACACTCCATCATCAGATAGACGTTTCACGTCATATTCTACGTCTTACCGTGTAGCATTTGGCGTTACCGCCATTATATTATATGATCATGATATGTCTCACATGTCATGTTCATTCCACGTTCCTCATATCATGATCAAAATAGGTTACACGTATCATTGATCACGATATGTTTACTCATACTACACTCGCCATATCTCCACGTAGCACGTTCAAAATTTTTCACGTATCACGTTCAAAATTTTTCACGTACTACGTTTCTTTATGTCTCGCGCATCGTTCCTAATTATCAGTTAAGTCAGATTGTCTTGCATCATAACGTTTCAGTTACCCTTGCACGTTAACTCTTATTTTCCACGATCGAATTTAGGGGATCTACCTTCCGTTGATAACCAAGAATTTCTTCGTATTCCAAGTCAAGGTCAGGAGGACCAAGATTTATCATTAGTGTCAGGATCTTCTGAAGGAACCGTTCCAAGAGGGAGGCCACTTGGAAACGGACAAGTTCATCCGGACTTCTTATCCATTTTTCTCTTATCGATTAGATATGTCCTTTCAGTCACGTCCGTCCCATGTCTTTTCAAGACATGTCATGTTCCGCGTTCTTTCTGCCAGATCACATGCACGTTCATTATCTCACATACCCTCTCAGTCTTTATTCGGGTGTGTTCCGCTTTCAGTTACGTTATCTATAATTCGGGGACGAATTATTCTTTTTAGGGGGGAAGAATTGTAAAACCCGCATGCTTTTACCATGAATAGTGCCCTTAAGATCGTACGTCCTAGATTAAAACTTACCTCATTTAGTTATGATCACATTCATGTGCTAGTAATCAAGCAAGTGCATACGTGTATGACATGATAAGTATCGATTACGTACGAACTCATGATAAACAGTTAATAAATATGTCACGTGAACATAATTAAATCATGATCACCATTTAAAATACGAACTAGAATAATTACGTAAATACATATAATATAATTACGAGCGTTAAGATTACGATAAACGACATGATAAAATAAACAGAAACACTTTAAACACGAACACGTTTAACCACGAACGAACACGAAACATCGGGACACGAGAAAGGTACGGGTACCCCATGTGGGGCCCCCATACCCACGGCACAACAACAAGAAATGGGCTAAGCCCATCAAGTTTACATGAAAGGGGGGGTAAAGAGTAAAAACTATTTTTCATTTTCACTTTTCAAGAAAGTAAACATAAACCCTAAAAGATTTTCTCCTCCTCCTCTTTGCTCTCTCTTGTGCCGCCACCTAGAACACCACTATAGGAGGGTGTTGTTGATTTTTGACATTAAAAACAAGTGCTAGAAACCGTGTTTGTTCATCCCCTTTCAAGCTACGTATTGGTATATCATTCTAAACCTTTCTTTTTAATTCTTTTTAATCTTTGATTATTTTCATGAACATGTTATTATTATTCTTATTAAAACATGATAATTAAACATTGATCTAACATGTTTTGGGGTAAATTAAAATCAAAGAACGTTATAAAAAGGGTGTTTGTTTTAGCCGCCTAGCAAACAAACCCGAGGGGGGTTTGGTTTGCTTATTGCCGCCACCACCAAGACCATTTTTGGTCTTGGTTGGTGCTTGTGGGACCCACGGCAGCAAGGAGGCACACGTGCCCCGAGTTTGGCTCGGGGTACGGTGTCAAATTCATGCCCGATTCATGGTTCGTTGGTTAAATCATGATCTATGCTACATGTTAATTTTTATGAATTATGAACTTAGGATATAAATTAATTAATAACATGAAATATTAATTAAACCATGACTTAGGTTATTTTAATTATTAGTGTAGCATGATATTAGTTTAACCTAAGTATTTTATGTTATAAGTTATAATTAATTAATTATTTAAAACATGCCTATAATTAATTAATTTAGACATGACTTAGGTTATATTATTAATAATAATAATACACATGTTAACCTAAGTATTTCATTTCATTTTAATTAAAACATGTTATACTTTAATTAAAATGCTTAACCTATAGTTTAATTAAAATACATGAAATAATAATTAAACTATATACTATATCATATGATTTAAGAAACAAGCTTATAAACACTTAGACTTATATGTTAGCTTATGTAACCAGCTTAATTATAATCTATTAATGGAAACCTTCTATATATGGAAACTTATTTAATTAAGGCAGCTGATCTATTTTTGGAAACTTTCTATTTTTAGAAACTAATCTATTTTAAGCAGTAAATTCTATTTTAGAAAACTTTCTATTTTTGGAAACTTTCTATTTTTGGAAACTTTCTATTTTTGGAAACTTTCTATTTTTGGAAACTTTCTATTTTTGGAAACTTTCTATTTTTGGAAACTTTCTATTTTTGGTAAATTTCTATTTTTGGAAACTTTCTATTTTTGGAAACTTTCTATTTTTGGAAACCTGCTATTTTTGGAAAGTTACTTATTATTACACAGTAAGTATAATAATACATGAAATACCAGTAATACTTAAACAGATTAATCAGAATACAAGATAAACACAGTTTAAGGCTTTAAACAGTGAACCATGACCTAAAACATACCAAGTCAGCTAAAATGAGACATAAAACCCAGTACGTAATCAGTGAATCGATACTTATACACGTGTGTATTCATGTAGCTTTAGTGATCCAGAAGTAGGAGTCTTTCTTCCGTTCATTCACTGGACTTGAGGTACGGATTCCCGTCCTTTCAGTATGGACATTCCTTCCTTTTTAGGATTTTCCCGTATGCAGCCAACTGTTTTCCCCAGTATTTGTTTTATTGTTTTGAACTGCTTATGTTTAAATTAGCATAATCTATAGCCATATACAAGCATGACCAGTTTCACCTAGTTATGGAGGTACCATAACCATAACATTGGAGGCACCAATGTTATGACATCCCCACGGCGGAGTGATTGCTCGTGGCGTCCCTTTTCAGTTTTGGCCATATTATTATATCAGGTGGGGCGTATGGGTGCATCCTAGTTACATGTTTTATTCAGTATTTCATGGTGAATGTGGTGTGTGCCTTGCATCCTTCACAAGGAGTTGATCCCTCCTACCCAAACCAGTATATTAATTAGAGGCATCCCCTCTAATCAGCATGATGAGGTCACCCCTCTAAGTATTCATGCACGTGACCTTTTCATGACCTATATGGGCTATGGTATATTTATGTTAAAACAGTTTTCATAAGATAAACATAAGGCTTTTCAAACTATAAAACCAGTTTTCTCGATACTTAACCAGTCTACTCAGAACTTAGTCTTCCGCTGTTATATGTTACATGGTTATCCTATTTCATGTTATATTGTATATCCGTGCACTGAGCGTTTTGCTCAGCCGTTACTTTCCTTTCCATGTCCCAAAACGGCAGGTACCCAAGACTCGAGCATTTGGAGGACATGCATAGGATGGAAGCTGCCATAGACTTCTTCTCTTGTTTCCTTCATATATTTATGCTTGTTTAGTCTTTCATTCAGTTCATTTACTTTCTTATGTTTTGGGCTTATGTTTGGGAACCGATGTTTGATTCCGGTTTTCCCTTTGGTCATGTATGTTTTACTACATATTACCTTGCATGCTTTGATGACACGCCATAGTTACGCGTGACATTCCATTTATCAAAATAGGGTGTTACATATATTTTATTGTTGTCTTGAATGATCACGAGGATGCATTGTTTGACTTATTTCGATAGTTTATTAGGCCGAAAATAAAGTGCACGATTTAATCAATAGTTAGCTAAAGGACAAAATCTTTTAAAACTGCTTCTCGGGACCTCATAAAGTTAATATCTTGGCATAACTCGTTTTGCGATTTGGGACCTTTCTCGGACCGATATTTGGCAGCGACTTAATACTTCAAACCTTGAGAGACGTTCATGAAATAATGGTCTTCTCTTCATAATGGAATTTCTTCACTTGAAGTTTTGAGAGATTCATACTTGGACCACGACTTCTTCATTTTTCTCCAATCTTTATTTTGGATTTTGATATACAACGATCCGCCTCCTTTTATGACTTGGATCTATTTATCCTCATACCTTGTTAGGGTCTTTTCGGATACACTTCTCCATGACTTTTGGGGAGTTTTGCTCTACGTCATGTGTCTCGATCCTTCATATTGATTTTTGATAAATGATTCTTCACATCACTTTTGGATCTTTAGCAACAAAATATAGTCCTCATGCCTTGTTAGGGCCTTTTCGGACTCACCAATCTTCGCATCCCGCTTCAATAAGTTATGCCTTGGCTATGAACTCTAATCCATACCGAGCAACTTTTAAACGATCTTGGGCTAGAAGCTAAGTAACTTTTCAAATCGTACAACCTTATTTATTAGCAGATAAATTTATTAGCAAGCGATGGGAGAATAGGCTTATAATTAACTCACATAAATTCACGAAAGAATACCGAACTTATAATTGGCTCTATCATCTCTCGTTCTCCACAGTTTAAAATCTCAAGTAATGAGACTCGTGGATACTTAGCCTATTAAATCAAAGTTTTTGGTTTTCGAGTCGCCTATAGGATCTTGCAAATTCTTAGACTTTTTCAAGTTTAGAAATCGCATTTTAAAGTTCCCTTGATAAACGACTCTCTAGGATCAATTATAGGAACTTGCGAAAAGTTCTTGTTCTTAACCCGTGAGAGTTAAGACTTTCACGTTTTATAGCTCCCTATATAAAAGCCTAGCAAAACTTGACTTAAACACGTTAAGGATACTAGCTAGAGTAACTTAGATAAGTAAACTCGGGTTGAGTCAAAAGATTCACAACGTTTGAAAATTAAAACCACTTATTTAAGCATTTATTCTAGCAAATGAAGAAAATAACTATGCAAAGGGTAAAACTAATAGGCCAAAATAGATCAAAAATTTTGAAAAATGTCGAAAAATTGATTTTCTGGTTAAAATGAGGACAAATACAAGGAAAAGACCACTTAACTTCGATAGAAGTCCCCCCTACACTTAAGATAAACATTGTCCTCAATGTTTAAGCATGTGGGAGTAAACTCCCCTACACTTAGGACATTGTGCACGTTGTTTAAATCTCGCTAAGGAAAGGACAACTAAAGAGATTCCTATTTTAATATTGAGAAAATATAAAATAGTGAATCGAAAAGAGTTTAGGATAGAACCAGGATAATGGAACACGGAATCACGGGTTGTCAAGAATCATCAAGAGTGGATCATTGAAGCTCGAATCCCTGATTAAGAAGTGAGGAGAGGAAAGCAAACCAAAGGGTCTCCCCTACACTTATGATAAAGAAAGCGAAAAGATATATGCATGGGTTGCCTCCCAAGAAGCGCTTGGTTTTTGTTTACCGAGTCGTGAGCCTGACTCGACCTTGATCATCAATGGAAGAAGCGTGAAACATATCCACCAGGATCAAAGACATAGTTTTCGTCCATCAATAAGCACAAGCTTAAGGGGAACAAGGCAAGCCAAAGAAGAAGTGGCAGGGTTCCCTTAAGCAGGGATGGAGCACGGTGGGAGCAAGTATGGTGAGGTGCAAGCATGTCTTCAATGGTTCCAAAGATTTTTCCTTTTATTTCATCAGGTGGATACTGAGATGGCTTAAAGACTTCAATACCGGGGTCGAACACCTTTTCCTTCAGGGGAAAATAACACTCAGGCTCAGCCGAGTGTGAAGAAGATCCGCAAAGAAGCACAACCTCGTCCTCAGAAGGGGGACAAAGAGGTGTCAAATCATATGTGCAACGGATTTCTGTGTCGACCGATTTCTTCTCCTTTGACAGAATGTTCTTCAAATCCACGTTAGGATCAAGACGATAATCTTCGAAGTCATAAGGAGGAGCATCACTCTCATGAGGGAAGTAAGTGTTGAGAAATTCAGAGAAGTCTTCCTCAAATGAGTAATCGTCCAAAGTAGGATCGAGTGATGGCGGAGGATCTTCATCATGTGAAGAATCGCTCGAGAGAGTATCAGCCTCATCAAAATCATTGAAAGTGGGCAGCTTGGGATACTCAGAAATACAATCAAAATCATCCGAATCTGAGCTAGAATCATCATCATAAGAATCGAAGACCGGTTGAGAATCATAAATGGGAGAAGCGTCCAAAGTGGACCGAGAATCATCCACATCATCGTCAAAGAGTGGATTATCGATGGAAGAATTGAATAGAGGATTGTCATAGACTGTAAAGTCATCGAGCACATTTATCATATTCACTGATTCTCGGCCTCGAAAGGATTGGTCTATAAGCTTCCCCATTTTGAAATTTTGTGAGGCATTCCCAACTCTTAAGATTAACTCACCTTCGGCAACATCCACTAAAGCACGTCCGGTTCTCAAGAATGGCCGACCAAGTATTAAAGGAATACGAGGGTCCATTTCATAATCAACAACGACAAAATCGACCGGGAAAGTAAATGCGCCAACTTGAATGAACACGTCTTCGGCTATACCAACGAGGTAAGAGAGAGTGCGATTTGCAAGTTCGAGAGTCATCTTTGTTGGAGTGAGGTTGGGCAATGATAGTGTTTTCCAAACACTCAGTGGCATCAAATTAATACTGGCCCCGAGATAAGCAAGGGCAGTAAATTCTTCAGTTTTGTTGAACACGCAAGGCAACACAAAACGACCGGGATCTCCAAGCTTTTCCGGTAATTCTTTAAGAATAACTGCTGAGCAGTTTTCATTTAAGCGTGTGTTGGCGAGTTCAATCAGCTTCTCCTTCTTGCTAAGCAATTCCTTGAATGCTTTAACAAATTTGGGCATGTGGACAAGTGCTTCAAGAAAACTAATGTTGAAGCCCATTTGAGAAATCATATTGATATATTTTGTCACTTGAGAGTCCTCCTTTGTTAGATCATTGGTCTTGCCTATGCGAGAAGGGTATGGAATTCTAGGTTTATTGGTGGAAGGTGAAGGTGTAGTTGGTAAAGGTTGAGATGTTGAAGGGTCCTTCCTAGAGACATCGTCATGACGAGGCGGAGACGGTAATGGTGTACTAATACTAGGTGTAGGAGGAGTAGGGATACATGGTGGTGGAGGGGGTGTAGATGATGGTGGGATTGGTGGTCCTACGATGGTGACTCCATTACGAGTAGTAATAGCACTCACATTGGCTCGCGGATTGGTGACGGTGTTTGAAGGTAGAGAACTTGAAGTAGAAGGTTGAGTTGTGGGCAAGAAACTAGCCAATAGATTCTTTAATTCAATCGTTTGAGTGCTGAAGGAAGATTGAATATTATCACGAACCTCGGTTCTAATGTCATTACCTTGCTTCATGATATCTCCTTTCAAATTGATTATTTGGCTCTGTAGATTCTTGATTTGCTCACCTTGGGTTCTCATTGTGGCTTCAACATCGGGATTAATGGGTGGGGTTTGTTGGGTGGGTGGTTGATAAGGGTTAGAAGCTCTTGGTGGGATTTGGTTGCTTCTATTGTAGTTGTTGGCGGAGTTTTGGTTTTGAGGAGAAAAACCGGGTGAAAGGTAATTGTTGGAACGGTAGCTCAGCAGATTTCTATCCCGTTGTTATCTAGCTTGGTAATTTTCCGGTGAATAATTACCGTAAGCAGCATACACATTTTCTGGATTTCCTTGTGTCGAAGGACAATCGGTGTATGAGTGAGGACCGCCACATGTTTCACAAGGATTAGCAACCGCTTTAACTTGTTGTTGTTGTTGGTTTGAAGCGAGAAGCGTAATACTTTTGCTCATTTCAGTCATCATGCGGGTGAGTTCGGTCAGCTCAGGGTTTGCTGAGGTAGAAGAAACATTGACTCTCGGGTTGTTCCTTGAAGAAGCAGAGGAATCCCAGTTTTTGTGGTGAGTAGTCATGTTCTCAATTAACTCTCTACACTCCTCGGGTCTCCTTTTCATGAATGTGCCACCGGCGGCTGCATTAATCATATCACGATCTCGAAAAGTCAAACCGTTGTAGAAAGTATCAATTAGGGTCACAGGGAGCATGTGGTGGTTTGGACATCTATCGATCAAGACATTATATCTCTCCCAAGCGTCAAAAAGAGATTCATCAGGGTCTTGCATGAAACCGCTGATCTGATTGCGAAGGCTTGTGACCATGGATGGTGGAAAGTAGCGCGACAAAAAGCGTTGAGTCATATCATCCCAAGTGTGAATAGAATTCTTCGGGAGACGATCAAACCATTTCTCGGCATGATGTAATAGAGTGTGTGGAAAGAGTTGTAGGCGAAGTTCATCCATTGTGGCACCGGCCAACTTCATGCTTTGGGTGATTATAATGAACTTGTCGAGGTGTTTGTTGGCATCATCATCAGTCAATCCACGGAATGGGTTTGTTTGTACTTGCTGAATCATGTGGTGCTTCAACGAAAACTCAGGAGCGTTGATTTGCATCGGCGCAATCGGTCATCCTCGTCCAAACATGGTTGGTTGACAAAGTTCCTCCATGGTCCGAAGATCGGGCTGTGGAAGAGCATTGTTGTTATTATTAGGGTGCGGTGGATTATTGTTGTTTACACCTGACCTAGCTAAATCTTCTTGAGGCTCGGGCTCTTGATAATTAGAAGATCTAGTACGCATGCACCTACAAAGACAAAAGAAAAAGAAACCAAACACAAAAGCAATATATATACACAAGAAAGATAAAATCTTTTTGGATTTTTGAAATTTTTAATTTTTATGTATTTTTTATCAATTTTTTAATTTTTATGATTTTTTTTTGAATTTTTTATGCAAGAAAAATAACGCTCACAAGTGAACGGATCCCAAAAAGCAACGCGTCTCTCACAGAAAACCGTTAATCTTTATGAAAAGAGCCGGCAGCGACGCCATTTGATAACTAGATTTTTGCTAGGTTCAATTGTTGTTCTCAGTATCTTAACGAATTGATCTAGGCTTCCTTTGTGACTCAGTCGTTCTTTGGTGAATCTTTTTGGTTGTTTGTAAATAAAATGTGCAAAACAATTAAAGTAAAGGTGCTCTTAAAGTAAATCTAAGTCTAATTAAAATAAAGGTGCAAGTATTTAAAAACGTGACTGAAATTAAGGGGCACTAAAGTAAATGACGCAAACTTAAATCTAACTTAGGCAAACTTAAAACGCGACTAAAACTTAAACTAAGGCAAAACTAAAATAAATCTAAGGCAAATAATCTTAATGTGCAATTAAAATAAAGGCAGGAACAATAAAGCTTTAAAAATAAAAGACTGAAATTTAAAAATAAAAACTGGAAAAAAAATTAACTTACAGAACCCTTGATTCGGAAGTCCAAAACTTCCGAATGAACAGCCTTGATTCGGAACTTTTAAAGTTCCGAATGAAGCTACCTTGAGTCGGAAGTTTGGTGTTGATCCGGAAGTTCGTTCGGAAGTCTTTACTCGGAACTTCGTCCGGAAGTATTGATCCGGAACTTTTTAAAGTTCCGAATGAATTGCTTGATCCGGAACTTTTTAAGTTCCGAATGAAGGTCTTGACTCGGAAGTTTTAAAGTTCCGAATGAACAATACTTGACCCGGAACTTTTCCTTTGGTTCGGAACTTTAAGTTTCGAGTGAACAACTCTTGACTCGGAAGTTCTTGATCCGGAACACTTCCGAATGAAGCTTGATTAGGAACTTTTGAATGTTCCGAATGAGCACCAATGGTTCAGAACTTTTGCTTGTACAGAAGTTTTCCTGGGAATCACAAGGAACAGACTCCCCCGAAGAACAAGGGATCAAAACAATAACAAGTATAACACAGATTAAGTAAAATCAACACAAATGATTTAATAAAACTAATAACGAAACAACTAATAATAATAAACAATTTAAATCAAGAAATCTAAAAACTTTAACCACAATAATCAAAAACCCACTTGATCAAACTAAAAGCATGAACATGAACACAAACATAAACATAAAAATCAAAGATTAAGAAAGGTAGATAAGAGATTGACAAAATAAAGTAAAGATTGACAATAATTAAATGAAAACTTACTTGAAATTAAATGAATTTAAGGTGCAAGACAAGGTAATTAAATTGGACAAGAAATTAAATGACATGTATTTAAATGGTGGAAGACTAATTGTCACACTTAGCCAACAAAGAGAAATGTGATTAAGCCTAATCTATATATAGGGGAGGATTAGGAAGCTTCCTCCCCTCCTTCATTTCTTCATAATTGCATCATTAAGCCCTTAAGCATATAATCTTCATTAATTGCATGCTTAGTCCTTTTCTTCTAATCTTCTTTAAACTTGAACTTTAAGGACTTTTGGCTTCGGGATTTCTTTGAACTCGTCTTTAAATTCTTCACTAAAATAGACTTGAGTTCTTCGGCTTTTGATAAACTTCCCTCTTTTGACTTTTTCTTCGATAAATCTTCAGAATTGGTCGTGGACTTCCGTTATTTTTGCACTCTTGACTTCTTGACTTCGTCTTTCATCTTTTTCTTCAATAAAAGTCCGTAAATGCCCGTGAATTCCCGTGTTTTCTCCACTTTTCACCTTTTCGTCCTAAATCACAACAAAAACACAAACCACGCATAATTCCGACATAAAAGACATAAAATACACGTTTTGGTCCGGTTATTATTGTAATTAAGTGGTAGAAAGGATGGGTGTTTACTAGAGGTGGCAAATTTTGACCCATGGTTAATTTTTGGGTCAACTTGGTTAAATTAGAAAAAGAAAGGGGTCTAGTTGGGTTTCCTTTAATATCCTAGATGGGTCTACATGGGTCAAACAAACTCCTTCTTATGATTATAGATGGGTCTACTTGGGTCTCCTCATATGTCACATGGGTCTAGATGGGTCTACCTTTATATTACTAATGGGTCAAGATGGGTCACCCAATAGGTTTTAGTAATATCAAAATTGTTTTTTTTTTCATTTTTTTCACAAGCTTGTCAAATTTTCACACACTTGTTAGTTTTTTACGTCTTCACCGTATTTTTACGTTTTCATCATTTATACGTTTTGGTCAGAAATTTTACGTTTTCATAAAAAAATCTACGTTTTCGTCAGTACATTTACGTTTTCGTCAGGAATTTTACGTTTTTATCAGAAATTTTACGTTTTCATCAGTAAATTTACGTTTTTATCAGAAATTATACGTTTTCGTCAGAAATTTTACGTTTTCGTCATAAATTTTACGTTTTCGTCAGAAATTCTACGTTTCCTTAAGAAATTTTACGTTTTTCTCAGAAATTTTACGTTTTCGTCAGAAATTTTACGTTTTTGTCAGAAATTTTACGTTTTCCTCAGCAATTTTACGTTTTCGTCGGTAAATTTACGTTTTCATCAGAAATTTTACGTTTTCGACAAAAAAAATACGTTTTCGTCAGAAGTTTTACGTTTTCCTCAGAAATTTTACGTTTTCGTCAGAAATTTTACGTTTTCGTCAGAAATTTTACGTTTTCGTCAGTAAATTTACGTTTTTTTTTCAGAAATTTACGTTTTTTCAGAAATTTTACGTTTTCGTCAGAATTTTACGTTTTCGTAAGAAATTTTACGTTTTCGTCAGAAATTCTACGTTTTCGTCAGAAATTTTACGTTTTCGTCAGTAATTTTACGTTTTCGTCAGAAATTTTACGTTTTCGTCAGAAATTTTACGTTTTCGTCAGAAATTTTATGTTTTCGTCGGTAAATTTACGTTTTCGTCAGAAATTTTACGTTTTCGTCAAACAATTTACGTCTTCGTCAGAATTTTACGTTTTCGTCAGTAAAAGTTTTCGTCAGTAAATTTACGTTTTCGTCAGAAATTTTACGTTTTCGTCAGAAATTTTACGTTTTCGTCAGTAAATTTACGTTTTTGTCAGAAATTTTACGTTTTTGTCAAAAAATTTACGTTTTTGTCAGAAATTTTACGTTTTCGTCAGAATTTTACGGTTTCGTCAGGAATTTTACGTTTTCGTCAGAAATTCTACGTTTTCGTCAGAAATTTTACGTTTTCGTCAGTAATTTTACGTTTTCGTCAGAAATTTTACGTTTTCGTCAGAAATTTAATGTTTTCGTCGATAAATTTACGTTTTCGTCAGAAGTTTTACGTTTTCCTCAGAAAATTTACGTCTTCGCCAGAAGTTTTACGTTTTCCTCAGAAATTTTACGTTTTCCTCAGAAACTTTACGTTTTCGTCAGTAAATTTACGTTTTCGTCAGTAAATTTACGTTTTCGTCAGAAATTTTACGTTTTCGTCAGAAATTTTACGGTTTCCTCATAAATATTACGTTTTCGTCAGTAAATTTACGTTTTCGTCAGTAATTTTACGTTTTCGTCAGAATTTTACGTTTTCGTCCGAAATTTTACGTTTTCGTCAGAAATTCTACGTTTTCGTCAGAAATTTTACGTTTTGATCAGAAATTTTACCTTTTCGTTAGTAAATTTACGTTTTTGTTAGAAATTTTACGTTTTCGTCAAAAATTCTACCTTTCGTCAGTAAATTTTACGTTTTCGTCAGAAATTTTACGTTTTCATCAGAATTTTTACGTTTTCGTCGTAAGTTCTGATTACGTAAAAATACGGATGAAAACATAAAAGTTATGACGAAAACGTAAATTTATAGACGAAAACATAAAATTTCAGACGAAAACGTAAATTTACTGACGAAAACGTAAATTTTCTGATGAAAACGTAAAATTTCTGACGAAAACGTAAAATTTCTGAAGAAAACGTAAAACTTTTGACAAAAACATAAAATTTCTGACGAAGACGTAAAACTTCTGATGAAAACGTAAAACTCTTGACGAAAACGTAAAATTTCTGACGAAAACGTAAAATTGCTAACGAAAACGTAAAATTTCTGATGAAAACGTAAAATTTCTGACGAAAACGTAAAACTTCTGACGAAAACGTAATTTTTTTTGATGAAAATGTAATTTTTTTGATGAAAACGTAAAGTTTCTGACGAAAACGTAAAATTTTTTACGAAAAGGTAAAATTCCTGACGTAAACGTAAAATTTCTGACGAAAACGTAAAGTTTCTGACGAAATCGTAAAATTTCTGACGAAAACTTAAATTTTATGACGAAAACGTAAAATTCTGACGAAAATGTAAAATTTCTGAGGAAAACGTAAAATTTCTGACAAAAACGTAAATTTACTGACCAAAACGTAAAATTTCTGACGAAAACGTAATTTTACGGATGAAAACGTAAATTTACTGACGAAAACGTAAAATTTATGATGAAAACGTAAAACTTCTTACCAACACGTAATTTTTTGATCAAAACGTAAAATTTCTGATGAAAACGTAAAAATACGGATGGAAACTTAAAAATTTTGACGAAAACGTAAATTTACTGACGATAACGTAAAATTTCTAATGAAAATGTAAATTTACTGAGGAAAATGTAAAGTTATTAACAAAACGTCAAAAAGTAAAAGGCTAACCTCCTAAAAACCCATTTAAAACAAAAAAAAACCCATTTAAACCAAAAAAAACCCAAAAAAAACCCAAACTTTTCCTAAAGACCCATTTACACCCAAACCCATCTAAACCCAAACCCATCTAGACCCAACCCATCTAAACCCAACCTCCTAAAAGACCCATCTAAACCCATACCCATCTAAACCCAAACCCATCTAAGACCCATGACCCAACCCAACCCAACCCAACCATTTTGCCACCTCTAGTGTTTACACACCTATCAACTTGGGACCTATGTAAATCTGATATTTATGAATGGAAATGAATTATTATTAAACGACGCGATTTTTAAGAGTTGTCTATGAGGTGAGTAATGTGTTATCCCGTAACACCAACGAGTCTTCTGTTGTATTGAATTGTGTAAATTTGGGGGTGTTACAAAGTATTTGCACCATATCACTTAGTTTATCAACTTTTTGATATAAAGCCTTGTCAGCTGATTGAGTAGCACCCTCTCGCACCGCATGTGCCACCTCATCTCTATCCCTATTGCTTTGGACCATGGATTTTGTCTCAATGATATCCATTGCCTCTTGGATAGAGTTAGCAAGAATATTTCCACCTGTGGCCGAGTTATGGGAATCTTGATGGTGTGGTCTCAAACCATTGTAGAAAGTATTGATTTGGTGGACTTGGTCAAAACCGTGGTTAGGTCACTTTCTTAACAACTCTTTGAATTCATCCCAAGCCTCACTAAAGGTTTGATCTCTCTTTTGATGAATGCCTATAATTTGATTCCTTAATGCGGTGGTTCGTGAAGGTGGAAAGAACTTGTTCACAAATTTCTTCTTTAAGTCCTCCCAAGTGAGAATGCTACTAGAGGGTTGCTTATCTAGCAAATCCTAGCATTTCCCTCCAAAGGGAAAGGGGATAACATCAACTTAACCACCTCTTGAGGTACCCCATTATACTTGATGGTATTACAAATGGACAAGAATCTCTTGATATGATCATAAGGGTCATCCATAGATCTCCCTAGGAAAGGTATAGTAGAAACCATTTTGTATCACACATGTCTTAAGTTCAAAATTGCTAGCGGCTATCACGGGAATAACTATGGCATCCGCATTCCCATCCACGTTGGATTGGAGAATCTCAATCAATGGCCGTTGATCCATGGCTTTGTTTAAGTTCTCGAAAGTACGATGCTCGTGATCGGCTTGAGGGATGGCTTTGTTCTTATTCTTCCTCCTAGGAGGATGAGGCACACCACTCGGTATGTATGCACGCGCTCGAGTACGCATACAACTAAACACGAGGAATGAGATAGGATATCTCGGTCGACTTTGAAAGAGAATAGATTATCTCCTTTGAGGTTCAATATGAAAATCTACAAGAAAATATAATAATACTAATTGGGCGGCAAAACCCTCAACAGCCTTCCTTCTCAAAATACTCACTTGTGAACGGGGGGAATGAGGTGGCACGAAGCACTTAAGTACCTAGCTTCCCTTAGGCTTGCATTTTATAGCAATAGCCGCATTTCTATTCACCGTATAGTTTGTATTTATCGAATTCTTGCTTATTGAAAGTATATATCTATTTTTGACTTTATTTTCTTTTATCGATACACGTATATGAGACCGGAACACCCCCAAATACGGTGTATTGCCAAGCCCATACTAATGGAAGTAGGTGTGTTAAGATTCGTATCTACGTATACTTATTTACATATAATAATATAGAGAAAATATTTTTGTATTTATTTTATTTTTTTAAGAAAGTATAATATGTACGTAAAAACGAGTGAATACAATATATACAATATATTTTTGGTGTAATCTCTTAGGAAAAATATTCCTTTTTTTGTTCAATTCTTAGGAAAGAATTGACTTTTATGATTTTATATTTATAATTTTTTTTAATTCTTTTATGCTTTTGATTTAGCAAAAAGGAACGTTCACAAGTGAACGTATCCCAAAATCCAATATGTAACTCTCAATCAACTATCAATCTCCACGCACAGAACCGCCAGCGGCGCCATTTAATATTTCACTTTTTCAAGGTTCGTTTTTCTCTTGGTCTTTACGAATTGATTAATCGATATCAGTGAAGTCACTTAATTGTTATTGGTATTTGATTGTAAGATTATGGTAATCTATGTCTAATTATCACAAACCCGTCAAAAAGGTAAAAATATTATCACCTACGTATCCATACTACACTAGAAACATATTGCAAATACCACAAAGTAAGCACAAAGTACAAGTTTGTAATGTACAACAAGAATTAAATGCTAAAATGTAAAGTTCAAGAAGTATAAGTGCTAATTATATAAACTTTGAAAAGTAAAAGGACTGAAAATGTAAACTATGTAAAATAAATGCCAAATGTAACAAACTTAATAAACTTGCAACAAAATATACCCACCTTAACAAACAGCAAGGACTAAACTGCAAACCCTAGAAACTTTAACTAATTACCAACAAAATAGCAAGTTAAACAAACCAAAGGACCAAAGTACAATTTCAAAAAGTTATTAACCAAAAAACAGGCTAAGACTTTAATAAGCCGTATCTAGAGTTTTAGCTTATCAATTAAGCTGAAACCAATTCCAAAAGACTCAGAATTGAAAATGAACTAGTCAATATCAAAGAGATACGCTGAATTGGTCTAAATCTCAAATAATCTATGTACTTGTACTGAGCTTCGGTTTTTATCTTGCCTGTTCGGATTATTCATGATCTTGAGCAGCTTTTGAGTAACTTTTTATGGTGTCAAGGTGAGATGAAAAAGGGGAGAGCAAAGGTGGCGTGGGAGGATGTTTGCATTCCACAAAGTGAGGGCGGTCTTGGTATTAGGAGGCTTGATGATTTTAATGCTGCTCTTATTACCTCTCATATTTGGTCTATTCTCACGCGTAAGGAATCCTTATGGGTTCAATGGATACATTCGTATAAGTTAAGGGGTAGGAGCTTTTGGGATGTTCCTTGTATTGGTGATGTAATTTGGGGTTGGCGTAAGCTTCTTTAGCTTAGGACATGTGTGCGGCTGTTTATTTGGTATAGGCTTCATGATGGTAAAACTACGTCTATGTGGTTTGATAGGTGGGCTGCTGAGTGTCCGTTACGGGATACTCTTACGGTACGTAATATTGTTAGGTCCGGTTTTACCCTTCAGGATACTGTTGCTGATTTGATTGAGAACAACGCCTGGAAATGGCCGACTGATTGGGTAGACAGATTTCCTGCTGTCGTCTCTATCCCTGTTCCCGCTCTAGAGGAGGAGAGGCCAGATTCTCTGGTATGGCGTGATAGTGAAGGTTCTTTGCAGTCATTTTCTGTGGCTCTAGCTTGGGATACGCTGAGAACTAGATGCCAGGCTGTGGTTTGGTACCATGTTGTTTGGTTTTCCCATTTTATTCCTCGACACTCGGTGCATATGTGGCTTGTTGTCAAGCAGAAACTGAAGACTCAGGATCGTTTGCGGCAATGGGATGTTGGGCCTGCTGTGGATTTAAGCCTACTTCGTTGTCCTTTGTGCAAAGTCACTCCCGATTCTCATTCTCATTTGTTTTTTTAGTGCTCTTATTCTTCACAGGTGTGGACACAAATTAGGGTGCTTTGTGGTATGGATTCTATTCCTCCTCGTTTGGATGATGTTTTGGCATTTCTTATACCAATATCCGAAGGAAAATCTACTACGGGTATTATTGCTCTCCTGGTTGTTGCGGCTACTGTATACTTTGTTTGGATGGAACGGAATGCTAGATTATTCAAAGGGAAACAGCTTTCTATGGATAAACTTGTTAGAATCATTACTTCTACTGTTCGCCTCAAGATTATTACTTTCAGATTCAAGAAGATAACTACACGGTCTTTGGCTGTTTTGGGTCGGTGGAGACTTCCGTCTTTAAGTGTTTCTCATGATGGGGGTACCGGGTAAGGGTTGTACTCTTCTTTCCTTTTTGGGGTTTTTCCCGCAGGGTTTTTCTCAAAAAGGTTTTTTATGGAGGCAGCCTTATCTGGATCCTTTACTTCCATTATGTTGTTGCTGGTGTTGTGGGGTGGTCGCCTGGTTCCAAGACTTCTTCTTATTGGAGTTTGCTAATGCTATTTTTGACACTAGTATTCGAATTGTAATGTTAGATTAGTGTTTATGTGTTTATGACATGTCATAAATCACTTGTTGATCAAGCTTTTGGCTTGAGGTTAATACGGTATTTTAGCCGTATTCCATCTGTACTTAACATTGGTTTTTTGGTTAATATATTTACCGGGGTAACTCCCTGTACCAAAAAAAATTCTAAGAGATAAGCAGTTCTGGATAAACACTTGAACTCAAACTCACAAGAAACATCTATAAGCTCAAAATAATAAGACGTGTCCAAGAAATTTCAAAATCATCAACTGAGTAAGCCAGAAATTAAAATAAGCTAAAACTGGCTTATGTTGACTTTTGTTGAATTTCGTTGACCAAAGTTTGACCAAAGCTAAATCTTATGTTGAACACTTTTTGTGACTATTTTGTTAAATAAAATTGCCAGTTCTATGAAAAGAATCAATGGGAAATGAAAATTTGACTAGCCAGATAAGTTGTTTTATCACAGAGGCTTTTAAGCTGCTGTGGGTTTAAGTTTGTTATGGTGTCCTTTATGCAAACTCACTCTGGATTCTCATTCTCATTTGTTTTTTGAGTGCTTGTATTCTTCACAGGTGTGGACACGTGTTAGGGTACTATGTGGTATGGATGTTTTTCACAAAATTAGATGAAGATAAAGAAGGGATAGCTGTCGATCCTAAACTTTACCGTGGAATGATCGGCACCCTTCTCTATCTGACTGCTAGCAGGCCTGATTTGCAATTTTCTATATGCATGTGTGCCCGGTATCAGGCTCGGCCTACCGAAAAGCACTTACATGTTGTGAAAAGGATCTTTCGATATCTTAAAGGAACCCTTAATCGTGGTTTGTGGTATCCGAAGGATTCTTCTATTGCACTAATCTCATATGCGGATGCGGATTATGCTGGGTGTCAAGATACTAGACGTGGCACTTCTGGCAGTGTGCAACTTCTTAGAGATAGACTTGTTAGTTGGGCATCAAAAAGGCAGAAAAGCGCTGCGATATCAAGTACAGAGGTTGAATACATTGCTATGTCCGGTTGTTGTGCTCAAGTTCTTTGGATGAGATCACAATTAACTGACTACGGTCTTGGATTCAACAAAATCCCGATGTACTGTGATAACAAAAGTGAAATTGCTCTATGCTGCAACTACGTTCAACATTCCCGAGCAAATCACATTGACATACGCTACCACTTCATCAAAGAGCAAGTGGAAAATGGAGTGATCGAACTGTACTTCGTCAACACTGAGTATTAGCTGGCAGATATATTCACGAAGGCATTAGATCGAGGACGTATCGAGCTTTTGATCGAAAAGCTAGGCATGAAATCATTCTCACCAGCGACACTTAAGGAGTTGGCAGAAGAATCTGAAGAATAGTAGTGGTAAACTATTCTCGAGTATGCTTTGATCGTGATCTTGTATATTATCGTATATATTTAAACCACCAAAAGAAAAATACAAAAATATAAACTATAGAAAAACCATAAAAAATATAAAACATTCAAAATCCATAAAAAATATAAAATCAAGAAAATCCAAAAATATTTTTCATTTTCAAAACGGGCATGTCTTTTAGTACGGTAATATTTACGGCCTTAGAAATGTCGATTAAAATTGACACGGCGCCATAAATAGAGTCCGTATAAAGGTTGTACATGTTTTTAAAACATGCCCATTATGGCTTGTAGTTATTTCAGACTGCAACCCGCTTTTCGCATTAAAGTCACGTATTTCTTATGAAAACGTTGGCTCACAGCGGGAATTAATTTTCTCGGGTGAGGTTTACTTTAAAACCTTGTAAGGGACTAAGTTTATGTTATAACTTGGTCTAACACAAGTTAGTGTACGTATCAGTGCACTGATTTTGTCAAAATAAGAGAAATATTATTGCCACCAGAATCGTTTCAACCAATCACTCAACCGGATAATGTCTTCATGAATATTTGCGTCCTTAAAATCATTGACTACAGCTCTTTAAATAGAAAACGGGTCCGTGTTTAAGGGGGAGCAAATATTAAATCTTCTTGGAATTAAAATTGGTCTTCAAAAAGGATTTTTCAGGAAATATAAACCGTTCTTCATCATCATTAAGTGCTAAGTGTGCCTTGTGTGAAATAGAAATTCATGAATAGGTTATTTGAATTTTGGCATTAAGTATTTGTGTTCGTGTTTGTGAGCGGGTTGGTAATTCGTTAAGTCGATTTGGTTAATCCTAATCACTTTAAAACAAATACTATTAACAAGGGGGACCATTTTTGCATATATTGCAAAATGGGGGTTTAATGTGTAAACTTGGCAAAAATTTGACCAAGTCAAAACACTACACCCCCCCTTTCCCGTTCTTTCCTCACCATCGCAAAAACACACAAACACAAGCTTAGTCCGCCATTGTCGAACCTTGCCATATCCATCATATTTGATTTTTTCGATTGCCTGCATTCCACTTATCTATCTAGGTATTGTATCTTGTTGTAATCGTTATCATAAATCTCGTTTCTTTTCTTCACAAACAAAGAAGAAATCATGATTAAATCTAAAAAAATTAGGGTTTTTTAGTGTTGCGATGTATATGTAAATTAAGTTGTGGGATTTGATTAGAATGACTAGATGCACAATGGTTTTGCCCAGAATTGCCTAAAACGTTGCCTAGCTCCTGGATTTGAGAAGTCAAAGTTTAGATCGGATCCCTTTCACGGATTCCGATGATCATTACGATACCTACATTGCGATGCATGTCATTGCGATGAGTCATTCCGATGGCTCATTGCGATGGGCTATTGCGATGGGTCATTCCGATGGCTCATTGCGATGGCTCATTGCGATGTGTCATTGCGATGGCTCATTACGATGGGCTATTGCGATGGGTCATTCCGATGGCTCATTGCGATGGCTCATTGCGATGGGTCATTCCGATGACGCATTACGATGGCATATTGCGATTATGCATTCCGATGCGTTATTGTGATGACATTGTAATGGTATTGCGATGGGACATATTGCGATGGTTTCTCAAACATTCCGATGGAATCGTAATTATTGCGATGGACTTAGATATTGCGATAGAACATGATTTCGATAGGATTGTGATGTGTTCATCATTGCGATGGCTATGTTAGGATTCCGATGGATTGATAGATTGCGATGGATTTAGGACGATTATTATTCCGATGACTTGTAAGCTTGAAATGTGTAATCTTGGTAATATTGTGATAGCTTTTAATTTTATGTTATCACTATAAGGTAGTGATGAGTTATAGGATTGTCTTGCTAGCATAATGTTAGGTGGCACCTATAGACTCGTGTCGTGATCTAGTTATGGTTGTTTTATAAATGTAAATGTGCTATGATCGTCGTGTGTTACTGCAAATGCTACAAATTGGCATAAATTCGAGATATATATGTTTTGTGTATATCATTTGTGCTTATGTCATCAAAGCAGTAACATGTCGATCACAGAAGAACAACAACGACAACATGATCTCGAACTTGTTTCGCTCAGCGACAGGCTACCATATGCTGAGAACAATTCTCGATTACAAGAGGATTTTGATCCGTCTTTACCAGCATTCAAAATCGCCACGGATATCCTAGACATCTCACCCATCAGAGATGCACTCAGATGTACTGACTCTGTTCCCGAAGTCTACATGCACGAGTTCTGGAACACTGCATCTCTTACTAAAAAGACTATCTCATTCCAACTGAACAACACGCCAATGGTACTTAACTTGAGCATCTTTTGGCAATTGTTTAAACTTCCTAGGTTGGCACAAGGAGAACAATTTGTGGCTAACCCAAAGAACGATGAAGTGCTTCGAGTCATTCGTGCCATGAATTATGAAGGTGAAATTCACAACCTATCCTAGTTCAACATGTCACACATAGGGCAACCCTGGAAAGCACTTATCACCATCATTGTCAAGTGTCTTACTGGAAAGACTAGGGGCTCCGACGCAATGAGACCACCTCAGGCTCACTTATTTTAGGGATCGTACACTGCGTCTAAAGTAGACTATGCACTTCTTCTCTGACAAGAATTTTGTTATCAGTTTATTGGAACGAAGAAGAAATCCGTGCATCTTCCATTCCCAAGATTCACCAAGCTCATTATCAACCACTTTATGAAGAATGACCCAACCATTGACACTCGCGGGAATTTCTTCTACCACACCAAAGATGATGACTATGTGATTCTCACAATGAATGCAGACACTAATTCCACAAACTATGCATTACGTCCTGCCCTAGTACCTGACACAATGATAAATGACGGGATCAAGGAAAGTGATAAATATCAAGAGATGCTTAATGATATTGACACACAGTTTCGACGTGCAAATTCACTTCCCTCAGAGAAGCAAAAAGGTAAACGCAAGAAAAGAGTTTCAAAGCGCCAATCAAGTGCTTCTTCTAAAGATAAAGGCACAGGGAAAATGCAAATAGTTGATGAAGATGATGATGAAGATGAGACAATCAATACTGAGGAAGAACAGGAAGAAGTACCACTCCGAAGGCCTAAGAAAGCAAAGCAGACTAAAGGTAAAGAAGCAAGTGTTGCTTCAGATGAACCTGCTCAACAACACATTTCTGAAGCCAAACGACTGCGTATCGTTCTTCAACAAAGCAGACAAGAAGCTTTTGCAACTTCCACAGGATCAGGCTCAAGAATGTTTGAAGACTTAGCATATTTTGGTGATCCTGATGCTGACATGGCATTTTATGAAGATCCTACTGATGAAGATGCTTATGAAGATGTTGATAACTTCCATTTTGAAAGTCATGAGCAGAGTGAAGAGGGTGGTAGCAGTGCAAACACAGATACAAGTTTGATGTATCGAGAAGCCAATATCACCACATCCTTACCAGAACCAACTCACACAGTGGTACACGATGATGCTCATGCAACTTTCATACCAGAAACGCAACTTCAGAGTAAGTCTACTTCCAACTCTGACGATGTTATGAAATATCTTAATTTGGAAGGGGAGGGTGTCGAGGTTACAAATACTGACCCATCGACAAATGAAGACATGGTGGATGTTCCCATAACTACTGTTACATCAACCACCACTCCACCATTATCCACCCAGATCATCAGTGAAGTCATAACAACAACTATCACACCAGCACTTGTTGAACAACCGGTATCAACCACCATCCTAACCACTAAATCTACACTGTCATCAATAGCTGAACAACCTGTATCAACCATTGCCCCAATCACTGAATCTACACCATCCCCCATCCTTAACAACCTGTATCATCCACCACCACTTTAACTGTTATGGTTACACCTCCATCATTAGTACAACAAGTATCATCCACGTCCAATCCATTCCTCACAGTCAGTCATCCACTGATCCAGTCTCTTCAATCACAGTTGGAGGCTCAAGCTAAACAACTAGCTTCATTGACTGAAAGATTCACCTCTCCTCTCAAGGAACCGCAACCTGATGAGCCCACACTGAAGAAAATATCCGACAGAGTGTCCAAACTTAAAGAACAACACAAATCATTTCTTGGAGAGAAGAAAACTCGTGACAAAGAGAATGCTGCTTTTCTTGGGTCAATTGATGAGAAGATGACCAAGATCACTCGACGAGAAGTCAAGTCATATGTTGATCAACAGCTACCAACTTTTGTCGGTAACGGTTTATCTACCCTTCAACTAATGACATTGTTACAGACACGTCTGCTGAATATGGGGGCTCACAAATCGAAAAATAAACGAAAAGTTCTGCAATATCTCAACAAAGTAATTATTGACGATAACCAGCAGAGACTATCGACTCTAAGTCTGACAATGAAGACGAACTAGAGGAGGAAGATAATGAGGGTAACGGTGATAGGATGTTGAAAATGATCCAAATGAGGAAGAGGATAAGGAAGGAGATGAGGAGGAAGAAGAGGATGAGGAAGCAAAGGATAAGGATGAAGATGAAGAGGAGGACGAGGGTACATATGAGGATGAGGATGACGATGATGATAATGACGACGGTAATGGAATCAACAAGGGTGATAAGAATGACGAAACGGGTACTAATGTCGAAGAGTCAAACAAGGATGAAGGTGATAAGGCAACCGAGAAAGGTATTGAGGAAGCTACATAAAGCATTGCTGAAACCGCTGAAAAGACAGTGGAGTCTACTGTACCAGAAACTCAGCAAATTGACATATGTATATCTACTGCACCAGTTTTTACTACTTATTCTCACAATGAATCTGTAGAATATATGCAAGAAGAAGAACCAACAGGGTCAATGCTAGAAGAAGAACCTCACGATGATATACCGGTGATGCAAGATCAACCTTCAACACCATCTAAAGATCAGCACAACATTGATATGGAAGTTGAAGATTTAAATGTGCCAGAACCAATGTTTGCTGAATCTCTTATCATCGATGACACAGTACAAGAGCAACTCTGGCTCACAAATGCAGCACCACAACATCCTTTTGACACTGTAACTGAAATGGAGTTGACTCAATTCCTAAACAATCCTATCGATTTCTCGGCCTTTCTAACGTATTCTCATGGGAAACCGACAATGACTCCGGATCTGATCAAAATGGCAGCCGCAAATGTGGACTTCTTTGATACTTTGAAGATCAGCCATAATAAAGCAGAATATCACTTGAATGAGCTTACCAAGGTAATGAGAGCGACGACTACAGGAATTCAGACTCCTGTGTTACGACCTCTTACACCCACGGTCATTTCCGGTTCTGCAACGATCCCAATAGAGCATTTTGTTTCTCACGATCTTGAATACCTTGAAAATGGAGCAAAGAAATATGCCACGTCACTCATTATGCTCAAGGCTGTTAATTTAGAGAATGTTTCATGGATAGAGGATAAAGTACCTGATGCAATATGGAGAAAGAAACTGCTCAAGTTTTATGATACCTTTGCTTCACTTGGCATCTCTCACTGGACTGCAAAGAAAAGGTTAGCTTACAATCATTTCCATCGTCCTAAGAGAGTTTCTTCTATTGTTTCATCTCACAGAATCAAAAGCATCCAAGGAGCAACTACTCACACTGTCTTCAATTATGATTACTTGAATGTAATCATGTTCAAACGTACCGATGAGAAAGAATACCGAATTGACGAAAGTGATCTCCAGTACCTTCAACTTGAACACATCGAAGATCTGTTGCTGTTATTGGCTCAGGAAAAAGTTGACCATCTACAACCTGAGATTGTCATTGCAATGAGCTTCAACTTTCGTCAATATGCAAGAAAAATCGTCATTCAAAACCGGGTGGAAGCTTTTCAACTTGGAGTGGAGAGCTATCAGAAGCAGCTAAACTTGGAACGTCCCCATACAACTCTAGTCAGTAATTTCCATAAGAAAAAGAAGGTTTACATGGGGACCACAACGCCGGAAGCAGGGATCTTTTATCCAAATGAGACTGGCGTCATGCAATATATGTGATTCTCCGAACTGCACAAATTCAGCGATAGAACGCTCAAGCATGTTCGAGATGATCTGACGGTTCTCAATGCCAACCTACCGCTTCCAGCAGTCAAGTACACCTGGACTACCCAGTGCAAAAAGGGAGCAACGTACGCGATCAAGAAGATCGAGGAACTTCTAAGGAAGCGCCGATTGCTACGAAGTGTGGAATGATTCGTCGGTGGACGACCATATGGAGCTCACCATAGGTCCACGGAACGATCCATTTAATTACGGTTCGTCTTATAACAGGTCAACTCCATATGTATATATTTGTGAATATGTTATTCTTTGTATAATCAGCTTTTGTGGCATGTTGTAGTGTAAAAGTATGATATTTTTCAAGAATTTCTCTCGAGATTCTAAATCTTTAAAACATATCATACTCAAGCACTACAACTAACCCTCACTAATTTGAGGGGGAGCATTAATATGTTCTTTGGCCAACATCTAATTTCATTTTATTACCCAAAGACCGGTTAATCCGTTTAATATCCAAAATATTGATGGTTAACATTTTGGAAAGGGGATAAAATGGGATTAAGGAGACTTAATGATTTTTTGGCTAATCAAACCAACTTAATATGTGTAATGCACGTAAGCAGGGATCTTTTATCCAAATGAGACTGGCGTCATGCAATATATGTGATTCTCCGAACTGCACAAATTCAGCGATAGAACGCTCAAGCATGTTCGAGATGATCTGACGGTTCTCAATGCCAACCTACCGCTTCCAGCAGTCAAGTACACCTGGACTACCCAGTGCAAAAAGGGAGCAACGTACGCGATCAAGAAGATCGAGGAACTTCCAAGGAAGCGCCGATTGCTACGAAGTGTGGAACGATTCGTCGGTGGACGACCATATGGAGCTCACCATAGGTTCACGGAACGATCCATTTAATTACGGTTCGTCTTATAACAGGTCAACTCCATATGTATATATTTGTGAATATGGTACCCTTTGTATAATCAGCTTTTGTGGCATGTTGTAGTGTAAAAGTATGATATTTTTCAAGAATTTCTCTCGAGATTCTAAATCTTTCAAACATATCATACTCAAGCACTACAACTAACCCTCACTAATTTGAGGGGGAGCATTAATATGTTCTTTGGCCAACATCTAATTTCATTTTATTACCAAAAGACCGGTTAATCCGTTTAATATCCAAAATATTGATGGTTAACATTTTGGAAAGGGGAGAAAATGGGATTAAGGAGACTTAATGATTTTTTGGCTAATCAATGAAAAAGGCTTAAAAGATAAACCAACTTAATATGTGTAATGCACGTGTTAAGGGGAGCGTTTTTGATGATCAAAAACACTTAAGGCACAAAAACTTTGATTACAATATCACAAGTGCTTTAAGTGATTTTTCAAGGATTTTTTATGGTGACAATACTTACCCAAAACACACTTAATTCACGATGGATGTGGTGACAAAAGGGTGGTAGGTATAGGTATTAGTCCAATGATTCATCAGAACTGATGGAATCTTCCCAAGGACAATTCCCTAGATAGAATTAGAAGTCCTATGAAAGATGGAGAATGATTGTGAACGTAGCTGAATGCCGACCAAGTAGTTAAGCTAGCACTGGAACAATCACAACAAGGTGCTAGTGATGACGTATTGGTAAGCATTGAAGGGGTTGAAGAATGAAAAAGAATTGTAAAGATAAAGGGTGTAAAGAAAGAAGCCCTCCTTACAACTTTAGGCAGAAACCGGGTCAATACATATGCTATTGAGATCATTTGTTAATGATTCTCGATATTGAAGAAAGACATCATGGACCCAATGATGCAATGCATAACCCTCCCCGGCTAACTCAAATATCTCTCAAAAGGTATTTGTTTTAATCATACGGAGATCAACACGTTATGTATTGGTTTATTCACTCTGAATAGACTGATATTGAATAGGTGGCACTCCACTCCAGCCATCGCTCACTAAATCAAAACGCACTATCGAGTCTAGAGCCACGATATCATCAAAAGTCTCATTAGGACACTTTCCATTTATTCCTTGCTTCTTCACACACTGTGAAAAGTAAGAGATCTTTATGAGTCCTACGCAGTATTCTTGTAATATTGCCAGAACATCCGAGTGATACATAAGTATTACAATTAAGATGGAAATCCTGCTTGAGCCAACATCAAACAAGCTCATGGTAGGTGACACGTGCGGTTCTTTAAGAACCAATCTTGTGAAAACTTTAAAGAAACAGTAGTTTAATTCTTAATTGAACTTAAACTCGTTCCAGGCCTCTACGCATTATCGTATGATCTTGCCAGAACACTCAGAGTGACACTCTTTAGTGTTCACAGTGACGAGTAGAAATCCTTCTAGTGTTAACATCAAACAGCACTTGGTAGGTGACAAGCAAGATTCTATTTGAATTAAGTTTGTGACAACTGGAAAGCAACGATGGTGAATATCTTAATTGAAATTCACTTGTTCCAGGTTTCATGAATTGACGGCTTCAATCATAAGGATTTTTAATCCAAATGATTCACTCTTTATGTTCGCAGTCAGCTTTGGACGGTCGAATAAAGAGAACATGTTTACCCGCGAAATCCTGTCAGGAAGTTACTTAACTGAAACTATCCGTCACGGGTACGATATCTAATATCGTCCAACGGTCTTCACCGACCGGAGGTAAAATGCTACCGAACTAGAATAAAATGTCAAAGCCATTTTATTCGTGTCTTATTATGTTGCTGCATTCGAAGACGGTGGCGTTGCGGTGTACCTGTTGAAGACGTCCTCACATGCTTATTCCTTCTGCATCAAATACTTCTGCAAATTCAAGAAAGTTTGACCTAAAAGTCTTCCGCTGTATCGACTCTGAAACTTTCAAGAATTCAACAAAGGATAAGTGTGTGGGACATGAAGTCACGAAGAGACGAACATCACAAGAAGATAAAGACTGCACGTGAAAGGCCAAAAGAACGAGTTCCAAGCAAAAGGCTGATATTATTCAACACATATTCACAAAAAGAAGAAAAAGAAAGAAAGAAAGAGAAAGTGGACTACGAGCTCAAGAACAAGATCTAACATGCTAGATTAGGGCTTTGTAAATTTGGAGTGACCTCCCTTTGGGGGAGATTGTTGGAAATACGTTTTACGTATAAAGAAAGTCTTTGTCACTCCAACAATATAGTTATAGGCTCGTAGTAGTGTTTAAGTAACATTTATTAAATAGCCCGACCCATGAGCATGTTCACGGGCCGGAGGCCCAATCCATTAAGAACTTGGGTATATAAACCTCTTTCCACCATGGAAAGAGGTGTTGGTTGTTTCATTTCTCACTTTTATAATACATAGTTTCTTTCATTTCTCTCTCTATGTTTCTCTCTCTAGAAAAACATCAACCCTCTTGAATCATAAAGATTATCATTGTTCTACACTACTCGATTGGATGATGTTTTGGCATTTCTTATTCCAATATCAGAAGGAAAATCTACTACTAGTATTATTGCTCGTCTAGTTGTTGCGGCTACTGTATACTTTATCTGGATGGAGCGGAATGCTAGATTGTTCAAAGGGAAACAGCTTTCTGTGGATAAACTTGGTAGTATCATTACTTCTACTGTTCGTCTCAAGCTTATTACTTTTAGATTCAAGAAGATGACTACACGGTCTTTGGTTATTTTGGATCGGTGGGGACTTCCGTCCTCAAGTGTTTCTCATGATGGGGGTACCGGGTAAGGGTTGTACTCTTTTTTCCTTTTTAGGGTTTTTCCCACAGGGTTATTCTCAAAAAGGTTTTTTAAGGAGGCAGCCTTATCTGGATCCTTTACTCCCATTATGTTGTTACTGGTGTAGTAGGGTGGTCGCCTGGTTCCAAGATTTCTTCTTATTGGAGTTTGCTAATGCTGTTTTTTACACTAGTTTTTGAGTTGTAATATTAGCTTAGTGTTGCTGTGTTTATGGCCTGTCATAAACACTTGTTGATCAAGCTTTTGGCTTGAGGTTAATACGGTATTTCAGCCGTATTCCATTTGTACTTAACTTTGGTTCTTTTGTTGAATATATTTACCAGGGTAACTCTCTTTACCAAAAAAAAAATGAACTATAGCCTTAATGCTTGATAGGTTCTAAAAGCTTGTATATTCAGCTATCCAACAAACTAAAATTCAGCTCCTAACTCCAAGAAATGAGCAAGTAATGAAGATTGAAAGTTGGCTGTTTTGAGTGCACTTAACTGACCAAAAAGTGTTTTATGGTCATTTGCATGATTGACTTTGTATTTTGACTTGCACAAATGTTATAGACCAGTAGTTAAGTGAATACAAAGAAGTTTTACTCTAATTCACTTGCTGAATTACAAGATCACGTTTTAACCAAACACCACTTTAGCTTAAACATAATTTTAAACAAGTCTAAACAGATTATACTAGGAGATCAAGTCTATAACTACTAACACAAGTCAAACAGGTCTAGTAGAACAAGTAACTTGCAATTTCAAGCAAATTTACTCTAAGGAACTGAATTGAGCATGTTAAGCATTTTTTAGAGGAATTTTAAAACATGAAGTGCACTTTTTAGCCTTGAAGTCTCCTTTGATAGAGAAGCAAGTGCTTAACTTGCTTTTGAGCTTATTCAACAACAAATCAACTATCTACCATCAACAAAACACCACAAATCTCCATGGATCGTCATCATCTCTCTGGTATACTATTGTCTTACTAGTATTATGGCTAGAACTGGTTGTTAAGTACACTACAAAAAGGTCTGATCATTCAAACAAGGCTTCCAAATCAACTAACAACTCTGATATTCAGTTATGAATAATAGAATCCATGGATTCTTGGAGATAACAGTAAGAGAGTATGAGTTAAATGTGAATGTGAATTTTCATGAATGGAATAAAAGTGGTTATTCTGTTACAAATAACTATAACAGAATTTAGAGTGGTTGTCAATCACTTTAAAGTTGCTAAGAAATGAAAGGAAAGGTGTTGGTCCCTAGTAATACGATATTACTTATTATCTTAAGTAATAACTATTAATTTGACTCAAGTGTGTTGTTTTAACATAAGATAAGAACTATGAAAGATTAAAACAACAATACTGATAGGTGTGAAAACACCCATCCTTTTACCACTTATTTCTTGCTAAAACAAGACCAAAACGCGTATTTAATATCATTTGTTTGGAATTATGCGTGGTTTCTGTGCTTGTTGTGTTTTCAGAGCTAACCGGATAGATATTGAAGAAAACATGGGATTGCACGGGTTTTATCGAAGAAAAAGACTCAAGACGAAGTCTATTGTCCAAGAGATGCAAAAGATTTGAAGTCATTGTGCCTATTTGAAGATTTATCAAAGAAAATGGCCAAAGATGGAAGATTCATATATGTCGAAGAACTCGAGTCTATTAAACGAAAGATTATAAGACGAGTTAGAATTATTCACCGACACTTCTCAAAATCCAAAATCGGAAACATTTATTTAGAGAAACGTAAAGATTAAAGAAGAAAGAAGAAGAGAAGCCCATGTACAAGTCCATTTACAAGCCCACAAGTAACACCTATAAATAGGCCTTCTCCTTACAATTTAGGGGTTAGCTAGTTTTAGTTTTTTTTATTCTTCTTTCTAGTTTTAGAGAGAGAAAGTCCCCAACTTTCTCTCGCTAAAATTTTCATCTTTTCTTTCTTTTAATTTTGCAAGTTTAAGCTTTGTGAATTTGAATTTCCATTAATCAAGTAAAAGTTTAATCTTTATATTCAAAAATCTCCTTCTACATTTCTTCATCTTGCTTAATTTTTAATCCGAACCCTTAAACTTGATCCGAATCCTTCATGATTCGTGATTGAATTTGAGGTTGCGTGTTTAGAAAGTTCATTTCTTTTATTCCTACATAAGCTCACTCACGTTTAAGCTATAAGCTCTTTATGCTTATTGGCTAATTTCTTGTTTTTAGCTTATCGATTTTCGGATTCCTTAAAAGTTTTAATTTATTTAAAAAAGCTTCGTTTACGAAGTCTATGATGTTTATGTTTTAAAAGTTGTCGAATTCTAGCTTTTTGAGTTGTTTAAGATCGGTTAAAATAGCTTATTGTAACAGCTTATTGATTTTCCAGCTTGCCCCCCAAATTTCAGTTTAATATTGCATTCCATCGCAATACAAGGGATTCTACATATTCCGACGGATGTTCATTTGTATAGAAATAACCATTGTGGTTTTACTTTGCGATAGGTAGGTCATTCCCCCTTATTCCGATCTAGGATTGCGATCGCTCATTGCGATCGCATATTCCGACGGGACTAAGGTCCTTGGTAAGACGAAACTCTGCCCATTTTTCGACAGCAACATTCCAATAGAACAACATTGCGACAGAGGTGTTTAAAGTATTCCGATCTGAAACATTCCGATCTAGGACTTTCCGACAGACATCATTCCGATAGATTTGATCTTGATTATTCCGATGGACCTTCACATGGATATTCTGATGGTTTGTTTTGATAGTTATTCCGATGGTGCATTCCGATAGATAGGAGTTGTTATATTCCGATAGCTTAAGTTTTAAAGTTTTAAAGTTTTGCAAAGTTTTATGTTCTAAGTGATTTTCTAAATAATTTTTAAACACTTTAATTTCACTCAACGACATTTTCATTCTTGATTTTAATTTAAATCAGATAACCAAAACCAACCCCTTTTAGTAACCAAGAACAACTATTCCACCTTGAACCGTGATCAGTTCGAGAAGATTCCGAGAGAATATAAAATTGAACCCAATGAAAATCATTTGTATCAAATGGCGCCGCTGCCGGCTCTTCTCGTTAAGATTAACAGTTTTTTGTGAGAACTTGGATTTTGGGATCAGTTCACCGTGAACGTTACTTTTTCATAAAAATTTTCAAAAACCCTAAAAAATATAAAATTTTCAAAAATACAAAAAAATTGAAAAACCATAAAAACCAAAAATATTTCTTATTTGCTTTGTTAGTTCTTTTGCAGGTGCATGCGTACACGATCAACGTCTTATCAAGAGCCCGAGCCTCTCGAAGACTTAGACATGGCCGGTGTACACAACAACAACAATAATCCACCTCAAAACAACAACAATAACAATCCACCTCTAAACAATAATAATAACAACAATGAACCTCTACCGGACAATCGCCCTATGATTGAACTTTTGCAAGCACATATAGAGGGCAACAATGATCCAATTGTCATACCCGCGATTGCAGCCAACAACTTTGAGCTCAAATCCGGCTTTATCCAGATGGTCTCTGCTCAACCATTCTTGGGGCGTACCATTGATGATCCAATGACCACATCAAAAGGTTCCTGCAACTCACAAATACGGTCAAATTCAATGGTGTTCCACAAGAGGTAATCCGTTTACAACTTTTTCCTTTCTCCTTAGAGGGACAAGCCCGGCATTGGCTTGCAAAGGAACCGCCACAAAGTATTCTGACGTGGACGGATTTGGATACCAAATTTATCAACTACTTTTTCCCACCCTCTCGTACTACCGCTTTGCGGAATGAAATCATTAATTTTGAACAAAAGTACGATGAGACTTTTAGTGAATCTTGGGACCGTTTTAAAGATCTTTTAAGAAAGTGCCCACAACATGGTTTTACCAAAGTGCACCAAATTAATACTTTTTATAATGGTTTAAGCATGAATGACCAAGATTCACTAAACAGTGCCTTGGGGGGTAATATTTTGGTTAAGACTTCTAATGACGCTTGGGATATTATTGAAAATAAGTCTCGTGTGCAAACCAAGAGTGTGCGGACCAATACCGCTAGTGCTAGTACTAGTGACAACGACAAGAGACTTGACAAAATTACGTCGCTTCTTGAATCGCTTGCTACCCAAACCGCCAGCAACACCAACAGCATCAACGCTAAAAACGCTCAAGACGCTCAAGTCAATGATGTTAGCCAACCTTGTGAAATATGCGGGGGTCCTCACTCTTACACCACTTGTACCACCACCCAAGACTATCCTTCTAAGAATGTTAATGCAGCATACGTTACCTATCCTCCGGCCGCTTATCAAGCTCGTCCTCAAGGAGACCACAACTTGCTTAGCTACCGCTCAAACAACTTTCTCTCACCGCCTGGTTTTCCTCCTAACAACCCAAACCAACAACAAAACCTCAATCGCCCTCATCAACAACAACCTCGTGCACCATACCAACCACCTCACAAACAACCATATCCACCTCAAAGAAACAACCAAGTTTACCAACAACCTTCTTATCAACCACCCGCCTACAATGCTCCTCCAAACCAACCCACCGCATTACCCCAAGATATTGTAACCTACATGAGGACTAATGATGTGATCATGGACAATCTCCAGCGGGAAGTGCTCAACTTGAAAGCAGACATGGTGAAACAAGGGAACGATCTTCGAGCTGATATGAGAAACACTTTGGCAAGTCAAACGAATGACTTAAGGCACATGATGGATAGTTTCTTCCAAGTTAATCAACCCTCTTCTTTGGATACTCTTCCGAGTAACACCATTGCGAATCCAAGAGGGGAGATGAAAGCAATCACCACTCGCAGTGGCAAAGGTACCAAGGAACCCGAGCTTCCTATACCTCCACCGGTGATTGTGACTAAGGAAAACGAGTCACCTGCTTCTATTCCTCATCCTTCTACTTCCCCAATTTCTCCACCTCTTACTTCTACCACTCCTCCACCCAAGGATGTGAGTGATCCTATTCTCCCAAAGCCTTCCTCTTCTTCCGATATACCTTATCCCTCAAGGTTGAGGAAAGAGAAGCTCAAAAGCAAGGATGATATTCAAGTTTCGAACTTTCTCAAAATGTTTAAACAATTGAATTTTAACATCTCCTTCGCTGAGGCTCTCGCTCACATGCCTAAATACGCGAAAATGTTCAAAGATCTTATTAGCGACAAGGAGAAGCTTCTTGATATTGCTAACACCCAACTTAATGAGAATTGATCTAAGGTTCTTTTAAGGAAATTGCCAACCAAGCGTGGTGATCCGGGTCGTTTCTTAATCCCTTGCAACTTCCCGGGAGTAGAGAATTGCATGGCCCTAGCCGATCTAGGTGCCAGTATTAACTTAATGCCTTTAAGTGTTTGGAATCAATTATCTCTCCCCGAGCTTGTCCCCACCAAAATGACTTTGGAATTAGCTAACCGTACGGTTGCTTATCCAGTGGGGATAGCCGAAGACGTTTTTGTAGGAGTCGACAAATTCACTTTTCCTGCCGATTTCGTCGTGGTCGACTACGATATGGACCCTCGTGTGCCATTAATTGTTGGACGTCCATTCTTGAGGACCGGTCGCACTCTCATCGATGTAGAAGCGGGTGAGCTTATCATGAGAGTGGGTGACGATAAAATTGTCTTCAACATGGGAAAGCTTTCTAAACAGCCTTATTCATACGAGAGTGTTAATTGTATTGACGTTCTTGATGAGACTTGTGAAGAACACTTCAAAGATTCTTGTAAAAGTATTCCTACCTCTCTTCCCAATGTTGAGACCGTTTCCTCTATTGATTCATCACTATCTCTATTTGGAGAAAGTGATTTCCTTTGGAAAGATTTGGAAGCCACCATGGGAGATGTGAACTTAGAAAATGACGATTCTCCCACCAATTGGGATGAAGACATTCGTCTCATTGAGAACCTTCTCAAAGAGGACCATATTTCTCCACCATCTCCCAAGGCTATTGCTATTGATGAACCGAATTTGAATTCGCCTCCCATCGACAATCCTCCGGATTTAGAGCTTAAGGAGTTGCCGCCCCATCTCGAGTACGTGTTCCTTGAAGATAATAAGAAGTCGCCCGTCATCATTGCTAAGGACTTGAACGAAGAAGAGAAATCTCGCCTCATCGCCGTGCTTAAAGATCATAAGAAGGCAATTGCTTGGAAAATTTCCGATATCCGCGGAATTGATCCGAACTTTTTTACTCACAAGATTCTCATGGAAGATGACTTTAAACCCGCAATCCAGGGCCAAAGAAGGGTTAATCCTCGCATTCATGACGTCATCAAACACAAGGTTATCAAACTTCTTGATGCCGGCTTGATTTACCCTATCTCGGATTCGCCATGGGTAAGTCCCGTCCATTGTGTGCCCAAGATGGGCGGAATAACCGTTGTTCCCAATGAACACAACGAGTTGATTCCCACTCGTCTCGTTACTGGGTGGAGAGTTTGTATCGACTATCGCAAACTCAATGATGCCACGAGAAAAGATCACTTTCCTCTTCCTTTCATGGATCAAATGCTCGAGCGTCTAGCTGGTAATGACTATTACTGCTTCTTAGACGGTTTCTCTGGGTATTTTCAAATTCCCATCGATCCCAAAGACCAAGAGAAGACCACATTCACTTGTCCCTACGGAAAATTTGCTTACAAACGCATGCCTTTCGTTTATGCAATGCCCCTGGGACGTTCCAAAGGTGTATGATGGTTATCTTCCATGACATGGTTGAAGAAACTATGGAAGTATTCATGGATGATTTCTCGGTTTATGGTGGTTCTTTCTCTGCTTGCCTTGCCAATTTAGAACGTATGCTTAAGCGGTGTGAAGACACTCGCCTTGTTCTTAATTGGGAAAATGCCATTTCATGGTAAAAGAGGGCATCGTGCTAGGACACAAAATTTCCAAAGCCGGTCTTGAAGTGGACCGTGCTAAAGTCGATGTTATTGCTAAGTTGCCTCCACCTTCAATCGTGAAGGGTGTGAGAAGTTTCTTCGGTCATGTGGGCTTCTACCGTCGCTTTATCAAAGATTTTTCTAAAATCGCTCGCCCGATGACCCACCTCTTGGAAAAAGATACTCCTTTTATCTTTTCCAACGAGTGTATCGAAGCCTTCAACCTTCTTATGGATAAGCTAACTAAGGCACCCATCTTGGTTACCCCTAATTGGGAGCTGCCTTTCGAGTTGATGTGCGATGCTAGCGACTATGCCATTGGAGCGGTTTTGGGCCAAAGAGTGAATAAACACTTCCAACCGATCCATTACGCTAGCAATATAATGACGGGCGCTCAATTGCATTACACGACAACCGAAAAAGAGCTTTTAGCTGTTGTCTATTCTTTTGAAAAGTTCTGCCCCTATCTTGTCCTTTCTACCACCATCGTTTATACCGATGATTCCGCGTTGAAGTACTTGTTAACTAAACAAGATTCCAAACCAAGTCTTCTTCGCTGGGTTTTGCTACTTCAAGAATTTAAAATCGAAATTTGTGATAAGAAGGGAGCTGAAAACCTAGCCGCGGATCATCTCAGCAGACTTGAGGATCCATATCAAGGGGATCATCCAAACAAAGAGATCAATGACTCTTTTCCCCTGGAGACCTTAATGTCTATCAACTCGAGTAATGATGAAGCCCCGTGGTTTGCAGACATTGCAAACTACTTGGCGGGTGGAATTCTCATCGACGGGTTAACATCCCAACAAAAGAAAAAGTTCTTCAAAGATATTAAGACTTACTTTTGGGATGACCCGTATCTATTCAAACAATTTGCTGATTTGATTATTCGCCGATGTGTTGATGGACCGGCAGCTTTAGACATTCTCGAAGCTTGCCACAAAGGACCCACCGATGGTCACTTTGGTCCCAACTACACCGCCAAAAAAGTGTTTGACTCGGGATTTTATTGGCCCACCATTTATCGTGATGCTCACGAGACGGTTAAACATTGTTATGCTTGCCAAAAACAAGGCAAGATCACACATAAAGATGAGATGCCTCAAAAATTCATACAAGAATGTGAAATCTTAGATGTTTAGGGTATCGACTTTATGGGGCCATTCCCTTCATCTAAAGGAAACAAATACATCCTTGTAGCCGTTGACTACGTCTCTAAATGGGTTGAAGCCAAAGCTTTACCCACTAATGACGCAAGGGTGGTTTGTAACTTTTTGAAATCGCTATTCGCTAGATTCGGTGTGCCTCGTGCCATTATTAGTGATCACGGGACTCATTTTTGCAATGACCAATTTGCAAGAGTCATGGCTAAGTATGGTGTCAATCATCGTATTTCCACCGCATACCACCCACAAACTAATGGCCAGGCTGAAATCTCTAACCGAGGATTAAAGCGAATTCTTGAACGAACCATGGGAGAGCATCGTGCCTCATGGGCCGGTAAACTTGATGATGCTATGTGGGCTTTTTGTACCGCATACAAGACTCCGATTGGTTGTACACCATATCGTCTCGTGTACGGGAAAGCATGCCACCTCCCCATTGAGTTGGAGCACAAGGCTTACTGGGCCTTGAAGTGGGCTAATTTCGATATTAACAAAGCCGGTGACCTACGCAAGATCCAACTCAATGAGCTGAACGAACTCCAGAATGAGGCTTATGAAAATTCTTTGATCTATAAGGAAAGGACTAAGCTCATTCACGACTCTAAGATTAAGAACCGAGAGTTCCAAGTTGGAGACAAAGTGTTACTCTTTAACTCTCGGTTGAAAATCTTTTCGGGCAAGCTGAAATCTCGTTGGTCCGGCCCATTCACCATTGCCCAAATTTTTCCATATGGTACTCTCGAGCTCGCTCAACCTAATGGACCTAATTTTAAGGTGAATGGCCAACGAGTGAAGTTTTACTTTGGTGAGGACATCTCTCATGAGATGATTCCATCCCTCACCACGTTCCCTATGAACTAGTTTTGGGTCGAGTCAGGCTCGTGACTCGGTTATCAAAAACAAGCGCTCCTCGGGAGGCAGCCCGAGTATCTATCCTTTTCTGTTTTAACCTCCTAAGTGTAGGGGGACCTCTATAGGTTGTTTGTGTTTGTGTGATGATGTGATTACAGGGATAAGTGCACTTTTGGAACCTTTGAAGAACCGTGCTCCCGTGTTATCCGAAATCCGGTTCTATTTCTCAACTATCGTGATTCAATTTTTTTCATACTCACATTTGAAATTGATCATGTTAGTCGTCTCTTCCTTAACTTGATTTAACCAACGTGCACAATGTCATAAGTGTAGGGGAGACTTTTCCCACATGCTTAAACATTGAGGACAATGTTTATCTTAAGTGTATGGGGACTTCTATCGAAGTTTTAAGTGGACTTTTCCATGAAAATGCCTTCATTTAACCGGAAAATCATCTTTTTCAGCATTTTTCAAATTTTTAATTAACTTTGGCCATTTAGTCGTAACTTTTAAATTTTTATCGTTGCTTTCATATGTATATATCCCGCAATAAAGTCAAAAATATTCATAAAGTGGTGTAGCTAGTTTAGAAGTCTTTGACATATTAGGCCCGTTGCGATTATTTTGACTCAACCCGAATAGACTTATCCATGTTTATTCTAGCTAGTATCCTTAACCATGTAGACCTTAATTGGTTTATTAGGCTAAGCATCCACAAGTCTCATTACTTAAGATTTTAAATTGTGGAGGACGAGAAATGATAGAGTCAATTATAAGTCGGTATTCTTGCACAAGCTCACTTGGTGTAATTATTTGCCTATTCTCCCATCACTTGCTAATAATTTATCTGCAATAAGTAAGGTCGTACGATTTGAAAAGTTACTTAGCTTCTAGCCCAAGATCGTTTAAAAGTTTCTCGGTAATGATAA
Organism: Glebionis coronaria; assembly: GCA_025667525.1. Classification (NCBI taxonomy): domain Eukaryota; kingdom Viridiplantae; phylum Streptophyta; class Magnoliopsida; order Asterales; family Asteraceae; genus Glebionis; species Glebionis coronaria. Next base: position 268,193,814 of record CM046876.1, read on the forward strand.
GAGTTCATAGCCAAGGCATAACTTATGAAGCGGGGCGCAAAGATTGGAGAGTCCGAAAAGGCCCTAACAAGGCATGAGGATTCAATCTTATTGCTAAAGATCCAAGGTGATGTGAAAAGCATTATTCCCAAAATCAATATGAAGGATCAAGACTCACGACGAAAAGCAATCAACTCCCATAAAGATCATGGAGAAGTCTATCCGAAAAGACCCTAACAAGGTATGAGGATAAATAGATCCAAGTCCGAAAAGGAGGCGGATCGTTGTATCTCAAAATCCCAAATAACGATTGAAGAAATAATCATGAAGTCGTGGTCGACAAAATTGGAGTACCCCTCAAAAGTCTCCAAGTGAAGAAACTCTATTAACGAAGAGAAGACCATTATCTCAAGAACGTCTCTTGAAGATATGAAGTATGAAGTACATGCCAAATATCGGCCTGAGAAAGGTCTCAAATCGTGAAGCAAGTTATGCCAGGATATGAACTTTTTGATATCCCGAGAAGTAGTTTTAAGAGATTTTGTCCTTTATCTAACCATTGATCAAATCGTCCTACTTTGCTTTCAGCCTAAATAAACTATCGCAATAAGTCCAAAAATGCATCTTCATGATCATTCTAAGACAAAAATAAAATATAAGAGATACACCTAGGAATAAGGGAGTTTAAGCATACAACTAAGCCATGTGTGTAAGTGTTTGTTTTACTAACTTATAATAACAATGATCTCGTTTTTAAGCTTAGTTTGGGGAACGTGAAACTTGAGGGTGATAAATCTTCACAGCACCAAAGCCCTAATGTAAGTCCTTGATCTCTTTGCAAGTTATTTCCATTGAAAATGGTTTTCTAACCTTTTGTTTCCTTTAAAGTTTTTATTTCTATTAGTACTTTAATTTTTGCTTTAGTAGTATGTTAATAAGGCCAAGGTTGATTGATTATGAGAAAAGTGTAAAATTGCTTTATCACTAAGCATTGCATGAGGGCATGGCAATAGTTAAGTGTAGGGGATTTGATAGGTGTGAAAACACCCATCCTTTTACCACTTATTTCTTTCTAAAATAAGACCAAAACGCTTATTTAATATCATTTGTTTGGAATTATGCGTGGTTTGTGTGCTTGTTGTGTTTTCAGAGCTAACCGGATAGATATTGAAGAAAACATGGGATTGCACGGGTCTTATCGAAGAAAAAGACTCAAGACGAAGTCTATTGTTCAAGAGATGCAAAAGACTTGAAGTCATTGTGCCGATTTGAAGATTTATCGAAGAAAATGGCCAAAGATGGAAGATTCATATATGTCGAAGAACTCGAGTCTATTAAACAAAAGATTATAAGACGAGTTGGAATTATTCACCGACACTTCTCAAAATCCAAAATCGGAAACGTTTATTTAGAGAAACGTAAAGATTAAAAAAGAAAGAAGAAGAGAAGCCCATGTACAAGCCCATTTACAAGCCCACAAGCAACACCTATAAATAGGCCTTCTCCTTGCAATTTAGGGGTTAGCTAGTTTTAGTTTTTTATTCTTCTTTCAAGTTTTAGAGAGAGAAAGTTCCCAACTTTCTCTCACTAAATTTTTCATCTTTTCTTTCTTTTAATTTTGCAAGTTTAAGCTTTGTGAATTTGAATTTCCATTAATCAAGTAAAAGTTTAATCTTTATGTTCAAAAATCTCCTTCTACATTTCTTGATCTTGCTTAATTTTTAATCCGAACCCTTAAACTTGATCTGGATCCTTCATGATTCGTGATTGAATTTGAGGTTGTGTGTTTAGAAAGTTCATTTCTTTTATTCCTACATAAGCTCACTCACATTTAAGCTATAAGCTCTTTATGCTTATTGGCTAATTTCTTGTTTTTAGCTTATTGATTTTCGGATTCCTTAAAAGTTTTAATTTTTTTAAAAAAGCTTCGTTTACGAAGTCTATGATGTTTATGTTTTAAAAGTTGTCGAATTCTAGCTTTTTGAGTTATTTAAGATCGGTTAAAATAGCTTATTGTAACAGCTTATTGAGTTTCCAGCTTGCCCCCGAATTTCGGTTTAATATTGCATTCCATCGCAATACAAGGGATTCTACATATTCCGACGGATGTTCATTTGTATCGTAATAACCATTGTGGTTTAACTTTGCGATAGCTAGGTCATTCCCCCTTATTCCGATCTAGGATTGGGATCGCTCATTGCGATCGCTCATTGCGATCGCTCATTACGATCGCATATTCCGACGGGACTAAGGTCCTTGTTAAGACAAAACTCTGCCTATTTTTCGACAGCAACATTCCGATAGAACAACATTACGACAGATGTGTTTAAAGTATTCCGATCTGAAACATTCCGATCTAGGACTTTCCGACAGACATCATTCTGATAGATTTGATCTTGATTATTCCGATGGACCTTCACATGGATATTCTGATGGTTTGTTTTGATAGTTATTCCGATGGTGCATTCCGATAGATAGGAGTTGTTATATTCCGATAGCTTAAGTTTTTAAGTTTTAAAGTTTTGCAAAGTTTTATGTTTTAAGTGCTTTTCTAAATAATTTTTAAACACTTTAATTTCACTCAACGACATTTTCATTCTTGCTTTTAATTTAAATCAGATAACCAAAACCAACCTCTTTTAGTAACCAAGAACAACTATTCCACCTTGAACCGTGATCAATTCGAGAAGATTCCGAGAGAATATAAAATTGAACCCAATGAAAACCATTTGTATCAAATACCAATATACTTTTCAACGTATAGACTTTTATTAGAATCAAATAAAGAATCTATAACCCACTTTGTTTGCGGAATAACAAAGTGGTTGAATGACAATGGGGTTTGATCTCCTCTACTTAAACGTTTAACCAAAGTTAAACTCTAAGTTCCAATCTAAACGTTCATATGCATCTTTGGCTATATGGTTTAGTTGGTATCGAGAGAGAAAGGTTTTCTAGAGTTTAAGCTCTTGTATTAGTTACCTTTATCTCCCAATGTACACTCCTTTATATAGGCAGTGTAAATTAGGGTTTGCACTTTGCATGTACCAATGCATCAGTTTATCCAGTGGGTGGTTGATGCCCATGCTGGATAAACAGTACAAAGTACATAATAAACTAATCTAGGAAAGATAAAGGTTGTACTTATATCTAAGTATACAAGCAACCTACTTTGACTTAAATTATCTTTTCCCGCCTAATGCAAACCATCAAAATACTGAAGAGTCTTTAGTATCCTAGAGGAGATCGACATCATTCAGTTTGGTATTGTCAAGCCAAACTGAACTGAAAGCCCTTCTTCAGTCCTTGTTCTTCAGCAACTAGACCGCCTAGTATTTGAAGTGAAGACTACTTTGTCTTCTAAGATCACTGGAAGGGGAGTGCTAAACTTTCTTCAGCTTTAAATTCTTTAGTAAGAACTTTGTTCCTCTGGTCATCCATCAGCAGACTGGCCTTACTGCTGAGCATGAAACACTTAGGGGGATTTTATATTCAAATCCTAGAGTTGCTTCAGGGTCAGTAAATATTGACCCAACAATCTCCCCCTATTTGGATATACAAATAGCCTAAGTCTAATGTCACTAGTAAGTGAGCATAACAACTTCTTCTTACTTGCACTGAACAATTAATAACTTATAAACATCAGATAATCGTTTATTCAACAACATTACAAATTACAACAAACATTATTACAAATGATTATTCACTTTTCCTTAGGCCTAAGTTCTTCAATGATGGAAGTCTGAGTTAATGGATCTGAGTTTCTATGGTCCAATATAGCAAGCAAGCACATGCTGAAGGTTTTAGCAGCATCAGTAAGTCCTGGACCACCATGAAGAGAGTAAAAGATCCTTTGAACATTCAAGAGAAGTTCATTGTTCATTTCATCAAGATCACTTATGCCCACAAAGTCTTGACGTTCTTGATGATTGAACATAATCATTCCTAGTTCTGGTTCGTCCAGTACATGACCAGGAAGATGATTTTGAAACTGAACAAGGTCTTTGTATTTATTTGTTGTGACAAAGATGTCACCAACTTCAGGTTGTATCAGATTTGCCCTTTTATTCAGCTCCAGTATTGGTTCTTGATCTTCCAGAGAAGCTTGAGTGTTGATGTTCAGAATTTCACCTAGTCTTTCATGATTTCTCATATAGTGCTCGATTCTGGTGTGAACTTCATCCCATCTCTTGGATTTCCTTTTCTCAATTATCACACTCATTTCCATCCCTTCAATATAAGAAAGTTCTATTCCTTGAAAGTTTTCAAGTATCTCATCAGTTCCATCACCTCTATAGAACTTGAGATGGATGCCACCTTTGTTGGTCAACATATCAACATTGGTGATTGGTGAGATGTTTCTTATGTTGAGTCTTGTTATGCAAAACTTTTCATATAACACTTTCTTCTTGGAGACACTTTCTATTTCAACTCTTCCAGTTTGCTCATACAAGCTTAGGTTCAGATCTCTTAGCTTTTCTTCTTGCTGAAGCCTATAGAACTTGTCAAGTTCTTCCTGAGTGGCCACTCCAGCGCTGATCAACTTATCATTTAGAGTAAGATCTTTGTTTTTTGGTATTAAGGGAGGTGAACCTTGCAAATCATCATCTTTGGCTGATGACTCCCCATTACCCTTTGCTAGGCTCTTTTCAGTGATGGGTGACTCAATGGATTGTTTCTGAGCCTTCTTTTGGGCATGTTTCTGAAAGAGCTGCTGGATTGTGTTTTTATCCCTCTTAGCAAATGACTGCCCAGCAGCTTCTGATGACCTTTCAGCATGGAAGAAGCCACAAAGATGATCAAGAGTGGTAGTTACCTTGGCCAGCATGGCTGGAACAGTTTCAAGGGCATTTAGCTTCTGCTGAACCTCTTTAGAAATGGTCAGCTTTTGCTTCTCCATCAACGCCACTCTATCTTTGATCTTGGACACAGAATCACACAAGGTATTAACTTGGCCAGGAACTGGTGTGAATTCTGGTGGAAACTCCATGGAAGCACCGTTGATGGATTCCATTAGAGAGGACATATCTTGCTGTAGGGAAGTGGTGGTGGCCATATCTTGGACTAAGGGTTTCAAAGCAGCAATGAGGACATCCTTAATTTGTTCAGCAGAAGGAGGATGTGGTCTTGCTTTGATAGTTGAGATTTCGTTGTTGGCAAGCACATTTTCTTCCTTCAGTCTGGCAACCTGTGATTGAAGAATCAACACTTGATTGGTTAATTCTTTTACCTGCTCAGCTCTGGGTGAAAGTAGCAATAGGGTTGCATTAGCATGTTCTTCATCACTGTCATCTAGATTGACTAGAATTCTCTCATTAAACCCAAGTTCTTTCTCTAGATCATCTCCAGACATACTGACAACAAAAGTAGGCAAGTGTCCCACCTTGGATCCAGTGGTGAGATGCACTTCCTTGGGAATCTTTGGAGCATCAGCATGAGTGTGTGGATTAGTTTCAAGCCCTTCACCACCACGGTTGGTTTGACCTGATGGATCCTGAGAAAGAGTCCCTGATAAATTTAGATCAATGATAATGTTTTTGGTTCCTTCAGTAGAACCCTGTTGTGTGGGAGCTACATCATTAGAAACAGATAGGCCAGGTTCAGCATCAGCTGTTGGATTTGCTGACACATCATTCCCTGATGCAGACTCAGAGTGACAAGTGATAGAAATTGGTAATGAAGTATGACTTGTATTCAGAATGAAATTACTTACCAATGCTGACTCCACACTATTGAGTTGAGGGTGAGCTCTATCTTCACCCTTCTCTCTTAAAGAAGTTGAGAGATGGGTTGCTTGTTGGGCCTCTTTATGCATATCTCCTCCAGTAGAGACTGAAGGTGATGGCTGGCTGGGGTTCTTGTCCTCGGCCAGGGACTTGGTCTTCTTCAAAGGATGGCCTTGGGAATCATCATCAATCTTCTTTGAGGAAGATTGTGTGAGGGTTTTCCTCTTTCTGGACCCACGTCTAACCTTCTTGGTATTAATTGGCGTTTGCTTCTAACGAGCTCCAGATGAAGATCCAGGCTTTTTGCCTTGTAGATCCCCTTCTCTAGTTGGAGAAGTGTCTTTGGGATCTTTGTACACTACTGGACCATCTGCTGAGCAGATGTCCAGCATGGGTTGTGTAAGAGGAGGATCAATGGTGCTGACTGTAATGTTCCAGCGAGTAAGATCAAAGGTCTTAAAAATTAGTTTCTCTTTAGTTATTTTTGAAAAATCATTTCCAAGATGGTCAGCATAAAGGAGAGATAGAAATCTGGTGTACACAACGTTTTTCTCTCTAGTCTTTTTCTCCAGCTTCGCATGGAGATCTTCAAAAATAATCCTCCCCAAATCAGCTTTGACCCCCTTGGCCAGACAGTATAAAATGATAGCATCTTTTTGGTTGATCAGGTCAAGACCTCCAGTTCCCCCCCCCCCCCCCCCAAACATTCGATGAGTATGGTCATCAATAATTTCCATCTTGGTGGCAAAGCACTCCTTTTTAACCCCTCCTTTTTTCAGAAATTTCTTCAGTATACCCAATTTCTTTAAAGAAATTTTTAACAACTATAAAATCATCAAGTATTGCTTCATACTCATTAGGTTTTTCCAAATAATCTAACCCCAAAACTTTTCTTAATGATTTTAACCCAAATCTACCATGAATCCCCATTGTGGTATAATCAAACTCAATAGACTTCTTGTTGTTAGAAGCCTCTGCTGTAAACCAAAATTCTTTTAGCACATTTTGAAACATAATACCAGGATCTTCAAATAAAGCATGCCTTAAAACACATTTGGTTAGATAAGTCAAAACTTGTTCCCCGGGAACAGACTTAATGGATGCAGGTTTAAGCAAAGGTGATGTTGTTTGGTTTGAAGAAGATGTCATCAATGGGATATTTAACATGAGTGGATGGTTTAAGAGTGATTTTGGTGATCTTAGGGGTGGAAGATAATTTAGCCATTTATGTTTCTGTGTTTTGAAAGAGAGAAAGGTTGTGTCTGTTTTATGGATGAAAAGATTTGTAAGTATGGAATGAAATCCAATTGTTAGGGATTATATAAAAACTTTAACTGATTTGTAAAAAGTTTTTAAAACCATTTGAAAAAGTTATAAATCTTTTAGGGTTTCTTTTGAACATTTGGCACAAACTTTCTCATTAATGTTCTGCAAAAAGGTATGATTTTCTGTTGCTTTGAACAGTGAAACGCCCCATGTGTCAGGAAGTTGTTGACTGTGGATGGAGACGTTTGAAATTTCCTTAATTAACAAATGACACCTTTTTGAAAGAATGTTTGTTTTATTCACAAGAAATTTAATGCCATTAACTCTTTTGAATCACATGATTGATGAGTTTTAAATGATGTTGCTCAGATATGCTGAAGCTGATGGCAATACTTGTGAGCTTCAGTGCGTTAGATGAGGCGACAAAACCCCATATACATGTTCACATAAGTGAACAAGACATATGACATTGCACGATCCTCTACTCAGGCCTAGCTACTATAACACCCCCAACAAATGCTATGCGCAGCGGAACTACAACATTTGGGTGCTACGTAGTTATCATCACACATAAGCTATATTAAACGACTCAAAGAGACGTAAAAGTTTAAACATAAATTAAAGATTGATTAAAATATCAAAGTCTACCGTTTTACAAATCCCAAAAATGATACAAAACTGAGTTGCGTTTAGGTCCCTACTGAATCTCAACCCAAAAGTACATTTTCGTTCACCTGACATAATATAAATTATTTAAGTGCTAAAAGGGAGGAAAAACAAAGTAGACCGTCAAGCCACAACAACTTCCATCCTCGCATGCTCCGCTGCTATCAATCTTGGTCACCTGAAACACATGCTTAAAACCGTCAACACAAAGGTTGAGCGAATCTATAGGTTTATCAAATCATAAGTTGAACATAAGTATTAAAAACCAATCATGATCATTCAATAGCATTGTCGTACTCACAATCTATTATTCAAGGATATTATCTTTAGCAATAACTAATAATTGTCTTTAAGCTCGTGACACTAATCCGTTAACTCAATCACCCGCGTACATTTACCGGCATGATTAAGATGAAACCAGTGCCCCTTCTAAAGGCATCAGTTGCAATTATACCTTATTTCTTATCACAAGTTATCCGTCCGCAGAGGGTACTCAACATACTAGCTCTCGTCTCGGATAGGGTCGTCAACCCCATAGTACTATCAATTGTACAAGCGGTTATCTCCAACCCACACAAGGGCAAGACAATAGTTAATAGTTCACGAATTTAGGGACTTTTGCAACTAGGTACTCAACACAATTCAAGGCAACATTCGGGTCCAACAATCATTCATGACTTATGTTCTTTTCATTTAAATAGCATGCATCCCCCTCGCGGGTAAAAAAGTTTGAAATAAGTAAAGAGCGAGGTTATAGACTCACCTGGCGTAGTAGTAGTGGTTCTAGCAAAGACGTAACGAGAAATGTCACCGACGACGTGGATGCCCGGGAAAATCAAACACCTGACCTTAAAATCAAGGTACGTAAACCAAATACTCCGTGTACATTATTGTACTAAACACACTCATATGAAAACACTTAATGCTTACGAAAACTCACGCCAAACCCAAACAAGTAAATGCTACTAGACTTATACCATTTATCTATGTTATTGAAGTTACTATCCATTTTACGATTTTGCCGATACTTATCAAAAGTATGGGCTATTTTCTATGACTTAAGCACCTATATAAATTTCAAGAAAATTCACAAAAATACCTCATGACCTGTATAAAACCCATATTTAATCCCATGAAAAGTTTTCACTTCTATGACTCGTTACACATCACATTTCTAAACATACACTTTTAGGACTGATTTTGCACGTTGACCATGTTGGACTTGTTTGACCCATTTAAAATACACCATTGACTACTTTGACTCGTAAGTCCAAAAATAGACTCACAAGTGCAGGTTTGAAACCAAAATTTTACTTTCAGTCATTTACCAAACTCTATCTATGGTCCCCGGGATTTGACCCAAAACCAAACACAAATTCGGATTGTGTTGGTTCTCATCTCCCGGTACACGTATTTTCAAAATAACATAACTTTTGACTCGTTTGGAGTCGTAAGCTCTACTTTATACCGAAACGAAGCTAAGACAAAGCTATACAACTACATCCTATGCTTATGACCTGTTTACAAAGTTAAACCCACGAAAATAAGCCCTAAACAATCTGGTCTAAGATCACCCTTCCAAAATCATTCCAAAACTTGTTTCCAATCCATTCTATCATTACCTAAACCTATGCTAACCACTTGTAATCATACCCAATCATCCAAACAGCCTATAACAATATGAAAATCTAATCCTCATCAAAACCTAAAGCCTAAATCATACATGCAGTTAGTGTAAATCATTTAAAACATCACAAACATGATTCTAAACATAACCCACAACACATAAGCATCAAAATCATCAAGCCAGCACCAAACCCATTTTGACCGTGGGTTTGGTGTAGCCAAAACACCCAAGAAAACAGCCCCTCCAACTTGTTTTATTGAAGATTTAACATTATAAACACATGAATTAAACTTGTATACCATTTAATTAGGTCAAAATCCGTTTTTGAAAAATCATAATTTTTGGAAAAATCAAGTTGTTGCATGTTTGTTTTTGTTGGTGGGATTTACTTACAAGATGATTATAAAGGATGGTCTTTGATTAGATTTGTCAAAAACCAAAAAATGATGGTGGTGGTGGTTGCGTGGTGGGTAGCCGGCGGCCTAGAGAGAAAAAGAAAGAGATGATGTTTTTTTTTCTTTTCAAAATGAAGTGTGTGTATGTCCTTGTTCCTTTTTGTAAAAATGGAGGGACCCAAGTGGAAATTTTTGCTTTATTTTGGCCTTACTAATAAACGACCATTTAAAGAGCGGGATTTTGGCTAAATGACGGGTTTTGAAAATTTACGGGAGTCGGGGGTCGTCCCGAACACTCGAAAATACTTTTAAATGGTTCAAACGCACGCAAAACGAATATACACATGGTTCCGACTCGACTTAACACGTAACAAAAATAAAATCTCTAAAAACTAAAATATCGATCAATCGATAACAAAAGATAAATTTTGGGCATCCGTCGGTATCGTAGTCGTCATCGGTTCTTCTTAAACCGTCAAATGTTAAAATTACGACCGTAAACGTTGGTTTCAACTTAAACCAACAAATATATAACAAACGAAATTTCTTAAAAATTTCAAAAATATTCGTAAAATAGGATTAAATAAATGACGTTGGGCTCTGGATATCACATCCACAAGTGAGCCACAACTTGTGAGAGATGCTCATACTGAACAACTCTTGAGACAATAACTTAGCATCGTACGGCACATTCACTGGTATTACATCCTCCCCTCCTTAAGGGAGCGACGTCCCGGCGCTCTCCGGTTCTTATGCTCGCATTCCGTACTACTAGAAAGATGAGGGTACTACTTCCTAAAGAGGTCTTCACATTCCGATGTGGACTTCGGTTCACGTCTCGGATTCCATCACACCTTCACGATGAGTATTATACCTTGCTTCAATCTCTTAACATCTCGATCCATGGTCTCCACTTCAATTTCCCAATTTCTTCCTACGGTTATCGACACATCCCTCCTCACAGCTTCTCGTGGTCAACAAGTGATTCTTAATCTGCACCATCTCTTCCGTAGTCTCTCGAATCATCTCAAGTCCATTCAACTGACTTTTTCCTACTTCATTCTATCCAACTGGCGATCTATATTTACATCAACATAATTCTCCAAATGTTGCAACTTCAATGCTAATCATGGTACTACCAACGGCAAGTGTCAATCTCAACTACTACTAAAATCAACCACACACGCTCGGAGCATGTCTTCCAACGTTCGAATCGTCCTTTCACTTGGTTCATCGTTTTCATAAAAATAATTAATTCATAAAGAAAAATCACACGGGCCACACATAGCCCCATCAAACACGTTCAAAATATATAAGACGAGGTAATTAATACCAGTCGTATAAAATCACCTTATTGCAATATTACGTACATACAACCCTAGCTCATCGAAAATGAACCCATCGATACGGAAATCATTCGACGTATACATAACTCTCGAAAACATCGCAATCCAATCAAACACAAGAGCCACTATAAAACACATACACTCACATTACGACATGTTTGTAACATAGCCAAACCGTACCAAGTCAATGAGTTCAACCAAGTTAACTCATGCTTGCTAATCAGCCAAGCTATGATAAAATAAGAAACATTGACATGATTCTCGGATGAGTCCAGTTAAAAAGAATATTGCAAGTTTAAGAAGGTTTACAGGCTTGCTAGCTATGGATGCATATCCAAAAAGAAAGAAAAAAAATACATACATATGTCATCATAGGATGCTTACACACGGATCCATACCCAAAAGATATTACAAGAACACCATCTCACTTTCGTCCCAAACGTGGTCAAAATCTCAATAAGCATCACCGTTCACATTTAGAAATACATTATATGGCACGTGTTCTCCATGACCGGACGTCATTGGACAATGTCGTCTTAAGTTCTCACAACTTTCGATCACTCGACTAGATCACATACAACATAAGTACATAAAAGGCAAGGGTTTAGCACATAAACATCAACTATGGCTATCTATCGTTTAACCATCGATGATCAAAGATGGTCGAGTCAAGAAAAGAGGATCCCTCACTTGAATAAACGAAGATGTCAAATGGAATTGTCTTCCAACTACCGATGCACAGTTAGTAAACTTCAACAGTTTATCGTGTGTCGTTTGACATATCAAAAGAACGAGAAAAGAAAATAAATAAGGCACGATACATTCAATGTAGGAGAATTCTTCTTCATTTCCCTCAGAGTCACTCGAACTCATATTTCCTCTACTTCGGCAGTCTTCTATTTTTGTTAAAACTTCTTCTTAGTGTCAGTACCAGCCCCTTTGGTATTTCATCAACGCCTTAGTGATTCCGATGAAATTCGCATGTTACATACAACACATAAAAAAAACATTTTCCAATATTACTCGGTCAAGGTGACTTACCAAGTCAACGCAAAATGAAAGAAAAGATTTCAAGAAACACAAGAAAATTCAAAAAATTTATTTAGGAATCAACGAGAATACGATTACTTGAATAAGGATCCACCATTTTAAAACGTTCTCATCCAAACATTTATCAAAACACTACAAGTTTCAAGATGACCAATTTGTTTGACATGATAGTGCCCTTCCTAAACTATGCATAATTAGCTAGATCATGCATACTTAAGGATCAAGCAACAACAACCAACAAAACATGACTCTTCCCGAATTATGCATAGTTAGCTAAGCTGTGCATAATTGAGGATCGAGTGACGACACAAACATTATTATTACACACCAAATATGACTATGAAAGTTTTCGACCTATACTTCCAAAATAATTAAATCATTTGAAATGGAATTTGAAATGGGAATATATTGTTACTATCGTTTTAAGAAACACATCAAACATTTTTCGTCCACTTTGGAAACATACTTTTGCTTTGCCTTTTTATGAGAAAATAAATATATAAATAAATAAATAAATCGACACCATTCGCATTTGGTTGAACGAACCATTTGACACACTCATACATATTTTCAAAATAGACTATTCACAAAATAACGGTAAGGTGGTTCATGATTAAAGATCATTGCAAGCACAACAAGTAATAAAATCAAAAATCAATGGGATCGAACGAGGTAAACGAGCAATATAATTGCCAACTAAAATTTAACTACATTAGAAATGAAAATACTTCAAATATATGACAAAAGTCTCGGGATAACAACAGCGATCTGCGAATACATGGAGTAAAAATTGAATATCAACACAAGCGTCAAAAAAATAAAACAACGATCACAATTCCCATCGTCTCGAGTTGCACACACATTCCACCAAGGGTATACGGGGAGAGGGGAAGAATCACTTGGTCGAATAGAAATAATTTCACCAAGAGGATCGAGTTCTTTCACCTCTACAATTCGGTAAAGCGGCTTCGCCTCCTCGCTTGTGTTCAATTATAAATAAATAACCACTTTAATGAAGATTTATAGCATCATTCAAGTAAATACATAATTTTAGGTTCCATTAACCCAAAGAAGGAAAGTCACGACGTCCATGAAGAGGACAAAAATACACTGGGTGACATACTCTCATTATCAAGTACTAGCGAAGTAGCAATCCAAAATAAATAATGGTCTCATGCCATTGACAATATTAAAATGAACAATTTCGGGCTACCCGAGTTCAGATATAGACTCGTAAAGTCAAAGAAGGGATGTCATACGATCGAACCATCGTGACTCAAAACATTATACATACATCTTTATAAAATATTATACAAGTAGGCGTGTGTTGGGTAATCCATTTGTATATTCAAATCGATGTTACTTTGTATATTGTAAAACCGAACATTTGCACATTTTTAATTTGTGTTACACCATTAAAGAATTTATACCTTTCATTTTCCAATCTTTACAAAGTTTTTATTTCTGGAAAAATTTCAATCTCTCGGAAATTATTAACATTAGTATATGTGGTGACTCGGTTATCACAATCGACAAATCATTAGGTTTGAAAATCTCCATACTTGTGTCAAATCTCATTAATGTTCATATCTTAAGTACCAAAAACGTACATAGTAAGAATTTTCCAAGTTTTACGTTTTTATTATTACAACTTATCTCATTACGTATATACAAATATCCATCATGACTCAAACTAGTCCAATTAACTCTTAAAAATCAATCTTTGACTATTTATTATACACATGTCTTCCTTAGAATTTGTATGCTATATTTTATTCACGCGACTCGAGTCAGGCGTCAAAGACATTTCACATAGTATTATCTCGGATAAATTACTGATTTTAGTTGAGACTTGAATCTCAAAAATAATAATAATATAATAATATAATAATTAATCAGAAATGCTTATTTCAATAATTCTAAAATGTAGAAGATTCAACTTTTAATCCTTAGCCCATGATCAAACGGTTTTTAACATTAACACATCTCGCAGCGGAATAAAACAAAAGTTTTTTTTTCAAACGATTTTAAACAAGCATCATCGAATTATGCATAGTGATTCTCTATAACGACAATTAAATAAACAAATGATTTCTAATGATGTTCCATCAATGTTTAAAAATTTATTTCAAGCGTTAGAATTTCTCACTTATAGTGTATATTCCGATTTTATCCCAGTTTATTCACTACAACAAGTAACGTGTTCTAGTTTACACCAATGCATACGTAAACATAACCTTATGTTTAAAATAAAACCAATTTTACAAAGTTTTTAGCTCCAAAATACATGACCAATTCTTCTACTCATGTTTTATATTACAAGATACGCCAAAAGTTTGCTATATTGACCCGAAAATTAATTCATACTAAATCCAAGTTACATATACTCAACAGTCATATCGTAAATTTTATTATAAACTCGTTTTTCAAATTATATTAAACAAATTCTTAACAAATCCATCACTAGCTTCTAGTATCAAATTATTAATATATAAAAACAAGGATTTTACGAGTAATATAAATTACTTATTATGATATACCAACCAAGGTTGAAGGAAAAAAAAATAATTTTACTTTGTCCATTTCTTCTCTACACTTATTTTTACTTGTTACAAGACACATCATAAGTCATTTTTATCCAAAAGTTTCATCCGCCAAGTATTAAATATGTAAAACACTTTATGTTTAAACCATTCAATCAACAAAGTTTAGTGCTTACTTAACTCACACAAATGCCGGACCTCGTCATATATACTATCAAATTTAAAATAATAAGACAACAAGAACAAAAATGAAATAAACGATGCGAGAATACGTATGTCAACTAAATGTTGTTATCGGCCTCGGATGAGTCTCGAAATCGTGCTCCACAAAATTAACACAAAAACCAACCAAATTCCAAGTTATCGCGATTGATCACAACGCTAGTCTATTTTAAAACACATCTTTAAATTCAAGTAAAATGGTAAACAACGATTAAATGATGACGCGCCTCAACCATGTTTCATAATATACACACGTAATCGCCGCTAAAACGTACGCATCATTGATTATACTTCGGTTATGTTATATTTACACGAACTAATATATCAAACCCATAAGGGATAAAGGAAATACAATAATACGTGAGTAATTTACGTTCCAAAAAGAAGATGTCCCAAAATGACACACCACCGTGAGATAACGACAATCGATATCAATCTAGTCGATATACAATATGTTACGAAGAATTATTTACGTATCTAGAATATCAAACGAGGTTTACACTCAGTTATTCGAACAATAAATTAATTATCAAGATTGATAATTTGCGGTGAGGCCAAATTCTCAACAAAACCGCATTATAACATGTACGATAATCACGCAAGGACCATTGCTTCGCGTGCTAATAAGTGTGAAAACACTTATCCTTTTACCACTTATTTCCAATAATAACAAGACCAAAACGTGTGATTTATGTCGTAAAAGTCGGAATTATGCGTGGTTTGTGTTTTTATTGTGTTTTAGGACCAAAATATTAAAAAGGAAGAAAACACGGGCTTTCACGGGCTTTTATCGAAGAAAACGGGAAAAGACGAAGTCAAAAGATCAAGAGTGCAAAAAGAACGGAAGTCCAAGGCCTATTCTGAAGATTTATCGAAGAAAAAGTCAAAAGACGGAAGTTTAACGAAGTTGAAGAACTTAAGTCTAATAGAAGAAGAAAATTAAAAGACAAGTTCAAATCCCGAGACGACAAAGACGAAGAATTAAATTCGAGTCGAGAAAACGTGAAGAAAGCAAGAAAGAAGATGCAACACATGCACTCCTTCCACCTTCCCTATAAATACCCTCCTAATAGTCATTAGGAGGGTAGTTAGGGATTTTTAGTTAGTTTTCACTTTTTCTTAGTTTTCTCTAGTTTTAGAGAGAGAAAGTCTTAAACTTTCTCTCACTAAATTTCATCTTTTTCTTAATCTTTCAAGATTAAACACTTTGTATTGCTTATTTTTATTAATCAAGTTCTATTTTAAGCTTTTATTTCTTAATCTCATCCTACTTTTCTTTGATTTAAGATTGATTTTGGTGCGATTATCATGTGATCCGTGTTGTTCTAATTGATTTCGTGCTTAAAAAGTTAATCTTTTGATCATTTCATAAGTTTTCATTTGATTAAGCTTTAAGACTTTTGTGCTTATTGGCTTATTTTTATGATTAGCTTATTTAGTTTATAAAAATATTCCTTAAAAAGTTTATGTTTTGATTGTTTAATCTAAAAGGTTGTTTGATTTCGAGCTAGATAAGTTGATTAGAGTACTTATTTGATCCGGTTTAATCATTGATTCGGCTTAGTTTGGTGACAAGCTTATTACGTAGCTTATTCACTAGCTTCTACTCGAATCCTATTATTTTCGGAAAGGGTGATAAACCCCTTTCCGATTGGCACACATTCCGAGCAGACTCCTACCCTTTTTCCGATTGATCCAATCGGAAAAGGGTTTGTAAATTCCGATTGGCACCCACAAGTATTCCGATCTAGCCATTGTTTCATATTCCGATTGTGGTGCCACCTTAATATTCCGATTTGAGTGATTCTGGTCATTCCGATTGCTAGACTTTCCCATATTCCGATTGTGGGCAAGTTTATTATTCCGATTGTAATTGTTTTACACATTCCGATTGGTAGGTATTGCTATATTCCGATCTGTCCCCATCCCATATTCCGATCAACCGATCGGAAAACATTCCGATCGGGGCTTCTTTTGGCTTGTTTTGGTTTCTTTCGATCTTACTTTCTTATAGTACTTTTTAACTAAGTTTTTATTTTTAGAGAGCTTTCCAAGTGTCAGTTTTATTTAGTGTGCTAGTACTTTTACATTGTCACCTTTAAGTTTCCATACATTTATTTTTACTCGTCATTTTAGTATTAATCCTTATTCTTCCATTTTTACTCAACGACACTTTAATTACTTGCTAATAGTTTAAAACAAACAAACCAAACCATTCTCTTGATTCACCAAAAGACGATTGAGTCGCACTTAAGACCGGTTTTCAATTCGAAAGGACTTTGGGACTTCAAGATTTTATATTTGGGGTAAAACTCAAGTATTAAATGGCGCCGCTGCCGGCTCTTTTCGTTACGATAAACGGTTTCTAGTGAGAGACGCATTGAATTTTCGGATCCGTTCTTTGAACGTTATTTTCATTTGCTATAAAAATTTCCAAAAAATTCAAAAAAATATAAAACTCTTCAAAAATACAAAAACATTAAAAACCTATAAAAAAAACCAAAAATATTATATAGATATTCTCTTTGTGTATATTTTTCTTCTGCAGGTGCATGCGTACTAGATCTACGAACTATTCTGAGCCCGAGACTCGTGAAGATTTAGATATGGCTGGTGTTAATAACAACAATAATCACCCACCTCAACACAATTTGAATAACAACAACAACAACAACAACAATGTCCTTCTACCTGATTTACGAACCATGGAGGAATTGTGTCAACCCACCATGAACGGACGCGGAGGCCCGATTGCGCCGATGCATATCACGGCTCAAGAGTTTTCGTTGAAGCATCACATGATCCAACAAGTGCAAACTAATCCATTCGCCGGAATGCCTAATGATGATGCCAACAAACACCTCGACAAATTCATTACTATCACTCAAAGCATGAAGTCCCCCGGTGTTTCTATGGATGACCTTCGCCTCCAAATTTTTCCACACTCGCTTTCTCACCATGCCGAAAAATGGTTTGACCGTCTTCCTAAGAATTCTATTCATACGTGGAATGACATGACTCAACGCTTTTTATCGCGCTACTTTCCCCCATCCATGGTCACTAGCCTTCGTAACCAAATCAGTGGATTTATGCAAGAGAATGATGAATCGCTTTTTGATGCTTGGGAACGTTACAATGATTTGATCGACCGCTGTCCTAATCACAATATGCTCCCCGTCACTCTCATTGACACCTTTTACAATGGTCTCACTTTTCGTGATCGTGACACGATCAATGCCGCCGCCGGTGGTACTTTTATGAAAAGGAGACCGGAGGAGTGTCGAGAGTTGATTGAAAACATGACTACTCACCACAAGAATTGGGATTCTTCCGCATCCTCAAGATCTAATCAGAGAGTCAATGTTTCATCTACTTCTTCCACCACCAACTCGTCTGTTTTGGAACGTGCTATTCTTGATATTAACAAAAGTCTCCAAATTTTGACTTCTAACCAAACTCAACAAGTTAAAGCCGTTGCTATTTCTTGTGACACATGTGGTGGTCCTCATTCCTATAATGAGTGTCCTTCTACTCACGGCAATTATTCTGAAGACGTTAACGCAGCATACGGTACTTATCCCACGGGAGGCTATCAAGCCCGCCCTCAAGGAGATCGTGGCTTGCTAAGTTATCGTTCGAACAATTATCTTGCTCCTCCCGGTTTCCCTCCTGCAAACCAATCCCAACCTCGTGCAAACAATCAGTATCAATCCCAAAGAAACCCATACCCAACTCAAGGAAATTCTCAAGCTTACCAGGCCCCACCTCTCAATCAACCGATGGCAGTGAATCCAGATGTCGAGACATTTATGAAGACTAATCGGGAGTTGGTGACGAATCTTCAGGGTCAAGTCCGCAACTTGAAGGGAGAAATGGCAAAACAAGGGAACGATATTCGAGCCGAGTTAAGGAATGATATGGCCAAACACAGTGATGCAATTAATGCAAACATGCAAAACTCTTTTAACAATCAAGCTCTTCACCTTCGTGATATGATTGGTTCGCTCATCCAAAGTAATCAACCCTCTTCTTCGGGTACTCTTCCGAGTAATACCGTTGCGAATCCAAGGGGGGAGATGAAAGCAATCACCACTCGTAGTGGAAAAGGTTATATGGAACCCGAGCTTCCTACACCTCCACCCGTGATTTTGAACAAGGAAAAAGAGCAACTTTCTTCATCTCCTTCACCTTCTACCCCCATTTCCCCACCACCCGTGGTTGTGAGTGATCCTATTATCTTAAAGCCTTCTTCTTCATCCAATATACCTTATCCCTCAAGGTTGAGGAAAGAGAAGCAAAAGAGCAATGATGATATTCAGGTTTCCAACTTTCTAAAAATGTTTAAACAATTGAATTTTAACATCTCCTTTGCCGAGGCTCTCGCTCACATGCCTAAATACGCTAAGATGTTTAAAGATCTTCTAAGTGATAAAGAGAAACTCCTTGACATTGCTCAGACCCACCTTAATGAGAATTGCTCCGCAGTGCTTTTAAGGCAATTGCCCACCAAACTTGGTGATCCGGGTCGCTTCTTGATTCCTTGCAACTTCCCGGGAGTAGAGAATTGCATGGCCCTAGCCGATCTAGGTGCCAGTATAAACTTAATGCCTTTAAGTGTTTGGAAGCAATTATCTCTCCCCGAGCTAGTCCCCACCAAAATGACTTTGGAATTAGCCAACCGTACGGTTGCTTATCCAGTGGGGATAGCCGAAGATGTCTTTGTTGGCGTTGACAAATTCACCTTCCCGGCGGATTTTGTTGTCGTCGATTACGAGATGGACCCTCGTGTTCCATTAATCGTTGGACGTCCATTCCTGAGGACCGGTCGCACTCTCATTGATGTAGCCGCGGGCGAAATAATCATGATAGTTGGTGACGATAAAATTGTCTTCAACATGGGTAAGATTTCTAAGCAACCTTATTCGTATGAGAGTTTTAATGCTATTGATGTTCTCGATGAGGCTTGTGAAGAACATTTTCATGATGCTTGCAAAAGTACTCTTTCTTCTCTACCCAATGTTGAGACCTTTGCCTCAATTGCTCCAGCATTGACTCCTTTCGGAGAAAGTGACTTGGATGATTTCGAAGCTAGCTTGGGTCCTCTCGATATTAAGTATGATAATTTGTCCACCAATTGGGATGAAGATATTCGTACCATTGAGAGACTTCTCAATGAGGACCCGCTGTCTCCTCCTGCTCCTAAAGAGGTGACTAATGATGATCCATCGTTAGTTTCACCATCTATTAAGGATCCTCCTACTCTTGAGCTTAAGGACCTACCCCCTCATCTTGAGTACGTTTTCCTAGAAGACGACGAGAAGCTACCGGTCATCATCGCAAAGGATCTGAAAGAAGACGAAAAAGCCCGACTTGTCGCTGTTTTGAAGAAGCATAAAAGAGCTATCGCTTGGAAAATCTCCGACATCCGTGGAATTGATCCTCACTTCTGCACACATAAAATTCTCATGGAGGACGACTTTAAGCCCATAATTCAAAGTCAAAGAAGGGTGAATCCTAAAATCCATGAAGTCATCAAAAAAGAGGTTATCAAACTTCTTGATGCGGGTATGATTTACCCTATTTCGGATTCACCATGGGTTAGTCCAGTCCATTGTGTGCCTAAGAAAGGCGGAATCACCGTTGTGCCCAATGCAAACAACGAGTTGATTCCTACCCGTCTCGTTACTGAGTGGAGAGTTTGTATAGACTACCGCAAACTCAATGATGCCACGAGAAAGGATCATTTCCCTCTACCTTTTATGGACCAAATGCTTGAACGATTAGCGGGTAATGAATATTACTGCTTTCTGGATGGTTTCTCGGGTTATTTTCAAATACCCATCGATCCCCAAGATCAAGAGAAGACAACATTCACTTGTCCCTATGGCACCTTTGCTTACAAACGAATGCCTTTTGGCTTATGCAATGCCCCCGGGACTTTCCAAAGGTTCATGTTGGCTATCTTCCATGACATGGTTGAGCAAACCATGGAAGTCTTCATGGATGATTTCTCGGTCTTCGGGGATTCCTTCTCTTCTTGCCTTGCTAATTTGGAACGTATGCTTAAGCGGTGCGAAGACACTCGCCTTGTTCTGAATTGGGAAAAATGCCATTTTATGGTAAAAGAAGGCATTGTGCTAGGACACAAAATTTCAAAAGCCGGTCTTGAAGTCGACCGCGCTAAAGTTGATGTCATAGCCAAATTACCTCTACCTTCAACCGTGAAGGGTGTGAGAAGCTTTCTGGGTCATGCGGGCTTCTATCGTCGATTCATTCAAGATTTCTCTAAAATCGCTCGCCCGATGACCCACCTCTTGGAAAAAGATACTCCTTTTATCTTTTCTAAAGAGTGTCTCGAAGCCTTCAATCTTCTTAAGGATAAGCTAACTAAGGCACCGGTCTTGGTTACCCCTAATTGGGAGCTGCCTTTTGAATTGATGTGCGATGCTAGCGACTTTGCTATTGGTGCGGTTCTGGTCCAAAGAGTGAATAAACACTTCCAACCAATCCACTACGCTAGCAAAACAATGACGGGGGCTCAATTGCATTATACGACAACCGAAAAAGAGCTTTTAGCTGTTGTCTATGCTTTTGAGAAATTTCGCCCCTATCTTGTTTTATCCACCACCATCGTATACACGGACCATTCCGCGTTGAAGTACTTGATGACAAAGAACGATTCTAAGCCAAGACTTCTTCGCTGGGTTTTGCTCCTTCAAGAATTCAACATTGAAATTCGTGACAAAAAGGGTGCTGAAAACCTGGCCGCGGATCATCTGAGTCGACTTGAGGATCCATATCAAGGGGATCATCCGAACAAAGAGATCAATGACTCTTTCCCCCTTGAGACCTTAATGTCTATAAATCTCAATCTTGATGGCACCCCGTGGTTTGCGGACATTGCAAACTACTTAGCGGGTGGTATTCTCATCCAAGGGTTAACATCCCAACAAAAGAAGAAGTTCTTGAATGATGTTAAGACTTACTTTTGGGATGACCCTTATCTATTCAAACAGTGTGCTGATCTGATTATTCGTAGATGTGTTGACGGACCGGCAGCTTTTGACATCCTCCAAGCTTGCCACAAAGGACCCACCGGTGGTCACTTTGGTCCCAACTACACCGCTAAGAAAGTGTTTGATTCCGGATTCTACTGGCCCACCATTTATCGTGACGCTCACGAAATGGTTATGCATTGTGATGCTTGCCAACGTCAAGGAAAGATCACACATAAGGATGAGATGCCTCAAAATTTCATACAGGAATATGAAATCTTTGACGTATGGGGCATCGACTTTATGGGGCCATTTCCATCATCCAAAGGGAACAAGTACATCCTCGTTGCCGTCGACTACGTCTCTAAATGGGTTGAAGCTAAGGCTCTTCCTACGAATGACGCGAGGGTAGTTGTGAACTTTTTGAAGCAGCTTTTCGCTCGATTTGGCGTTCCTCGTGCTATCATCAGTGACCGCGGGACTCATTTTTGCAACGATCAATTTGCACGAGTCATGGCAAAGTATGGTGTCAATCACCGCCTTTCCCCCGCCTATCATCCCCAAACCAATGGGCAAGCCGAGATTTCCAACCGTGGCTTGAAGAGAATTTTGGAGCGTACTGTGGGAGAGCATCGCGCCGCGTGGGCCGATAAGTTAGATGATGCTCTGTGGGCTTTCCGTACTGCTTACAAGACCCCGATCGGTTGTACACCTTATCGTCTTGTGTATGGGAAAGCCTGCCACCTACCCATCAAGCTGGAACATAAGGCGCACTGGGCCTTGAAATGGGCTAACTTCGACATCCTCAAAGCCGGTGATCATCGCAAGGTTCAACTCAACGAGCTAAATGAACTGAGGAATGAAGCTTATGAGAACTCGCTGATCTACAAGGAGAAGACGAAGATTATCCACGATGCTAAAATAAAGAACCGAGAGTTCCACGTTGGTGATCAAGTCTTACTCTTTAACTCTCGGTTGAATATATTCTCTGGCAAGTTGAAGAGCCGCTGGTCTGGTCCATTCACCGTCGCCAAAGTCTTTCCATATGGGACCATTGAGCTTTCTCAGCCGAATGGGCCCAATTTCAAGGTGAATGGCCAGCGTTTGAAGCTGTACTTTGGTGAGGACATCTCTCAAGAGATGATCCCATCCCTCACCACGTTCCCCATGAACTAAAATTGGGTCGAGTCAGGCTCATGACTCGGTGAACAAAAACAAGCGCTTCTCGGGAGGCAACCCGTGTTCTATCCTTTACTGCTTTCATAATAAGTGTAAGGGGACCCTCGCATATGTTTGTTGTCTTGTTTCTTGTGCTATGCAGGGATTAAAGATTCAAAGATCCACCTTGATGACTTTTGACGAACCGTGATACCGTGTTTCCATCTTCCCGGTTCTATCCTAAACTCTTGTGATTCAATATTTCATATTCTATATGTTCACATTGAATTCACTTTAGTTGTCCTTTCCTTAGCAAGATTTAAACAAAGTGCACAATGTCCTAAGTGTAGGGGAGTTTACTCCCACATGCTTAAACATTGAGGACAATGTTTATCTCCAGTGTAGGGGGGGACTTCTATCGAAGTAAGTGGTCTTTTCCATGAATTTGCCCTCATTTTAACCGGAAAATTTGATTTTTCGACATTTTTCAAAATTTTTAATCTATTTTGGCTTAGTTGTATAGTTGTATTTGCCTTTGTTATGTTTCCTTTGCTAGAATAAATTTTTAATAAAGTGGTTTTAGATTTTTCTTAGTCGTGAACATTTTGACTCAACCCGAGTTTACTTACCTAATTTTACTCTAGCTAGTATCCTTAACGTGTTTAAGTCAAGTTTTGCTAGGCTTTTATATAGGGAGCTATAAAACGCGAAAGTCTTAACTCTCACGGGTTAAGAACAAGAACTTTTCGCAAGTTCCTATAATTGATCCCAGAGAGTCGTTTATCAAGGGAACTTTAAAACGCGATTTCTAACTTGAAAAAGTCTAAGAATTTGCAAGATCCTATAGGCGACTCGAAAACCCAAAACTTTGATTTAATAGGCTAAGCATCCACAAGTCTCATTCCTTGAGATTTTAAATTGTGGAGAACGAGAGATGATAGAGTCAATTATAAGTTCGGTATTCTTTCGTGAATTTATGTGAGTTAATTATAAGCCTATTCTCCCTCCGCTTGTTAATAAATTTATCTGCAATAAATAAGGTTGTACGATTTAAAAGGTTACTTAGCTTCTAGCCCCAGATCGTTTAAAAGTTGCTCGGTACGGATTAGAGTTCATAGCCAAGGCATAACTTATTGAAGCGGGATGCGAAGATTGGCGAGTCCGAAAAGGCCCTAACAAGGCATGAGGGCTACATTTTGTTGCTAAAGATCCAAAAGTGATGTGAAGAATCATTTATCGAAAATCTATATGAAGGATCAAGACACACGACGAAAAGCAAGAACTCCCCAAAAGTCATGGAGAAATCTATCCGAAAAGACCCTAACAAGGTATGAGGATAAATAGATCCAAGTCCTAAAAAAGAGGCGGATCGTTGTATATCAAAATCCAAAATAAAGATTGGAGAAAAATGAAGAAGTCGTGGTCCAAAGATGAAGAATCTCTCAAAACTCCAAGTGAAGAATATCCTATTATGAAGAGAAGACCATAATTTCATGAACGTCTCTCAAGATTCGAAGTATTAAGTCTCTGCCAAATATCGGTCCGAGAAAGGTCTCAAATCGTGAAGCGAGTTATGCCAAGATATGAACTTTATGAGGTCCCGAGAAGCAGTTTTAAAAGATTTGGTCCTTTAGCTAACTATTGATTAAATCGTTCACTTTATTTTCGGCCTAAATAACTATCGAAATAAGTCAAACAATGCATCCTCGTGATCATTCAAGACAAAAATAAAATATAAGAGATACACCTAGGAATAAGGGAGTCTAAGTGAGTAATTGGCCCACATGAGTTCGTGATAGTTTGCTAACTTATAATAACAATGATTTCGTTTTTAAGCTTGGTATGGGGAACGTGAAACTTGAGGATGATAAATGTTCATGGCCGCCAAAACCTAATGTAAGTTTTTAATTTCTTTACTTATTTCTGTCTTTTATGTTTAGCATTTAATAAAGGACAAGGTGGGTTATTTATGATGGAAAATGTAAACCGTGCTTTAAAATTAATGCATTGCATGAGGGCATTACAATGGTCAAGTGTAGGGGATTTAATAAGTGTGAAAACACTTATCCTTTTACCACTTATTTCCAATAATAACAAGACCAAAACGTGTGATTTATGTCGTAAAAGTCGGAATTATGCGTGGTTTGTGTTTTTATTGTGTTTTAGGACCAAAATATTAAAAAGGAAGAAAACACGGGCTTTCACGGGCTTTTATCGAAGAAAACGGGAAAAGACGAAGTCAAAAGATCAAGAGTGCAAAAAGAACGGAAGTCCAAGGCCTATTCTGAAGATTTATCGAAGAAAAAGTCAAAAGACGGAAGTTTAACGAAGTCGAAGAACTTAAGTCTAATAGAAGAAGAAAATTAAAAGACAAGTTCAAATCCCGAGACGACAAAGACGAAGAATTAAAGTCGAGTCGAGAAAACGTGAAGAAAGCAAGAAAGAAGATGCAACACATGCACTCCTTCCACCTTCCCTATAAATACCCTCCTAATAGTCATTAGGAGGGTAGTTAGAGATTTTTAGTTAGTTTTCACTTTTTCTTAGTTTTCTCTAGCTTTAGAGAGAGAAAGTCTTAAACTTTCTCTCACTAAATTTCATCTTTTTCTTAATCTTTCAAGATTAAACACTTTGTATTGCTTATTTTTATTAATCAAGTTCTATTTTAAGCTTTTATTTCTTAATCTCATCCTACTTTTCTTTGATTTAAGATTGATTTTGGTGCGATTATCATGTGATCCGTGTTGTTCTAATTGATTTCATGCTTAAAAAGTTAATCTTTTGATCATTTCATAAGTTTTCATTTGATTAATCTTTAAGACTTTTGTGCTTATTGGCTTATTTTTATGATTAGCTTATTTAGTTTATAAAAATATTCCTTAAAAAGTTTATGTTTTGATTGTTTAATCTAAAAAGTTGTTTGATTTCGAACTAGATAAGTTGATTAGAGTACTTATTTGATCCGGTTTAATCATTGATTCGGCTTAGTTTGGTGATAAGCTTATTACGTAGCTTATTCACTAGCTTCAACTCGAATCCCATTATTTTCGGAAAGGGTGATAAACCCCTTTCCGATTAGCACACATTCCGAGCAGACTCCTACCCTTTTTCCGATTGATCTAATCGGAAAAGGGTTTGTAAATTCCGATTGGCACCCACAAGTATTCCGATCTAGCCATTGTTTCATATTCCGATTGTGGTGCCACCTTAATATTCCGATTTGAGTGATTCTGGTCATTTCGATTGCTAGACTTTCCCATATTCCGATTGTGGGCAAGTTTATTATTCCGATTGTAATTGTTTTACACATTCCGATTGGTAGGTATTGCTATATTCCGATCTGTCCCCATCCCATATTCCGATCAACCGATCGGAAAACATTCCGATCGGGGCTTCTTTTGGCTTGTTTTGGTTTCTTTCGATCTTACTTTCTTATAGTACTTTTTAACTAAGTTTTTATTTTTAGAGAGCTTTCCAAGTGTCAGTTTTATTTAGTGTGCTAGTACTTTTACATTGTCACCTTTAAGTTTCCATACATTTATTTTTACTCGTCATTTTAGTATTAATCCTTATTCTTCCATTTTTACTCAACGACACTTTAATTACTTGCTAATAGTTTAAAACAAACAAACCAAACCATTCTCTTGATTCACCAAAAGACGATTGAGTCGCACTTAAGACCGGTTTTCAATTCGAAAGGACTTTGGGACTTCAAGATTTTATATTTGGGGTAAAACTCAAGTATTACGTGCAATGCCTTTAAATACCATAGTATATACATACTTATACATACAATCATTCCTACATACACGTAGGATTACAACGTAGTGTTGCCATGTAATGCATTGTAGCCCGTTATGCCAAATACATGCAACATATAAGATAGTCGTATAAATGTTTGCAAAATTATGATATTAAGTACTCGACGTACACAACAATATATCTCAATATATATCATAGTATTTACTTAATAAATACTAGGGAATTCATATCAGTTTGAGGGATACATCTATAATATAAAGCAATGCTAAAGAAATCTTACCGGAGCCATGCAGGATAGTTGTGTGCTTGGACAATTTCTTACGACACCAAAAGTTATAGTTTAGGGTTTTTCAAAAATGACCTAGTTCTCTATAACTCGTGGCTCTGATTACCAATCTATAACACCCCCAACAAATGCTATGCGCAGCGAAACTACAACATTTGGGTGCTACGTAGTTATCATCACACATAAGCTATATTAAACGACTCAAAGAGGCGTAAAAGTTTAAACATAAATTAAAGATTGATTAAAACATCAAAGTCTACCGTTTTCCAAATACCAAAAATGATACAAAATAGAGTTGCGTTTAGGTCCCCACTGAATCTCAACCCAAAAGTACATTTTCGTTCACCTGACATAATATAAATTATTTAAGTGCTAAAAGGGAGGAAAAACAAAGTAGACCGCCAAGCCACAACAACTTCAATCCTCGCATGCTCCGCTGCTATCAATCTTGGTCACCTGAAACACCTGCTTAAAACCGTCAACACAAAGGTTGAGCGAATCTATAGGTTTATCAAATCATAAGTTGAACATAAGTATTAAAAACCAATCATGATCATTCAATAGCATTGTCGTACTCACAATCTATTATTCAAGGATATTATCTTTAGCAATAGCTAATAATTGTGTTTAAGCTCGTGACACTAATCCGTTAACTCAATCACCCGCGTACATTTACCGGCATGATTAAGATGAAACCAATGCCCCTTCTAAAGGCATCAGTTGCAATTATACCTTATTTCTTATCACAAGTTATCCGTCCGCAGAGGGTACTCAACGTACTAGCTCTCGTCTCGGATAGGGTCGTCAACCCCATAGTACTATCAATTGTATAAGCGGCTATCTCCAACCCACACAAGGGCAAGACAATAGTTAATAGTTCACGAATTTAGGGACTTTTGCAACTAGGTACTCAACATAATTCAAGGCAACATTCGGGTCCAACAATCATTCATGACTTATGTTCTTTTCATTTAAATAGCATGCATCCCCCTCGCGGGTAAAAACGTTTGAAATAAGTAAAGAGCGAGGCTATAGACTCACCTGGCATAGTATTACTGGTTCTAGCGAAGACGTAACGAGAAATGTCACCGACGATGTGGATGCCCGGGAAAATCAAACACTTGACCTAAAAATCAAGGTACGTAAACCAAATCAATACTCCGTGTACATTATTGTACTAAACACACTCATATGAAAACACTTAATGCTTATGAAAACTCACGCCAAACCCAAACAAGTAAATGCTACTAGACTTATACCATTTATCTATGTTATTAAAGTTACTATCCATTTTACGATTTTGCCGATACTTATCAAAAGTATGGGTTGTTTGCTATGACTTAAGCACCTATATAAATTTCAAGAAAATTCACAAAAATACCTCATGACCTGTATAAAACCCATATTTAATCCCATGAAAAGTTTTCACTTCTATGACTCGTTACACATCACATTTCTAAACATACACTTTTAGGACTGATTTTGCACGTTGACCATGTTGGACTTGTTTGACCCATTTAAAATACACCATTGACTACTTTGACTCGTAAGTCCAAAAATAGACTCACAAGTGCAGGTTTGAAACCAAAATTTTACTTTCAGTCATTTACCAAACTCTATCTATGGTCCCCCAGGATTTGACCCAAAACCAAACACAAATTCGGATTGTGTTGGTTCTCATCTCCCGGTACACGTATTTTCAAAATAACATAACTTTTGACTCGTTTGGAGTCGTAAGCTCTAATTTATACCGAAACGAAGCTAAGACAAAGCTCTACAACTACATCCTATGCTTATGACCTGTTTACAAAGTTAAACCTACGAAAATAAGCCCTAAACAATCTGGTCTAAGATCACCCTTCCAAAATCATTCCAAAACTTGTTTCCAATCCATTCTATCATTACCTAAACCTATGCTAACCACTTGTAATCATACCCAATCATCCAAACAGCCTATAACAATATGAAAATCGAATCCTCATCAAAACCTAAAGCCTAAATCATACATGCAATTAGTGTAAATCATTTAAAACATCACAAACATGATTCTAAACATAACCCACAACACATAAGCATAAAAATCATCAAGCCACCACCAAACCCATTTGGCCTTGGGTTTGGTGTAGCCAAAACACCCAAGAAAACAGCCCCTCCAACTTGTTTTATTGAATATTTAACATTATAAACACATGAATTAAACTTGTATACCATTTAATTAGATCAAAATCCGTTTTTGAAAAATCATAATTTTTGGAAAAATCAAGTTGTTGCATGTTTGTTTTTGTTGGTGGGATTTACTTACAAGATGATTATAAAGGATGGTCTTTGATTAGATTTGTCAAAAACCAAAAAAAAAGATGGTGGTGGTGGTTGCGTGGTGGGTGGCCGGCGGCCTAGAGAGAAAAAGAAAGAGATGATGTTTTTTTTTCTTTTCAAAATGAAGTGTGTGTATGTCCTTGTTCCTTTTGTAAAAATGGAGGGACCCAAGTGGTAATTTTTGCTTTATTTTGGCCTTACTAATAAACGACCATTTAATGAGCGGGATTTTGGCTAAATGACGGGTTTTGAAAATTTACGGGAGTCGGGGGTCGTCCCGAACACTCGAAAATACTTTTAAATGGTTCAAACGCACACAAAACGAATATACACATGGTTCCGACTCGACTTAACACGTAACAAAAATAAAATCTTGAAAAACTCAAATATCGATCAATCGATAATAAAAGATAAATTTTGGGCATCCGTCGGTATCGTAGTCGTCATCGGTTCTTCTTAAACCGTAAAATGTTAAAATTACGACCGTAAACGTTGGTTTCAACTTAAACCGTCAAATATATAACAAATGAAATTTCTTAAAAATTTCAAAAATATTCGTAAAATAGGATTAAATAAATGACGTTGGGCTCGGGATATCACATCCACAAGTGAGCCACAACTTAAGAGAGATGCTCATACTGAACAACTCTTGAGACAATAACTTAGCATCGTACGGCACATTCACTGGTATTACAGCTACTCAGTTGTATTAAAATTTGTTCAGCATTGTTGAAGGAATCTTTTGATGACTGGTGATTATTTGTTCAGCTTCAGTGAATCAGATAAGGCGACAAAACATCATATACACAATCACATAGAGTGAAATAGACATATGACATTGCACACTCCTTTACTCAGACAATGCTACTTAACATTAATCAAATTCTTTTATGAAATGATGAACCTTCAGGCTTCTTCAGTGAATGCTGAAGGTTCAGGTTTTGTATCATCAATGTTCAGCATACCAAGCTCCATTATCAATCTTTTGAAAGTTGGTTCATCCAATGGTTTGGTGAAGATATCAGCCAATTGGTATTGAGTGGGGATGAAATATAATTCAATGTCCCCTTTCACAATGTGATCTCTGATAAAGTGATATCTGATACCAATGTGTTTTGTTCTTGAGTGGAGGACTGGATTATTGAATATTGCAATAGCACTAGTGTTATCACAAAAGATTGGTACCTTTTCATATTCTATGTCATAATCAGCCAGTTGGCTTTTCATCCAATGAACATTGGCACAACATCCAACAGCTGCCACATATTCAACTTCTACTGAAGACATGGCAACTATTTGTTGCTTTTTAGCACTCCAACATACAAGTTTACCACCTAGCAATTGGCAGGCACCAGAAGTGCTTTTTCTGTCCAAATTGCAACCAGCATAGTCAGAATCTGAGTACCCCTTTAGATCAAAACCTGAGGATTTGGGGTACCAAAGACCTAGACTTGGTGTACCTTTTAGGTATCTGAAGATTCTCTTAACAGTAGTAAGGTGTGATTCCTTTGGATCTGCTTGGTATCTTGCACAAAGGCATGTAGAGAATTGAATGTCAGGTCTGCTTGCAGTTAAGTACATGAGTGACCCAATCATACCTCTATACTGAGTCTCATTGACTGATTGTCTAGTGAGATCAGGTCCTAAGTTGTTAGGAGGTACCATTGGAGTCTTTACTAAAGCACAATTGATATCATATTTCTTCAGCAGATCCTTGACATATTTTTCTTGATTGATGGAGATGCCTTGGTCGGATTGTTTAATCTGAAGACCAAGGAAGTATGTGAGTTCTCCCATCATACTCATCTCAAACTTGTTGGTCATAAGCTTGGCAAATTGTTTGCAAAGTTTCAA
Source organism: Glebionis coronaria (assembly GCA_025667525.1). Classification (NCBI taxonomy): domain Eukaryota; kingdom Viridiplantae; phylum Streptophyta; class Magnoliopsida; order Asterales; family Asteraceae; genus Glebionis; species Glebionis coronaria. The sequence continues at coordinate 268,225,005 of CM046876.1, forward strand.
GCTTGTAGAACCAAAGATTATGTCATCCACATAAATTTGTACCAGAATGGTGTCAGTTTTAGATTTATAGATGAACAAGGTGCTATCTATTTTTCCTCTAACAAATTTATGTTCAATGAGAAAAGTTAAGAGAGTTTCATACCATGTTCTTGGAGCTTGCTTCAGTCCATACAAAGCTTTGTAAAGCTTGTAGACATGATTTGGGTATTTACTACTCTCAAAGCCAGGAGGCTGGGTAACATAAACTTCTTCTTTCAGGTCACCATTTAGGAATTCACTTTTGACATCCATTTGGTAGATTATGAAGTTCATGTAGGTGGCCTATGCAAGGAAGATTTGTATGGCTTCCATACGTGTAACTAGAGCAAAGGTTTGATCAAAATCAACACCAGGCTCTTGATTGAATCCTTGGGCCACCAGCCTAGCTTTATTTTTGGTCATTGCATTGGTTTCATCTCTTTTGAGCTTGTAAACCCATTTAGTGTCAGTGGTTGATTTACCATATGGAAGAGGAACCAATTTCCAGACTTTGTTTCTTTCAAATTGATTGAGTTCCTCTTGCATGGAATCCACCCATCCAGGGTGTGTGAGTGCTTCAGAAACCTTTGTAGGTTTAATTTCTGAGAGAAAATTTGCATAAAGGCATTCTCCATATGAAGTAGCACTCAGTTTCTTTTCCATAGATCTAGTGACTCTACCTTCACCAGGATTACCTATTATGTTCACCAGCTGTATGTGACTATTTTGAGTCCAAGATTTTTGTGTAACTAGAGAATAGGTACTGGTATCATGATTAGAGCTAGAACTTGGAAGTCCGTGACATGGACTTGGACTTGGAATGTCTCTAGTGTCTATTGAAGGATATTCAGTGGACAAGGTTTCAATCATTGGAGGACTTCCTTCTTGGTCAGAAGAAGCATATCCAAGACCTAATTCCCTAGAGATGATAGGAGAGCTTTGAGCAAGGGGCTCAGATTGTTCTTCAATAGCTGCATATGATTGATCATTTTGATCATGTGTGTCAGCATGCTGATTGTTTTGAGACTGACCATTTTGGTCATTTGTGTTTCCTTGCTGATCATTTTGATCATTTTGAGATTGATCATTATTTGATTGACAACCATCAGTATGTGATACTGAAGGATTTCCTTTTGTAGTACTTGTCATATCTTCAAATGGATCAATATGAGGGACTGAATTGCTTGTTTGATATTTTTGAGAAGGCTCATAATGATTAAATTCGTCAGATGGATAATTTTGAGATTCATGTATATGAAGTTCATCATCTGATGGATTTGTAAACGTGAGAGCTTCAGAACTTTCATTGAATGTGATGTGATAGGTTTCTTCAATACATTGTCTTCTTGTGTTGAAGACTATGTATGCTTTAGATACTAGGGAGTATCCAAGAAAATAACCATCATCAGATTTTTCATCAAACTTTCCAAGGTGACCCTTGTGATTGTGAATGAATACTGGACACCCAAACACATGTAAGAATGATATGTTTGGAATTCTCCCCCTGAAGACTTCATAGAGAGTCTTCATGTGTCTCTTCACAATAATGGATCTATTTTGAGTGTAGCAAGCAGTAGCTAAAGCATCAGTCCAAAAGTGCTTAGAGAGACCAGATCCAGCAAGCATCATTCTTGCTGCTTCAATCAAAGTTCTGTTCCTTCTTTCAGCCACACCATTTTGTTCAAGTGTCTAAGGAGATGAGAAATTTTATGAAATTCCTTTGTCATTACAGAATTTGATCAGTGAGTGATTTCTGAATTCAGTGCCATTGTCAGTTCTGAGTTGTTTGACATTAGTGTCATTTTGATTTTCAACTCTTTTGATGAATGACATAATGGCATCTGGTGCATGGCTTTTCTTTGTCAGAAAATATACCCAGGTGTACCTTGAGTACTCATCAACAATGACAAGTGTATATTTTCATGACAAATGGCCCTAGGTGATACTGGGCCAAATAAGTCCATGTGAAGCAAACGAAGACTTTCTTTGATTGAGAAGTTTGCTTTGTTTTGAAACTGGCCCTATGGTGCTTCCCTTTTTCACATGCTGAGCACGGTTTATCCTTGGAGTAGACAAGTGAGGGAAGACCAATAACAAGATTTTGTTTTGCCAGCAGAGTTATTGTTTTGAAATTGAGATGTGAGAGCCTCTTATGCCAAAGCCAATAGTTAATATTGGAGGCTTTAACAAAGAAGCATGTCTCCTGAGTTGAGTTCATGTTCATGACATAAACATCTTTGACTCTTGGAGAAATCATCAATTTCATGATTGGAGTTGAAGATTGTACCTTTTTTGTCATCAAACAGCACAAGATACTTTGCATCACAAAGTTGACTTATGCTGATGAGGTTGTGCTTCAATCCATTTACATATGCTACACTTGAGAAAACTATACCATTGCATTTCACGGAACCAAATCCTTCAGTAGTAGGTGATGAGTTATCACCAAAAACAACTTTAGGACCTTGTTCCTCCTTATACTTGTGCAGATAACTTTTGGTCCCAGTCATATGCCTTGAGCAGCCACTATCTAGGTACCAAATAGGCTTCCTGAGATCACACTACACAAGTTAAGGAAATGGTCATTTTTGTTTTGAAACCCACCTTTTTGGGGTGGGGGTTTTAGATCTAGAAGGTGTTCTAGATCTGAAGGGTCCTCTTGTAGAGGGTATGTGTGATTGCTTAGAAGAAGAAGAGGTTTGAACAGCTTTAGCTTTCTTAGCCTAGAGGGCTTCACCTCTTCTGAACCACTCTATATGGTTGTGATCAGATGTAGTGTGGACATCGCTTCCACAAGTCTCACAACATTTGGTAATAGAGTTTGGGTTTCTTGGTTTAATACCTATTTTGAGTGAGATGATTCGATTATGTCCATGAGTGTCATGGTCATAACTTCCACAAATATTACAAACAGGATAATAGTGGCAGTCATCTGGGTGATGATTGCCCATACCATAATGAATGCATGGTGGGAAAGGCATATTTCGCCTGGAATGAGATGCTTCAGATTTGTGAGCATCAGCACTTGTTTTGGCCAGTATATACTAAGTGTGTTCACAAGTGCGATGATCAGTCCTTTCACATTTAGTACAGTAAATCACTCTTAAGCAAATTTGAGTGAGATGGTTGTTTTGACCACATAACTCACAAGCTCTTTTGAATTGTGTCTTGTACTTTAAATGAGGAGAATCTGAAGGTTCATCTCTGAATCGTGTTGGTGTTTGCTGATGTCTGAGTTGTATTTTAATATCATTGATCTCTTGCATGACAAGAGACATTCTCTTATCTTCCTCAGATTTAGCATTTTTCAGTTTATTTGATGAAACTTAAGAGGTAGTTCCCATATGTGAACCTTCTGCAGGAGCTGAAGAGTTCTTTGAAGTGTCAATTTTGACATGTTTGGAAGAACTACCTTTGTGTGTGGTGTGTGACTTGATGATTGACTGGATAGTTTTGGGTCTAGTAGAGGGTTCAGCACCAGCCAGCTTCTCCAAAGGAGGAGTGGGGTACTTACTTCATTCTCTATATCATCATCTGAGTCATCCTCAGTAACTGAGGATTCAACTGGTGCTGAAGTGTCAACACAAGCTTGTAACTCAGGAAGAAGGATTCGTACAGTGTCATGATTGGGTAAATTCTCTTCACCTGACCTTTCAATGTCAGGGATCGAGCTACCATCCTCATTTGAGGATTTGACAAAGAAAATAGATTTGGTGCTGGAGGATCCTTCAGCACCAAGCATTTTCTTCTTTTGAGCAGGTATTTGTTCACTTATGCGTTGATTTACACTATTAGAGTTTCTAAGCCAAGATTTAACAATGTCATTTGCTTCTTTTATTTCCACTCTAAGAGAGTTATTTTCTTCCAAAATTTCTTTGTTCAATTGTTGAAGAGTAAGAATATCAAGTTTAGCTTCTTTTAGCTCTATTTGCTTACTTTCAAAATCTTCAAGTTGTAAAACAAGTTTGTGAAATTTTTCAAGCAAATTGTTTCTTTGCTCTTCAATAAGTTTTAGATCAATACACAAGTAATCAAAGACAAATTTAATGTCATCTGTATCTTCTAATTCAAGAAGAGTTTGTACCTTTTTTATTGTGACATTGACCCATTCTCCATTTCTGGCACTTTCTCTAGTGAAAACATTTGAGCTTGCCCCTTCATCATCAGCAAGTGCCATTAACACTTTTACATTTACCAACTCATCATCATCTGAAGAAACATCTTCTTCATCCCATTCATATGTTTCAGCAACAAGTCCTTTGTTCTTGTCTTGCTTGGGGTTCTTGGATGAGGAGCTTTCAGTACTCATTAAGGTCAATCTTGCCTTGATTTCCCTGTATTTGGCCTCAAAGTATTTTGTAGGCCAGAGTTCAACCCTGCTTTGCTGAAATTGAGTAGAAGCAATTTGTTTTGGTTGAAATGATGATTGACCAGTTGGTCTTGATTGAGCTGGTGCGGAATATGAAGGGAGAGATGTTTTTGAATAACAATCCCTAGCATACTGACCAGTCTTCCCACATTTGTAGCATTCGGTGTCAACTGAAGCCTTTGTGGAGCTGGAGAACTTGCCTCCTTTCTTAAAGAACCTTCTAGACTTGGCAAGAAGTGCTCTTTCATGAAATTCCTCTTTGAGGTCATTCAGATATTCCTCACTAGTTCTAGTATCTTCCTCATCATCAGTACTATCTTGATAGTCTTGAATGACAGCTTCACTGAAGAAGGCTGTGGACAAGGGTGTAGCAATGGTTAATGCTTTACTCTTGCTTGAGCCTTCATAAATCCTATCAACTAGGTTTTCTTCATATTTTAGTTTCCCAAAAAGAGAGGCTAGATCACAATCTTTAATGTGATTAGCATTTCTCAAGCTTTGGCAGAAACTGAGCCACTTCTTTGGCAAGTATTAACAAAAATTGCGTTGATTTCAAGTTTTAAAAGCTCAACACCATCATTCACAAGTTCATTCATCAGTGCTTTGTTTCTGGTGAATGTCTGTGTGAGGGTTTGATGTAGAGATTTTACTACTCTTTAGGAAAAGAGAGCAAAAGTGGCAAGTATTAAGTGTCGGTTTAGGAAAACCGAGCACTAATGACCAAATAAGTTCAAGTTCGTTTCCCAAGGAGGCAATTGCGTTGTGTCAAGAGATGATTAACTTTTTGTGGTTATATGATTGAGAGAAAAGAAAATAGAAATGGGATTAGAAGAGGAAGACGGTTACGAAGACGGATTAAACTAAGACGAAAAAGGCGTTCACGTAAAACCGTAAAAACTACCAAAACTAAAATTTTAACCTAAAAATTCCTAAAAATTTCTAAAAATCCACAATAATATTCTAAGGGTTTACAAAAAATCCAAACTTGCTAAAAACTTTTAATTAATTAGATAATGACTTTTTAATGCTAATTAAAGCCTTAAAAATCAAAATTAATTATCAAAAAGCCCTGAACAAGATTTTAAAGTGTTGGGTCGAAATTATGAGTTGATGCGTCAAAAACAACAAAATAAGAAGACAAGGGCTAAAGAGTACAAGTTGCAAAAGAAAAAGTCGTTGGAGTCTTTTTATTGTTTTAGCTTTCTTTGTAAGCTATGTTTTCTATTATATAAAGAAAACATACGTAGGTTTATATCATTCATTCATAATGTAACCTACAATAAGCTTTGATCTCTAGGCATGGGATTCAATGTATACATGCCTAGAGTTGTTTGTGTTAATCTTTAATACAAGCACTTTGGGAGAAATTCATCTTTGTTCTTATAACATCTTGTAACTAATCAATGTTATATTCCGCTATGATTAATTACATAAGAACTTGATATAATCCTAGATAAATGGTCTAAACCATTGAGTCTAACGATCATTGGACTCCACAATTGGTATCAGAGCCTAAGCCTCATGATATCTAGGAGATACAAGGTGTTATGTTCGTGTTCATGTTGCTGTGAAGCCGCTGTCTAGGATTAGCGACAGTTTCAGTGACGGTTTAGTAACGATCTGTCAGATCTGTGACAGGTTTGCGACATTTTTGTGACAGATCTGGTGTCACGAAAAGAATGGGAGGAAGGAGTAGTAACATCTGTGACAGTTTAGTGACAATTAAACTGTCGCTAAAAGAGGAGTGATTTGAATTCGTTTTAGGGTTTTGGTGATATAAACCCTAGATCGACTGATTCGTGTTTGGTGATTATTCTATCCTTGGTGAGTTGATTCTTGAATCAACAATGAACCCTAGAATCATGATCTTATAGCTGCTGTGATTTTTGTTTTTAGAGTTTGCAAAACCCTAGATCTATCGACGATTGTTATTGCTAGGATCAAGAACTGGTCACGTTTTCATGGCTACTGTAATCATACTCTTATTCCTGGTTCGTGTGATCATGTTCCACGCATTCTATTGACATCATATACAAGAAGCTAATGAATATAAGTTTGTATTTATATTCTTGCTGTCAGGAATGTGGGTCGAAGTTGTTTGTGTGGCTGGTAGGGTTTTTTAAGCCCTGGATCGAAGCTTTATCATGAACCACAAGTGTGTACAAACAAACAGGTGGTCCCGGATCTGTTCATCTATTTACGTTGTTGATGGGTTTCATGAGATTTACATAAAGAAGGTAGAATACATATGATAATTATGATCATATACATGGAGAAGGACGCATGATGATATTGGCTAAAGAAAACAACAGCGATATACTGGTTCACGATGTGTATTCATCTAATAAAAGTAATTGATTTACTTTTATAAGTTTTGGATCGGTATAAATTGATTGACGATTTTTTAGGGATTGCTCACAGGATTCTAAAGGAGGTAGTATATGCTACGTGGATTTTGCTTGATTTCAGGACATGAAAAATATTCATCCACAACTGCTGAACGTATGTACAACAGGTTACATCTAGTCACATATATTCTTAATTAGTATATTCTATAAGATGGTCCAAAAACAAAGCAAAGGATTTCAATATTTGATGCTATGAAAGTGACGTGAACTGCCTTTGTTTTTTGGTTATACGAGTACTAGTTTTTGCTTTTGGTAACAAAGAAATAATTTATTTGTATTACATGAAAGTCACGTGATTCATAATATGGTCTTTATCAAGATTTTGTCCAAGGTAATCACGTGGGTTTATGGTCTAAAAGTATTACTTTATTTTTATGGATAAAGTTACAAGTGATGTAAAGGGAATCTGATACTTCGGGCAGAAGATGTCCAAGTGAACAGAAGTATAATTTGGAGCCGCTGATGGGAGTTATTTAGCCACTGGAAAACGCGCTGACGCGTAAAATCTAGCCGTTGACACGTGTATTTAAGCCGTAGACAGCATTATTCGTAGCCACTGACAGTTTTGGAGATTTTTGGTTTGGAGTTTGGTTTATTCACAGCAACTAGTTCTTAAAGGTATAAAGGCTCGTTTTATTTCCATTGATTACGAAGAAAAGTTTTTATTACTTGTTTGAAGACGAAGTAGATTTTCGCCAGTTTGTGTGCTATCATATCTTAAAGTCGTGAACTCCCAGTCATTGACTTTTAAGGTAACTTGTTCGTGATTTTAATGGTTGATGACGAAGACTTGTCATAACACTTGAAGGAGTTACATTATCGTGCTCAGTGTCTCACAAAGGATAAGAATGTTGACAAGGGATCGAGGTCTACTTATACTTTGTGCCATGAGTATAAGTTCTTTGTTACATGTTTAGTACAAGACATGGAACGCAAGTTTGGGTTATTCTACTTCATTATCAAGTAAGTCATAATTTGATTTCTTCATATGTAATCATTACATAAAGCCTACAGAATTTGAAGATTCGAGAATGATTGGCACAATTGAAGGGGAAGCTAAATTGTTGAAGTGTTGGTCATTCAAATATGACATTAAGGTGAAGGTTTTTGTCACTGCTCATTAGTATTATTACAAGTAACATAAGTTTTTTATTTCTCAAATTCATTATAATGCATTACATGTGCTTCATGGAGGGAAATTTGAGAAGTTAAAAACTTGGGTTAGAAGTGTGATATTGGTTAGTAGTGGTCGAAATCAAGGTTGCTTATATACAAGACCCCTATTTGGATCATGTCAAAAAGGGGAAGAAGTCTACACAATGCAATCTGTTGATCCTTGGTGTTATATGTTTTACAAAGAATGCGAGCTTAAGGGGAAGTGTTTTTGACATCATCAACTAGGGGAAGACTGTTGGGTCGAAATTATGAGTTGATGCGTCAAAAACAACAAAATAAGAAGACAAGGGCTAAAGAGTACAAGTTGCAAAAGAAAAAGTCGTTGGAGTCTTTTTATTGTTTTAGCTTTCTTTGTAAGCTATGTTTTCTATTATATAAAGAAAACATACGTAGGTTTATATCATTCATTCATAATGTAACCTACAATAAGCTTTGATCTCTAGGCATGGGATTCAATGTATACATGCCTAGAGTTGTTTGTGTTAATCTTTAATACAAGCACTTTGGGAGAAATTCATCTTTGTTCTTATAACATCTTGTTACTAATCAATGTTCTATTCCGCTATGATTAACATCATATGAATGTTGATTATCCTAGATATAATGGTTTTTGCCATTGAGTCTAAACGATCTATGGACTCCACATAAAGTTTGTAAACCTCAAAAATACTCTAATTAAGCTAAAAAGTATTTTTCAAAATTTTAAAACCACTAAAAACTATTTTTAAACAATTAAAAACTACTAAAATCAATTAAAACTTAAATTAATTCTAGAAAATAATTGAAAAGCCCTAAAAATATTTGGAAAGTTACAAAATTCCTAATTCAGTGTCTACAATCTAGGAAAAATGTAAAAACTTAAAAAATCAGACTTTTAATTTTTAATAATAAAATAATATTAAAATATTCAAAAAAATTCAAAGTTTATAAAAAAAATCTAAAAAATTACCAAAAATCTAGAATAATGTAACTAAGACAGAAATGCAATCAAAAGTTTCCAAAACCTTTTTAATAATTTTATATTAAATTCCAAAGTTGGTTAAAAACCCTAAAATCATATAAAATCAAAAAATAGCTAAAATGAAAACTTTAATGGCTGTAAACCTCAAAAATATAGTTAAAAACCTAAAAACTATTTTTTCAGATTTTTAAAATACTTTTTCCTATTTTTTATTTACTTTTCAAAATTTAAACTTAAAATAATCCTAGTAAATTAATTAAACACGTGAAAAATAAATTTTTTTAACCAAAAAGTCCTAAACCCTAATAAGTACAAAGGAAAAATGCTAGGCTGTAAAAATCTAAAAGGAATAAGCTGAAATCAGCTTATAACTAAGCTGATGAGTTAAATAAGCTACAAACAAGAACTCCTTAAGTATTTAAGAGTCCAAGTGATAACCAGTCAAAGACCCTAGGGCAACTGGTTATCACGTTGGAGTGTGAGAGGAGTGGCGCAGGTTCGAGTCCTTGCCACGTCCTTTTTGTAAAAACTTTTTTTTTTCTTTTTTAAACCTTTAAAACTCAATATCAGTGACCTTAACTACTCTAAATCATCAACTTTATGCAAATTAAGCTAAAATCAAAGCCTTAGGAATCCAAAACGTGCCCAGATTACAAGAGAATTGATGAACACAAAAGTGAGTATCTTCACTTGTGAAGATAGAACAAGAGGGCTTGTTCTTGGGGTTTTGTTGTTGTTTGATGGGCAATAGGGGCACCCCTACACTCAGTTTGAGTGTAGGGAGTCAAATATAGCACAAAAAACACAAACTACACTTAGCAAAATCACACACCAACACAAATCACACTCACTGATGAACTGAACAGGACAAAGGGTGCTTGACTGATACAAATGGTATTTTAATGAGATTCAAACGTCCAAGACTTGCACAAAACCTAACCAAATCACATACAAACTTAATAAAACCCTAGATAGAACAAGTATCTAACATTGATCAAGATTTAAGGCACAAATCTCACAAAAATCAGGCAGAAAAAGCTCTTAATGTGTATGACTGTTTTTTAGCTAGTTTTATCCAAACATGAACATGCAAACTTGTCTAAAAGGACTACCAATCTCAAAACAAGATACCAACTTCTACTTAACAATACTAATGGAGATAATTTAAGCTGATTTCAAACCAAGAAGTTGTCAAATTCTCAGCCTATCAAGCAGACCCAAACACCCCTTAATATCTAAAAACCAAAAATTAACAAAGCAATCCTATTCAAATCTACTCAAATCTGATTTCAAACACTTATAACATGCATATAAACCTAAATTGAGCAATATCAAACCATTCAACAATCTTTTAAACAACTTTCAAGCAAAACAACCAAATCTCACAAATCTCAAACTTGTAAACTGAAAATGAGGAAACAAGATGGTTACCTTGTGGGACCTACAATCCAGGTCCCACAATGGCTGAAAAGCCACCTCCTACAAGCCCGGGCTTGTGTTGATCCTCTTTGGTGTTTGAAAACAAGAACAAGATGATGGTGATGATGGTGTGAGTTCTTGTTTTGAACCTGCCAAAAACAGACAACCAATAGCAAGAATAACCTGGTACAAGAGCTTATAGGCTATAAGATTGACTTATTGACAAGTCAACTTATAGCTTATAGCTTTAAAAATGAAGCAGAAATATTAAAAAAACTGATTTTTTCTGATTTTCTGAAAATTTCTAGTATTAACTAAATCAACAAACCCTTCAAACCTCACTTGAGCTTGATATTCAACAAGAATATCAGGCTCATATGATCAGTTTAACAAGCTTGGACGGATAAATTAAGAACTGATTAAACTTGAGTCTCCAAACAACACAAAAACAGAACATGAAATTTTAACTTAAAAATTTAAACTTGCAATGGAAAGTAAATTTAGCTCTTTTGTTTCTCGTCAACAACTCAGTACCATTTCATTTCACTTCAAACAAATATGGATTTACAAGGCCGTGACCAAAGAGAAGGAAAAAAGAACAAGTAAAATGAAAACTTATTTGCCTTTATATAGAGGCTTACAAAATCATTCTAGAACTGAAAAGAACTATAAACCCTAATGGCATGAACTTCCATCTTTGCCCTTGTCGAATCTTTTTGATGCCAGAAAGATGCTTGTTTTGAATTTTGTTAAGAGTGCCATGTGAACTTCTTGGACTGATGTGGGGGTGCCAGAGGTGTCAAAGTGTTTTTGGAGCGTTGGATGACACGTAATGGGCAAGAATAAGCCTTTTGGCCGTTGATGGGTTTGTACGTTTTGTTTTGTTGTACAGGGGAGGGTCAGGGATATCACATGAGTGAGAGTGACGGGTTATTTGGGTTTGGGATATGTTTAAGGTAGGTTTAATTTATGATCTGGAAAGATTGGGCACAAAACCCTTTGTTTTAAGGTTAATTGGGTCTGGGAAAATTAGGGTTTATGTGGGATTAAGGGGTTGTTTTAATCTGTTTTTAGGTTAATGATTTTTTAAAAATGTGTTTAGGAGGGAAGGATTAATAAATGGGTTTATTAATCTGGTGGAATGGTGACGTGGTGAAGGGGAGGATGGTGATTGGTGGAGGAGTGGGAGTGGGTGACGTGGAGGGTGCTGGTTGGGTGGGGAGAGTTGTGTTGTCTGGCAGAAATGGTCCCCCAACTCTCTTAACTTCTTTACATTGTATAAAAAACAGCTCAATATCTTTCTTTCTTTGTAAACACTTTGGCCGAGTTGTCAAAAATGGCACAACAAGTTTTTAAACTTGTTTCAAGGACTAGATATGCCAATTCATGATATTTGAAGGACTGATTTTGGCATTTTCTTCATTCTTCAAGATTTTGACTTGTTTGTTGACTTCTTGGAGGACCAATATTGACAATTTAGTTTTGTTGAGGGACTAAATTTGCCAATTCTTCAAAGTTAATGGTCCTTTTTGTAATTTTGACAAACTTTAGGGACCAAACTTGTAATTATGAAATAAGGGTATAAAGTGGCAATTCTTCCATATTGGAGGACCCTTCTTCATAATTCTTCAAATCTTCAAGGGTTTTCTTTGAAAATTCTTCATTAGGGCTTGGTTCATTGTGTGGCTTCGTTTCCCGTGTTCGTTTTTGTATGATTCTTGTGTTCTTTTGTCATTTTCTCAATATCCGTATCTAATATACACAAGCAACAAAGACAAGAACATATTTGGGTATTTTGATGATATTTAATGCATTTTAAGCCCTATTTGGATGATGAGACTATGTATAAAAGCAGTCTCATCACTCCCCCATACTAAACCATTGCCGTGCCCTCACGCAATGCTAGAATAAAGTATCGTAGCATCTCCAAAATTCATTTTTATTCACTTTATTGAATGATAAACTAGCTACACTACTACTATTACTACTACTTGCGTTTTAGACATAATGTATGATTTTCATCGCAAAATGGGACGTTTAGGTTCATAGAATAAGAACACGTGAATGCTTCGTTAGAAATAATTTCATCGTCCTCGATTTTCACCCCAATTCCATGCCAAGCGTGCAACGAGATCGTTGTCATTATAAGTTAGTAATGCTAACACTACTCATATGCCCTAATCACGTACTTATCCTCCCAATTTCCTAAGTTGTATCTCTTATATTTTATTATGTCTTGAATGTTTCACAAGGATACATTGTTTGACTTATGCGATAATAGAGATTTAGGTCTAAAAATAGAGTCCTAACGGTGTAACCAAGACCATCAAATCAATAACCCCTCCTAATAGACAACGATGTTAAAAAATTAAGTTGACAAGAGAATCGATAAACACGGTTTTATAACGGTTTTGAACATGAGACTTATTACCAAGACTTTTATACGCCCCCTAACGGAAGGGCCTTATTATCTTTGGTTTACCTCCATCTTTTATTCAACTTCGCCATGAAGCTTTTATTATGACTTCGGTCTTGCCTTGCCTTTTATTATCCGCCTCATCGGTGGTTTTATTAGCCAAAGACGTATATCCTCACGCTAAAGCGAATTTTGGATCTTTAAAGCTTCGAAGATTAAGGCTTGATTCACTTTTAATTTTGCATAGATTTTTCGGCCTTGTGGGGCTTCAAATTGTTTGCTAGATTTAGGTGAGCACTTGAAATCTTATTATTGGGTGAAGCTTTTGATTATTCGGGTACCAATACTTCAAAACCGTGACGCTGGCGATACCTTAATGTCTTCCCAATTTAATTACACGGAAGCTACTAGAAAAGACTAGAAACCCAACAATCCCAACTAAACCGCTAAGTCAATATTTATTAAGCAAAAAAAATTTTACATGCGAAGGGAGAATAAGCAAACAACGAGAACACATGAGTTTTTGAAAGAATATGAGTACTCTATGTTTAGCATAGTAACTTATAATTAACTCTATCATTTCTCATCCTCATTTAAGAGACTTAGCCTAATGTGTAGTTAAGGAATCAAAGCTAAGTGCTCAACACGCACGGTCGAGTCAAAAATTACTCTTATTCTCGCCATCGGAAAACCTACATTCGTGTCTTCAAACACTTATAAAACATGAGAAAAAATTTAAAATTTGGCCATTTTTAGCCTTATTTTGCAACAAAACAATAAACAAAAAGATAAACTTTGGAAAGCGTGAAGGTTTGGCAAGGCAAGTATCTATTCACCCCCCCATACTAAAGTTAAAATTGTCCTCAATGTTTCGAGTCTAGGGGTGCAAACACCCCCATACTAGAGACGTAGTCGAATGCCTAATCTAGCATGGAAAGGGTGTAACCAATAAATTAATATCCGTTTATGAAGTGTGCTAAAAACCTAAGGTTAGAACATCAAAAGGATATATCATGGATATTGAGAAATGTCTTCAAAGCAAACGATCGAGTGCTCCCATAAAACGAACACGAGAGGCTCTAATCGTGAAGATCATGATCATCTAAAAACCACAATTCACAAACAACCACGAAACAAAGGTTGGAAGGGCACAAATCCCCTCACATTAAACTAATTAGAAAGCGATAATATGTACATGGGATAAGCATGGGACTCCCCCACGAGGCTCCTCGTTTTTTATTACCGAGTCATGAGCTCGACTCGATCCCCTCAATACTAGTTATCATTGGGGAAGGTGACTTGGTCGAGGTAGTTCAAGGATGGAACTTCCCCGCCAAAGTAGTGCTTCAACCTATGTCCATTCACCTTGAAGTTAGGACCATCATCTTGAGCTAGCTCGATGGTCCCATACGGAAACACTTGAGTCACGGTGAATGGACCGTACCAACGAGATTTCAACTTACCGGAAAAGATTTTCAAGCGAGAATTAAAAAGCAAAACTTGATCCCCAATGTTAAAAACCCGGTTTTTAATTTTAGAATCATGCAACTTTTTAGTTTTTTCTTCGTAAATCAATGAATTTTCATAAGCAATATCCCTTAATTCATCTAATTCATTTAATTGCATTTTCCGGTGTTTTCCCGCGGTCTCCATATCATCATTACAATGCTTTAGGGCCCAATAAGCCTTGTGTTCTAATTCGATAGGAAAATGACAATTCTTTCCATACACAAGCTTATAGGGAGTGCACCCAATGGGTGTCTTATGAGCGGTCCTAAAGGCCCATAAAGCATCGTCTAACTTATCCGACCACGATTGTCGGTTTTCCCCAACGGATCTTTCAAACATCCTTTTCAACGCTCGGTTTGAAACCTCGACTTGCCCACTCGTTTGTGGGTGATAAGCCGTAGAAAGCCGATGTGTAACCCCATATTTCCTTAGGACCCTTTCGAATTGGTCGTTACAAAAATGGGTTCCACGATCGCTTATGATAGCACGAGGGGTTCCAAACCGAGAAAACAAGCTTTTCAAGAACTTGACTACCACACGAGCATCATTAGTGGGCAAGGCTTTGGCCTCCACCCACTTAGATAGGTAGTCAACCGCAACGAGGATATACTTATTACCACGAGATGATGGGAACGGCCCCATAAAGTCTATACCCCAAACGTCAAAGATCTCACACACTTGGATGATGTTTTGTGGCATTTCATCTTTTTGTGAGGCTTTTCCTTGTCGTTGGCATGCATCACAAGACTTCACAAGATCTTGTCCATCTCGGTAAATAGTAGGCCAAAAGAAGCCGGCATCAAACACCTTCTTAGCCGTGAGATTAGCACCGTGGTGACCACCCGTGGGTCCCTCATGGCAAGCCCTAAGGATGTTAGAAGCTTCGGTGCCAAAAACACAACGTCGGATGATTTGATCCGCACAAGTTCGAAACAAGTAAGGGTCGTTCCAAAAGTAGAACTTGACGTCACGAAAGAATTTTTGTTTTTCTTGAGTCGTCATACCCTTAATGATGAAGTTTCCCGCATGGTAATTTGCAAAGTCCGCAAACCATGGGGTGGAAGAATCAAGCTTAGAATTCACTACACCAAGTGTCTCGAGCGGAAATGTTTCGGTGATTTCCTTGGGCTCGTAAACACTTTGGTGAGGATCTTCCTAACGAGAAAGATGATCGGTCGCTAGATTCTCGGCTCCTTTTTTGTCAACGATGGTGTGATCAAATTCTTGAAGGAGGAGAATCCAACGAAGTAATCTAGGCTTAGCATCTTGCTTTGCCATGAGATACTTGATAGCCGAATGGTCCGTATACACTATGCATTTAGCTAAGACGAGATAAGGTCGAAATTTCTCAAATGCATACACCACGGTAAGGAATTCCTTTTCCGTTGTAGTGTATTTAAGTTGAGCCTCGGTCATCGTATTGCTAGCATAGTGAATAGGCAAGAAGTGCTTATCATGACGTTGCCCCAAAACGGCCCCAATAGCGTAATCACTAGCATCACACATGAGCTCAAAGGGGAGGTTCCAATTGGGAGCAACAAGAATGGGAGCTTCGGTAAGTTTCCTCTTAAGGATTTCAAAGGCTCGTACGTAATCTTCGTCAAAGACAAAACGTGCCTCTTTTTCGAGAAGATGTGTAATGGGTCGAGAGATCTTTGAAAAATCCTTGATGAATCGACGATAAAAGCCCGCGTGGCCTAGGAAACTCCTAACTCCCTTAACGGTTTTGGGATGAGGTAATTTGGCGATGACGTCTACCTTAGCTTGATCTACCTCAATCCCCGCTTTCGAGACCTTGTGCCCTAAGACGATTCCACTCTTAACCATAAAATGACACTTTTCCCAATTGAGCACAAGGTTGGTTTCCTCACAACGTTTCAACATTGTCTCAAGGTTCGACAAACACGAAGTGAATGAATTACCAAATACGAAAAAGTCATCCATGAAGACTTCCATCGTCTTCTCGATCATGTCATGAAAAATAGCCATCATGCACCTTTGAAAGGTTCCCGGTGCATTGCAAAGTCTGAATGGCATTCTACGATAGTCAAACGTTCCATATGGACACGTAAACGTAGTTTTTTCTTGATCACGAGGATCGATGGGAATTTGGAAGTAACCTGAAAAACCATCTAAAAAGAAATAGAAATCGTTTCCCGCAAGACGCTCCAACATTTGGTCCATGAAGGGCAAGGGAAAATTGTCTTTTCGAGTGGCTTCATTCAACTTTCGATAGTCAATGCACACTCTCCATACGGTCACGAGTCTAGTGGGAATCAACTCGTTGGCATCGTTTGGCACAACGGTCATCCCTCCCTTTTTTAGGGACACAATGAATAGGACTCACCCAAGGGCTATCGGAAATAGGGTAAATCATTCCCGCGTCAAGGAGTTTAAGGACCTCCTTTTTGATGACGTCGTGAATTTTGGGGTTCACCCTCCTTTGACTTTGGATTGTGGGCTTGTAATCCTCCTCCATTAAGATTTTGTGGGTACAAAACTTGGGATCGATCCCCTTAATGTCGGATAACTTCCACGCAATTGCCCCTTTGTGATCCTTTAGAACATCGACAAGTGCGGTTTTTTCATCATTTGAAAGTTCCTTCGCAATAATAACCGGCAACTTGTCGTCCTCCTCCAAATAGACATATTCTAGGTGAGGAGGTAAATCTTTCAACTCGAGGATAGGTGGTTCCTCAAGTGAAGATTTGGGCTCGATACTCATAACCTCCTTGGGTGGAGGAAATGGGAAATCGTTAAGAAAATCCTTGATGATCGAGAAGTCCTCATCGTTGTCGAGGTCTTTGTTACAAGTACGTGGAACATCGAATTCTTCCAACGTAAAACCACCGCCTTCAAATGGAGTGAAGGTTGGTGTCGAATTATCAAGGATTGGATCCAACATAGTGGGATTGCCACTATTTTCAACATCACCAAAACCTAGAACTTCTTGTGAAAATTCCTCGCAAACAACGTCGATAATATCAACGAGGTTTATGGTAGCAACGGAATAAACATGAGAAAGTTGAGAATTTTGATTTGCGTTTATAACAAGTTCCTCGTCATTGAAACGTAAGGTGATCTTTCTATCGTGCACATAAATTAAAGCCATAGACGTATCTAAAAACGAATGACCTAAAATGAGAGGAACTTGAGGATCCGTGGGGATATCGACAACGATAAAGTCTACGGGATAGTAGAACTTCCCCACTTTCACAAAAACGTCTTCCGCCAATCCACATGCGTGAATTGTGGAATGGTCGGCCATCTCGATAGACATTAGTGAAGGAGTAAGATTAGGAAGATTGAGTGACTTGGAGATTGCAAGTGGCATCAAATTAATGCTAGCACCAAAATCGGCCAAGGCATAGCATTCTTCCATATCTTGGATTGCACAAGGGATCAAAAATTTACTGGGATCACCGACTTTTTGAGGTATGCGATTAAGATAAACCGACGAACAACTAGACAATTGATGCAACTTCTCCTTGTTGTTCAACATACTCTTAAAGTTAGCGGCAAATCGAGGCATCATGACCAAAGCATCGGCGAAACTCACATTAAAGTGCAAATCACGAAACATTTTCATAAAAAGCTCAAATTGATAATTGTCGCGCTCTTGTCGTTTCTCCTTTCTAAGTCTCGATGGGTAAGGTAAGGGTGGTGTGGGTTGGGGCATAGGCATAGCCTTTGGAATCTCGGGTTCCAATGTTGGTAATGGGTCAACCGTAGGTGTGGCATGAGCGGTACTTTGTGGGCTTAAGATATGCTCCTTTTCGACCACCACCTCGGGTTCTTCCTCAATTTCCTCCACCGTTGGAGTAATTGGTTGAGGAGTCGGTTCTTTAAGTGTCTTACCACTTCGTGTGGTAATCACTTTCATCTCTCCCTTCCGGTTTGATATGGTGTTACTAGGTAAACTACCCAAAGTAGAGGTTTGTTCCCCATGACCGCTTCCAAAATAGCATTAAGCTTAACATCTTGACTAGCGGCTTTTTGGTCAATCCTTTGTTCAAGCCTAACATAACTTTGCTCAATTTTATTGTTTTGACCTCTAATTTGATTAGCAAAATCATTTTTCAACTCATTTCTCATGTTGACATTTTCCTTAACAAAATTAGCTAACTCCTTTGTATTTTTAGCCGTTTCCCTAGCTTGACTAGCCAATTGCTCTTGAATGTTTTCCAAAATCTTATCATTTGCAGTAGCGTAATTCAAAAATTCCATTGGAAGTTCTTTAGTGTAAACATTTTGAAGACCTTGACTTGTGTTTAGAAAATTACGGTTTTGGTTTTGGTTTTGCAATTGGCTACTACTCCCTTGATTCCCATAGTTGTTATTACCCTTGTAATTGTTTCTTTGATTGTTTTGGTAACCAACTTGATTGTTTCGATAATTGTTAGCATTTTGATTTGGTGGAAAACCCGGTAGAGTCAATTGATTAGTGCGGGTAACTTGACCGTTTTGGTTATAAGTTCCCGCGGCCGCGTAGGCACTCGAAGTGTTACCACCGTTGGTAATGCACTCGGAGTAATCGTGAGCTCCACCACAATACATACAAGAAACCTAAACCGCTTTAGCCGTAGCGGGAGTGGGTTGTTCACCAACTTTAAACTCAATTAACAATCCTTTAAGCTTATCAAAAATCTTGTTCTCCAAATTAGCCTCGATTTGGCAAGCATCAATGGTATGTGACAATGAAGGCGAAGGTGAAGACGAAGTCTTACGAACACTCGACGTGCTACGAGGACTATAGACCTTAGACCAATTCTCAATGATTAACAATGCTTCCTCGACCGTCTTACACAAAAAATTACCACCCGCGGCAGCATTAAGATAATCACGCTCATGATCGTTCAAGCCATTGTAAAACGTGTCAATTTGATGCAAGTCGGAAAAACCATGATGAGGACATTCGTGCAACATTTCCTTAAACCTATTCCAAGCCGTCGAAAAACTCTCATTATACTCTTGTGAAAACTTTGAAATCTCGTTTTTCAAATGCGTAGTCTTAGAGGGCGGAAAAAATTGGTTCACGAATTTTGAAACGAGATCCTTCCACGTCAATATAGAATTGGGTGGCTCTTTCTCTAACCAAATTTTTGCGGGCCCCGCTAAGGAATACGGAAAAAGCATCATCTTAATCGAGTCGTTAGAGACGTCCTTAAACTTGCAAGTGGCGGTAAGACGATTAAATTGGCGAATGTGGTTATGAGGGTTGTCCTTTTCGTCACCACGAAACTTGTTGTTTTGAATCATGGACAACAAACCCGTCTTAACCTCAAAATTATCTGCAAGGATAGCGGGAATCACAATCGCTTCTCCATAACCCTCGGTGGGTGCTTGACGCAACTCCATCATAGTTCGATTAGCCATGGGTGCTTCTTTCTCTACGATGGGTTCGACAATGGGAGATTCTTCACTAGAAGATGTTTGGTTTCCTTCCTTTTGACGATGTTTACGTGCACGTCTTGCTTTGGAGCGAGTTTGCATAAACGTCACCTACAACGAGAGGGTGAGCAAAGAAGATTTTTTTGGTATTTTTACTTTTTCAATTTTTTTGTGGTTTTTGATTGTTTTTACTTTTTTTTGGATTTTGTGGAATGTATTAAGTAGACCAAAATCTACAAATCTCCTCCTTAATCAAATCTCTTGATTAAAGAAGCCTCAAGGAATAAAAACGATCACGTGAAGTGAACGCTTTCGATGACTTTAGAATGTTGGTGGAACACCAAAACGTTCAAGAGGGTTTAATCAAATGAAACCAAGAAAATATATATGATACTTAGTAATACTTTGGGCGGCAAAACCCTCTATTAGCTCTCAAAATCAAATACTCACAAGCAAGCGGGGAAACGAGGCGGCGCGAAGCACTTAAGAGCCTTTTTCCTTAGGATATATTTTATAATATCCGCCTTATACCCACCTTATAGTTTGTATTTTTCAAAATCGAGCTTCACGAAAGTATTTATCTATTTTTGCCTTTTTATTTGGTTTGAGATTCGAATACAATGATTGGGTAATGACCTCCCAAGTCAAGGTTGTGATTTCTCACGTATTTGGAGTACTTGTGAATTTATTGTTCTACGTATACAATATAGTAATAGTATTCACACAAAAAACGAAAAACCAATAATACGTATTAGTAGAGTGCTACTAATACAATTAGCTATTATGGCTATATAAAAGAAACAATTGTTCAAATCAAAACACAACACGCCTCCCCGGCAGTGGCGCCAAAATGATGTAGATATTTTACTACTCTTTAGGAAAAGAGAGCAAAAGTGGCAAGTATTAAGTGTCGGTTTAGGAAAACCGAGCACTAATGACCAAATAAGTTCAAGTTCGTTTCCCAAGGAGGCAAGTGCGTTGTGTCAAGAGATGATTAACTTTTTGTGGTTATATGATTGAGAGAAAAGAAAATAGAAATGGGATTAGAAGAGGAAGACGGTTACGAAGACGGATTAAACTAAGACGAAAAAGGCGTTCACGTAAAACCGTAAAAACTACCAAAATTAAAATTTTAACCTAAAAATTACTAAAAATTACTAAAAATCCACAATAATATTCTAAGGGTTTACAAAAAATCCAAACTTGCTAAAACCTTTTAATTAATTAGATAATTACTTTTTAATGCTAATTAAAGCCCTAAAAATCAAAATTAATTATTAAAAAGCCCTAAACAAAATCTTAAAGTTTGTAAACCTCAACTATACTCTAATTAAGCTAAAAAGTATTTTTCAAAATTTTAAAACCACTAAAAACTATTTTTAAACAATTAAAAACCACTAAAATCAATTAAAACTTAAATTAATTCTAGAAAATAATTGAAAAGCCCTAAAAATATTTGGAAAGTTACAAAATTCCTAATTCAGTGTCTACAATCTAGGAAAAATGTAAAAACTTAAAAATCAGACTTTTAATTTTTAATATTAGAATATTCAAAAAAATTCAAAGTTTATAAAAAAAATCTAAAAAATTACCAAAAATCTAGAATAATGTAACTAAGACAGAAATGCAATCAAAAGTTTCCAAAACGTTTTTAATAATTTTATATTAAATTCTAAAGTTGGTTAAAAACCCTAAAATCATATAAAATCAAAAATTAGCTAAAATGAAAACTTTAATGGCTGTAAACCTCGAAAATATAGTTAAAAACCTAAAAACTATTTTTTCAGATTTTTAAAATACTTTTTCCTATTTTTTATTTACTTTTCAAAATTTAAACTTAAAATAATCCTAGTAAATTAATTAAACACGTGAAAAATAAAATTTTTTAACCAAAAAGTCCTAAACCCTAATAAGTACAAAGGAAAAATGCTAGGTTGTAAAAATCTAAAAGGAATAAGCTGAAATCAGCTTATAACTAAGCTGATGAGTTAAATAAGCTACAAACAAGAACTCCTTAAGTATTTAAGAGTCCAAGTGATAACCAGTCAAAGACCCTAGGGCAACTGGTTATCACATTGGAGTGTGAGAGGAGTGGCACAGGTTCGAGTCCTGGCCACGTCCTTTTTGTAAAATCTTTTTTTTTCTTTTTTAAACCTTTAAAACTCAATATCAGTGACCTTAACTACTCTAAATCATCAACTTTATGCAAATTAAGCTAAAATCAAAGCCTTAGGAATCCAAAACGTGCCCAGATTACAAGAGAATTGATGAACACAAAAGTGAGTGTCTTCACTTGTGAACATAGAACAAGAGGGCTTGTTCTTGGGGTTTTGTTGCTGTTTGATGGGCAATGGGGGCACCCCTACACTCAGTTTGAGTGTAGGGAGTCAAATATAGCACAAAAAACACAAACTACACTTAGCAAAATCACACACCAACACAAATCACACTCGCTGATGAACTGAACAGGACAAGGGGTGCTTGACTGATACAAATGGTATTTTAATGAGATTCAAACGTCCAAGACTTGCACAAAACCCAACCAAATCACATACAAACTTAATAAAACCCTAGATAGAACAAGTATCTAACATTGATCAAGATTTAAGGCACAAATCTCACAAAAATCAGGCAGAAAAAGCTCTTAATGTGTATGACTGTTTTTTAGCTAGTTTTATCCAAACATGAACATGCAAACTTGTTTAAAAGGACTACCAATCTCAAAACAAGATACCAACTTCTACTTAACAATACTAATGGAGATAATTTAAGCTGATTTCAAACCAAGAAGTTGTCAAATTCTCAGCCTATCAAGCAGACCCAAACACCCCTTAATATCTAAAAACCAAAAATTAACAAAGCAATCCTATTAAAATCTACTCAAATCTGATTTCAAACACTTATAACATGCATATAAACCTAAATTGAGCAATATCAAACCATTCAACAATCTTTTAAACAACTTTCAAGCAAAACAACCAAATCTCACAAATCTCAAACTTGTAAACTGAAAATGAGGAAACAAGATGGTTACCTTGTGGGAACTACAATCCAGGCCCCACAATGGCTGAAAAGCCACCTCCTTCAAGCCCGGGCTTGTGCTGATCCTCTTTGTTGTTTGAAAACAAGAACAAGATGATGGTGATGATGGTGTGAGTTCTTGTATTGAACCTGCCAAAAACAGACAACCAATAGCAAGAATAACCTGGTACAAGAGCTTATAGGCTATAAGATTGACTTATTGACAAGTCAACTTATAGCTTATAGCTTTAAAAATGAAGTAGAAATATTAAAAAAACTGATTTTTTCTGATTTTCTGAAAATTTCTAGTATTAACTAAATCAACAAACCCTTAAAACCTCACTTGAGCTTGATATTCAACAAGAATATCAGGCTCATATGATCAGTTTAACAAGCTTGGACGGATAAATTAAGAACTGATTAAACTTGAGTCTTCAAACAACACAAAAACAGAACATGAAATTTTAACTTAAAAATTTAAACTTGCAATGGAAAGTAAATTTGGCTCTTTTGTTTCTCGTCAACAACTCAGTACCATTTCATTTCACTTCAAACAAATATGGATTTACAAGGCCGTGACCAAAGAGAAGGAAAAAAGAACAAGTAAAATGAAAACCTATTTGCCTTTATATAGAGGCTTACAAAATCATTCTAGAACTGAAAAGAACTATAAACCCTAATGGCATGAACTTCCACCTTTGCCCTTGTCGAATCTTTTTGATGCCAGAAAGATGCTTGTTTTGAATTTTGTTAAGAGTGCCATGTGAACTTCTTGGACTGATGTGGGGGTGCCAGAGGTTTCAAAGTGTTTTTTGAGCGTTGGATGACACGTAATGGGCAAGAATAAGCCTTTTGGCCGTTGATGGGTTTGTACGTTTTGTTTTTTTATGCAGGAGAGGGTCAGGGATATCACATGAGTGAGAGTGACGGGTTATTTGGGTTTGGGATATGTTTAAGGTAGGTTTAATTTATGATCTGGAAAGATTGGGCACAAAACCCTTTGTTTTAAGGTTAATTGGGTCTGGGAAAAATAGGGTTTATGTAGGATTAAGGGGTTGTTTTAATCTGTTTTTGGGTTAATGATTTTTTTAAAATGTATTTAAGAGGGAAGGATTAATAAATAGGTTTATTAATCTGGTGGAATGGTGACGTGGTGAAGGGGAGGATGGTGATTGGTGGAGGAGTGGGAGTGGGTGACGTGGAGGGTGCTGGTTGGGTGGGGAGAGTTGTGTTGTCTAAGTTGTCAAAAATGGCACAACAAGTTTTTACTTTGTATAAAAACAGCTCAATATCTTTCTTTCTTTGTAAACACTTTGGCTGAGTTGTCAAAAATCCCCCAACTCTCTTAACTTCTTTACTTTGTATAAAAAACAGCTCAATATCTTTCTTTCTTTGTAAACACTTTGGTTGAGTTGTCAAAAATGGCACAACAAGTTTTTAAACTTGTTTCAAGGACTAGATATGCCAATTCATGATATTTGAAGGACTGATTTTGGCATTTTCTTCATTCTTCAAGGTTTTGACTTGTTTGTTGACTTCTTGGAGGACCAATATTGAAAATTTAGTTTTGTTGAGGGACTAAATTTGCCAATTCTTCAAAGTTAAGTGTCCTTTTTGTAATTTTGACAAACTTTAGGGACCAAACTTGTAATTATGAAGATACAAGGGTATAAAGTGTCAATTCTTCCATATTGGAGGACCCTTCTTCATAATTCTTCAAATCTTCAAGGGTTTTCTTTGAAAATTCTTCATTAGGGCTTGGTTCATTATGCGGCTTCGTTTCCCGTGTTCGTTTTTGTATGATTCTTGTGATCTTTTGTCATTTTCTCAATATCCGTACCTAAAATACACAAGCAACAAACACAAGCATATATTTGGGTATTTTATTGATATTTAATGCATTTTAAGCCCTATTTGGACGATGAGACTATGTATAAAAGCAGTCTCATCAGGGTTTCCCCTTCTTTGTGCTTGAAGGTGTTGTATTGAAGCTTTAAATCCATGATTCTGGTTTCTTTTACATCAGAGGGTCCCTCATGGTAAATAATAAGGTCCTCCCATGTTGACTTGGTTGTTTTGCAATTTACAACAAAATTCATTTGGTCATCTGCGAGTACAGACATGATGAGACTTTTGAGACGCTGATCAAGGTTAGCAGCTTTTCTCTCATCAGCAGTCCATTGTACTTCAGGTTTTTTATTGTCCCCAGCCATGGGAACAAAAGGACCATTTTCAATGATTCTAAGGAATTGAGGTTCAATTCCAACCATGTGGACAAGAAACCTCTTCTTCCAATTTGTAAAGTTGGCTACCTCTAGTACAGGAGCAGCATTGAGTTGACCACCCCTATATTCTAGGGATTGTGGTATAACTTGAGCCATTTTGGATCTTGATTTGAAAATTTTTAAATGAGCAGTTTAATAAAATAAGAGTTTAACTAATCAAACTGCTCTGATACCACTTGTTGGTTGATAGGTGTGAAAACACCCATCCTTTTACCACTTAATTCTGGCTAAAACGAGACCAAAACACGTATTTAATATCATTTGTTTGGAATTATGTGTGGTTTTTGTGTTTATTGTGTTTTTAGAGTCAATCGGATGAATATTGAAGAAAACATGGGATTGCACGGGTTTTATTGAGGAAAAAGACTCAAGACGAAGTCTATTGTCCAAGAGATGCAAAAGATTTGAAGTCATTGTGCCTATTTGAAGATTTATCGAAGAATAGAGCCAAAGATGGAAGATTCATATATGTCGAAGAAATCGAGTCTATTAAACAAAAGATTATAAGACGAGTTGGAATTATTCACCGACACTTCTCAAAATCCAAAGTCGGAAACGTTTATTTAAAAGAAACGTAAAGACTAAAGAAGGAAGAAGAAAAGAAGCGCAAAACCAAGCCCATTCACAAAGCCCACAAGACATGCCTATAAATAGGACTTTACTTCACAAATTTGGGACACTTAGTTAGTCTTAGTAGTTTTTAGTTTTTTCATTCTCTCTAGTTTTAGAGAGAGAAAGTTCTAAACTTTCTCTCACTAGTTTTCATCTTTTTCTCTTTCAAGATCAAACCTTTCTATTATTTTTCATTAATCAAGTTTAGTTTCAAGCTTTTAACCTTTAATCTTATTCTACCTTTCTTTGATTTTGATTGATTTTGGTACAAATCTCGTATGATCCGTGTTGTTCATCAAGGATTTTGTGCTTAAAAAATTAATCTTTTTATGTTTCCTTAAGTTTCTACACGAATAAGCTTTAAGATCTTTGTGCTTATTGGCTTATTTATTGGTTTAGCTTATTTACCTTTTAAAGTTTTCATAAAAAGTTTATCTTTTTATTATTTGATTTAAAAGTTTGCTTATTTCAAGTTAGAGAAGTTGTTTTTAGTGCTTATTTAACCTGTTTCTTATTGGATTCGTACTAGTTTTGGTAATAAGCTTATTCCATAGCTTATTGATCTTGCTTGAATTTCGGATCAAAGGGATATCGGAAAGGGTAAAACCCTTTTCTGATTGGGACATTCTGACCAGAGTACCAGCACCCTCATTCCGATCGCAGTGATCGGAAAAGGGTTTTCTGTTTTCCGATTTGGGCTTATTTCCAATCATTCTGATTGTGCTTCTTTGGCAATATTCCGATCTGACTCAATTCATAATTATTCCGATCTTCCATTTATTAATTATTCCGATCAGCTCAATCTTGGCTTATTCCGATTGTGATGCTTTTGGGTATTCCGATTAATGTGAGTTTTGAAACATTCCGATTGCAACTCTTTTTCCAACATTCCGATCAGACGATCGGAATATATTCCGATTGGGCCTAGTTCGATTATTCCGATCAGTACTCGTTTTTAAGATATTACGATCTTACTTTCTTTTAGTAATTTCCGACTAAGTTCATGTTTTTACAAAGTTTTCCAAGTGTTAGTTTTTATTGAATGTTCATTTATTTTTCTAAATTTGTCGTTAAGTTTTCAAGCATTTATTTTTAAACTCGTCTAATCTTTTAAAGCTTTAATTTTACTCATCGACACTTACTTATTTGTCATTAGTTTTAAATAGATAAACAAACCAACAACTTTTTATTAACCAAGAACAAATCATTCCACTTAGAGCCGTGATCAATTCGAGAGGATACCGAGAACTTAATCCGAACCTATACGAAAACGCTTGTATCAAATGGCGCCGTTGCCAGCTCTTCTTGTTAAGATCAACAGTTTTTTGTGAGAACTTGGATTTTGGGATCCGTTCCCCGTGAACGTTACTTTTTCATAAAAATTTTCAAAAACACAAAAAAATATAAAATTTTCAAAAAATCCTAAAAATTAAAAAAAACATAAAAACCAAAAATATTTTTGCTTTGTTTTTGCCTTGTTAGTTCTTTTGCAGGTGCATGCATACACGATCAACGTCTTATCAATAGCCCGAGCCTCTCGAAGACTTAGACATGGCCGGTGTACAAAACAACAACAATAACCCACCTCAAAACGATAATAATAACAATAACAATCCACCTTTCAACAACAATAATAACAACAACAATGAGCCTCTACCGGATAATCGCCCGATGATTGAACTTCTGCAAGCACATGTAGATGGTAACAATGATCCAATTGTCATACCCGTGTTTGCAGCCAACAACTTTGAGCTCAAATCCGGTTTTATCCAGATGGTCTCTGCTCAACCATTCTTGGGGCGTACCATTGATGATCCACATGACCACATCAAGAGATTCTTGCAACTCACCAATACGGTCAAATTCAATGGTGTTCCACAAGAGGTAATCCGTTTACAACTTTTTCCCTTTTCTTTAGAGGGACAAGCCCGGCATTGGCTTGCTAAGGAACCGCCACAGAGTATTCTTTCGTGGACGGACTTGGAGATCAAGTTTATCAACTACATTTTCCCACCCTCTCGTACTACCGCTTCGCGGAATGAAATTATCAATTTTGAACAAAAGTACGATGAGTCGTTTAGTGAATCTTGGGACCGTTTCAAAGACCTTTTGAGAAAATGCCCACAACATGGTTTTACCAAAGTGCACCAAATTAATACTTTTTATAATGGTTTAAACATGAATGACCAAGATTCACTAAACAGTGCCTCGAGGGGTAATCTTTTGGCTAAGACTTCCAATGCTGCTTGGGATATCATTGAGAATAAGTCTCGTGTGCAAACCAAGAGTGTTCGGACCAATGTCGCTAGTGCTAGTACTAGTGACAGCGATAAGCGACTTGACAAAATCACTGCGCTTCTTGAATCGCTTGCTACCCAAACCGCCAGCAACACCAACAGCATCAACGCTAAAAACGCTAAAGACACTCAAGTCAATGCTGTTAGCCAACCATGTGAGATATGCGGGGGTCCTCACTCTTACACCACTTGTACTGCCACCCAAGACTACCCTTCTGAGAATGTGAATGCAGCATATGGCACCTATCCTCAACCCGCTTATCAAGCTCGTCCTCAAGGTGACCGCAACTTGCTTAGCTACCGCTCAAACAACTATCTCTCACCACCCGGTTTTACTCCTAGCAACCCAAACAAACAACAAAACCTCAACCGCCCTCAACAACAACAACAATCTCGTGGACCATACATACCACCTCACAAATAACAACAACCACCTCAAAGAAACAACCAAGTTTACCAGCAACCTGCTTATCAACCACCCGCATACAATGCTCCTCCCAACCAACCCACCGCTTTACACCAAGAAGTGGAAACCTACATGAGGACTAACGATATGATCATGGGAAATCTTCAGCGGGAAGTGCTCAACTTGAAAGCAGACCTGGTGAAACAAGGGAACGATCTGAGAGCTGATATGAGAAACACTTTGGATAGTCAAACGAATGACTTAAAAAATATGATGGCTAGTTTCTTCCAAGGTAATCAACCCTCTTCTTCGGGTACTCTTTCGAGTAACACCGTTGCGAATCCAAGAGGGGAGATGAAAGCAATCACCACTCGCAGTGGCAAAGGTACCAAGGAACCCGAGCTTCCTATACCTCCACCGGTGATTGTGACTAAGGAAAACGAGTCACCTGCTCCTATTCCTCATCCTTCTACTTCCCCAATTTCTCTGCCTCTTACTGCTACCCCTCCTTCACCCAAGGATGTGAGTGATCCTATTCTCCTAAAGCCTTCCTCTTCTTCCGATATACCTTATCCCTCAAGGTTGAGGAAAGATAAGCTCAAAAGCAAGGATGATATTCAGGTTTCGAACTTTCTTAAAATATTTAAACAATTGAATTTCAACATCTCCTTCGCTGAGGCTCTCGCTCACATGCCTAAGTACGTGAAAATGTTCAAAGATCTTCTTAGCGACAAGGAGAAGCTTCTTGATATTGCTAACACCCAACTTAATGAGAATTGCTTTGCAGTGCTCTTAAGGAAATTGCCAACCAAGCTTGGTGATCCGGGTCGTTTCTTAATCCCTTGTAACTTCCCGGGAGTAGAAAACTACATGGCCCTAGCCGATCTAGGTGCCAGTATTAATCTAATGCCTCTAAGCATTTGGAAGAAATTATCTCTCCCTGAGCTAGTCCCCACCAAAATGAATTTGGAATTAGCTAACCGTACGGTTGCTTATCCAGTTGGGATAGCCGAAGACGTCTTTGTAGGAGTCGACAAATTCACTTTTCCTGCCGATTTCGTCGTCGTCGACTACGAGATGGACCCTCGTGTGCCATTAATTGTTGGTCGTCCATTCCTGAGGACCGGTCGCACTCTCATCGATGTTGAAGCCGGTGAGCTTATCATGAGAGTGGGTGACGATAAAATCGTCTTCAACATGGGAAAGTTGTCTAAACAACCTTATTCCAACGAGAGTGTTAATTGTATTGACGTTCTTGATGAGGCTTGTGAAGAACACTTCAAAGATGCTTGTAAAAGTATTCCTACCTCTCTTCCCAATGTTGAGACCGTTTCCTCTATTGATTCATCACTGTCTCTATTTGGAGAAAGTGATTTCTTTTGGAAAGATCTTGAAGCCACCATGGGAGATGTGAACTCAACAAATGACGATTCTCCCACCGATTGGGATGACGACATGCGTTTCTTTGAAAACCTTCTCAAAGAAGACAATCTTTCTCCACCATCTCCCACGGTTATTGCTATCGATGCTCCGACTTTGAAAACGCCTCCCATCGAAAATCCTCCAGATTTAGAACTTAAGGAGTTGCCGCCCCATCTCGAGTACGTGTTCCTTGAAGAAAACAAGAAGTCTCCTGTCATCATCGCGAAGGACTTGAAAGAAGAAGAAAAATCTCGCCTCATCGCCGTGCTTAAAGATCATAAGAAGGCAATTGCTTGGAAAATTTCCGATATCCGCGGAATTGATCCGAACTTTTGTACTCACAAGATTCTCATAGAAGATGACTTTAAACCCGCAATCCAGAGCCAAAGAAGGGTTAATCCTCGAATTCATGACGTCATCAAATAAGAGGTTATCAAACTTCTTGATGCCGGCTTGATTTACCCTATTTCGGATTTGCCATGGGTAAGTCCCGTCCATTGTGTGCCCAAGAAGGGCGGAATAACCGTTGTTTCCAATGAACACAACGAGTTGATTCCCACTCGTCTCGTTACTGGGTGGAGAGTTTGTATTGATTATCGCAAACTCAATGATGCCACGAGAAAATACCACTTTCCTCTTCCTTTCATGGATCAAATGCTCGAGCGTCTTGCGGGTAATGATTATTACTGTTTTTTAGATGGTTTCTCCGGGTATTTTCAAATTCCCATCGATCCCAACGACCAAGAAAAGACCACATTCACTTGTCCCTATGGAACATTTTCTTACAAACGCATGCCTTTTGGTTTATGCAATGCTCCTGGGACGTTCCAAAGGTGTATGATGGCTATCTTCCATGACATGGTTGAATAAACTATGGAAGTATTCATGGATGATTTCTCGGTTTATGGCGATTCTTTCTCTGCTTGCCTTGCCAATTTAGAACGTATGCTTAAGCGGTGTGAAGACACTCGCCTTGTTCTTAATTGGGAAAAAATGCCATTTCATGGTAAAAGAGGGCATCGTGCTAGGACACAACATCTCCAAAGCCGGTCTTGAAGTAGACCGTGCTAAAGTCGATGTTATCGCTAAGTTGCCTCCACCTTCAACCGTGAAGGGTGTGAGAAGTTTCCTTGGTCATGCGGGCTTTTACCGTCGATTCATCAAAGATTTTTCTCAAATCGCTCGCCCGATGACCCACCTCTTGGAAAAAGATACTCCTTTTATCTTTTCCAACGAGTGTCTTGAAGCCTTCAACTCGCTTAAGGATAAGCTAACTAAGGCACCCGTCTTGGTTACCCCTAATTGGGAGCTTCCCTTTGAGTTGATGTGCGATGCTAGTGACTATGCTATTGGTGCGGTTTTGGGCCAAAGTGTGAACAAACACTTCCAACCGATCCATTACGCTAGCAAGACAATGACGGGGGCTCAATTGCATTACACGACAACCGAGAAAGAGCTTTTAGCTGTTGTCTATGCTTTTGAAAAGTTCCGCCCCTATCTTGTCCTTTCCACCACAATCGTTTATACCGATCATTCCGCGTTGAAGTACTTGTTGACTAAACAAGATTCCAAACCAAGACTTCTTCGCTGGGTTTTGCTACTCCAAGAATTTAAAATCGAAATTCGCGATAAAAAAGGAGCTGAAAACCTAGCCGCGGATCATCTCAGTAGACTTGAGGATCCTTACCAAGGGGATCATCCGAACAAAGAAATCAATGATTCTTTTACCTTGGAGACCTTAATGTCTATCAACCCGACTGCTGATGAAACCCCGTGGTTTGCGGACATTGCAAACTACTTGGCGGGTGGAATTCTCGTTGACGGGTTAACATCTCAGAAAAAGAAGAAGTTCTTTAACGACATTAAGACTTACTTTTTGGATGACCCGTATCTATTCAAGCAGTGTGCTGACTTGATTATTCGCTGATGTGTTGATGGACCGGCAGCTTTAGAAATCCTTGACGCTTGCCACAAATGACCCACCGGTGGTCACTTTGGTCCCAACTACACCGCCAAAAAAGTATTTGAATCGGGATTTTATTGGCCCACCATCTATCGTGACGTTCACGAGATGGTTAAACATTGTGATGCTTGCCAAAAACAAGGCAAGATCACACATAAAGACGAGATGCCTCAGAATTTCATTCAAGAATGTGAAATCTTTGATGTTTGGGGTATCGACTTTATGGGGCCATTCCCTTCTTCTAAAGGAAACAAATACATCCTTGTAGCCGTTGACTACGTCTCCAAATGGGTTGAAGCCAAAGCTTTACCCACTAATGACGCAAGGGTGGTTTGTAACTTTTTGAAATCGCTATTCGCTAGATTCGGTGTGCCTCGTGCC
Source organism: Glebionis coronaria (assembly GCA_025667525.1). Classification (NCBI taxonomy): domain Eukaryota; kingdom Viridiplantae; phylum Streptophyta; class Magnoliopsida; order Asterales; family Asteraceae; genus Glebionis; species Glebionis coronaria. The sequence goes on from CM046876.1 coordinate 268,257,059, forward strand.
ATTACTAGTGATCGCGGGACTCATTTTTGCAACGACCATTGAGTCATGGCTAAGTATGGTGTAAATCATCGTCTTTCCACTGCCTACCACCCACAAACTAATGGCCAGGCTGAAATATCCAACCGAGGATTAAAGCGAATTCTTGAAAGAACAGTGGGAGAGCATCGTGCCTCATGGGCTGATAAACTTGATGATGCTTTGTGGGCTTTTCGTACCGCATACAAGACTCCGATTGGTTGTACACCATATCGTCTCGTGTACGGGAAAGCATGCCACCTCCCCATTGAGTTGGAGCACAAGGCTTACTGGGCCTTGAAGTGGGCTAATTTTGATATCAACAAAGCCGGTGACCTACGCAAGATCCAACTCAATGAGCTGAATGAACTCCGTAATGAGGCTTATGAAAATTCTTTGATCTATAAGGAGAAGACTAAGCTCATTCACCACTCTAAGATTAAGAACCGAGAGTTCCAAGTTGGAGACAAAGTTTTACTCTTTAACTCTCGGTTGAAAATCTTTTCGGGCAAGCTAAAATCTCGTTGGTCCGGCCCATTCACCATTGCCCAAATTTTTCCATATGGTACTCTCGAGCTCGCTCAACCTAATGGACCGAATTTTAAGGTGAATGGCCAACGAGTGAAGTTGTACTTTGGTGTGGACATCTCTCAGGAGATGATTCCATCCCTCACCACGTTCCCCATGAACTAATTTTGGGTCGAGTCAGGCTCGTGACTCGGTTATCAAAAACAAGCGCTCCTCGGGAGGCAACCCGAGTATCTATCCTTTTCTGTTTTAACCTCCTAAGTGTAGGAGGACCTATATAGGTGCTTTGTGTTTGTGTGTGATGTGATTACAGGGATGAATGCACTTTTGGAACCTTTGAAGAACCGTGCTCCCGTGTTATCCGAAATCCGGTTCTATCTCTCACCTATCGTGATTCAATTTTCTTCATACTCACATTTGAAATTGATCACTTTAGTCGTCTCTTCCTTAACTTGATTTAACCAACGTGCACAATGTCATAAGTATAGGGGAGACTTTTCCCACATACTTAAACATTAAGGACAATGTTTATCTTAAGTGTAGGGGGGACTTCTATCGAAGTTTTAAGTGGACTTTTCCATGAAAATGCCTTCATTTAACCAGAAAATCATCTTTTTCAACATTTTTCAAATTATTAATTAACTTTGGCCATTTAGTCGTAATTTTTAAATTTTTATCGTTGCTTTCATATGTATATATCCCGCAATAAAGTCTAAAATATTAATAAAGTGGTGTAGCTAGTTTAGAAGTCTTTGACATATTAGGCCCGTTGCGATTATTTTGACTCAACCTGAATAGACTTATCTAAGTTTATTCTAGCTAGTATCCTTAACCATGTAGACCTTAATTGGTTTATTGGGCTAAGCATCCACGAGTCTCATTACTTGAGATTTTAAATTGTGGAGAACGAGAAATGATAGAGTCAATTATAAGTCGGTATTCCTGCACAAGCTCACTTGGTGTAATTATTTGCCTATTCTCCCATCACTTGCTAATAAATTATCTGCAATAATTAAGGTCGTACGATTTTAAAAGTTACTTAGCTTCTAGCCCAAGATCGTTTAAAAGTTGCTCGGTAATGATAAGAGTTCATAGCCAAGGCATAACTTATGAAGCGGGGCGCGAAGATTGGCGAGTCCGAAAAGGCCCTAACAAGGCATGAGGATTCAATTTTATTGCTGAAGATCCAAGGTGATGTGAAAAGCATTATTCCCATAATCAATATGAAGGATCAAGACTCACGACGAAAAGCAATCAACTCCCATAAAGATTATGGAGAAGTCTATCCGAAAAGACCCTAACAAGGTATGAGGATAAATAGATCCAAGTCCGAAAAGTAGGCGGATCGTTGTATCTCAAAATCCCAATTAGAGATTGAAGAAATAATCATGAATTCGTGGTCAACAAAGTTGGAGTGCCTCTCAAAAGTCTCCAAGTGAAGAAACTCTATTAACGATGAGAAGACCATTATCTCAAGAACGTCTCTCGAAGATATGAAGTATGAAGTGCATGCCAAATATCGGCCCGAGAAAGGTCTCAAATCGTGAACCGAGTTATGCCAAGATATGAACTTTTTGATATCCCGAGAAGCAGTTTTAAGAGATTTTGTCCTTTAGCTAACTATTGATCAAATCGTCCTACTTTGCTTTCAGCCTAAATAAACTATCGAAATAAGTCCAAAAATGCATCTTCATGATCATTCTAAGACAAAAATAAAATATAAGAGATACACCTAGGAATAAGGGAGTTTAAGCATATAATTAAGCCATGTGTGTAAGTGTTTGAATTGTTAACTTATAATAACAATGATCTCGTTTTTAAGCTTAGTTTAGGGAACGTGAAACTTGAGGGTGATAAATCTTCGCAGCACCGAAGCCCTAATGTAAGTCCTTGATCTCTTTGCAAGTTATTTCCATCCTTTTGTTTACTTTAAAGTTTTGATTTCTCTTAGTATTATAATTTTGGTTTAGTAGTATAATTAATAAGGCCAAGGTTGATTGATTATAAGAAAAGTGTAAATTTGCTTTATCGCTAAGCATTGCATGAGGGCATGGCAATGGTTAATTGTAGGGGATTTGATAGGTGTGAAAACACCCATCCTTTTACCACTTAATTCTGGCTAAAACGAGACCAAAACACGTATTTAATATCATTTGTTTGGAATTATGCGTGGTTTTTGTGTTTATTGTGTTTTCAGAGTCAACCAGATGAATATTGAAGAAAACATGGGATTGCACGGGTTTTATTGAGGAAAAAGACTCAAGACAAAGTCTATTGTCCAAGAGATGCAAAAGATTTGAAGTCATTGTGCCTATTTGAAGATTTATCAAAGAATAGAGCCAAAGATGGAAGATTCATATATGTCGAAGAACTCGAGTCTATTAAACAAAAGATTATAAGACGAGTTGGAATTATTCACCGGCACTTCTCAAAATCCAAAGTCGGAAACGTTTATTTAAAAGAAACGTAAAGACTAAAGAAGGAAGAAGAAAAGAAGCCCAAAACCAAGCCCATTCACAAAGCCCACAAGACATGCCTATAAATAGGACTTTACTTCACAAATTTGGGACACTTAGTTAGTCTTAGTAGTTTTTAGTTTTTTCATTCTCTCTAGTTTTAGAGAGAGAAAGTTATAAACTTTCTCTCACTAGTTTTCATCTTTTTCTCTTTCAAGATCAAACCTTTGTATTATTTTTCATTAATCAAGTTTAGTTTCAAGCTTTTAACCTTTAATCTTATTCTACCTTTCTTTGATTTTGTTTGATTTTGGTACAAATCTCGTATGATCCGTGTTGTTCATCAAGGATTTTGTTCTTAAAAATTAATCTTTTTATGTTTCCATAAGTTTCTACACGAATAAGCTTTAAGATCTTTGTGCTTATTGGCTTATTTGTTGGTTTAGCTTATTTACCTTTCAAAGTTTTCATAAAAAGTTTATCTTTTTATTATTTGATTTAAAAGTTTGCTTATTTCAAGTTAGAGAAGTTGTTTTTAGTGCTTATTTAACCTGTATCTTATTGGATTCGTACTAGTTTTGGTAATAAGCTTATTCCATAGCTTACTGATCTTGCTTGAATTTCGGATCAAAGGGATATCGGAAAGGGTAAAACCCTTTTCTGATTGGGACATTCCGACCAGAGTACCAGCACCCTCATTCCGATCGCAGTGATCGGAAAAGGGTTTTCTGTTTTCCGATTTGGGCTTATTTCCAATCATATTGATTGTGCTTCTTTGGCAATATTCCGATCTGACTCAATTCATAATTATTCTGATCTGCCCTTTATTGATTATTCCGATCAGCTCAATCTTGGCTTATTCCGATTGTGATGCTTTTGGGTATTCCGATTAATGTGAGTTTTGAAACATTCAGATTGCAACTCTTTTTCTAACATTCCGATCAGACGATCAGAATATATTCCGATTGGGCCTAGTTCGATTATTCCGATCAGTACTCGTTTTTAAGATATTACGATCTTACTTTCTTTTAGTAATTTCCGACTAAGTTCATGTTTTTACAAAGTTTTCCAAGTGTTAGTTTTTATTGAATGTTCATTTATTTTTCTAAATTTGTCGTTAAGTTTTCAAGCATTTATTTTTAAACTCGTTTAATCTTTTAAAGCTTTAATTTTACTCATCGACACTTACTTATTTGTAATTATTTATAAATAGATAAACAAACCAACAACTTTTTATTAACCAAGAACAAATCATTCCACTTAGAGTCGTGATCAATTCGAGAGGATACCGAGAACTTAATCCGAACCTATACGAAAACGCTTGTATCATTGGTCCCTAGTAATTCGATATTACTTATTATCTTAAGTAATAACTATTACTTTGACTCAAGTGTGTTGTTTTAACATAAGATAAGAAGTATGAAAGATTAAAACAACAATACCAATATACTTTTCAACGTATAGACTTTTATTAGAATCAAATAAAGAATCTATAACCCACTTTGTTTGCGGAATAACAAAGTGGTTGAGTGACAATGGGGTTTGATCTCCACTACTTAAACGTTTAACCAAAGTTAAACTCTAAGCTTAAATCTAAACGTTCATATGCATCTTTGGCTATATGGTTTAGCTGATATCGAGAGAGAAAGGTTTTCCAGAGTTTAAGCTCTTGTGTTGGTTACCTTTCTCTCCTAATGTACACTCGTTTATATAGGCAGTGTAAATTAGGGTTTGCACTTTGCATGTACCAATGCATCAGTTTATCTAGTGGGTGGTTGATGCCCATGCTGGATAAACAGTACAAAGTACTTAATAAACTATTCTAGGAAAGATAAAGGCTGTACTTATATCTAAGTATACAAGCAACCTACTTTGACTTAAAGTTATCTTTTCCCGCCTAATGCAAAGTCTTCAGTATCCTATAGGAGATCGACATCATTCAGTTTGGTATTGTCAAGCCAAACTGAACTGAAAGCCCTTCTTCAGTCCTTGTTCTTCAGCAACTAGACCGCCTAGTATTTGAAGTGAAGACTCCTTTGTCTTCTAAGATCACTGGAAGGGGAGTACTGAACTTTCTTCAGCTTTAAAGTCTTCAGTAGGAACTTTGTTCCTCTGGTCATCCATCAGCAGACTGGCCTTACTGTTGAGCATGAAACACTTAGGGGGATTTTATATTCAAATCCTAGAGTTGCTTCAGGGTCAGTATATACTGACCCAACAAAAGGAAATTGAGAGGATTTAACTAAGTGTGTGTATTTCACACACTTTCTACATTTCAACAAATGAGCTACAACAAGGTATTTATAGACATAAGATGGGCTAAGGTGAGGTGTTATGACGTGTCTCTTCCAATAGCAGCCTTCCACGTGGACAATTCTAGCAATTTGTTCTTCACTTATTCTTGATCAAATTGGGGGAAATTTATTTACTTGATATCATGTTAATTGAGTTGCTGGGTTGAACTCGTCCCTTCCTTACGATCACTTTTTAGATAGACGTCTTCTCTTGATATGGCCTCTAGCTTAATCCACGTCATGGGCAAGAGATGAACACGTAGCATGACTGGATAGGCCCATTAATTGTCACACGGATTGATATCCATTGTAATAGTGAGGACGGGTGAGATGGAAGCATTTGATTGGTGGATAAATGTTGAGTGAAGTATACTGTTAGGATATTTTGATTTCCACAATAAATGAGCTTAAGTGGCAATCCGTGTATAACCCACTCTTGCTTCTCATTGGCTAATCCTTACTTCACACGGATCATGCTCAATATGAGTTTCCAAAATGGCAAAAACAGTCCCCTAGCTTTGGCAGATTATTGTTTTTAGCATAGAAACTTCATAGACTTGACACTTTAGCCTTTTGACTTGTAAGTTGAACATCTTTGACCCTTTGACTTTGGTTGACTTGGAATTTTAACTCTTTGACTTTCTTGAATTGACACTTAAATACTTCATCTTCTTGAATTATCATGTAAGGTCCTTGAACATTGGAGACTTGTCAAAATATGTCCTTCTTTTGTCTTTTTCTTCATAATCATGCCTTGAAATTCGTGTTTGCACCAAATCGTATCATTTTACCTACACAATCACAAACAACAAAGAATACCACATAATTTTGCTTTATCACATTAAAACTTGGTGTTTTCCTTGTGTTTTAGGGTTTTATATGTTATAATTGATATGAGATTTCACTCATATCACCCCCCCCCCCCCCCTTTTCGCGTAACCTCTTGAAAACCGGGAAAAACACCTGCCACGTCACTCCACCCCTTAACCTTCCACCGTTTGATGATGATAGTGGAATAAACATGGCACAAATCCGAAGTAGTGGAACAGTAAACCGAGTGCCTATATATATCACCGCCGCTTTTCGACTGCTCAGTTTCAGCAGTCAAAATCTTCCACTGCCAATCTCTTGTCTTTCCACCATTCGAAGCGAAATACACCTAAGGTAATCATCGACACATCTCCATAAAATTGATACGTGCTTCCAATCATGGTTAGAAAATAATCTCAAATCACTTCCACGATCACAGTTGAGGAACTTGATCAGTTTACAACGGACTAGCATATCCCAAACGATCTGCACCCCGAAGTACCAAACCTACGCTGAAACATTGCCCAGGCGCCCGAGGGCAAGATAGGAATGTACATCATATTTTTCGACTATGCCAACCATCGAATCCCTATGTCACGCTTCCTAATAAGCGTGTTGGCCCACTATGAAATTCATGTGTCACAACTACACTGTATAGGAGCGGCGAAGATTTCAAATTTCAAAATCAACTGTCGTGCGCTTGCCATAGAGCCCACCGTTAATATGTTTCGTGTCTTCTACCAGCGCCTGTTATCTGATGGGTGGGTGTCATTCGTAAAACGAAAAAGGGGTTTCCAATGCTACGTGGAAAAAGTAGATTCTTCACAGAATTGGAATGAATCCTTCTTTTGGATTGACAAAGCCGCCTACCCTTTAGAATATCCATTCCTAACCTCCGGGACATTGAGGAAGGACCCCATGCCTTGCCCTACCACGTACAACACCGCAGATGCAGACATATTAAAAAACAACTGCATTCCTATTCAGGCATATCCTGAAGCTCTGTTGTGTATTCTGGGGCTTATCCGTGCCATCATCTATGGTGAGCGCGAAGTTCCTTACTTCCGCACTCAGCGTGGCCAGGGCTAGTGGTCTCCTCAACGTTCTTCATACCATTACGTAAGTATGTTGCCACTCGTATTTATCTAACGAACTTCTAGTTTGTTTACTATGTCTCATGCAGCCATAGATATCCTAGATCTTATCCGCGAGTTGTTTCCAAAGGATCATCTTGTCTACGCGCACCCACTGAGGGAAGATGAGGAGTCACTGCGTGTATGAGCTGAAAGAAACACGATGGAGCTCGATGTTGGAGAAGCATCAGCTGCTCATGCGCAGGAGGACATGGGTGCAGGACAAAAACAACAACAACAACAACCACAACTACCCCAACAACAGCCTCCGCACCAAGAGGGAAGTCCCACCTTATCGGAGTTTAACTTCTCTAAAAATGCTGAGATATGTGCTGAACAATTTGACAAGGAAGAGGAGATTGCTTCCAGCCTAGCACCCAAGAGAAAAAGAGGCTCCCCTTCTACCTCCTGAAAGTCTGCGCGTACCGGCACTAGATCTTCTGCGGCAGCTAGCCAAGAGCCATTAGAAGAAAAGACCATAACAGAGCGCACCTCAGGGGAGGATATGGGTGATAATTTTGAGGGAATTCCTCCACAGACCCTTCCTGCCAGTATCAACCTAAGGTAATACCAAGGAGCCATCCCTGTATGCGATTGACATTCGCCTGTTTGTTTACACACTTCTAACATTTTTTATGTCTATGCATCATTAACCCGGAGAATGCCACTATTGCTGATGTTGGTGCGACTTCCCCTCCAAAGGATACTTCCACAGCGGGGGAAGGCGCACATATGGAGGACCCCACATTTGGTCCAGAGTGGAACCTTCCCCGGTCATCAAATTTGACAAGCGTCTTTGACTGCGCCAGCTTTCTTGGCAACATTGTGCCTCCTGGGCGGGCGAGTGTTCTTCATGGATATAGTGATGCCGCCCTTGCCGATGAGGTAAGTTACACCGCATCACAGAACGTCACCCTGTTGTCACGAGTGAGAAGAAGGTTCATCAAATTTGACAAGCCTCAGAAGAAAAACTTACCCAAGCCAATGAAGAAAAGGCTAAAGCACTCCATGATCTGCAAGGGAGGATTGATGAGGAGGTGGAAAGGAGTAAGCAGGATGCTGCTACCATCTTTATGTTAACCGAGGAGAGGAATGGTCTAGCTGCCACTCTATCAGATGAGCGCGCCCAACTAAAACAACTTAAGGCTTCTAATGAGGATGCGATGAAGTCCTTTGAGGTTTACAGAGATCGACTATTTGCGAATGTTGACTCGTTGGGTGCGCGGGTAAAAGAGAGCGTGGGTGATCTTGCGGGTCAGCTAAAACGCATGAGCATTGAGTATGATGAAGACCTGTACCCACGTCTTATGCGTGAGGTGGCAGAGAAATGTTGGTTGATGCGCCGCGACTTACGTTTGGCGGCCATGGGTGCCCTCGAGGATCAAACCCTGCGGGCCACCTTTGCCCAATCCATCATAGCCGCTATTAACGAGGGTACCTCCACTGGCCTGGAGAAGGCCCACAAAGCTGACCTGCTAAAGACAGAGCTGACGGATGTGGCATTTTATTATCCTTCTATGAAATCCAAGACAACCGCGGCTATGGGAAAGATAAAGGTATGTGTCGTTCCTTCTTTTGGTCTAGGTAACGATGACGTAGAGATTCCTCTAGAGACTGAAAAGGAGGCATTAACTTTCGCCCGCCACAAGCTCGATGGTGTAGAGACCCAGGCAGATTACCACCCAAAGCCCTCCCTGGAGCAGCTCACAATCCCGGTATTTGCTCGCCCACGTGATGCGGACAACCCCTTCCACATTGTGAAGGAGGTCCCCTTGTCTGAAGTGCTCGCAGCGTACGCTAGTCGTGCTACAGTCAAGAGAGACGCCCTAGGTCTTGAGGCATCTTCCTCTGCTAGTGCTGCCCACCTTGTTGATATGATCCACGTGCTTCCCGCGCCCTTGTTAGAGAGGGACGTGCGGCTACTTGATCAAATGGAAAAGAATATGAAGAAGCATCAGAAATCCTCCTATCGTCCTCTTGTCTTGAAGCTAAAGAGATCCTCTTCTGATTCTGACCTTGTATCAAACAATGTAATCTAATGTTTAAACAATTTGTTATCTACATTTATATGTGCGGTTGTTCGCACTCCGTCTATAATAACTTCAACATTTTATATATATGACTTAGCTTTTGCTTCGTGCTTTAAATTTGTAAAGTCATATTGTTTGTTTTATGAACTTAGTGTAATTGCATAAATGGCCCCTACGGGTAAGGCAAACTCATTACGTGCGGTATACGGCTACTACCATAGGGACGGCCAGGGGAGGCTGGCCTATTGTTAGGTGTGCACAAGTGTATCTTCATTCAGGCGCAACATGATTGTGTTGGCTGTAAAAAACTTGCTACGACGTCATGAATAGCAAGGGGCCTAACAAGGATACATGATCCGTGGCCGATGGGGTTCGATCCCTCTTACACGACAATTCTAATTAGTAGGTTAGACCCTTTTCCTCTTATTTCTCCTGGAAACGTTATGTACGAGTATGCTAGTAGGCATGAAGTGATTATAAAAATTATATATATATATATATATATATAATGTTTGAGAATGTGTCGTGGAACTAGCTAGGAACCACGAATTTTATTAATACTTGCAAGATTTTGAGTACATGATAATGAAATAAAAAAGAAAACAATACATGTGTTAAAGGTAGCACTTTTTCAGATGGCAAATATTCCAAGTCCTTCGCAAGTCGCGACCTTCCATGTCGCGCAGCCGGTACGCACCATCTCCCAAAGCTTTTGTCACCATGTAAGGCCCCTCCCACTTCGGTCCAAGTTTGCCTGTATTTTTTACGTGGCTTGCTGCGTTCGCGCGGTATACAAAGTCTCCTGGTATGAACGAAGTCTTTCGGACCCTAGCGTCGTAGTAGGCCTTCATTTTGATTTTGCCTTAGCTTCATTGATCACTGCCCACTCTCGTCTCTCATCAATTATGTCCAAGTTCAAACGTAATTCGTCATCATTCGTGATCATGTCGACTTTCGTTGTGCGGAGCGTTGGCAATCCTATCTTCGCTGGAATAACCGCCTCTGTCCCGTATGCTAGGGGGAAGGGGTATCTCTGGTCGCAGTTTTTATCATGGTGCGGTATGCCCATAGCACGTGTGATAATTCATCAACCCATTTCTTATTCTCCTCTCCCAGTCGTGCTTTAATGTCGTCTCCCAGGCTCCTGTTCGCTCTTTCAACTAGCCCGTTAGATTGCGGGTGGGCTACGGATGAGAATCGCTGTCTTATGTTGTTTTTTGCACACCAGTCTTTAAATAGGTTCTTCACGAATTGTTTTCCATTATCAGAGACAATTTACCCAGGTAGCCCAAAGCGACATACTATATTATCCTAAATGAACCTTTTCACTTGGTTGCCAGTTATTGTTGCTACCGCTTTGGCCTCGATCCACCTCGTGAAGTAGTCCATTGCCACTATTAGGAACTTAATCCCTCTGGCTGCCACCGAGAAAGGGCCTACGATATTGATTCCCTATTTATAAAATGGCCAAGGAGAGGTAATGGGTGTTAGTACTTCCTGGGGCAGGGGCACTGGTCTGTGCACTTGGCAGTCATTGCACTTTAAAATGAGTGTCCGTGCATCCGAATACATTATTGGCCAGTAATATCCGTTGCGGAGCGCTTTTGCCACCACTGACTTGGGTCCTACGTGCATGCCGCATGATCCCTCGTGTATCTCGCTGATGACATATTGCGCCTGCTGCGGTCCTACACATCGTAGCCATGGTTGGAAGAACGAATGTTTCTAAAGGATCCCGTCCCTAACCACAAACTGTCTCGAGCATCTGCGTATGCGTCGCGCCTCAGTTTCGTCCGGCGGGAGTAATCCATTTGTCAAGTATTCCATGATTGGTGTTATCCATGTAGGACCTGCTTCTTCTACAACCGATGCAACTTTCTCCTCCCGTATGGATTTTTCTTTGAGAATTTCTACCAGCACATGTTTGGATAAGTGTGCGAAGCTGGTGGATGCTATCTTACTAAGGGCGTCTGCTTTTTTGTTCTCCTCTTGGTACTTGGCGTATCAGGAACTTATTGAATCCCTTAATTAACTACTTAGCTTTCTACTTTCCTCCTTAGCTTCGTACTCGCCTAGTATATGATTCGCCACCAAGCGGGAGTCCACGTTTGCCTCAAGATTGCGCACACCCATACTGGCTGCGATCCGCAGGCCTGCTATGAGCGATTCATACTCTGCTTCATTGTTTGTAGCTGTGAACTCGAAACGTAGTGCGTATGTAAATTCCATACCTTCAGGGTTGGTGAGAATAAGGCCTGCGCCATATCCGTCTGTACAGGAGGATCCATCCGTGAATAAGATCCTTGGGTTTTGGTCGTCCTCCTCTTGTAAGGATGTATGTTCACATTCTTCAGGTTTTTCAATGACGAAGTCTGCTAGAATCTGCCCTTTAACAGCGTTGCGCAGTCTGTACGTGATGTTGTGTTCTCCTAGTAGAACACTCCACTTCTGTAATCTGCCTGCGACGTCTGGTTTGGATATTATTTGCTTTAATGGCTGGTCCGTAATGACTTCTATTGGATGCGCTTGAAAATATCGTCGTAACCTTTTTGCTGCAAATACCAGTGCTAATACCAATTTCTCCATTGGTGTATAATTCAACTTCGAGCTTTGTAAGGCTTTGCCTATGAAATACACTGGTGTTTGCACGTTCTCTCTGTTCGTCATTAGTCTGTGCTGATCGCTCCATGCGTAGCTGAAAGGTACACTATCAATTCTTCTTTCGACCGAGGTGCGACCAACGTGGGTAGCAAAGCTAAATGTTTCTTTGGCTCTTCGAAGGCTTTTTCTACTTCTTTTGTCCAATTGAAGTCACCCTTTTTATGCATTTCTTGAGTGTTTTGAATAAGGGGAGTGATTTCTCAACTGATTTGGAGAGAAACCTGTTTAGTCCAGCTAACTTTCCGTTTAGCGATTGTACTTCCTTTTTTGTCCTTGGGCTTTGGAGCTGTATGACTGCGTCTGTCTTATCTAGACAAGGTTTCATACCATTAGGTTCTATCATGTATCCTAGGAGCATGCCTTATGTGGCTCCGAAAGTACATTTTTTCGGATTTAATTTCATGTTTAATTTCCTAAGCGCAAAGAAGGTTTCCTCTATATCACGGATGAGTTCCTCCTCAGTATGACTTTTTATGACCAAGTCGTCAACGTACACCTCCAAGTTACGCCAATCTGACTGTCGAATGCCTTATCCACCAGCCGCTGGTATGTAGCACCCGTGTTCTTGAGTCCGAATGGCATTTTTGTGTAGTAGTACACACCTTGACTAGTGTGGAATGTTGTCTTCTCCTCGTCCTATTCTGCCATTTATATCTTGTGGTATCCTTTATATGCGTCCAAAAAACATTTAAAAGGATATCCGCACAGCGATTCGACTTTCCAGTCTATTTCTGGGAGCGGGTAGGAATCCCGAGGACAAGCTTTATTAAGATCTGTGAAATCAACACATATGTGCCAGCTGCCATCGTGCTTCTTGACCATCACTGGATTGGAGAGCCAGTCATGGTAATAGACTTCTCACATGATACCTGCGTGGCTGTGTCTACTAGTTTTTTTACTTCATCTAGTATTGCTTTACTACGTTCTGGAGCTTGTCCTATTTTCTTTTGCCTGACCTGTGTATACCCCTTGCGGATCTGTAAACTATGATCGACAATTGACCGGGGTACACCCTTCATGTCTTTTGGTTCCCATGCAAAACTTTTCAAGTTACCTTTAAAAGTTGGCACATGTCTAACTTTCCTTTGTCGGATAATGTTCCCCCAATTGTTATCTCTTGGTCTGGGTACTCTAGGTGAATTCCCACCTTTAAATTTGGTGGTGAACTTACTTTTGGATCTGTCGTTACTCGCGGTGGTTCTGTAATTATGTTACATTCCGTGAGTGGTACGGCTGTATTAAAGATCGTCACTATTCCTCCTTCCACTGGGATCTTCATCATGCCGTGGCCATGGAAGGTACTGCTCGTATTGCTAAGATGGCGGGTCGCCCAATGATCTCGTTGTATTGTGATGGGGATCGTATAATCAAAAAATTCATTGAGACTTTCGTCGAGTGCTCGTCATCTCCTATCTTTACTACTAGCTTTAACTGGATCAAAGGCCATACTGCTTCTCCACTGAAGCCAATGAGTGGTGACGTCGCATGTACAATTTGGTTCTTTATCTCTGGGCTTAATTTTAGGAAGCAATGCTCATACATGATTTCCGCCAATAAACCACCGTCCATGTACATGCGGTGAATGTTGTGATCACCAATGTTTACTTCTTTTACTAATGGGCCATCTGCTACGGTATTCGCGCTGGGGGGGGAGAGATGTCTCTTCCTCTTGAGAATCTTTGGCTGACCTTCTGTTTGGTTCTTCTTTGTCATGTTTGTACCATGTAGACGATTGCGACTGTATTAGTTAGCTTTTGTTTCCCGCCTTCTAAGACCTCTTTGACGAGATGTTTCAGCTTTCCTGCTTGCACTAGGCTTTCAAAGCGCTTTTTTAGCTGAATACACTCGTTGGTGGCGTGTCCCTTTTCTCTATGGTATTCGCAGTATCTATTGTCTGCGCGCCTCTCCACTGGAGTGATCATTGGTAGTGGTCTTGGGAAATTCACTCCTTCTGACACGAGGATCTCTCTTGGGGTTAGCTTTAGTGGTGTGAATTTGAAGCTGCCGCTGCGCCCTTCTTTTTTATTTCCTTGATATTTAGGATCCCGAGGTCCACCTCGCGTATTGTTTTGCTTATTTTGCATATCACGAGTTCTATAGCTGGAAGTATTTTATATGGCTTCCTTGGTAGCTGATTCTCCCTATATGAAGGATCTCACCTTTCGCATTACCCCATCGAATGTCTGTGGTTTGTTCTCGTTCAATTTTCGTATTAAATCTTTATTAGTTATTCCTGCCATGAAGCAAGATACTTTCAATATTTCTGGGCATTCTTTTATCTGGAGGCATTCGTTTTTGAAGCGCTCTAAAAAGTCTTCTAGGTATTCACCCTCGTTCTGTTTGACTCTTGCCAGTGATACAACGCTCCTGTCGTACCTTTTTTGTTGTACATAATTTCTTTTGAATGCCTTCTGTAATACTTCGAATCCGTTTGTTGTTCGCGGTGGGAGTCTGTCAAAATAGTTCCACGCGTTTCCTACAAGTGTGGAGTTGAACATATTACACCATACAGGTTCGGGCTATTCCTCAATTCCTGCTTGTGATTCGAAGACCTTCAGGTGGTCTTCTGGGTTTGTGGTGCCATCATATGTTTTGACATTCGTTGGCATGCGACGCTTTGTTGTTTCAGGATTATACTGTATATTCCTTGTAAAAGCGTTTTTTCTTGCCCTTCTCCATGGTTGCGAGAAGTCTCGATCTTTCCTTTTACGCGAATAGAGAGCTCGCTCTTCTCCTTCTAGGTTTTCTAGAGAGGAATGCCTCGAGAGGTGGCTTTACCACGTCGCGACTGTTTGCGTTGTTGGCTGATCCGGGGGTGTTCCCTATAGATGTGATTTGCCCGTCTATCGTCAGCGACCTTCGGCTACCTCCATCTGTTCCTTTTCTCGTCATGTTTAGAGTTCAGTGTAGGGTCCCATGAATGGCGCCAACTTGTTGATACAAAAGTTGGATGGACCGAGTTGGACCCGAATTAGGATTAATTAGGGGTCTTGTAGGTTTCGGCTCTTGCACCAAGTGAATCTTGTTTAAGGACTCTACAAACTAAGAACATACATCGTTAGGCTTACCATGGGCGCTTATCCCACGATTAGACTCCGACATGAGAGTAACTAATCGATTTGAGTAAATGTGATGGTTTAGGGTATTGTGTATATCGTACCTTTGTGGAACCTTGAGGGTTCCTTTTATACCCGAGAGAGTCCTGGCTGGGCTCTCATACTCTTGCGGTCTAAGGAAGGGATAATGACTCAAAATAGTTTGATATTTATCGCATAGCCGAGGCAAGTGCATATCCCTTTCCTTTAGGCGAATATAATTATAAGATAAGTTATATTCTGTCTAATCATGTCGTAGTGCAGCGAGGACTTGGTTAAGTAACCGTCCTCTATGCGACAACGGCTTATTGGGCATCCTGGGCCTTGCACAAGCTGCGCAACGACAATCCATACCCAATGGATATGGGTAGTACCCATAGGTCGGGTTATACAACCCGAATAAGGACTATACATCATCAATGTGTGTTGAAAGCCTTACTGGTAAAAAGTACATCCTCGTCATTGTGGATGATTACTCACGGTTTACATGGGTGAAATTTCTCGAAACAAAAGATGAGGCACCTAAATTCATCATCGGATTTCTCAAGATGATTCAAGTGAGTCTCAATACTACTGTCCGACGTATTCGTACAGATAATGGAACTGAATTTGTTAACCAAACCTTGCGTAATTATTATGAAGAAGTTGGCATATCTCGTGAAACATCTGTTGCTCACACTCCACAACAAAACGATGTCGTTGAAAGGAAAAATCGCACACTTATGGAAGTTGCCCGAACGATGTTAATTTACGCAAAGGCACCATTGTTTCTATGGGCAGAAGCAGTATCTACAACAGTATACACCAAAAACCGATCACTAATTCACAAGCGCCACGATAAAACACCTTATGAGCTTCTTCATCAAAAATTACCCGATTTATCATACTTCATGTGTTTGGTGCACTTTGCTATCCGAACAATGATAGTGAGAACTTGGGGAAACTTCAACCAAAGGCTGATATTGGTATTTTTATTGGTTATGCATCCACGAAGAAAGCATTCCGAATCTAAAATCAAAATTCTCGTAAGATCCTCAAAACTATGAATGTTGATTTTGATGAGCTGACTGTAATGGCTTCTGAGCAAAGCAGCTCCAAACTCGCACTTCATGAAATAGGACCCAGTAACATTAGCTCTGGTCTTGTCCCAAATAACCCTACTTCATCATCATTTACACCACCTATAGGGAATAAGTGGGATACGTTGTTTCAACCGTTCTTTGATTAATTCTTTACTCCTCCAAGTATTGTTGCTCCAGAACCTGAAGAAACAGCTCCGGTCAGCAAAGTGGTCGCTCAAACAAATGAAGCATAATCAGATGTGAAGAAATCTTCGATTGCACTAATGGCGTATGCAGATGCGGATCATGCGGGTTGTCAAGACACAAGGCGTAGCACCTATGTAAGTTTGTAACTACTAGGAGATCGACTAATCAGCTAAGCATTGAAAAGGCAGAAAAGCGCTGCAATTTCAAGTACGGAGGCATAATACATAGCTATGTCCGGTTGTTGTGCTCAAATTCTTTGGATGAGATCGCAATTAACCGACTATGGTCTAGTATTCAACAAAATTCTGATGTACTACGACAACAAAAGTGCCATTGCCCTCTGCTGCAACAATGTCCAACACTCCCGGTCAAAGCATATTGACATTCGCTACCACTTAATCAAGGAGCAAGTGGAAAATGGAGTGATCGAGCTTTACTTTGTCAAATCGGAGTATCAATTGGCGGATATTTTCACGAAGGCTTAGATCGAGCTCGAATTGAATTTTTGGCCGATAAGTTAGGAATGAGAACTTTCTTGCCCGAGACTCTAAAGGCATTGACAAATGAAGCGAAAGAATAGTGGTGGTAAACTATTCTTAGTATTATTTGTGATCATGTGTATATATTGTTTATATTTTTATCCACAAAAGCAAAATTTAAAAATATAAAACCATATAAAACCCATAAAACTGAAATTTTAGAAAAATCCAAAAATATTTTTACTTTATTTTTCAAAGGCATGTCTTTTGGTACATAACATTTACGGCCTTAGAAATGTAGATTAATATTGACACTGCGCCATAAATAGAGTTCGTACAAAAGTTGTAAATATTTCACAAAACATGCCAAAATGGCTTGCTATTATTTCAGATAGTAACCTGCTTTTCATATTCAAATCAAGTATTTCTTATGAAAGCTTTGGCTCAACAACGGGAATTAATTTTCTCGGGCATTTATGTAGCTTTTTGTATACCCTTTAGGAAAAGGATGACAAAATAGGGCAAGTAGGCACGACGATTTAGGAAAACCGTGTGTGAATGACCCTAAAAGTGAGTGAGTTCGTTCTCGAGGAGGCTAGTGTGTTGTGTAATGAATTGATTAATGTTTGTGATTATATTGAGAAAAGAAGAAAATAGAAATGGGGTGAGAAGAGAAAGACGGTTACGAAAACGGATCGAGCTAAGACGAAAAGGCGTTCACGTAAAACCGTAAAAACTACAAAATTAAAATTTTAAAACCTAAAAATTAATTAAAAGCTAAAACAAGTCTAAAATAATATAAATAAGAATAAAAATCCAATAAAAATATGTTAAAACCTTTTATTAATTAAATATTCAATTTTAAATGCTAATTAAAGCCCTAAAATTAAATATAATTAATCAAAATGACCAAAATATTATTTTATTGAACAAATAACTTACTTATATTATCTAAAGACTAAAAATTATTTTTCCTAATTTTTGAAAACTATTTTTCTATTTTTAAATTACTAAAAACTATTTTAAAACTAAAATAATTATAAAAATAATAAAATAATGCCAAAAATAATTTACCAATTTAAAAAATCCTAATTTACTCTAATGAACAGTAGAAAATTGAAAAAGTTTGAAAAATATAAAATTTTTCACTAAAAGACAAAAACAGTTTAATTTAAAACCCTAATTAACTTAAATTAATTCTAAAAAATAAATAAAAGTGAACAGTGAAAACTTTTAAAACCAAAAATCTTAAAATATTATTCTAAGTCTAGGAAAAATTTTAAAACAGAAAAATATTAATTTTTGGCACTAAATGCCAAAAACAGAAATTAAAAAAGTATTAAAAATAGCTAAATATCTTAAAAATAGAAAATGAACAGTAAAATAAAAAATAATTAAACAGAAAAATCCTAAATAAAATAAGAAAAATATAGAAACAAAAATCAGGTCCTAACTCTAAAATTTGTGCACTAAAGACAAAAAAAATGAAGGTTACTGAAAGTGACATGTGGTTGGTTTTGTCTTGTTGTATAGCAGTACTAACAGATGCACAAGCAGGGGAAATGATGTTCCCACTGCTAGTGTATTTTTTTGATCAAATAAGCTATAAGCTTAGGAAAGCTCTTTGGATTGGTTTTCTTTGGACAGCAAGGCACCCCCACACCAATTGGGTTGTGGGGAGTCTGAGTAAACACAAAAAACACACAATCACTTAACAATTTCAAGCACAAATAGCCCTAAAAGTTTCTTATGAATGCTATATGTATCTGATGAACAGTAGACTGTATTTACTTGCACAAAACTGAAATTTAAAGGCCAATATCTTGCACAATACTCAACCAATTGACATACCAGCAACTCACAATCCTGCTAGGACCTAGGATCTAACAAACTTAAGGACTTGGTGGTCAAATTTACATGAATACAAGCACAAAAAAGCAGTTACTGATTTAGCTAGTTTAGGCCATTTTTTACATGCAAACTTGTTAATATCTTCACCAAACTGAAAACTAGGCACCTATATCATCTAACAACACCCTAATAAGTGTATCTAGACTGGTTTTAACACAAGAATCGTCCAAGAGGTTCAGTTAACATGCAAATCCAAACACCCTCTTATATTTTCTAAAACTGATTTAACAAAGCAAATGCATACAACACTTAACCAAACTGATTCAAACCACTACTAACATACATTTAACATCAAAATAAGCATGAACAACCAGAATAACAAGCACTTAAACACATTTCATATACATTCACAAATTTCTGAAACTGAAAAAGGTTCAAGGTAGCTACCTTGTGGGACACACATCTGGGCCCCACTATGGCTGCAATGCCATTTCCTTCAGGCTGGGGCCTGAGCTGATCCTTGAACAATCAATCACTTAAAGAAACCTGTTAAGAAAAAATGAAGAACAAGCACAATATGGACTTTCTGATTTTAAGACCCTTTTTAAAACAAACTTTTACAATCCAATAATCCTTGAACCAATGACCCCCTTTTGAATCAAGTAACAACTTCAGTAATCCAATGATTCACTCCACTTTCACTTCATGAACCTTGGATTTCTGAAAACCTTAAAAAAACTTTTTGAAACCTTTTGAAAACTCAAACACACAAGTGTTTACACAGTTGAAAAATGGAACTCAGCTAGCTTCTCAATCACAAACCAAACTTTTAATAACCATAAAAAGGAATTAAATTGTTCAAACACAAACACCAAACTTTTATATTAATAAAAAGGGATTTACAAGTGATGAAAGCTAAAAACTGGAACAAGAAATAGGGACACATTTCGTCACCTATTTGTACAAGTGAAAGGAAACTACTAGATATCTAAAACCCTAAGTATGAAAAGCCCTAAAATGCCCTTAGAAAAGTCTTCAAGTCTTGGTCAAATTTGCAGCTTGTGACTTCTGCCAGGTCCATGTGGTGATGAGCTGTTGGAATCTTGATCTTGGCCGTTTAACAATCCTTTGGGAGGAAGGAACACATGTGGGTGGTCGATTTGGTCGGGTTTTGGGGAATTGGGGATAGGGACGTGAGCAGGGGAGCTCATGGTGGGGTCCCTGGATGAGTGTGAAGGGAATATTGTTGTTGGGTTTGGGTTGTGAGGGGGTTAATTACGTTTCTGGAAGGGTTGGGACCAAAGCCCCATGGTTTGATGGATGATTAGGATTAGGGTTTATGGGGATTTAGTTTAAGCAGGGTGGGGTTTGATTTGGTTTGGGGTTAGATTAATTTAAAAAACGTGTTTGGTGGGAAATTAAGAGAGTTGACTGGGGTTTGTTGACCAGGTTTATTTAATAAACCTGGTTGGGTATGGTTACGGGTTTGGACTGGGTTTGGGTATGGATAATGGGTAGGGTCGGGTTTTGATGAGGTGTCATGGTGTGAGTGGAGGAGTGAGTTTGGTTGTCTGGGCAGAAAAGGCCCCCAAGGTTTCTTTCTTCTTTCACTTTGTATAAACAGCAACAAACTTCTGATTCCCTTTATAACAAGTTTGGTCATTTGGCATTTTTGGCATAATATGTTTACAAACTTAAAACAAGGACTTCTTATGCCAATTCTTCATTCTTCAAGGACTGATCTTGTAAATACTTGATAATTTAGGGACCTAAATGCAATAAATGAGATTTGCAAGGGTATAAATTGCCAAGTCTTCAAAAATGAGGGACCAATGTTGACAATCTTCAATTCTTCAAGGTCATTTTTGGAAATTCCAGATTTGGGCCCGGTTCATTGTGCGGCTTCGTTTCCCGTGTTCGTTTTTGATTGATTCTTGTGATCTTTTTGTCTTTTCCTCAATATCCGTACCTAAAATACACAAGCAACAAACACGAGCATATATTTGGCAGTTTTAATGATATTTTATGCATTTTAAGCCCGATTTGGACGATGAGACCATGTATAAAAGCAGTCTCATCACTCCCCCATACTAAACCATTGCCGTGCCCTCACGCAATGCTAGAATAAAGTATCATAGCTCCTCCAAAATTTAATTTTATTCACTTTATTGAAATGATAAACTAGCTACACTACTACTATTACTACTACTTGTATTAAAGACATAATGTATGATTTTCATCGCAAAATGGGACGTTTAGTTTCATAGAATAAGAACACGTGAATGCTTAGAAATAATTTCGTCGTCCTTGATTTTCACCCTAATTCCATGCCAAGCGTGCAACGAGATCATTGTCATTATAAGTTAGTAATGCTAACACTACTCATATGCCCTAATCACGTACTTATCCTCCCATTATTCCTAAGTTGTATCTCTAATATTTTATTTTGTCTTGAATGTTTCACGAGGATACATTGTTTGACTTATGCGATAATAGAGATTTAGATCTAAAAATAGAGTCCTAACGGTGTAACTAAGACCATCAAATCAATAACCCCTCCTAATAGACAACGATGTTAAAAAATTAAGTTGACAAGAAGAATCGATAAACACGGTTTTATAACGGTTTTGAACACGAGACTTATTACCAAGACTTTTATACGCCCCCTAACGGAAGGGCCTTATTATCTTTGGTTTACCTCCATCTTTTATTCAACTTCGCCATGAAGCTTTTATTATGACTTCGGTCTTGCCTTGCCTTTTATTATCCGCCTCATCGGTGGTTTTATTAGCCAAAGACGTATATCCTCACGCTAAAGCGAATTTTGGATCTTTAAAGCTTTGAAGATTAAGGCTTGATTCACTTTCAATTTTGCATAGATTTTTCGGCCTTGTGGGGCTTCAAATTGTTTGCTAGATTTAGGTGAGCACTTGAAATCTTATTATTAGGTGAAGCTTCGATTATTCGGGTGCCAATACTTCAAAACCGTGACGCTGGCGATACCTTAATGTCTTCCCAATTTAATTACACGGAAGCTATTAGAAAAGACTAGAAACCCAACAATCCTAACTAAACCGCTAAGTCAATATTTATTAAGCAAAAAATATTTACAAGCGAAGGGAGAATAAGAAAACAACGAGAACACATGAGTTTTTGAAAGAATACGAGTACTCTACGTTTAGCATAGTAACTTATAATTAACTCTATCATTTCTCGTCCTTATTTAAGAGACTTAGCCTAATGTGTAGTTAAGGAATCAAAGCTAAGTGCTCAACACACACGGTCGAGTCAAAAATTACTCTTATTCTCGCCATCGGAAAATCTACATTCGTGTCTTCAAACACTTATGAAGCATGAGAAAAATTTTAAAATTTGGCCATTTTTAGCCTTATTTTGCAACAAAACGATAAACAAAAAGATAAACTTTGGAAAACGTGAAGGTTTGGCAAGGCAAGTATCTATTCACCCCCCCCCCCCATACTAAAGTTAAACATTGTCCTCAATGTTTCGAGTCTAGGGGTTGGAAAACCCCCATACTAGAGACGTAGTCGAATGCCTAATCTAGCATGGAAAGGGTGTAACCATTAAATTAATAGCCATTTATGAAGTGTGCTAATAACCTAAGGTTAGAACAATCAAGGATATATCATTTGGATATTGAGAAATGTCTCCAAAGCAAACGATCGATTGCTCCCATAAACGAACACGAGAGGCTCCAATCGTGAAGATCATGATCTAAAAACCACAATGCACAAACAACCACGGAACAAAGGTTGGAAGGGCACAAATCCCCTCACATTAAACTAATTAGAAAGCAATAATATGTACATGGATAAGCATGGGTCTCCCCCACGAGGCACCTTGTTTTTTATAACCGAGTCAAAAGCTCGACTCGAATCCCCATAAATGTGATCATTTAGGGATAATCATAGTATGTTCAATTTTTGGTGGGGCTTACATGATTAACAAGGCCCAAAAACAACCGGTATTAAGGACTAAGCCCTTTGATGGTGCAAAATACCGGGATCGAAGATGGCGTTCTCGTTTTCATTGGAAAAACTAATCAACGCCACTTCATCATGAGTCAACAAAAACTCAAAGAGTTTCAAGAAAATAGATGAGAATAAATAGAAGGGTGGGACAATGGGTAAGTCATGAAAACTTTGAGCTACTCGAGGTAGACTCGCACCAATCAAATAGAAAGATTTTCCATTTATTGCATCGGTGGAAGACCGAGATTTCCCTTTATAAGCAATTCCAGGATCAAATATCTCGTCCTCGGTGGAGAAAGTGGAGGGAACATAAGGGGTTTCCCCCACACTAAGTCCACACAAAGCATCGTCAAAAGGAGAAGACGAGCTTGTAGTACTCAATACACGCGGTGATGACGGAGTTAGAATTGTAGAAAAATATTTTAAATTCAATTCAAAATCTTTTCCTTTTTCATCTTTTAAACTCTCTTTGTGAAAACCCGATTTAATTAGGTCAAAAATATTTGGCGTTTCTAAAGCAATATTAGTCACACTAAAAATTCTCACATTTGAAAACCGTTTTGGTATAGGTGGTGGTAAGTTTTCAAAATGTTTGTCGACAAAGAAAACTCCCCCATCGGGATCAACATATTCATCATCCGAAGAATCATTCACAATTGGAATCGTAGGCTTAACACTCTTAACCTCCACCGGCGGAGGGGACGGAACTTCATTTTTCTCAACAACTTCTAAAACTCTTTTTGAAATCTTTTTGCAAATGTTTTTGATCGGATTGACATTGTACAAAGACGTGATAGAATACACATGAGAAAGTGTGGAGTTTTGGGTTGCATTAATGACGAGTTCTTCCTCATTGAAACGAAGAGTGATTTTTCTTGCATGCACATCGATAAGTGCTCTTGAGGTATCCAAAAAAGATCGACCTAAAATTAACGGAACTTTAGGATCGATGGGAATGTCAACAACAATAAAGTCTACGGGATAGTAGAACTTTCCAACTTTCACAAAGACGTCCTCGGCTACTCCACAAGCTAGAATCATAGAATGATCGGCCATTTCGATTGACATTCTTGAAGGAGTGAGATTTGGAAGATTGAGCGATTTAAAAATTTCAAGAGGCATCAAATTAATACTAGCACCAAGATCGGCCAAGGCTTAGCATTCTTCCATGTCTTGTATAGCACATGGGATTAAAAACTTGCCGGGATCACCGACTTTTTGAGGTATGCGGCTTAGAAAAACCGATGAACAACTAGACAATTTTTGCAATTTCTCTTTGTTATTCAACATACCTTTGAAGTTTATGGAAAATCGAGGCATCATGACTAAGGCGTCGGCAAAACTTCTATTAAAATGCAAGTCACGAAACATTTTCATAAAGAGTTCAAATTGATAGTTATTTCGTTCTTGTGCCTTTTCCTTGTCTCGTCTTGAAGGGTATGGTAAAGGTGGTGTGGGTTGGGGCATAGGCATAGGCATAGGCCTTGGAATCTCGGGTTCCATGATTGGTATAGGTTCAACCGTAGGTGTGGTTTGAGTGGTACTTCGTGGGCTTGGAACGTGCTCCTTTTCTACCACCACCTCGGGTTCTTTCTCTTTTTCCTTCTCCATAGAAGTACTTGGACGAGAAATGGGTTCTTTGAAAGTTTTACCACTACGAGTAGTAATAACCTTCAATTCTCCTTTCGGGTTCACGATGGTATCACTAGGAAGACCACCCGAAGAAGAGGGCTTACACATGATAGCTTCAAACATTTTATCCATTCGGTCTTCAAATTTAGATTGCCTAGCATCCGCTTTTAACAACTCTTGCTTAATCTCATGTTGTCCTTGCTCCATTTTTTGTTGATTTTGTTGGAGACGTGTGACATTTCCTTCCATTTTATTAGCATGAGTTTTAAGTTCATTAGCAAGTTCGTTTTAAGCTCGTTTTTCAACTCGGATCTTAAGCTAACCATTTCACGTTACAAATTGTCAAACTTAGCATCATTAGCTTTTGCATAATTCAAAAACTCTCCTTGAAGATTTTTGGTGTGATCATTTTGAAAACCTTGTGTGGTAGTTTGAAAATCACGGTTTTGGTTTTGGTTTGAAATTTGCCCATTTCCACTTTGATAATTACCCTTGTTGTAATTCCTTTGATTTCCTTGATAATTACCACCTTGGTTGTTGTTTCGATAGTTATTAACATTTTGATTTGGTGGAGCTTGATTTTGGCGGGAACCTTGGCCGTTTTGGTTATAAGTTCCCATGGCTACATAAGCACTCGAAGTGTTACCATCCGCGGTAATGCACTCGGAAAGATCATGAGCTCCACCACACGACAAACAACTCTTAGCAACCGCTTTAACCGAAGCAGAATTTGAAGCTTCTTGAGCTTTCCAATGAGACATAAGAGTCGAAAACCTATCGAAAAACCGATTCTCCTCATTTGCTTCATCATGTAAGGCGTTAATGCTACGAGACGATGATGAGCCCATTTTGGCAACACTCGGTGTGTTACGAGGGCTATAAACCTTAGACCTATTCTCAATTATGACCAAAGCTTCCTCGACCGTTTTACACAAAAAATTACCACCCGCGGCGGCATTTAGATAATCTCTTTCATGATCGTTAAGTCCATTGTAAAACGTGTCGATTTGATGTAAGTCGGAAAAACCGTGATGAGGACATTCATGTAACATCTCCTTAAACCTATTCCAAGCCGTTGAAAAACTTTCATTTGATTCTTGTGAAAATTTAGAAATCTCATTTTTTAAATGCGTAGTCTTAGAGGGCGGAAAAAATTGGTTCACAAATTTCGAAACGAGATCCTTCCACGTCAATATAGAATTGGGTGGCTCTTTCTCTAACCAAATTTTAGCGGGCCCCGCTAAGGAATATGGAAAAAGCATCATCTTAATCGAGTCATTCGAGACATCCTTAAATTTGCACGTGGCGGTAAGACGATTGAATTGGCGGATATGGTTGTGGGGATTGTCCTTCTCATCACCACGTAATTTGTTGTTTTGGATCATCGACAACAAACCCGTTTTCACCTCAAAATTCTCCGCAAGGATAGCGGGAATCACAATAGCTTCTCCATAACCCTCGGTGGGTGCTTGAAGTAACTCCATCATAGTTCGATTCGCCATGGTTGGTGCTTCTCGTACAATGGGTTCGTCAATAGGAGACTCCTCACTAGAATGAGTTGGAGTGGGAGTTTTGTTCTTTCGTCTACGTGCACGTTTTGCTTGATTTCGAGTTAGCATAAACGTCACGTCCAACGAGGAGACGAGCAAAGAAGATTCTTTTTGGTGTTTTGTATTTTTCAACTTTTTTGTGGTTTTTGATGGTATTAACTTTTTTGGAAATTGGTGAATGTATTAGGTAGACACAAATCTACAAATCTCCTCCTTAATCAAATCTCTTGATTAAAGAAGCCTCAAGGAATGAAAACGATCACGTGAAGTGAATGCCTTCGATGACTTTAGAACGATGGTGGAACACCAAATCGTTCAAGAGGGTTTAATCAATGAAACCAAGAAAATATATATGATATGTAATAATACTTTGGGCGGCAAAACCCTCGATTCACTCTCAAAATCAAATACGCACAAGCAAGCGGAGGAAACGAGGCGGCGCGAAGCACTTAAGAGCCTTTTTCCTTTAGGTCGTGAAATACAACCGCCTTATACCCACCTTATAGTTTGTATTTTTCAAAATCGAGCTTCACGAAAGTATTTATCTATTTTTGCCTTTTTTCTTTGGTTTGAGATTCGAATACAATGATTGGGTAATGACCTCCCGAGTCAAGGTTGTGATTTCTCACGTATTTGGAGTACTTGTGAATTTATTGTTCTACGTATACAATATAGTAATAGTATTCACACAAAAACCGAAAAACGATAATACGTATTAGTAGAGTGCTACTAATACAAATACTAATTATGGTTAGTATAAAAACAACAATTGTTCAATCAAAACACAACACGCCTCCCCGGCAGCGGCGCCAAAATTAATGTAGCTTTTTGTATACCCTTGAGGAAAAGGATGACAAAATAGGGCAAGTAGGCACGACGATTTAGGAAAACCGTGTGTGAATGACCCTAAAAGTGAGTGAGTTCGTTCTCGAGGAGGCTAGTGTGTTGTGTAATGAATTGATTAATGTTTGTGATTATATTGAGAAAAGAAGAAAATAGAAATGGGGTGAGAAGAGAAAGACGGTTACGAAGACGGATCGAGCTAAGACGAAAAGGCGTTCACGTAAAACCGTAAAAACTACAAAATTAAAATTTTAAAACCTAAAAATTAATTAAAAGCTAAAACAAGTCTAAAATAATATAAATAAGAATAAAAATCCAATAAAAATATTTTAAAACCTTTTATTAATTAAATATTCAATTTTAAATGCTAATTAATGCCCTAAAATTAAATATAATTAATCAAAATGTCCAAAATATTATTTTATTGAACAAATAACTTACTTATATTATCTAAAGACTAAAAAGTATTTTTCCTAATTTTTGAAAACTATTTTTCTATTTTTAAATTACTAAAAACTATTTTAAAACTAAAATAGTTATAAAAAATAATAAAATAATGCCAAAAATAATTTACCAATTTTAAAAATCCTAATTTACTTTAATGAACAGTAGAAAATTGAAAAAGTTTGAAAAATATAAAAATTTTCACTAAAAGACAAAAACAGTTTAATTTAAAACCCTAATTAACTTAAATTAAAGCTAAAAAATAAATAAAAAGTGAACAGTGAAAACTTTTAAAACCAAAAATCTTAAAATATTATTCTAAGTCTAGGAAAAATTTTAAAACAGAAAAATATTAATTTTTGGCACTAAATGCCAAAAACAGAAATTAAAAAAGTATTAAAAATAGCTAAATATCCTAAAAAATAGAAAATGAACAGTAAAATAAAAAATAATTAAACAGAAAAATCCTAAATAAAATAAGAAAAATATAGAAACAAAAATCAGGTCCTAACTCTAAAATTTGTGCACTAAAGACAAAAAAAATGAAGGTTACTGAAAGTGACATGTGGTTGGTTTTGTCTTGTTGTATAGCAGTACTAACAGATGCACAAGCAGGGGGAATGATGTTCCCACTGCTAGTGTATTTTTTTGATCAAATAAGCTATAAGCTTAGGAAAGCTCTTTGGATTGGTTTTCTTTGGACAGCAAGGCACCCCCACACCAATTGGTTTGTGGGGAGTCTGAGTAAACACAAAAAACACACAATCACTTAACAATTTCAAGCACAAATAGCCCTAAAAGTTTCTGATGAATGCTATATGTATCTGATGAACAGTAGACTGTATTTACTTGCACAAAACTGAAATTTAAAGGCCAATATCTTGCACAATACTCAACCAATTGACATACCAGCAACTCACAATCCTGCTAGGACCTAGGATCTAACAAACTTAAGGACTTGGTGGTCAAATTTACATGAAAACAAGCACAAAAAAGCAGTTATTGATTTAGCTAGTTTAGGCCATTTTTTACATGCAAACTTGTTAATATCTTCACCAAACTGAAAACTAGGCACCTATATCACCTAACAACACCCTAATAAGTGTATCTAGACTGGTTTTAACACAAGAATCCTCCAAGAGGTTCAGTTAACATGCAAATCCAAACACCCTCTTATATTTTCTAAAACTGATTTAACAAAGCAAATGCATACAACACTCAACCAAACTGATTCAAACCACTACTAACATACATTTAACATCAAAATAAGCATGAACAACCAGAATAACAAGCACTTAAACACATTTCATACACATTCACAAATTTCTGAAACTGAAAAAGGTTCAAGGTAGCTACCTTGTGGGACCCACATCCAGGCCCCACTATGGCTGCAATGCCATTTCCTTCAGGCTGGGTGATGAGACTGTATTTATACATAGTCTCATCGTCCAAATCGGGCTTAAAACGCTTAAAATATCGTCAAAATACCATATATGTGCCTATGTTTGTTCATTGCGTATTTTAGGTATGGATATCGTGAATTCACCAAAAGATCAAAGGAATCAAGCAAAAACGAACACGGGAAACGAAGCCGCACAAAGAACCAAGCCCGAAGAATGAATTTTGCAAAAATGCCCTTGAAGTTTGAAGAATATACAAGTTTGGTCCCTCAATTTTGGAAGAATGACACTTTATACCCCTCAATTTTCCATTAATATGAGTTTGGGTCCCTAAAGTTTCATATTTATACAAGAAAAGCCCTTGGAAAGTAATTAAATTACAAGGTTAATGCTTTGTTACACACAAGGACTAGAAGTGCAAATCCTAAAAGGACTAACTGTGTAATAACTGGTGGACTGTTATTGAAAAGCTGTTAAAGAAGCCATTTAACCTTAAGGACTGTTATTGCCAACTCCCCAAACATGTTAACCTAACCTTCCATTAAATACCCTAACCCCGACATCCTTAATCCACCCTCCACTCACAGCCCGCCACGTCATCCTCCTTAAACCCTCCACCCAATCAGCAACCACCTTCATCCCACGTCACTTCCCACTCCTTTTTTTTAAATTGATTTTTATAACAATTTATTAAAGGGAGGTAAACACCCAATTTAAAACTAATCCCCCTTAAACAAGATTAAACACCCACTGTTTAACTATCCTCATCCCCTTAAACCCTAATTCAATTAAAACCTTAATCAAAGGGATATTCTCCCTAAACCTCCAGAAACACAATTACTCACTCCCTCATCCCATCCCACTAACAAAGCACCAAACCTGTGACCTCCATGTGGTCCCCCGTGTTCCCCTGTCTAACCAAAGAAGGCAAAAATGGCATCTTTTGACTCCATCAACGGCTCAAAGCAATTCCTTGCTCCCTACTCTCATTTTAACGTCCAGGATTGAAGACACCAGCTGGCACATCACAAGAAGCTGCTTTTGACCAAGAATTCAAGGGGCAAATTCGGATATTCATTGACTAGGGTTTTCCATATTGTAATTTTTATTTACTTAGTCTAGAATCTTCATAGTGGTAGTATAAAAAGAGCTCCAACATGTGGAAGCCTTTCGTTCCAGTCTTTGTATTTGTTTTTTAAATTAATGAAAATGAAACAAAATTTAAATACAATACTGAGTTCCTTTTTCTTTCTGTTCCTTAGTATAATTTTTATTTAAATTGCATTTAGTTTAAGAGATTTACAAAGGTTGGTAGTTTTAAAGATTTTCAAAAGGATTTTAATTATTCAGAAAATTCAAATTTTCAATGAAGTGAAAGTGGATTTGAGCATTTAAATTTTCTGAAATTGAGTTTGTTTTAATTAAAAAGAAAAAAAAACGTTTTCATAAGGTTGATAAGATTTATTTCATCCAAAAGGTTTCTAAAAATCTTTTGTCACGTTTTCTTTAGCTTACTGTTTAAATAAGCTAGCTCATAAGCTAGCTTATGAGCTTAGCTTATTTAAGCTTGTAGTCTCTTTCTTGTTGATTTTTGTGTGCAGGTTACAAAAGAATCAAGCATCCACCATCCATTCTTCCATTTTCATTTTTTTTTTTGTTTACATTTGAAGACATTGTCTCCCTGGTTCTGTTGTTGAACCCCAACAGGGACTCTCTACATCTCACATAAGCTCACAAAAAAGGATTGATAAGGAAGGCATCAGCTTAAAATAAGGCTTGAACCCCTTTTCCCTTTTTTTGAATTTTATGTGAATTTTATGTGATTTTTATTGTTTACTGTTCATTTGTTGTTTTTCTTGCTTAATATTGCTTAATCTAAGTTTATTTGCATGTTAGAATCAATAGAAATCAGTTTGGTTTAAATTTGCTAAAGTTTTGTTTGAGAATTTTAAGATTCAGTTTATAAGGGGGTGTTTGGGAATATGATTTAAGCTGAGTTGGTGACAGCTTTTTGTGTTAAATTCTATTCTTAAATACCTCATTTGTTGGCATCTAGTATTGTTAGACTGTTCTTGTAGGTTTTATAGGTTTTTAAGCAGTTTGCATGCTTTACATTTAGTAGTAAGTAGTCTTAATCAGTTGGTGCCTTTTTAAGCATGATTTAGTGGATATTTGCCCCATAATCTTGTTAATCAGTAGAGCATAGGTCCACCTAGGGTTTGTGGGTAGTTGTGTGTGATTTGGTTGAGCTTTGAGCAAGATCTTGGCCTTTAAAATTCATCCATATACCTATTGCATCAGCAACATAGACCTAGGCTACTTTTCTGTTTTACAGTAACTGAAATTGCCTATTTAAGTGTAATCTTTGTGTTTGAGTGTTGTTTTTTCTTGTTTATCTTGACTCCCCACACTCCACTGAGTGTTGGGGTGCCTTTGTTGCCAAAAGTAACCCAGTAACAAGCAAGAAACAAGCAAAAGAAGCACCAGACCTAAATTTTTGTACTGTCAGTGGGAACCAAGTTCCCACTGCTTGGCTCTTTTTTCCCACTGCTTAGCTAAAAGTCAGAAACAATTGAAGTGTCACTATCACAATCTCATTATTTTGTCTTTAGTGGGCATTTTTAGGATTTAGACTTTAATTCTTTTTCCAATATTTTTCTTATTTATTTTCTGATTTTTCAGTATTATTAGTTTTTCCATTACTGTTCATTTTATATTTTTTAGATTATTTAGCATTTTTTAATTACTTTTTAATATTCTGTTTTTTGTCATTTAGTGGAAAAAAGTTTTATTTTTCAGATTTAAAATTTTTCCTAGGTTTAGAATATTAGTTTAAGATTTTTAGTTTAAAATTAGTTACTGTTCACCTTTTTAATTATTTTTTATAATTAATTTAAGTTAATTAGGGTTTAATTATTAACTAGTTTTGTCTTTTAGTGAAAAATTTTACTTTTTTCAAACTTTTTCAATTTTCTACTGTTCATTAGGATAATTTAAGATTTTTAAAATTGTTAGATTAATTTTGTCATTATTTTATTATTTTTTAGGATTATTTTAATTTAAAAATAGTTTTTAGTGTTTAAAAAATAGAAAAATAGTTTTTAAAATTTAAGAAAAAATAGTTTTTAGTCTTTAAATAATATAAGTTAGTTATTAGTTCAATAAATTAATATTTTGGGCATTTTGTTAATTATATTTAATTTTTGGGCTTTAATTAGCATTAAAAATTGAATATTTAATTAATAAAAGGTTTTAAAATATATTTGTTGGATTTTTATTCTTATTTATATTATTTAAGACTTATTTTAATCTTTTAATTAGTTTTTAGGTTTTAATTTTTAATTTCGTCACGTTTTACGTATTTACGTTTGCGTTTTACGTTAATTCGTCGTAGTTTAATCGTAACGTAGCTCGTCTTTAATTTCTCTCTCTTAAACCAAAAACGTCACTAATCCAAACATTGTTATTTTACATAATTGGCACACATAATACACACCTCCTTCGAGAACGAACTTGGAATTTATTCGGTTTCGCGTTTTTCCTAAAGCGTGTAACTTAATACTTGCCACTCATACGCGTTTTTCCTAAAACGTGTACGAAAAACCTACATCAATTTTTGGCGCCGCTGCCGGGGAGGTGTTTAGTGTGCCATTATTATTAGTATCGTGTTTGTGTGAGTAGTGCGTTTTTGCTTTTCATTTTTTGAAAAGCGTGAATATCGTACATACTCATTTTTGTTATTTTTTATCTATTATAGTATAATATCCAAATAAATTGTGTTTAATTTTCCTAAGTTAAACACAAAACAATCTTTACTATATTGTAGATATATTGGTTTTCGTTTTTCTTTGTGAATATATTATTACTATATTGTACTACGTAAGAACAAATAAATATACAAGTACTCCAAATACGTGAGAAATCACAACCTTGACTTGGGAGGTCATTACCCAATCATTGTATTCGAATCCAAAGCAAAAGTTTAAAGGCAAAATAGATAAATACTTTCGTGAGGCTTAATTTCAATTAACACAAACTATAAGGTGGGTATAAGGCGGTTGTATTTCACGACCTAAAGGAAAAAGGCTCTTAAGTGCTTCGCGCCGCCTCGTTTCCTCCGCTTGCTTGTGCGTGTTTTGAGAAAGAAGGCTAATCGAGGGTTTGCCGCCCAAGTATTATCTACGTATACTATATTTGCTTGTGTTTTCAAGAATAAACCCTCTTGAACGTTTTGGTGTTCCACCAACGTTCTAAAGTCATCGAGAACGTTCACTCCACGTGATCGTTTTCATTCTTTGAGGCTCCTTTAATCGAGAAAGTCGATTCGAGGGGAGATTTGTAGATTTGTGTCTACGTAATACAACAAAAATCCAAAAAAATTAAAAAACCAATCAAAAAACCAAAAAAATTTGAAAAATCGAAAAGCCGCAAAAAGAATCTTCTTTGCTACCACCCATTCAACGCTTAGTGCATGCGCACTCGATCGAAGGACTATTCCAATTCTAGTGAAGCTTCGAATCGACGCAATCGTAATCGAAGGAATCGACGACGTAGACGAGAATTAGAAACCGACGTTCCTAATATCGTTGTTGAAGAAACCGTAGAGGAGATGGCCGACAATCGTTCTATGATGGAATTGCTCCAAGCGCCCACCGAGGGTTATGGAGACGCGATCGTAATTCCCGCTATCGAGGCGGAGAATTTTGAGATCAAGAGCGGAATGCTTTCGTTGATCCAAGCTACGAAGTTTCGAGGTCGTGAAGCCGATAATCCTCACGACCATATTCGGAATTTTGATCGTCTTTTGGCCACGAGCAAGTTTAAGAACGTCGACACCGATGTCGTCAAGCTTATGCTTTTTCCGTACTCGCTCGATGGTGCCGCCAAGGATTGGTACGAGAAAGAGCCACCTAATTCCATAACTACGTGGAAGGATCTCGTTTCCAAGTTCGTTAATTATTTCTTCCCACCGTCTAAGACTACGTTTTTCAAAAACGAGATTACAAAATTTGAGCAAAAACCGAATGAATCTTTTAGAGACGCGTGGGATCGTTTTAAGGAATTGCTTAGGCAATGTCCTCACCATGGTTTTTCCGAGTTGCACCAAATCGATACGTTTTACAACGGTCTTAATTTTCACGAACAAGACTCGTTGAATTCCGCCGCCGGTGGCAACTTTTTGTGTAAAACTCCGAGAGAAGCTTTGATAATTATCGAGAACCGATCCAAGGTTTACCAACTCCGCAATGCACCGAGTGTTGCCAATGTCGCCAATGTTAGTAGTTCTAATCGCGACATTGAGAGAGTTGATGCGAAAGTCGACAAGTTGACGAATGTGTTCACGTCTTATCTCATTGAGATGCAAAAGAAAGACGCTCCCGCTACGGTGAAAGCGGTTGAGGTTTCGTGTACGTTTTGTGGTGGACCTCATAATAATTACGAGTGTGTGGCTACAGATGGCCAAACGTCGAATGTGAGTGCGTTAAACAACAATTTTTCTAATCAAAATCAAAATAACGCCGGTCCATCACAACAAGGCAATTATAATCAAGGCAACAATTTTCAAAATCGAAACAATTTTCAAGGAAACAATCAACAAGGAAATTTTTCGAATCAAAATCAAGGAGGTTATAATCAAGGTCGTAATATAACTTGGCAAAATCGAGATAACAATCAAGGAAATAATTTTTCAAGTGGTAATCAAGGAAATTTTCAAAGAAGTAATCAAAACCAAGGGAACTTTAATTCAAATCAAAATAGTTCGTCAAACAATTTTCAAAATTACATGAAAACGAATGAGGCTAATATGAGACGATTAGAGGGAGAAATTGGTACTTTGAAAAACGACTTTACAAATACATTGAAATTACAAAACACGAATATTGAGCAAGGGCAAATTGATATTAAAAAGATGTTTTCGGCCATAATGAACAAAGCCTCGGGTTCGTCATCGAGTTCGTTACCTAGTGACACCGTTGCTAATCCGAAAGAACAATGCAAAGCCGCCTCGTCTCGTTAGAAAGGTCGTGTGATTACCCCTAACCTTGAAGGATTCCGTGTTGTTTATCCCTCTCAACCCTCGACTTCTAAGACGTCTTCTTGTTCTAAAGTCAATGGGGTGAACGTGGTGACCAAGGAAAAGAGTGCACACCCTCGTGTACCTCAAATTCCATCCACGGTTCAAAAAGAGAGCTTTGTCGACCTTACCAAAGTAACCCTTGAAGAAACTTGTGCTTCAATCCTTCTTAAAAAACCCAAAAGGCGTATGCCGAGAAAGGAAAAGGATCCGGGCCAATTTCTACTACCTTGTGATTTTTCCGAGATTGAGGGATGTTTAGCCCTTGCCGATTTAGGTGCTAGCATCAATCTCATGCCTCATTCTCTTTGGAAATTGATGAGATTGCCTTCGCTTACCCCCACGAACATGACAATCGAGCTTGCGAATTGTACGCCACTTATACCAATTGGAATAGCCGAGGATGTCTATGTTAGGATTGGAAAGTTTGTTTTTCCCGCGGATTTCGTTATATCCGATTACGAGTGTGACCCTAAATGTCCCATTATTTTAGGCCGACCATTCTTATCGACGGCTCGAACCGTAATCGACGAGGGAAGACTTACTATGAGATATGGGGATGAGAAAATAGACTTTTTCGCTAGAAAATCTCAAGGATTTTATGAGAATGAAAAAACCGAGGTTTCAAAACCTAATGATTCAAATTCTAATGATTTCAAAATGTTTACTTTAGCGGAAAGAATGAAGCTTGATGCATGTTTTGAAAGAATTAAGAAAAACGGTTTTAAAGATGATGATTTTAACGATAAAGAATACGTGTACCTAATTCAAAAGGGTATGTGTAAATTCATGGATGAAAACTCACTTTGGGATGTTTTTAGCGAAACAAGTGAAACACCAATTCCGAAGGGTGACGTTAATGCCATCACGACAATGACCAAAATGGATTCGTCTTCACCACCTTCGAAGGACCACGACTTTGAGGTTTCAACTTCTAACTCCATCGAAGTGCCTCCTTTGCCTAGCCCAACACCCGTTGAGGCTAAAGGGTTTATCGACATCGATCCTCTCATCTTAGAAAAGTCACCTAAGCATAGCCCTAGTGCTTGTAAGTCCATGGTTGTGAGTGCTCACATCGACTCTTTCTTTGACAATGACGATGGCGATTTTGCCGAGCTTGATCACGTACTTCGAAATCCACATGCTATTCTTGATTCTCCTAAGAAGAAACATGTGAAGTACGATGATTATGAGTTTGATCCCGAGATTGAGGAAATCATTGAACGAGAGCTAGCTCTTATGCCTTCACTTCCACCTACGAGTGAGGTCGACCTTTCCAAGATCGAGGATGAACTCAATGAGTTGGAACGTCTTATTTTTGATGACGAACCAACTGATGTGACCACAAATCCCATTCTCGAGGAGTTACCTAATCAACACTCCTCATTTGAGAATGACGTTTACCACATTCGTGAGGATCTAAATTATCAACGATCCCCACAAAAGAATGATGGTTTCGTGCTTGATCGTGATCTTTTCGAGAGAGTTTCTAAGATACTCAAGGAGGGGAATGACAAACCTTGGTTTGACAAGCCTATCTTTGATGAAGAAATCGATGAGATCGACGTTCATGAGGATGACGAGTATGTAGACCCCGAGGGGGCGGTGTTCTTTATTGATAAACGTTTTGAGAACTTATACAATCCGCCACCCCCTCCCGCCAAAGACTTAAATGTGAGAATTTATAGCGCGACTAATTTTGAATTTGACACGCCAAATATTTTCAACATTATTCAATCGGGTTTTCATAAAGAGTTTTTGAACGATGAAAAAGGAAAAGATTTTAAAAATGTTTTAAATGATTTTTCTACATGTTTAACTCCGTCATCACATCGTGTCATGAGTACTACCACCTCGTCTACTCCTTTTGACGATGGTTGGTGTGGTTTTAGTGTGGGGGAAGCCCCAAATGTTCCCTCCCATTTCTCCACCGAGAACGAGATTTACGATCCCGGAATTGCTTGTAAAGGGAAATCTCGGTCTTCCACCGATGCAATAAATGGAAAATCTTTTCATTTGCTTGGTGTGAGTCTACCTCGAGTAGCTCATAAGTTTGCCTTACCCATTGCCCCACCTTTCTACTTCTTATCTCTTTTCTTCTACCTCTTTGAGGTTCTAGTTTGCGTTGGAGTAACGTTGTTTCGTCTTTCATCCGAAAACGAAGACGCTATCTTTGACCCCGGTATACGTTTATCGGGTTTTTAAAGTACTCCATGTACTTTTGGGCCTTGTTTATCATGTAAGTCCCACCAAAAATGACCAAACTAAGATTATCCCTAAATGATCACATTTATGGGGATCCGAGTCGAGCTTTTGACTCGGTTATCAAAAACAAGGTGCCTCGTGGGGGATTCTCATGCTTATCCTTGTACATATTATTGCTTTCTTAGTTAATGTAACGAGGGGACTTGTGCTCTTCCTACCTTTGTTTCGTGGTTGTTTGTGATTGTGATCTATTAGGTTCATCGTCATCATTGAAGCCTCTCGTGTTCGTTTTACGTAGCACTCGAGCTTCGATCGTTGCCTTTGGAGATTCCGATATCCGATGATATCCTTTTATGTTCTAACGTTTATCTTATTAGCATAATTCATAAACGGCTTTTAGGTTATTCGTTTTACCCTTTCCATGCTCGAGATTAAGCATTCGACTTCGTCTCTAGTATGGGGGTGTTTACACCCCTAGACTCGAAACATTGAGGACAATGTTTAGTTTTAGTATGGGGGGGGTGAGTAGATACTTCACCTTGCTTACGTCAACACGCAATCCAATATTCATCTTTTTGTTATCGTTTTGTTGCAAAATAAGGCTAAAAATGGCCAAATTTTAAAATTTTTCTTGTTTTTCATAAGTGTTTAAGACACGAATGAAGGTTTTCCGATGGTGAGAACGAGAGTAATTTTTGACTCGACCGTGCGTGTTGAGCACTTAGCTTTGATTCCTTAACTTTTTTAGGCTAAGTCTCTTTAATGAGGACGAGAAATGATAGAGTTATTTATAAGTCTCGTAATCGTCACGATCTTATGTGTAGTAATTATTAGCTTATTCTCCCAACGCTTTTGCATAATAAATTGTTAATAAATATTGATTTGGCGGTTTAGTCACTATTGTTGGGTTTCTAATTTGTTTTGGTAGCTTCCATGTAATTAAATTGGGAAAACATTAAGGTATCGCCAGCGTCACGGTTTTGAAGTATTGGCACCCGAATAATCGAAAGCTTCACCTAATAATAAGATTTCAAGTGCTCACCTAAATTAAGCAAAAATTTGAAGCTCACAAGGCCGAAAAATCTATGCCCAAATTGAAAGTGAATCAAGCCTTAATCTTCGAAGCTTTAAAGATCCAAAATTCGCTTTAGCGTGAGGATATACGTCTTTGGCTAATAAAACCACCGATGAGGCGGATAATAAAAGGCAAGGCAAGACCGAAGTCATAATAAAAGCTTCATGGCGAAGTTGAATAAAAGATGGAGGTAAACCAAAGATAATAAGGCCCTTCCGTTAGGGGGCGTATAAAAGTCTTGGTAATAAGTCTCATGTTCAAAACCGTTATAAAACCGTGTTTATCGATCCTTCTTGTTGACTTAATTTTTTGACATCGTTGTCTATTGGGATGAATTATTGATTTGATGATTTTGGTTACACCGTTAAGTTTCTATTTTTAGACTTAATCTCTATTCACGCATAAGTCGATGATGTATCCTCGTGATCATTAAGACAAAATAAAATATAAGAGATACCAAGTAGGAATAAGGGAGTTTAGGTTCGTAATTAACACTCATGAGATGTGTTCGTGTTGCTAACTTATAATAACAATGATCTCGTTACACGCTTAGCATAGAATTGGGTGAAAATCGAGGATGACGAAATTATTTCTAACGAAGCATTCACGTGTTCTTATTCTATGATCCCAAAAGTCACTTAATCGTGATGAAAACAATACATTATGTCTAAAACACGTGTAGTAGTTTATTTAAGTTTATGTC
Source organism: Glebionis coronaria (assembly GCA_025667525.1). Taxonomy (NCBI): domain Eukaryota; kingdom Viridiplantae; phylum Streptophyta; class Magnoliopsida; order Asterales; family Asteraceae; genus Glebionis; species Glebionis coronaria. The sequence goes on from CM046876.1 coordinate 268,295,599, forward strand.
TTCAATAAATGTCATCATAATATGAATTTTGGAAGTGCTAAGATACTTAATTCTAGCATTGCGTGGGGACACGGCAATGGTTTAGTATGGGGGAGTGATGAGACTGTATTTATACATAGTCTCATCGTCCAAATCGGGCTTAAAACGCTTAAAATATCGTCAAAATACCATATATGTGCCTATGTTTGTTCATTGCGTATTTTAGGTATGGATATCGTGAATTCACCAAAAGATCAAAGGAATCAAGCAAAAACGAACACGGGAAACGAAGCCGCACAAAGAACCAAGCCCGAAGAATGAATTTTGCAAAAATGCCCTTGAAGTTTGAAGAATATACAAGTTTGGTCCCTCAATTTTGGAAGAATGACACTTTATACCCCTCAATTTTCCATTAATATGAGTTTGGGTCCCTAAAGTTTCATATTTATACAAGAAAAGCCCTTGGAAAGTAATTAAATTACAAGGTTAATGCTTTGTTACACATAAGGACTAGAAGTGCAAATCCTAAAAGGACTAACTGTGTAATAACTGGTGGACTGTTATTGAAAAGCTGTTAAAGAAGCCATTTAACCTTAAGGACTGTTATTGCCAACTCCCCAAACATGTTAACCTAACCTTCCATTAAATACCCTAACCCCGACATCCTTAATCCACCCTCCACTCACAGCCCGCCACGTCATCCTCCTTAAACCCTCCACCCAATCAGCAACCACCTTCATCCCACGTCACTTCCCACTCCTTTTTTTTAAATTGATTTTTATAACAATTTATTAAAGGGAGGTAAACACCCAATTTAAAACTAATCCCCCTTAAACAAGATTAAACACCCACTGTTTAACTATCCTCATCCCCTTAAACCCTAATTCAATTAAAACCTTAATCAAAGGGATATTCTCCCTAAACCTCCAGAAACACAATTACTCACTCCCTCATCCCATCCCACTAACAAAGCATCAAACCTGTGACCTCCATGTGGTCCCCCGTGTTCCCCTGTCTAACCAAAGAAGGCAAAAATGGCATCTTTTGACTCCATCAACGGCTCAAAGCAATTCCTTGCTCCCTACTCTCATTTTAACGTCCAGGATTGAAGACACCAGCTGGCACATCACAAGAAGCTGCTTTTGACCAAGAATTCAAGGGGCAAATTCGAATTTTCATTGACTAGGGTTTTCCATATTGTAATTTTTATTTACTTAGTCTAGAATCTTCATAGTGGTAGTATAAAAAGAGCTCCAACATGTGGAAGCCTTTCGTTCCAGTCTTTGTATTTGTTTTTTAAATTAATGAAAATGAAACAAAATTTAAATACAATACTGAGTTCCTTTTTCTTTCTGTTCCTTAGTATAATTTTTATTTAAATTGCATTTAGTTTAAGAGATTTACAAAGGTTGGTAGTTTTAAAGATTTTCAAAAGGATTTTAATTATTCAGAAAATTCAAATTTTCAATGAAGTGAAAGTGGATTTGAGCATTTAAATTTTCTGAAATTGAGTTTGTTTTAATTAAAAAGAAAAAAAAAACGTTTTCATAAGGTTGATAAGATTTATTTCATCCAAAAGGTTTCTAAAAATCTTTTGTCACGTTTTCTTTAGCTTACTGTTTAAATAAGCTAGCTCATAAGCTAGCTTATGAGCTTAGCTTATTTAAGCTTGTAGTCTCTTTCTTGTTGATTTTTGTGTGCAGGTTACAAAAGAATCAAGCATCCACCATCCATTCTTCCATTTTCATTTTTTTTTTGTTTACATTTGAAGACATTGTCTCCCTGGTTCTGTTGTTGAACCCCAACAGGGACTCTCTACATCTCACATAAGCTCACAAAAAAGGATTGATAAGGAAGGCATCAGCTTAAAATAAGGCTTGAACCCCTTTTCCCTTTTTTTGAATTTTATGTGAATTTTATGTGATTTTTATTGTTTACTGTTCATTTGTTGTTTTTCTTGCTTAATATTGCTTAATCTAAGTTTATTTGCATGTTAGAATCAATAGAAATCAGTTTGGTTTAAATTTGCTTAAGTTTTGTTTGAGAATTTTAAGATTCAGTTTATAAGGGGGTGTTTGGGAATATGATTTAAGCTGAGTTGGTGACAGCTTTTTGTGTTAAATTCTATTCTTACATACCTCATTTGTTGGCATCTAGTATTGTTAGACTGTTCTTGTAGGTTTTATAGGTTTTTAAGCAGTTTGCATGCTTTACATTTAGTAGTAAGTAGTCTTAATCAGTTGGTGCCTTTTTAAGCATGATTTAGTGGATATTTGCCCCATAATCTTGTTAATCAGTAGAGCATAGGTCCACCTAGGGTTTGTGGGTAGTTGTGTGTGATTTGGTTGAGCTTTGAGCAAGATCTTGGCCCTTAAAATTCATCCATATACCTATTGCATCAGCAACATAGACCTAGGCTACTTTTCTGTTTATAGTAACTGAAATTGCCTATTTAAGTGTAATCTTTGTGTTTGAGTGTTGTTTTTTCTTGTTTATCTTGACTCCCCACACTCCACTGAGTGTTGGGGTGCCTTTGTTGCCAAAAGTAACCCAGTAACAAGCAAGAAACAAGCAAAAGAAGCACCAGACCTAAATTTTTGTACTGTCAGTGGGAACCAAGTTCCCACTGCTTGGCTCTTTTTTCCCACTGCTTAGCTAAAAGTCAGAAACAATTGAAGTGTCACTATCACAATCTCATTATTTTGTCTTTAGTGGGCATTTTTAGGATTTAGACTTTAATTCTTTTTCCAATATTTTTCTTATTTATTTTCTGATTTTTCAGTATTATTAGTTTTTCCATTACTGTTCATTTTATATTTTTTAGATTATTTAGCATTTTTTAATTACTTTTTAATATTCTGTTTTTTGTCATTTAGTGGAAAAAAGTTTTATTTTTCAGATTTAAAATTTTTCCTAGGTTTAGAATATTAGTTTAAGATTTTTAGTTTAAAATTAGTTACTGTTCACCTTTTTAATTATTTTTTATAATTAATTTAAGTTAATTAGGATTTAATTATTAACTAGTTTTGTCTTTTAGTGAAAAATTTTACTTTTTTCAAACTTTTTCAATTTTCTACTGTTCATTAGGATAATTTAAGATTTTTAAAATTGTTAGATTAATTTTGTCATTATTTTATTATTTTTTAGGATTATTTTAATTTAAAAATAGTTTTTAGTGTTTAAAAAATAGAAAAATAGTTTTTAAAATTTAAGAAAAAATAGTTTTTAGTCTTTAAATAATATAAGTTAGTTATTAGTTCAATAAATTAATATTTTGGGCATTTTGTTAATTATATTTAATTTTTGGGCTTTAATTAGCATTAAAAATTGAATATTTAATTAATAAAAGGTTTTAAAATATATTTGTTGGATTTTTATTCTTATTTATATTATTTAAGACTTATTTTAATCTTTTAATTAGTTTTTAGGTTTTAATTTTTAATTTCGTCACGTTTTACGTATTTACGTTCGCGTTTTACGTTAATTCGTCGTAGTTTAATCGTAACGTAGCTCGTCTTTAATTTCTCTCTCTTAAACCAAAAACGTCACTAATCCAAACATTGTTATTTTACATAATTGGCACACATAATACACACCTCCTTCGAGAACGAACTTGGAATTTATTCGGTTTCGCGTTTTTCCTAAAGCGTGTAACTTAATACTTGCCACTCATACGCGTTTTTCCTAAAACGTGTACGAAAAACCTACATCACTGGGGCCTGAGCAGATCCTTGAACAATCAATCACTTAAAGAAACCTGTTAAGAAAAAATGAAGAACAAGCACAATATGGACTTTCTGATTTTAAGACCCTTTTTAAAACAAACTTTTACAATCCAATAATCCTTGAACCAATGACCCCCTTTTGAATCAAGTAACAACTTCAGTAATCCAATGATTCACTCCACTTTCACTTCATGAACCTTGGATTTCTGAAAACCTTAAAAAAACTTTTTGAAACCTTTTGAAAACTCAAACACACAAGTGTTTACACAGTTGAAAAATGGAACTCAGCTAGCTTCTCAATCACAAACCAAACTTTTAATAACCATAAAAAGGAATTAAATTGTTCAAACATAAACACCAAACTTTTATATTAATAAAAAGGGATTTACAAGTGATGAAAGCTAAAAACTGGAACAAGAAATAGGGACACATTTCGTCACCTATTTAAACAAGTGAAAGGAAGCTACTAGATATCTAAAACCCTAAGTATGAAAAGCCCTAAAATGCCCTTTGAAAAGTCTTCAAGTCTTGGTCAAATTTGCAGCTTGTGACTTCTGCCAGGTCATGTGGTGATGAGCTGTTGGAATCTTGATCTTGGCCGTTTAACAATCCTTTGGGAGGAAGGAACACATGTGGGTGGTCGATTTGGTCGGGTTTTTGGGAATTGGGGATAGGGACGTGAGCAGGGGAGCTCATGGTGGGGTCCCTGGATGAGTGTGAACGGAATATTGTTGGTGGGTTTGGGTTGTGAGGGGGTTAATTACGTTTCTGGAAGGGTTGGGACCAAATCCCCATGGTTTGATGGATGATTAGGATTAGGGTTTATGGGGATTTAGTTTAAGCAGGGTGGGGTTTGATTTGGTTTGGGGTTAGATTAATTTAAAAAACGTGTTTGGTGGGAAATTAAGAGAGTTGACTGGGGTTTGTTGACCAGGTTTATTTAATAAACCTGGTTGGGTATGGTTACGGGTTTGGACTGGGTTTGGGTATGGATAATGGGTAGGGTCGGGTTTTGATGAGGTGTCATGGTGTGAGTGGAGGAATGAGTTTGGTTGTCTGGGCAGAAAAGGCCACCAAGGTTTCTTTCTTCTTTCACTTTGTATAAACAGCAACAAACTTCTAATTCCCTTTATAACAAGTTTGGTCATTTGGCACTTTTGGCACAATATGTTTACAAACTTAAAACAAGGACTTCTTATGCCAATTCTTCATTCTTCAAGGACTGATCTTGTAAATACTTGATAATTTAGGGACCCAAATGCAATAAATAAGATTTGCAAGGGTATAAATTGCCAAGTCTTCAAAAATGAGGGACCAATGTTGACAATCTTCAATTCTTCAAGGTCATTTTTGGAAATTCCAGATTTGGGCCCGGTTCATTGTGCGGCTTCGTTTCCCGTGTTCGTTTTTGATTGACTCTTGTGATCTTTTTGTCTTTTCCTCAATATCCGTACCTAAAATACACAAGCAACAAACACGAGCATATATTTGGCAGTTTTAATGATATTTTATGCATTTTAAGCCCGATTTGGACGATGAGACCATGTATAAAAGCAGTCTCATCAGGCATGGTTTACTTTATAACCATGTAAGGGATTGTGTTTACGTTATAAGACAATCTAACATGACTATATGTACGCTTTAGTGCATTTATTTGTTAAAACGAGAGAAATCTTGTTTTTACGAAGTTACCATCTCTACGAATCGAGGTTCTTTACAATTGAGAACATCATATGATAGAACATCATATGATAGAATCACGTGGTTCTTGTTGGCAAATGTTGATCTCATTGATGATGTGACTACTCAAACGACGACTAGAGCTCTTTGATAGAACATGGGTCAACATAAAGGGGAGCAATTGTCTAGCATTCAGATTCTTCGATGTCGATTCTTTGTGAATTGTCGGTGTTAATTAGTGCCAAGACGAACTATTCATCTTTCAATTAGCGTCAAGACGTCATCACCAAGTTCACAATTGATATCAAGACAAGGATACCAATTGTTCATGTGGTGTTAAGAGATAACTTTAGACGTGACGAGGAGATCAACATTTTCCAACAAGAACCACGTGATTCTATCATATGATGTTCTCATCAATCAGGTCCAACCTTGTCATTATTTTTCTAATATGGTTAATATGTGATCTAATTCAACAAATATGGTATCACAAATGAGTCAAATGTCAGTGGTATTCATCTTACAAATAGGTATCGTTTTTTGCAAATCGGTATCATGAAGATTAAACGACCTTGCATTCTTCTTCCCAAAACTTTTGTTAAAACCTCATTAAATCAATTGATATCAAAAATATCGGTTGGGTTAATATTTTTAATATGGGGGAGAGAATGTGATTTAATATGAGAAATGGTTTATCGAAATGATTTGACTTAACGTGATGGCTCATCCCAACATATGCGAAATGTTTTCGAATATCGTGACATATGTTAAAGGGGAGCAAAATGGATTTAGATATCAAAATGGAGTTCTTGGTGACATATACTTACCACAACCCATTTATTTCACGACGATGACGATTTTGGTGGCATAAGGATGGTAGGATAGGTTAAAGTCCAATGGTACTTCCAAATCCAGTGGAATCTTCCTAAGGACATTCTATAGCTAGAAATAGTAGTCCTTAGGAAAGATGGAGAAAGATTGAGAACGTAGCTGAATGCCGACCAAGTACTTAAGTTAGCACTAGAAAAATCATAACAAGGTGCTAGTTATGACGTATTGGTAAGCATTGAAGGGGTTGAAGAATTAAAAAGAATTTTAAAGATAAAGGGTCTAAAGAAAAAAGCCCTCCTTACAACTTAGGAAGAAACCGGGTCAAATACAAATGCTATAGAGATCATTTTAATGATACTTGGTAATGAAGATACACATCATGGACCCAGTGATGTAATGCGCAACCCATCCCAGCTAACTCAGATATCTCTTAAAATTTATTTGTTTTAATCACACAAAGATCAACACGTCATCAATCGATTTATTCACTCCGAATAATTTGGTGTTGAAATGGTGGCACTCCTCTCCAGCCTCCGATCACTAAAAATCCCAAATGCACGATCGAGTCTAGAGCCATTTTGAGATCATAAATAATCTCATTAGGACAGATTCCATATTCCTTGCTTCTTCACACTGTGAAAAGTAAGAAAGATATTAAGAGTCCTGCGCAAAATCTTCATGATCTTTCTTGAACATCTGAGTAATACGCAAGTATTTACAATAAAGATGGAAATCCTTCTTGAGTGAACATTAAAAAGCTCATGGTAGGTGACTTGTGCGATACTTTATGAATTAAACTTGTGATAACTAGAAAGCAACAGTAGTTTAATTCTTAACTGAATGTAAACACGTTCATGCCTCTACGCAATATCTTAGTGATCTTGCCAGAACACTCAGAGTGACACTCTATAATGTTCACAGTGATGAGTGGAAATCCTTCTAGCGTTAAGATCAAACAACACTTGGTAGGTAACTTGCAAGATTCAATATGAATCAGCTCGTGAAAACTAGAAAGCAACAATGGTGCGATTCTTAAATGAATCAAACTTGTTCTAGGAATTGGAATTGACGGCTTCAATCATGCGGATAATTTTATCCAAATGATTCACTCTTTACGTTCGCAATCAACTTTGGATGGTCGAGTAAAGAGAATGGATTTACCTGCGAAATCTTGTAAAAGAGGTTCTTAATTGAAACAACCTGCCACAAGTACGTTATTTAGTATCGTCCAACAGTCTACACCGACCCGGAGGTAAAATGCTACCGAATTAGAATGAAACGTCAAAGCCATTTTGTTCGCGTCTACTTATGTTGCTGCATTTGAAGACGGTGGCGTTACGGAGTCCAAGAAGAAGTCGTCCCCGCGTGCTTATACTTTATGCACTTAAGACATCAACAAATTTAAGAAAGCCTAAAAGTCAAGTCTTCCGCTTTATCAAAATCTGAAGCTTTCAAGAACTACAAAGGTATAAGTATGTGTGACTTGAAGTCACGAGGAGGCGAATATCACAAGTGATGGATGCACATGATCAAAGATCACATCAACATATTCATCGGAAAAGAAAAAGAAAAGAAAGATGAAAACTACAAGCTCAAGACAAGCATAGTATGCTAGGTTTATTTTATTATTGTAACTCGGGTAACCCCCTGGTACTTTGGAGTGACCTTTCTTAGGGGGAGATTGTTGGAAATACGTTTTTACGTATTTAGGAAGGATTGGTCACTCCAACAATATATTAGTTAGACAAGCATAGTATGTCTAGATATAAGTTAAGTAAACAAAGGCAAAGCCCAACCTATCTCACTATAGGCTGGCAGCCCATTGTAAGGCCTAATCCCATCTTGTGGGCTTGGGTATATAAACTCTCTCTTTAGTTGGAGACGGTATGGCTGCTCTCATTTTTTTCACACACTAATATATGTTTTTCTCTCACTTTATCTTTCTAAAACTGTGTGTGTAACATCCCCTATCTCTCTACTTTCTCTCTCTAGATTATTCAAAATTTACATAAGTTCACATAAACTTTATTAATAGAATCACATAAGTAAAGGTAAGAAAATTAATAACATGTGTTAATGTATTTAAAGCTCGTATTATTTGATAGAGGAACACATTATTGTACTCGTGTGTGAAGTCGTCATCGTTGGCCTTGATGACTTGGTGAAGATCATACTCAATTGAGTTCAAATACGACATAAATATCTTTAAAGTCTCGCGTTGATGGTCGCAGTATGAAATTCGAATAACATTGGATGAACGTTCAAAAATGTTTGTAATTTTCTTTATTGCAACCTTTTCTTGATGCAACCGTTTCCCCGTATGTGTGGTAATTTTCTTATACTTTCTATGATTTTGTATCGATTTGAATCACCATATTCAGTTGAGAACTCAATGTCTTTTGGACTCAGCACCACATTTATTGTAAGGTAAGAATTAGCATGTGAATATACAAAAGGCTTAAACTAAATAGCTTCAATGCTAGTAAAATCATTACAACTTTGTTAGATCTTTGGGTTCTTTTGTTTTTAAAAAATAACATAAGCAGAAAACATCATTATTTCAAACTTCACTTTAATCATGCATTTGTAATAAACCATGTTCTTCAATCATTCATGACCACACATATTTACTGACAAATTACCACTATTAGACAGGCTCGATAAAATTCTCAACAGCCAGCCAGAGTTTATTAATAAAACAATTAAAAAGCCACTACGTAGATATGAATCATGATAAACATACATTCATTTGAACAGAAAGCGCTCTGCCTATAAGTAAGTAAAAACACAAAAGAAACATTCTAGCAACGGACAATATCGGTATCTATCCATTCTCGGTAGCACAAAAGCAAGAAAAAACCCATCAATTTCCAATTTAGCATCTACTTCTACTTTTTCATATATGTAAATAAACAACCTCATCACACATAAAAAAACATGAAGCTCTTCACATAAAGTTCATTTGTCCTAAGAAAACCTAGCTTATAAATCACAATACTTGTATCAATGGTATTAAGCTTTAGGGGGTGTCTGTTTTTTCTTATGTAGCCAGCCATATAACTAAACAATTGGCATAAACTGAAATTAATCGAAAACAACTTGAGCTCATATCTTACCAAAAAGATGAGCAAATCAAGATCCCCACTACCCTCTAAATAGGAAAAAAAAATAGCTTATTAACTTGATCAATGTGAAAACAAATACATCAAAATGAGCAAAACAATAAATATAGCTTAAAGAAACAATCTCTTAAAAAAAGATTAGACAGATTATTATAAGTAATCAAATAAAAAAAGTTCAAAATCTACTAATCTAAAGCAAAGTAACTGCTCAGCTGCATGAGTCAATTTAGGGTTAGAGATTTTTGGTTTTTGAGTACGATTGTGTAAAAATGGGGGCGGTAGGATTAAAAGTATGTGGTGGGAAGAAGACTCGAGAAGGTTGAATGAACGGATTAAGAGACACGTATTGATGACACGTGGAGAGAAAATTTTGCGGCCTAAGAAAAGAAAAAACATTAAAATAATAAAGAAAATATTATTTAATAACAATTGTTGTTCCTAAATATACGCAAAATAGATAATAGTATTAATAGGTGTTATTATAATTTTAAATAGTAATGATTTTACGTTGGTATGATGATGTGAGATGCCTTACAAAACAAGATAACCAACAAAATAAGGGAATAACTGAGGAATAGACAAAAGTTATTTTGCATCCTTGTTTTTTAGTGGAATCTAAGGGATTAATCCCCACCTTTTATTTCACTCTGATCTAACGGCAGATATTAATGTAAGGTTTATTTCAATTAAATATAATTTTTGTTATATAAAATTCAATTTTCTTCTTTTTTTCTCGTTTGTTTCTTTTTCTCACGCAGTGTTTAGGTCACGACCTTTTTCAGTTACAACTTTTTTTTCTCGTTACTGTTACACCTATGGATCATTTACACCATCTTCATCATTATCATCTATCATTTACCCCTTCTTCATTATCGTCGTTATCATTTACAACGATCGATTATTTACGCCTCTTTGTTAATCGGTTGTTGATCATGATCGATTAACTTATGGGTTTTGATTTGAATCAACTACTATTATGGATTCCATTCTTATTTTATTGAAAGATGGCTTATGAGATATGAGGCTTGATGATTTTAAAGCTCATTGTAGCTTCTGCCATTGATTGTGATGAGAAAAGTTAAGACTTCAATTGTACCTCCATCGTACGAATTACGTACGATTTTCTTAATTTTGGTTAACTTCTGTATAGTATATATGGTTGTCTTATATAATGATAGTTTAGATTTGGGGTTTTGTGGTAGTTGACTATTTGACTTGGGTTAAACATGTGATTATGAGGGATATTTCTGAGAACGTGATTATGAGGTGTTTATTTTGCAATAGTGTGTATAGGATTACTTGGTATGTTTATAGGAATTAGGAAGTGGAGTTGTTTCTAGTTTATTTTTAGCTTATAGAGCTTCCTTTCGACCTTCATTTGCGAGGACCTTAATCGAGGAAAATAAATACGATTGTTTACCCCAAGCATTGACCATAGCTGCTATGTTATCAGTAGAAGGTACATTGATTCTCGGAATAAGGAATACTTCTGAACATGTTGCTTGCATTCATTAGCATTAAAAAAATGATATTTCCTAAGAAAAATGTAAATCCTATCTGACTACGCCTTATTTTGCAGCAAACACACAGACAAGGAGAGGAAGCAACCGCCTTATAAGCTTCTTGATGACTCCAGTTGGGGTGACCATATCAAGTTACTTCAGGTCAACGAGCTATGGGATCAAACCGACTTTAGTACTGACTGGGTTAAAAATAAGAACCTACAAGTAATCTTTTTTCTTAACAATGCATAAACTTTTTTGTTAAGGTATAATTATCTTATCATGTAACTTCTGTAAGCACGAATAGCCTAATCACATGTGTATTCAGGTACGAGCGATACGCTTTGTTAAAAATGTCATGAAAGAACTGTCTCAAATATGCAGAAGTTTTCAAAAGGTTAACCCTAAAAATATATTCTAGTATGGTATTTATTCTTAGCTTAAGTGAAACGAGTGTTTTTCTATTCGTCAAATATTTGGATTACCCCAACAACACAAAGAAAATCAATTATATCTGATGGGCAAAGTGGTATTATTTGTGGAAACGGGGAGCTTAGATGTAAGAAGAAAGGAAAGACGAAGAAATAGGTAAAATGATTATAAGAATTTAATATATTCTTTGTGTTATACACGCGCCAGCTTGCTGAGCGGATGATTCCTCATAATGGTTCTTGAACCGTTGGCTTTAAATATCATCTTGGCCATGTAAGAAACAAGCATTAGCTTTGTATTTGATTATACTTGAAGAACTTGATAAATCGTTTGTAAACCACCATTTTGGTCATATTTTTAGTAAAAATAGAGCTGCTTGAATTTTGTAGAAAAGTTGTGTTTAATTTTGACTTGATCAATCTTAATTGTGCATTAGGTCGCAATGTAAACACTTTAGTTACAATATGATTCTTAGTTAATACATTATTTCCTGATTTGCTAGGTTGTGATTGTGATGCATAAGTTGTACCAGGCTCAACTTCTTCCAACAAGACAAGAATAAAATGTGCAGACATTTAGACCAATTCAAATAACTTCTTTGTAGATATTATCAATGGAATTGTATTTTCACTATTAATCTTATTCTATTGTTGTTTTTTTGTAGTTCATATGATTCAATCGAGGTTTTTCTCATTTTATGAGATTCCTAGTTATGTCAACTATAATCCCATTCAAAAGCTTTATTCGTGGGTTAAAGTGTTAAACATTACTCAATTATTTATATGTTAATTAGCTCATTTATTATTATTTAGAGGGATTCTTTAAAATTTGCTTAGTCGCCATATTGGCCGATTAATTCACTTGGGTCAAACCCTCGGATCCGGATTAAGATTAATTCTGAGTTTTAATCGATCCGAATATGTGTAGATGGTAAATCAACTCATTTTTGTATTCTTTTAAATACAAAAAATGTAATATTTATAGCTAAAAATAATAAAAATCATTATTCGGGTAAATCGGTTCGACACAAACCCAAGTTACCTAAAGAGTTTCAATCCGCTAATGCATCCTATTTAGTATTTAGGGTACTCAGGAGGACCCAATTAACCCTGATAGAATTTAATTCGACTAACCCGACCCGAATATTAAAAATTTCAATGTACGACAACTATCACTCTCGTTATATGACATGTCCAATATTACTTGTGAATTGTGATATCACTTGTGATAATCACTTTGATAATCACTTGTGATAATCACTTTGATAATCACTTATGATATTTGATAAACACATTTAATGAAAGATCACTTGTGATAATCATAACTGATATGTCTAATATCACTTGTGATATTTTATAAACATAGTTATTGTATAATATCACTTGTGATATTAATTATATGACATGTCTAAAAACGATAAAATAGTTAATGTATAATAGCATTTGTGATATTTGTTATATTACATGTTTTACTTGTGAATTTTGATATCACTTGTGATAATCACTTGGGATATTTAATGACTAATATCACTTGTGATAATCATTATATGATATGTCTAATATCACTTGTGATATTTTATAAACATGGTTATTGTATAATATCACTTGTGATATTAATTATATGATATGTCTAATATCGGTAAAATAGTTAATGTATAATAGCATTTGTGATATTTGTTATATTACATGTTTTACTTGTGAATTATGATATCACTTGTGATAATCACTTATGATATTTGATGAACACTGTTAATGACTAATATCACTTGTGATAATCATTATATGATATGTCTAATATCACTTGTGATATTTTATAAACATGGTTATTGTATAATATCACTTGTGATATTAATTATATGACATGTCTAATATCGATAAAATAGTTAATGTATAATATCATTTGTGATATTTGTTATATTACATGTTTTACTTATGATATATTATAAATATAACTAATGTCTAATATCACGAGTGATATTTTCTCTGCGAGATGTCTAATATCACTTTTGTTATTACATAAAATAGTTAATGTTTAATATCATTTGTGATATTTGTTACTCTTTAATATGACATGTCTAATATCGCCCGTTATATTACATAAAATAATTATTGTCTAATATTACTTGTGATATTTTTTATATGACATGTCTAATATCGGTATTTTCATTAAAAATAGTCGTGATATTTGTTATATTACATGTCTAATATCACTTATGGATATTTAATTAATATAACTAATGAGTAATATCACCAGTGATATTTTTTCTATGAGATGTCTAATATCATTTATGATATTACGTAAAATATTTAATATTTAATATCATTTGTGATATTTGTTACTCCGTAATATGATATGTCTAATATCACTTGTTATATTACATAATGTATAATATTGATATTTCTTACTTTGTAATATGATATGTCTAATATCAACATTTCATCAAAATAGTTAATGTGTAATATCACTTGTGATATATGTTATCTTAAATATCAAATATTAATTGCGATATTTCATAAATATATCGTGTAAAATCAGAGTAGTACCAAAGGCAGCACCTTCTGACTTCATAATCATCAATGGAAAATTGGCTATGGAGATTCTGTGCGGTAATATCACGAGTGATATTTTTTATAAGATATCAAATATCACTTGTGATATTACATAGAATAGTTAATGTTTAATATCACTTTTGATATTTGTACTCGGTAATATGACATGTTTACTATCACTTGTTATATTACATAGAATAATTAATGTCCAATACCACTTGTGATATTTTTTATTTCGTAATAAACATGTCTAATATCACTTGTGATATTTCATAAAAATAGTCGACGTCCAGTATCACTTTTCACACTTCATAAATAACTTTTTTTTCAAACTTTAATATCAAACGTGATATTTCATTATTTCATTGTTTTATATATTTTGTATATATTATCACCTATGCCTAATATCACTTACATTATAAATATATTCTTTATATATTGCTATCTATATTTTTTATAAAAAAATAGGTGACAAGTATATATTATACATGTGATAAGAGTATATTAGAAAGTAACTAAGAGCGATGTGATAAAAATAAAGCCACAAGAAATAGGCTTGAGACATAACCTCAAAACTAAATAAATATTAAGCCATCTATATTAGCCGAAACAAGCAAATATTTGTTAAACCATCGAGTCTAAACATTTAAAAACAATCCAAACATAACAACAAAGTTTGGTCCTACAGATGGTCAGAACTTCCTTTTTATTAGTGTTTTTTTGCTAAGAGTGTTCACGGGCACCATCTTTGTCACCCAACTTGATATAAAAAATTATGAGGATTTAACACAAGCCTGGATCTTAGTTCATCAATGCATTGATCATCCGATTTGATGGCTTCTTTAACTATCATATTTGGATGATAATGACAATCTATCATTGAAAGTGGAAAGTAGGAGCCAAACCCAAACGCTGCACTATCGACCTTGTGCAAGGTTGCAATATAGTCTATGAAATATAGTCATGCGCCCATTTATGTTTCGTAACCAGCTAGGATGATGTTCACCTGGTAAGAATTCTGTATTAGCTCAAGGGATCACAAACCATTATCCTAAAATTCAAAGCTATGTGTGAAATTTTGATTAAGAATGAGATCTCATAAGTATTTTTCTTGGCATTGACAAAAAGATTATACCTTTCATAAGTGTCTTCCTCGCATCTGTCTCTACTGTTATGATCTTCAGTAGCGTGGGCCACAGCCCACATGATCACCGCTACGTTCAAAATCATCCCATTCAATATCATCAAGTTGTTACACAAGTTACAAAATTTAAGCTTTAGTTAAAAAGTTTCAGTAAATATTCATAGTAATTAGTAAATACGCAATAACATGTAGGAGTCAATTTGTGAATCAATATATGGGTGCTTTAATACAACATAATCCTTTCAAATTACCAAAGCGAATTGGTTGTTTCAAGTTACCATGCGTAAAGATGGAATTGATAACTTTTGAAACACTACTTTTGAATTTTCAACCATATTGCTATCTAGGCCTAATCACGTTATATGGCTAGTATAAAATTATTTTCTATGTAACCCTTTCCATCACATGCATTTATTATACAAGTTTCTCTTGAAATACAAGATAAAGTATAATTCACAAAGAGCATTCAGTGGTTACTTGTTCTTTTTATATGATAACAATCTAAATTACTCCATAGATTATATTTTAGCTTCGTCTACTGAACCTTATCCATCATAAGAAACTCAAGAGGTTCACTTAATAACAAAGCCCATCTCTATTTCCCTCATGTTTACGAGAGACTAGTTCACTTTCATATGTCAGCAAGTCCCTGCTTTTATACACAAGGCTATAAAATTTTAACTACAAATCTATGATTTTTATAAAACCTAGTTTACAAACAGTGCATTTCTAGTTCAGGCAGCGGGAGCAGACATGATGACCTAAAGGTGGTTACTTTTCGTGCACATTGCCATGCTTCCTGCATCGTGTATATTATCCAGAGCATCTACCTATTGTACACAATTTAATCTACTCTTAACAAAAAAAACTCATAAAGGAGATAACTTATAAACTATATCTGGCATATATAAAAAATTGAATGTTTTTGAAAACTTTGGGAAGAAACATGGACATATGAAGCAGGCGTAAAAAGTAATTCATTAAAATTATGTTTATGTAATTGAATGCTCGGTGCTAACTGCACACCTATTTAACTCGATGAAAATCCGAACTTATGCTTAATGACGTGTGATTTAATCTTGAGGTGAAATAATAAGATTAATCAGAATAAGACCCGTCTTTTCAATGTGCTTACATGAGAACAAATTTGAGGTGAAACAATCACAAAAACAAGAACTTTAAGCAGTAAAAGACCTGCTTTTTCAAATGTACTTACACATCGAAAATGACCACTTACATGATCTTATTCAGCCGGCTTATGAGCTTATCCATTTTTGGAAAAGCCGATTAGCTCGCCTCTTTGGAGTTATCAACATTAGTTTATTGCCAAATTAACTCACATATATAAGCTTTAAATAATGAGCTTATTGACATTTCTGAAATCAGAAAAGCACATAAGTGAGCTAAATAAGCTCATCCAAATTGACCACTAACTAAATCATAGTATAGTAATAGATATTTTCCCCAACTTTACCAGGAATGCTAACTAAAATATCTTCACCTCACTATGGCCATTCTAACAAAACAATAATTATAAAATCATCACGTATCACATAATCTAATGCATAAACAGATTAATTTTACAAAAACACAAAAAGCTACCTAAATCTCATAAAAAACACATATAAAAAGAGAAATAAGCACAAAATCACAAAAAATAGTTAAAAAACGTCTCAATAAAAGATTAGAAAAGCTTTACCATCTTCCATAGCTTCTTACGATTCACTTTCCACCATTTTTTTCGATATCAGATTCGGTTATCTTCGATTTCTCCATTCATTTTTACGTTATCTTTAAGCTTTTTATGAAGGTTATTTTTTGATATTACAGATTTGGTTAGTGTTTATTGTCTTTAGAGAGAGAAAGATTTCGATTCAAAGTTTAGAGAGAGAGAGAGAGAATGACGGAGATGGGGTTAGGTAAGAGTTTTGTCTTATTTTCACTTTTAGTCTGTTTGTTATCTTTAATATATGGGTTTTGCTAATGACAGCCCTAAGGGCTGTGGTTAAAGGAATGCATTTCTTACAAACTTATTTATGGATAATGTCAATTCCGAAAAACATGGATATAGTTCCTAAAAATCAGGATGCATAACAAAGCCTTAAATCTGATTGGTTGATTTTATATCTTGCACTAAATTGTAGTAAAATGATCCTTCTTAAAGACAACCCTAAGATTGTCATTAGCATATGATCTGGTTTTAGCTAATTAATGGTCAAGATTGGTCTCCTAGAATGCAAAGAAAAACAAGTTTGTAAAATATATTCAAACTACGTAACGAAAATAACACACAGAACACACCTAAACACACTAAAAATGATTCAAAAATGGCACAAGAAGAAAAGGCAGCTTCCACTCATAGCAATCATTATCTTCATATTCATCGTTTGTACCATCTTTTTTAACGAGAAAAGATTTCAACAGATTCATACTAAAGATTATGATGACAAGCAAACCTTTTCATTTAAATCTACACACTCAGGTTTCTAATGCACACCATCTGTTTTATATAATGCCTCAATGGAGATGTTTATTGTAAATTTGTTTTCCTTATGATTTTGCCTTTTTTGTTTCTTTATCTGTGATATGGGTTATTTTTTCTTCCTATGTTGCCGTGATTTGTGCTTCTGGAAACATTTTAACTGTATTTCATTGGACCTTTGATATTCAGGATCTAGTTTAGCAACTGCATCTATGATGAGTTTCAATGATTTTTTAAACTACACATTATCTTATTTTGGAATTATCAGAGAATGCAGCTGTTTTGGATAGATTTACCACCTGCAACTCTACCATTAAGTACAAGGGGCAGAAAGCCGGATGGGACTTGCGTTTACCGAAATCTGATAAACAAAGAGAGCAGAATGATTCGTGTGATCTCTTTTCTGGTAGATGGGTGTTCAACAACACTTCATATCCGCTTTATAATGAATCTGATTGTCCATATATGTCTGACCAATTGGCTTGTCACAAACATGGAAGACCTGATCTGAATTATCAGTATTGGAGATGGCAACCTTATGGCTGCAATTTGAATAGGTAATATATTCAATAAAGTTCAGATTGATTCTAATATGAAATCATAGGCTCGTTTATTTTACTTGTATCTGTATTTCCTGTCATGATAATTGGTTTCTAGTGTTTGTGTAACCTACTTTACATTATGATGATTTGATTATTGCTAAATAAAGAATATAGTGCGATCCAACAGACTATCAAAGGGTATAGCAAATTTGCTTGTATACACTTATCCTATCTGTTACTTCCCGGAATAATGAAAATTTGTGAACACTCAGGACTATCAAAAGAAATTTTACAGTTTTAAGCAAATAGAAAGATATCGAAACACCATCCGTACCATGTTTTATTAGGTTGACTGTGTAATATTAATTGCTTAGTATCACGTAACTCTTAAAACACATGTCCAAACATGGCCATAGTTATAAACTTATAATTCCCTCCTCACAAACATAGTGTGTGGATGTAATATAAACTCTGTAACTTGATACAAATTACGAATTTAAACCAAGTTTTGGGGCAAAGTCTGATGTGACGTTTTTTCTACCATGTGTGAATTATGTCACATTTGTGTTCGCGCTCATTTGCATGAATGGGTTATTGAACTTGTTTTATCTTGGATACTAGATGGAATGCAACTGAGATATGGAATAAGCTGAGGGGGAAGAGGTTGATGCTTGTGGGAGACTCACTGAACAGAGGCCAGTGGATATCAATGCTATGCCTGTTAGAGTCAGTGATCCCTGCAGAGAAGAAGTCTATTACCCCAAATGCCCATCTTACTATTTTCCGCGCTGAGGTACAGTTGCTTATAATATTGCACAAATGTCACATTTCTGTCTTTTTCGTGAAACCCGTGTGATTCCAATCACTATTTGTATGTTTTTTTTGCATATAGGAATACAATGCAACGATTGAATTTCAATGGGCACCACTTCTGGTTGAGTCAAACTCCGATGACCCGGTCAATCACAGATTGGATGAGAGAATTATGTGTCCAGATTCTGTTCTTAGACACTCTTCTGAATGGGAGCATGCTGATATATTGATCTTTAATTCATACTTGTGGTGGCGACAAGGCCCTGTAAAGTTGTTGTGAGTGAATTGAACCTTAGAAATTTGCTTCGATCTAATATCAGTATCCCACTATGTATGTTTCATAAAGCCATCTTCGCTTTCATTTAGATGGGGTAAAGAGAAAAATGGAGTTTGTGAGGAAGCGGACAGTTTGGAGGCCATGGAGTTGGCAATGGATGCATGGGCAAACTGGATAGGTTCTAATGTCGATCCATTGAAAAAGAAAGTGTTTTTTGTTACCATGTCTCCTACTCATCTCTGGTAAGTAATTTAGAATCTTGAAGCGACAATTTCCACCAATTATAAATGAGTCTATCTGGATTATGTTTTTTCTCAAGTGCGTCAAACTAAAAAGTTTTGCTAAGAAGGGAAACAGGTTAAATCGGGCTAGATCAAACGTGCTGAAAGTTGTCCAAATATTTTTTAATGCGCACAACCTCCGAGATCGTTTTGACTAAATTGTCTACGTACTCGTAATTTAAAGCATTACACAAAGATGGAGAAAAAAGTTTTTTGCTAGGTCAGCATTGACTTGAACCGGCATGTTTCGACATGTGTTAAAAAGTTACAATCCGTCACCCAACCTATCCACTAGTTGGCAAAAACTATCACCCAATAATTTTGTTTGGTTTTTGAAATTCACAGGAGCCGGGAGTGGGAAGAAGGAACAGAAGGGAACTGTTATAATGAAAAGACTCCTATTGAAGATGAAAGATATTGGGGAAGTGGTTCAGATTTGGCAACAATGGGGATGGTGGATAAGGTGGTAAATAAGTTAAAGTCTAAAGTTAGTGTTATAAACATTACTCAGTTATCTGAGTACAGAAAAGATGGACACCCATCAATTTACAGAAAGTTTTGGGATAGTCGAACAGAGGAGCAATTGGCGAACCCTGCAAGTTATTCTGATTGCATACATTGGTGCTTGCCAGGGGTTCCTGACGTTTGGAATGAACTACTATTCCATTTTCTATGAATAGAAAGTTCATTATTTATCTTGTAACGGTTTTTGTTGTGTAGAAAATATATTGCATCCTGAGTTGGTTAATCGTACCAAATTTAAATGTAGCTTTCAGCAATGTTTTGAAACCCAGTTCGACCCGGCCGGTTCGACCGGTTGAACCGGATCCGGTCGAAAAAACAGGTAAAAACGAACCAGTTTTTAATTAATTAAGACCCAGTGTAAACCGGCGGGTTTTTAGAAATCCGGGTCAACCCGGTGGACAATAAATACTTGCCGGGTTCTTATCTTTTTTTTTTAATGTCACTTTTTCATTATAGGCCAAAGTGTATATTAATACCTCAAACTTGGTTAATCGGGTTTTTTACTGCCTCAAACTTTTAATGGTGTACTGTAATACCCTGAAGTTGTAAACTCGGTAATACTTGATCCTTGACTCGCTCATATGTTTCTCATGACTTATTAGTGCCATTTTTTTACGAAAGATAACTAAAGTTATGTTTTTCTACTTACTTATTTTTACATGTAGGAACTTAACATTTTTTTTGTGTGGGTAAAAGGAACTTTTATCCCGGTAAAATATATTACACCAAAAAAGCATTAAGTACAATGGAATGTGACTAAAGTATCACATTAACTTTAAGCATCGCTTGAACCACCACTAATTCAAATGACATGCCATTTGAACACTACCTAACAATTACATACCCAAGAACACCAATAGGAAAAAACCACCTAATAGCGCACAAACAACTTGGACTAATCATAATAAAATTAGGCAAATAAACTCTCAGGGAGATCCCACAACATGGCCATCTTAACTCCAGCCTTAGACTTCTTCAGCTTGCTAGACATAAGCTTAATACGAACCGCAGAAGTGATACAATCACAAATCTGTTGAACAGATCTCTTGGTCTTTTTAAACAACCTGTTGGTCCCTAGTAATTCGTTATTACTTATTATCTTAAGTAATAACTCTTTACTTCGACTCAAGCGTGTTGTTTTAACAATACATAAGAAGTATGAAAGATTAAAACAACAATACCAATATACTTTTCAACGTATAGACTTTTATTAGAATCAAATAAAGAATCTATAACCCACTTTGTTTGCGGAATAACAAAGTGGTTGAATGACAATGGGTTTTGATCTCCTCTACTTAAACGTCTAACCAAAGTTAAAGTCTAAGCTCCAATCTAAACATTCATATGCACCTTGGCTATATGGTTTAGTTGGTATCGAGAGAGAAAGGTTTTCCATAGTTTAAGCTCTCTTATTGGTTAACCTTTCTCTCCCAATGTACACTCCTTATATAGGCAGTGTAAATTAGGGTTTGCATTTTGCATGTTACAATGCATAGGTTTATCTAGTGGGTGGTTGATGCCCATGCTAGATAAACAGTACAAAGTACATATTAAACTATTCTAGAAAAGATAAAGGTTGTACTTATATATAAGTATACAAGCAACCTACTTTGACTTAAAGTTATCTTTTCCCGCCTAATGCAAACCATCAGAATACTGAAGAGTCTTCAGTATCCTAGAGGAGATCGACATCATTCAGTTTAGTATTGTCAAACCAAACTGAACTGAAATCCCTTCTTCAGTCCTTATTCTTCAGCAACTAGACCGCCTAGTATTTGAAGCGAAGACTTCTTTGTCTTCTAAGTTCACTGGAAGGGGAGTGCTGAACTTTCTTCAACTTTAAAGTCTTCAGTAGGAACTTTGTTCCTCTGGTCATCCTTCAGCAGACTGGCCTTACTGCTGAGCATGAAACACTTAGGGGGATTTCATATTCAAATCCTAGAGTTGCTTCAGGGTCAGTAAATACTGACCCAACAATCTCCCCCTATTTGGATATACAAATAGCCTAAGTCTAATGTCAGTAGTGTTGGTCTCTTGTAATTCGATATTACTTATTATCTTAAGTAATAACTATTACTTTGACTCAAGTGTGTTGTTTTAACATAAGATAAGAACTATGAAAGATTAAAACAACAATACCAATATACTTTTCAACGTATAGACTTTTATTAGAATCAAATAAAGAATCTATAACCCACTTTGCTTGCGAAATAACAAAGTGGTTGAATGACAATGGGGTTTGATCTCCTCTACTTAAACGTTTAACCAAAGTTAAACTCTAAGCTCCAATCTAAACGTTCATATGCAACTTTGGCTATATGGTTTAGTTGGTATCGAGAGAGAAAGGTTTTCCAGAGTTTAAGCTCTTGTATTGGTTACCTTTCTCTCTTGATGTACACTCCTTTATATAGGCAGTGTAAATTAGGGTTTGCATATTGCATGTACCAATGCATCAGTTTATCCAGTGGGTGGTTGATGCCCATGCTGGATAAACAGTACAAAGTACTTAATAAACTATTTAAGAAAAGATAAAGGTTATACTTATATCTAAGTATACAAGCAACCAATTTTGACTTAAAGTTATCTTTTCCTACCTAATGCAAACCATCAGAATACTGAAGAGTCTTCAGTATCCTAGAGGAGATCGACATCATTCAGTTTGGTATTGTCAAGCCAAATTGAACTGAAAGCCCTTCTTCAGTCCTTGTTCTTCAGCAACTAGACCGCCTAGTATTTGAAGTGAAGACTCCTTTGTCTTCTAAGATCACTGGAAGAGGAGTGCTGAACTTTCTTCAGCTTTAAAGTCTTCAGTAGGAACTTTGTTCCTCTGGTCATCCATCAGCAGACTGGCCTTACTACTGAGCATGAAACACTTAGGGGGATTTTATATTCAAATCCTGGTCACTCATGCTGTGTGTTCTTAGGTGAAGTCTGTGTGGTCACCCATACAGTGTGTTATTGGGTGAAGTCTGTGTGGTCTGTTCTGGGGTTAAACTAAAATGGCCATGGAAGTTGATATGATATGATGGAAGCTGATGTGATATGATGGTATGTGATATGATATGCTTGCATGTTTAGGTAGTAGTACTTGTTGTCCATAATAATAAATGATTTGTTTTGATGTTGAGCACAACTTTTGGAACTATTTGTGTAGTTAACCTATGACTCTCACCATTTATGTTGACATGTCTTAGCATCATTTTCAGGTGAATATCGAGGTGGTTTAGAAGTTAAGAGTTGCTAGAGAGACTTTAGGATTTGCTGCTGGAGTCCATCTTCTTACTTGCTTTTGCTTTAGACTTTTCTGCATACTTGTGTACAATACTGTGATATTTGCACTGTCTGTGTATAGTTTTGGCATTTTATTTCAATACAAAATTCCTTTTTGTTTTGTTGAGGTATTGTCATGACACTCTGTTGTCATTGTCTTTACTTTTCATTTAGTATATTCTCTATAGTGATGCCATTATGCTATGATGATACTTATGAAGTTACACCTCACGTTTCTGCAAAGGTGGGGTGTTACAGTAATATCCCAGATTAGCTTCCGATGCCGTATGGTAAAAATGGGGGTGTTACAAATTGGCATTAGAGCCTACGGTTATAGAGAATAAAGAATTTTCTTATACTATAACTTAGATTTTTAAATTTCTAGATCATCAGCCATCATCAGCACTAGTGTAAGATTTTTATCCCTTTAGTAGCATATCTTATGTTATTATATTATAAAAACCACAAGGATGTCTACCTCTACGTATATTATCGCCTCTGATGATGACGAAAGAGAAATCCTTTATGTTCACACCATCTCCCACAGATGTGCGTGTTCCTACTTGTTATCTTGGATTCACTAAGAACACGGGTTTATGATCCGGAGGTCGGGGAGGATAGAAGTGTTGTTTAGCCATTTTAGTGAGAGAAACAAGAGAGAATAAAAGTGTGTTTTATTCTAGAGAGAGAAAGGTAAGACAAGAAATGAAAAGCCTCACCCCTCCATGGAAGTATGGAGGGGTTTATATAGCTCGGGACTTGGACTTTACATATGACAATATCAGTCCCTGCAAGTCCCGGCTATGAAACTAATGTAATTCCGTTAGTCGCACACATTTTAAGGCTAACACTACTTTATCATTTAATAAGGACCCTAAAGTGAAAGAATATTGCACGTCAAAATGAAATGATAAATAGTACGTCTTCACCTACGTCACGATTTCTTCTTCACCTGCAAGTCCCGGAATGTCCATGTTTGCACTTTGTTTGCTGAATAACAAAGTGGTTTAATGACAATGGGTTTTGATCTCCTTTACTGAAACGTCTAACCAAAGTTAAAGTCTAAGCTCCAATCTAAACGTTCATATGCATCTTGGCTATATGGTTTAGTTGGTATCGAGAGAGAAAGGTTTTAAGCTCTTGTATTGGTTAACCCTTTCTCTCCCAATGTACACTTCTTATATAGGCAGTGTAAACTAGGGTTTGCATTTTGCATGTTTCAATGCATGGGTTTATCCAGTGGGTGGTTGATGCCCATGCTGGATAAACAGTACAAAGTACATATTAAACTACTCTAGAAAAGATAAAGGTTGTACTTATATCTAAGTATACAAGCAACCAACTTTGACTTAAAGTTATTTTCCCGCCTAATGCAAACCATCAGAATACTGAAGAGTCTTCAGTATCCTAGAGGAGATCGTCATCATTCAGTTTGGTATTGTCAAACCAAACTGAACTGAAAGCCCTTCTTCAGTCCTTGTTCTTCAGCAACTAGACTGCCTAGTATTTGAAGCGAAGACTCCTTTGTCTTCTAAGTTAACTGGAAGGGGAGTACTGAACTTTCTTCAACTATAAAGTCTTCAGTAGGAACTTAGTTCCCCTGGTCATCCTTCAGTGGACTGGCCTTACTGCTGAGCATGAAACACTTAGGGGGATTTTATATTCAAATCCTAAATTTACTTTAGGGTTAGTAAATACTGACCCAACACTCTCCCCCTATTTGGATATACAAATAGTCTAAGTCTAATGTCAGTTGTAAGTGAGCATAACAACTTCTTCTTACTTGCACTGAACAATTAATAACATATAAACATCTGATAATCATTCATTCATGAAACATTACAAATTACAACAAAAATATTGCAAATGATTATTCAATTCTCCTTAGGCCTAAGTTCTTCAATTATGGAAGTCTGAGTTAATGGATATGAGTTTCTGTGGTCCAATATAGCAAGCAAGCACATGCTGAAGGTTTTAGCAGCATCAGTATGTCCTGGACCACCATGAAGAGAGTAAAAGATCCTTTGAACATTCGAGAGAAGTTCATTGTTCATTTCATCAAGATCACTTATGCCCACAAAGTTTTGATGTTCTTGATGATTGAACATAATCATTCCTAGTTCTGGTTCGTCCAGTACATGACAAGGGAGATGATTTTGAAACTGAACAAAGCCTTTGTATTTCTTTGTAGTGACAAAGATGTCACTGATAGGTATGAAAACACCCATCCTTTTACCACTTAATTCTGACTAAAACAAGACCAAAACACGTATTTAATATCATTTGTTTGGAATTATGCGTGGCTTTTGTGTTTATTGTGTTTTCAGAGTCAACCGGGAGAATATTGAAGAAAACATGGAATTGCACGGGTTTTATCGAAGAAAAAGACTCAAGACGAAGTCTATTGTCCAAGAGATGCAAAAGATTTGAAGTCATTGTGCCTATTTGAAGATTTATCGAAGAATAGAGCCAAAGATGGAAGATTCATATATGTCGAAGAACTCGAGTCTATTAAACAAAAGATTATAAGACGAGTTGGAATTATTCACCGACACTTCTAAAAATCCAAAGTCGAAAACGGTTATTTAAAAGAAGCGTGAAGACTAAGGAAGCAAGAAGAAAAGAAGCCCGATACTGAAGCCCATTCACAAGCCCATACAAACGCCTATATAAAGGCCTTACCTCACAAATTTTCACACACTTAGTTTTAGCTAGTCTTTAGTTTTTCATTTTCCTCTAGTTTTAGAGAGAGAAAGTTCCATACTTTCTCTCACTAAACTTTTCCCTTGATTTCATCTTTTAAATTTAAGCTTTCTTGTACTTTTGATTTCATTAATTTTAATCAAGTTTATGCTTTTAAGTTCTTTAAGCTTTTCCTACTTTTCTTGATTTGTCAAAATCCTTGATCCGATTGTTGAAATCCATACGGTTTGGATTTTGGATGTGTTCGTGAATAGAGTTTGATCTTTCTAGTTTCTTTTTAAGCTCTACGTGAATAAGCCATAAGTTCTCCATGCTTATTGGCTTATTGCTTGTTAAAGCTTATTGTTTTCGGATTACTTTATAGTTTTAATCATTCAAAAGTTTTGTTTATTAAATTTAAAGTTTCTTGTTTTCAAAAGTGGTTAAATTTAAGCGTTTTGAGTTATTTAAGTTTCGGATTGCATAGCTTATTGTAAGTGCTTATTGAGATTTTAAGTTACCACCATTTTCGGAACATACTTGCTTCCATCGCAAAAGTAGGGTTTTGACATATTCCGACGGATCATCATTGGCTTGGTATCGCAATAACCCAAAAAGGGGTTTTACTTTGCGATAGGGTGTAAGTCCCCCTATTCCGATCTGGGATTGCGATCGCATATTGCGATTTGCACATTCCGACGGGTTTAGGTCCCTTTTCTAGTCGAAACTCTGGCCAATTTTCGTTTTCCACATTCCGATAGGCAGTCATTGCGACAGCTTGTTTTTGAACATTCCGATAGTACCAAACATGGACATTCCGATGGTAGTTATGATTACATTCCGATGCTTTTGATTTTCTTATATTCCGATAGAAATAATTTTAGTGTATTCCGATAGAACAAGTTTTTAAGCATTAATTCAATTAAGTTTTCAAAATAATTTTCTAATCTTTTCTTTACTTTTTCAAACATTTAAGTCTTCCTTGTCAATTTAGTTTAATCTTTCAAAGCTTTAATTTACTCAACGTCATTTACATTTAAGTATTATTAGTTTAATAAAAGGCAAACAAAACAACTCCTTTCTATAACCAAGAACAAATCATTCCACTTAAAGCCGAGATCAATTCGAGAGGACTGAGAGAGAATAGAATCCATACAAAAAGCCTTGTATCAAATGGCGCCGTTGCCGGCTCCTCTCGTTAAGATCAAAAGTTTTTTGTGAGAAATTGGATTTTGGGATCCGTTCCCTGTGAACGTTACTTTTTCACAAAAATTTTCAAAAACCCTAAAAATTATAAAATCTTCAAAAATACAAAAAAATAGAAAAACCATAAAAAACCAAAAAATATTTTGCTTTGTTTTTCTCTTGTTAGTTCTTTTGCAGGTGTATGCGCACTCGATCCACGTCTTATCAAGAGCCCGAGCCTCTCGATCACTTAGACATGGCCGGTGTACCACCTCCAAACAATAATAACAACAACAACCCACCTTTCAACAACATGAACAATAACAACCACAATGAGCCCCTTCCGGATAATCGCCCGATGATTGAATTGCTGCAAGCTCATGTAGATGGCAACACTGACCCAATTGTTATACCACCAATTGCCGCCAACAATTTCGAGCTAAAATCAGGCTTTATCCAGATGGTGTTAGCCTCAAAATATTGAGCCAAACAAGAATGCTCGGTCATATGTTTATTATGTATCGTATTTTAGAACGTTGTAATAGGTAGTATATTAGTCGTGTTATTACGGGCTTAACTTTAAGCTAAGGTTCATTAATAAGTAACCAAAGCCCAAAAGGAAAGCCCGGCCCAAACCATATAGTCCATAAAGAAGCCCGCATGTGGGTGGACTATATATACCCTTCCTAGCATGTTAGGAAGGGTGTTGGTTCATTTGTATTCTCACTTCTCAATCTAACATTCACCTAGTTCCAACCATTTTCTCTCTACTTTCTCTCACTACTTTCTCTCTCTATAATTCTTCTCATATCTACCTTTCTTTCTTTAATTCGTGATTATATAACATCATATACAAGGGACAACAATTGGTATCAATCGCCATGGAGTAGTTTTGTGATTGGTTGTTGTGTTTTCATATGATCCGTTTGATTTGATCCATATTTCTTCCACGAATTCAAGATTTTTCTTGTTTTTTAGTGTTTTTCTATTCGTATACCTTCTTGATTCGTGCCATTGTGACTTGGATATCTTGGTTTTTGGTTAAAAACACAAACTTTCTTGGATCAAACGTTCAAAAATCCTTGGTTTTTCATCTTTCCGAAATTCTAGCAAAGGTACCCATCGGAAAGTACAAAAGAGGGTTTGATCGCAATAACCAACTGGTTCCACTTTGCGATCTAAGGATTCCGATACCTTATTCCGATCTGGACATTCCGATCGTACATTGCGATCTGGGATTCCGACGGTTTCAAGGGACTTTTGAGTCGTTACTCTGCCAAATTTGTTTTAGACACATTCCGATCTGGACATTCCGATCTGAACATTGCGATCTGGGTTTACGACAGTACATTGCGATCTGGGATTCCGACAGTGCATTGCGATCTAAGCCACATTCCGATGGACATTCCGATGGACATTCCGAT
Source organism: Glebionis coronaria (assembly GCA_025667525.1). Lineage (NCBI taxonomy): Eukaryota > Viridiplantae > Streptophyta > Magnoliopsida > Asterales > Asteraceae > Glebionis > Glebionis coronaria. The sequence continues at coordinate 268,324,044 of CM046876.1, forward strand.
GGCACATTCCGATGGCACATTCCGATGACATGTTTAGCTAAATTTTGTTCGAGTATTTTTTTGACTTAGCCACCATCTAGACTAGTTTCGTAATATCGTTTACACGAAAAAAAAAAAAAAGAGTTTTTTGGCGGGAAAACCATTTTAAAATTTATTTTTTCCTAGACCATTTTTAGGCCATTTATGCTTCAATTTCAAATTTTGGCGATGCGAAAATTTTTTTGACCAAAAATTCAAATTTTCGGACCAAAATTCAAATTTTTAGGTTTTATTTTTGTCAAAAAATTTTCATTTTTCAAAATTTTTCCCTATTAGTTTTTGGCTATTTCGGACTTGATTTCAAAATTTGGTAAGACAAAATTTTCTGTTTACCGTTTTGTCGGACTGAGGAATTTATTGTCGGACTGAGAAAAAATCGGAATTTTTCGGAATTTCAACAACAACATAATCACAACAAATCTACTTAAGATCCAATTTCACTTCATCAACTGAGACACCATCATCTTGGAAATGAGCAATGCGTGTTCAGACAGAGAAGAACGAGAGATGCAACTACAAGAACAAGTCCTTAAACAGCGTTGTATGCAAGCTTTCAGTGATCTTAAAACGAATCTAAAACGTCTGGAAAGAGAGACCTTCTCGTACAATCCTTTGTATATGCGTGCTTTTCATTCCTTTTTCGGAAATGATCATCGCACGTTCACTTATGACTTAAGAGACCACTTGAAGAATCTTGAGAATGAATTACTCAACAAAAACCTTCATGAGACAAATTCCAAGAATGCCTTCAAAAAACTCAGAACATCGTTTCAACCATTCTTTGCTTCACAGCTATTCAAGAATCCTAATTTTGAGTCAGAAGTTCGAGATGCAAATCAACACTTCAAAGACTACACTACAATGGAAGCAAAATCATTCAGAGATTTGATATTTGGAAACATGGAATCAATTGAAAGGCTTTTGGATGAACGCCTACTTCATGCAAAAGACATGATCAAGAAGATGAATGACACAAGGCTGAAAATGCAAGAGTGCACGGTGGCAAAGATTCATGTCGTGGATACGAGTCCAGTCTCAACTGTAAGTAACAAGACAATATCGAATAATGCAACTGACAGCTGCAGAACAGGGAAAACAACGCATGGTGAGCAGAATGAACATAACAGCTCAGGGACAGACAACAGCAGCTCTGACAAACAACACATCGACTCTGAGAATGTCATCAGCAATACACCTTCCTATGATAATGGTCCTGTTTACGATTCTGAGCCATTGGAAGAGGTACACAATGCTGAATTTAATGTGTTTGCCAATGCCAATACGCATGAGCATAGTGATCAAACAACAAACCTTATTGACACATGTATGACGGAAAAGGTTGATAGCAATACCACACCCGATTCATCAGACATGTGCAATAATGAGTTTGAGGATGATCAACATGCAAATGAGTATGATGATGAGGAGCGTGTCGCGCTTGCTAATTTAATTGCTAATTTACAAAAAGATGTCAATGAAACTAGAAAGAGTCAAAAGCAATTAAAAAAGGCAAACGCAGCGCTCACTCAAAACTTTGAAGAATGCAAAGCCGCTCTAATTAAATCTAATGAGACCCTTGAAAGTAATAGGGCTGAGCTTCTCCAGAAAACCAAAGAGCTTGAGGGGTACAAGGGAAGTGCGTTAAAAAGTCAAAAGGACGATTTTGAAAACAAATATAATACAACTCTTGAGTTATTAGCTAAAGAGAAGCGTCAATATAATATTTTCTTAATGGATGAACGTCAAAAAACGTACCTTGCCAATACCAAAGTTAATGAACTGGAACAAAAGCTCTCTATGACCACTACTGATTCTGCTAAAATTCTAGAGGATAAGAAACAAGAGGTAGATGCGTTAAAACAAGACTTCAAAAGTAGATATGATAAAGAAACTGAAAAGGTAACGAAATTAGAAGCACAAGTCGAATTTTTGAAGAACGTTGTTTATAAAACGCATGATTCTATTCAATCTGTGAGAATGCTGGCACCTCCTTTGATGTTTAAGGGTCAAGCTAGCTTTGCAAGTCCTGAGTACCTTGCCAAAGCTCAAGCTGCGAACCCGCATCTTTATCTTGATGAGACTGAAAGGACAGATCTTGATTGCATGCCTGTTAGTGCCAATAGTGAAGAGACTGCCCTTTGGGATGCTGAGAGTCAACCACTTGTTAATAAGGAGTTTGTGAAACCATATAATTATGCTTATGAGAATAGTCTGTATGGCCTTTTCAATAAACAAACTCAGAAAACTCGTGAGGAAGTGTTCCTTGAATGCAAACAAAAGAGAATTCAATGGAAGAAAGCATTTGCCCCTAAGAAATCTAATGTTTACAAATACATAAACTACCTCCCTCTAGATGAATCTAAAAGCAAGAGTAGGAAAACATTAGGTATTCTTAAACACCACATTGATAATGTTAAATCTATTGTTGAAAGAGACTGGGCCAAACGTGAAAATGCTGAGTGGACACGTCCGATTCCTCAAGATATTACCTTGCTTGTGAAAGAACTCTTAATTCCTAACACGACGTTGATTAAAGAAACTGTTCTTCAACTTGAGGAGTTCATTCGGACTGAAATGTTTGATGATTTAAAATACGTTGAATCTCTTGAGAAACACATTGATGATCTTCAAATGGAGAAGTCTGATTTTTCAGATGAATATGATTTACTCTTGCAAGAATGCGTTTCTAAAGATGTTATGTGTGCTTATTTTACATCTTGTGCTGATATTGATGAATATTCTGAAGTTGCATGCCAATATCTTGATAAGATCAAAGAATGTGAACGTCTTGAAATTGAGCTTTCGAAACGTAAAGAAAATGTTGACAAAAAGGCTTTTGAGTTACTTCAACACAAAACTGATTTCCTTCAAAAACATTGTCATTCACTTGAACTTGCTCTGCAAAAAGAAGTTGGTAGTTTTCCACATGATAATAAATTGCAAGAAAAACTTTCCCAAACATTTCGAGAAATGAATGAACAGAATTTGGAAATTAAAGGGTTGAAAGCTCAATTACAAGACAGGGACAGAGCAATAGCAGAGTTGCAGAAACTCGTTGCTAAAATGGGTGGGAAAATCGTGGAACCTAGCATTAAGAAACCTGTTGTTCGACAACCCAATGCCTACAAGGATCCAAAGCTGTCTATCTTAGGAAAACCGACTCCGTTCTCCAATTCTTCTCATATGAAATCTAGGTTACCCCCTAAGACTGATGTGCAACCAAGTGTTCCAAAACCATCCATATCACCCTATGTTCCTCCATTTAGAAAGCACACTGTTGCTAAACCCAACCATGTGAATGCACCTAGCGCTTCTAGGACTCCTCCAAAACGTGTGACATTCACGTCCACAAAGGAATCTGTAGGTTCAAATGACCTCGTTCATACCCACAACCTAGAGGATGCGAAACAAAAAGGGAAGATTCAGAAAGACAAACCAGTGTATGAAAAACCTAGTTCACCAAATCCCGCTAGAGTTCCACACACTCCTAATGGTAGTCAACCAAAACCTAGGATCCCTCTTCAGCAATCTAGGAATTGGAAACCATCCATGAATAGTCGTGTTTCAAACACTACGCCTGAACGATTTGGAAAACAAAGGAATACAAGTACTTTCGTGAATCCAAAATTCCCTGTATGTCCCACTTGCAAAAAGGGCATTCACAATGGAAATCATGACCATTGCATTTTGCAATACCTCTATGAGGTCAAATCTTGTTCCTTTGAACGGAGATCGAATACAGAATCCCATAAGACAACAAGGAGATACAAACCCATCGAAAAGAAAAGCAACCACACCAAATCTGAAACGTGGATTCAAAAAGGACATAGTTTCTCTCCAAAGAAGTCTTCCGCTGTGCAAGAGAAAGCTACTCCTAAATCTAGTCTTCAGTGGAAACCAACGGGTCGGATCTTCACAGAAGTTGGTCTTAAGTGGATTCCAATAGAGAAGAGTGATGACACCTGCACCAGTACTAATGCTACTGTTCTACACGCTGAAAAGGAATTTGTTACTCCTAATTCTAGTATTTGTGCAAACTCTTCTTCTGTGATTGCAGGTACAACAGCGGATTCTGAACCCACTTCTCCTTCTTCAAAGGGTTCCAATTATGTATATTCGATATCACCTTCTTCTGCTGTACAAAAGTCTATTTTGGATTATTTTCGAAAAACTTGAGAAAACAAAAATAAAATAAAAAATAATAATAATAATAAAACGTAAATATCCATAGAAAAACAAATTAAAAAATGGAAAAACTTTCAAAATACCAAAAATATTCCTCTCGACATGTCTTTCAGTATCGATAATATGGACGTACCTAGAAATGTCGCTCAATAACGACACGGGTGTGTACATAAAGCTCGAATGAAAGTTGTAAATATTTTTCAAAACATGTCATTTCTTCTTTTAATAAAGGAAATTGTCTATTTTGGACAAATATTTCCAAACAACGGGTAGAGCAATCTATCACGGGTTGAGCTTGTCACAAAACATTCAACGTTTTGAGCTCAACACAATGGCTTGTAATCACTTTCAGATTGCAACCCGGATCGATATTCACGGGGGAGTGTACGATTTAGTACCCTTACCCACAGCAAAAGAAGAGAAATCTTCTTACACTTGAGTGGATTCGTCAAGACATTCAAAGTCTATGAACTCAAGTTTATGCTTCAGAAAAACCTCTTCGACAAAAAGAAATAGGATTTTTCAAAAAGCATTGAACACAATTTTTTCAAGAATTTCTCAATGATTATTCAAAACCTTTCAAAAATTGTGTGTTCAACAACTCCCATCCTCAAAAAGCGAAATGTGGATCATATCCTCACAATGACAATTCAATTGGATCAATTTTTGAGGGGGAGTATTTTAACTTCATGCAAAAGATTAACACATCTTTCTCCCAGAGATTTCAAGACTATTTTTTTTCAAAATATATTTTAATCAAATTTGGTATCTCTAATATCAAAAGATTTTATATATTAGAGATAGGGGGAGAAAATGTGATTAAAATGTGATCTAATATAAGACTCAAGCACTTTAACTCTTACCTACATGTGCGAAACACTTTCGATTATCGATGCACATGTGAAGGGGGAGTTTTTCTGAAACGACAAAACTAGCAAGGTGTTAAATGTTTTTCACACACTTTGTTAGAATTCAAAGTGGTTTTCATGGTTACGATCAAATACCCACAACATCTTTAATTCACGACGTTATTGGTGTCAAAAGGGTGGTTAGGTTTAAGTCCTATGGTCCAACCAGAACCGGAGGGATCTTCCCAGGGACAATCCAATAGATTATTAGAAGTCCTTAGGAAAGATGGAGTAGAATGTGAACGTAGCTGAATGCCGACTAAGTACTGATGATAGCACTGGAACAATCACAACAAGGTGCTATTAATGATGTCTTGGTAAGCATTGAAGGGGTTGAAGAATGAAAAAAGAAATGTAAGGATAAAGGGTCTAAAGAAAGAAGCCCTCCATACAACTTAGGCAGAAACCGGGTCAACTCATCATGAAGACAAACTCATCATGGACCCAGTGATGTGAAGCACAACCCTTTCCTAGCTACTCAGGCTTCTCTCAAAAGAAGTTTGTTTTATTGTCACGGAGATCAACACGACTTCTATTGACTTTCTCATTCCGAGATAGTTGATATTGAATAGGTGGCATCTGCTCCAGCCTCCGACCACTAAAAGTGCACAAATCGAGTCTAGAGCCAAGAGATCAATCAAATCTCGTTAGGACACACGGATGAAGATCAAGAGAGTCCTACGCTATATCCTTGTGATATTGCTAGAACACTCAGAGTGATACTACTTAGTATTCACAATGATGAGTGGAAATCCTTCCAGTGTTAACATCAAACAGCACTGCGGTAGGTCATATGCAAGATTCTTTATGAATTGAACATGTGCAAAACTGAAAAGCAACAGTGGTTTGATTCTGAATTGATTCAAACTCGTTTCAGGTTTCTACGCAATATCTTTATGGTCTTGCCAGAACATTCAGAGTGATATTCATTAATATTCACAGTGACGAATGGAAATCCTTCTAGCGTCAACCTCAAACAGCGCTACGGTAGGTAACTTGCGAGATTCTTATGAATCAAGCTTGTGTCAACTGGAAAGCAACAATGGTAAGATTCTTAATGAATCAAACTTGTTCCAGGAATTTGAATTGACGACTTTATTCAAGCGGATATTTATCCAATTGATTCACTCTTTATGTTCGTAGTCTTGCTTTGAGACGGTCGAGTAAAGAGAACGGCTAGTACAGTCGCGAAACCCTGTCAAGGAGATTCTTAATTGAATCTACCTGATCACAGGTACGATATTTAATATCGTATAACGGTCTTCACCGACCGGAGGTAAAACGCTACCGATTTAGGACGAATGTCAAAGCCATTCTGTCCGTGTCTACGTTTTGTCTCGAGAAGGTGGCGTCACGGTGTACTCAGCAAAGTCAATGATTCAGAAACCACATACTCATGCCTAAAGACATATTCAACAATTATTAGTGTGAGCATGTGGATGAAGACACAAGATCACAAGATGGCAAAGACAAGTCAAGGATGATTTGAAGATCTCAAGCTTAAAGACAAAGTCGAAAGACAACGACAAAGGCTCAAAGATCACAGCATGAAGGAACAAGACTACGATTACACGTTCAAGACTCATTTATGGCAAGATTAGTAAGCTCTACAATTTCCTAAATGACTAAGGTTTATGACCTCTCATTGGGGGAGATTGTTAGCCTCAAAATATTGAGCCAAACAAGAATGCTCGGTCATATGTTTATTATGTATCGTATTTTAGAACGTTGTAATAGGTAGTATATTAGTCGTGTTATTACGGGCTTAACTTTAAGCTAAGGTTCATTAATAAGTAACCAAAGCCCAAAAGGAAAGCCCGGCCCAAACCATATAGTCCATAAAGAAGCCCGCATGTGGGTGGACTATATATACCCTTCCTAGCATGTTAGGAAGGGTGTTGGTTCATTTGTATTCTCACTTCTCAATCTAACATTCACCTAGTTCCAACCATTTTCTCTCTACTTACTCTCACTACTTTCTCTCTCTATAATTCTTCTCATATCTACCTTTCTTTCTTTAATTCGTGATTATATAACATCATATATAAGGGACAACAGATGGTCTCCGCTCAACCATTCTTGGGACGTACCATTGATGATCCACACGACCACATCAAGAGATTCTTGCAAATCACCAACACGGTCAAATTCAATGGTGTTCCACAAGAGGTTATCAGGTTACAACTTTTTCCCTTTTCTTTAGAGGGACAAGCCCGGCATTGGCTTGCTAAGGAACCACCACAAGGTATTCTCTCGTGGAAGGATTTGGAAACAAAGTTTATCAATTACTTTTTTCCACCCTCTCGTACTACCGCTTTGCGGAATGAGATCATAAATTTTGAACAAAAGTACGATGAGTCGTTCAGTGAATCTTGGGATCGCTTTAAAGATCTTTTAAGAAAATGCCCACAACATGGTTTTACCAAAGGACATCAAATTAATACTTTTTACAATGGTTTAAGTATGAGTGACCAAGATTCACTGAACAGTGCCTCGGGGGGTAATCTATTGGCTAAGACTTCCAATGCTTCTTGGGATATCATTGAGAACAAATCTCGTGTGCAAACCAAGAGTGTTCGGACCAATGTCGCTAGTGCTAGCACTAATGACAGCGACAAGCGATTGGACAAAATCACTACGCTTCTTGAATCGCTTGTCACCCATACCGTCAGCAACAACAACAGCAACAACGCTAAAAACGCTCAAGTTAACGTTGTCAGCCAACCTTGTGAGATATGCGGTGGTCCTCACTCTTACACTACTTGTACTGCCACCCAAGACTACCCTGCTGAGAATGTGAATGCGGCATATGGCACCTATCCTCAACCCGCCTATCAAGCTAGACCTCAAGGTGACCGTAATTTTCTTAGCTACCGTTCTAACAATTATCTTTCCCCACCTGGTTTTACTCCTAACAGCCAAAACCAACAACAAAACCTCAACCGACCTCCTCAACAACAACAACAATCTCGTACACCATACATCCCACCTCACAAACAGCAACAAGCACCTCAATGAAACAACCAAGTTTACCAGCAACCTGCTTATCAACCACCCGCATACACTGCTCCTTCCAACCAAACCCCCGCATCACATCAAGACATTGGAACCTACATGAGGACTAACGATGTGATCGTGGATAATCTCCAACAGGAAGTGCGCAACTTGAAAGCAGACCTGATGAAACAAGGGAATGATCTGAGAGCTGATATGAAGAACACTATGGATAGTCAGACGAATGACTTGAGGAACATGATGGCTAGTTTCTTCCAAGGTAATCAACCCTCTTCTTCGGGTACTCTTCCGAGTAACACCGTTGCGAATCCAAGAGGGGAGATGAAAGCAATCACTACTCGAAGTGGTAAAGGTACCAAGGAACCCGAGCTTCCTATACCTCCACCAGTGGTTGTGACTAAGGAGAACGAGTCACCTGCTCCTATTCCTCACCCTTCTCCTTCCCCAATTTCTCCACCTCTTCCTTCTACCCCTCCTCCACCCAAGGATGTGAGTGATCCTATTCTTCCAAAGCCTTCCTCTTCTTCCAATATACCTTATCCATCTAGGTTGAGGAAAGAGAAGCTCAAAAGCAAGGACGATATTCAAGTTTCGAACTTCCTTAAAATGTTCAAACAACTGAATTTCAATATCTCCTTCGCTGAGGCTCTCGCTCACATGCCTAAATATGCAAAAATGTTTAAAGATCTTCTGAGCGACAAGGAAAAGCTCCTCGATATTGCCAACACCCAACTTAATGAGAATTGCTCTGCAGTGCTCTTAAGGAAATTGCCAACCAAGCTTGGTGATCCGCGTCGTTTTCTTATCCCTTGCAATTTCCCGGGAGTAGAGAATTGCATGGCCCTAGCCGATCTAGGTGCCAGTATTTATCTCATGCCTCTAAGTGTTTGGAAGCAATTATCTCTCCCAGAGCTAGTCCCCACCAAAATGACTTTGGAATTGGCTAACCGTACAGTTGCTTATCCAGTGGGGATAGCCGAAGACGTCATTGTAGGAGTCGACAAATTCACCTTTCCTGCTGATTTTGTTGTCGTCGACTACGAGATGGACCCCCGTGTGCCACTTATTGTTGGTCGTCCATTCTTGAGGACCGGTCGCACTCTCATCGATGTTGAAGCCGGTGAGCTTATCATGAGAGTGGGTGACGATAAAGTAGTCTTCAACATGGGAAAGTTGTCTAAACAACCTTATTCATACGAGAGTGTTAATTGTATTGACGTTCTTGATGAGGCTTGTGAAGAACACTTCAAAGATGCTTGTAAAAGTATTCCTACTTCTCTTCCCAATGTTGAGACCGTTTCCTCTATCGACTCATCACTATCTCTATTTGGAGAAAGTGATTTCCTTTGGAAAGATTTGGAAGCCACCATGGGAGATGTGAATTTAAACAATGACGATTCTACTACCAATTGGGATGAAGATCTCCGCCTCATTGAAAACCTTCTCAAAGAAGACAATCCTTCGCCTCCATCTCCCACGGTCATTGCTATCGATACTCCGACTTCGCATACGCCTCCCGTCGACAATCCTCCGGATTTAGAACTTAAGGAGTTGCCGCCCCATATCGAGTATGTGTTCCTCGACGAAAAGAAGAAGTCGCCAGTCATCATTGCGAAGGATTTGAAAGATGAAGAGAAGACTCGCCTCATAGCCGTGTTGAAAGCTCATAAGAAGGCTATTGCTTGGAAAATTTCGGATATTCGTGGAATTGATCCTCACTTCTGCACACACAAAATTCTCATGGAGGAAGACTTTAAGCCCACAATTCAAAGCCAACGAAGGGTGAATCCAAAAATCCATGAAGTCATCAAAACAGAGGTTCTCAAACTTCTTGACGCGGGTATGATTTACCCTATTTTGGATTCACCATGGGTTAGTCCAATCCATTGCGTGCCCAAGAAGGTCGGAATAACCGTTGTTCCCAATGAACACAACAAGTTGATTTCCACTCGTCTCGTTACTGGGTGGAGAGTTTGTATAGACTACCGCAAACTCAATGATGCCACGAGAAAGGATCATTTCCCTCTACCTTTTATGGACCAAATGCTTGAACGATTAGTGGGTAATGAATATTACTGCTTTCTTGATGGTTTCTCGGGTTATTTCCAAATACCCATCGATCCCCAAGATCAAGAGAAGACGACATTCACTTGTCCCTATGGCACATTTGCTTACAAAAGAATGCCTTTTGGCTTATGTAATGCGCCCGGGACTTTCCAAAGGTGCATGTTAGCTATCTTCCATGACATGGTTGAACAAACTATGGAAGTCTTCATGGATGATTTCTCGGTCTTCGGGGATTCTTTCTCTTCTTGCCTTGCCAATTTGGAACGTATGCTCAAGCGGTGCGAAGACACTCGCTTAGTTCTGAATTGGGAAAAATGCCATTTTATGGTAAAAGAAGGCATCGTGCTGGGACACAAGATTTCCAAAGCCGGTCTTGAAGTAGACCGTGCTAAAGTCGATGTTATCGCCAAGTTGCCTCCACCTTCAACCGTGAAGGGTGTGAGAAGTTTTCTGGGTCATGCGGGCTTCTACCGTCGATTCATCAAAGATTTTTCTCAAATCGCTCGCCCGATGACCCACCTCTTGGAAAAAGATACTCCTTTTATCTTCTCCAAAGAGTGTCTTGAAGCCTTCAACTCGCTTAAGGATAAGCTAACTAAGGCACCCGTCTTGGTTACCCCTAATTGGGAGCTTCCCTTTGAATTGATGTGCGATGCTAGTGATTTTGCTATTGGAGCGGTTCTGGGACAAAGAGTGAACAAACACTTCCAACCAATCCATTACGCTAGCAAGACAATGACGGGGGCACAATTGCATTATACGACAACCGAAAAAGAGCTTTTAGCTGTTGTCTATGCTTTTGAAAAATTCCGCCCCTATCTTGTCCTTTCTACAACAATTGTGTATACCGATCATTCCGCGTTGAAGTACTTGTTGACAAAGCAAGATTCCAAACCAAGACTTCTTCGCTGGGTTTTGCTGCTCCAGGAATTTAAAATCGAAATTCACGATAAAAAAAGGAGCTGAAAACCTAGCCGCGGATCATCTTAGCCGACTTGAGGATCCTTACCAAGGGGATCATCCGAACAAAGAAATCAATGATTCTTTTCCCTTGGAGACCTTAATGTCTATAAATTCGAATTCTAATGAAACCCCGTGGTTTGCGGACTTTGCAAACTACTTGGCGGGTGGAATTCTCAAGGAAGGGTTGACGTCCCAACAAAAGAAAAAGTTCTTCACCGACATTAAGACTTACTTTTGGGACGACCCTTACCTATTCAAACAATGTGCCGACCTGATTATCCGCCGATGTGTTGATGGACCGGCAGCGTCAGAAATCCTTGATGCTTGCCACAAAGGACCCACCGGTGGTCACTTTGGTCCCAACTACACCGCCAAAAAAGTGTTTGATTCGGGATTTTATTGGCCCTCCATATATCGTGACGCTCACGATATGGTTAAACGATGTGATGTTTGCCAAAAACAAGGCACGATCACACATAAAGACGAGATGCCTCAGAATTTCATTCAAGAGTGTGAAATTTTTGATGTTTGGGGTATCGACTTTATGGGGCCATTCCTTTCTTCTAAAGGAAACAAATACATCCTTGTAGTCGTTGACTACGTTTCAAAAAGGGTTGAAGCCAAAGCTTTACCCACTAATGACGCAAGGGTGGTTTGTAACTTTTTGAAAACTCTATTCGCCAGATTTGGTGTGACTCGTGCCATTATTAGTGATCATGGGACTCATTTCTGCAATGATCAATTTGCTAGAGTCATGGCTAAGTACGGTGTAAACCATCGTCTTTCCACAGCCTACCACCCACAAACTAATGGCCAGGCTGAAATATCCAACCGAGGACTGAAGAGAATTCTTGAAAGAACCGTGGGAGAGCATCGTGCCTCATGGGCTGATAAACTTGATGATGCTTTGTGGGCTTTCCGTACTGCTTACAAGACCCCGATCGGCTGTACGCCTTATCGTCTTGTGTACGGGAAAGCGTGCCACCTCCCCATTGAGTTGGAGCACAAGGCCTACTAGGCCTTGAAGTGGGCTAGTTTTGATATCAACAAAGCCGGTGACCTACGCAAGATCCAACTCAATGAGCTCAATGAACTCCGTAATGAGGCTTATGAAAATTCTTTAATCTATAAGGAAAGGACTAAGCTCATTTACGACTCTAAGATTAAGAACCGAGAGTTCCTTGTTGGAGACAAAGTCTTACTTTTTAACTCTCGGTTGAAAATCTTCTCGGGAAAGCTCAAATCTCGTTGGTCCGGCCCATTCACCATTGCCCAAATTTTTCCATATGGTACTCTCGAGCTCGCTCAACCTAATGGACCTAATTTTAAGGTGAATGGCCAACGAGTGAAGTTGTACTTTGGTGAGGACACCTCTCAGGAGGTAATTCCATCCCTCACCACGTTCCCCATGAACTAATTTTGGGTCGAGTCAGGCTCGTGACTCGGTTATCAAAAACAAGCGCTCCTCGGGAGGCAGCCCGAGTATCTATCTTTTTATGTTTTACCCTCCTAAGTGTAGGGGGACCTGTATAGGTGTTTGTATTTGTGTGGTGATGTGATTACAAGGATGACTGCACTCTTGGAATCTTTGAAGAACCGTGCTCTCGTGTTATCCGAATCCGGTTTTATCTCTCAACTATCGTGATTCAATTTTCTTCATACTCACATTTGAAATTGATCACTTTAGTCGTCTCTTCCTTAACTTGAGTTAACCAACGTAAACAATGTCATAAACATTGAGGACAATGTTTATCTTAAGTGTAGGGGGGACTTCTATCAAAGTTTTAAGTGGACTTTTCCATGAAAATGCCTTCATTTAACCGGAAAATCCTATTTTTCAACATTTTTCAAATTTTTAATTAACTTTGGCCACTTAGTAGTAATTTTTAAAATTTTTATCGTTGCTTTCATATGTATATATCTCGCAATAAAGTCAAAAATATTAATAAAGTGGTATAGCTAGTTTAGAAGTCTTTGACATATTAGGCCCGTTGCGATTATTTTGACTCAACCTGAATAGACTTATCTAAGTTTATTCTAGCTAGTATCCTTAACCATGTAGACCTTAATTGGTTTATTAGGCTAAGTGTCCACGAGTCTCATTACTTAAGATTTTAAATTGTGGAGGACGAGAAATGATAGAGTCAATTATAAGTCGGTATTCTTGCGCAAGCTCACTTGGTGTAATTATTTGCCTATTCTCCCATCACTTGCTAATAAATTATCTGCAATAAGTAAGGTCGTACGATTTGAAAAGTTACTTAGCTTCTAGCCCAAGATCGTTTAAAAGTTGCTCGGTAATGATAAGAGTTCATAGCCAAGGCATAACTTATGAAGCGGGGCGCGAAGATTGGCGAGTCCGAAAAGGCCCTAACAAGGCATGAGGATTCCATTTTTATTGCTGAAGATCCAAAAGTGATGTGAAAAGCATTATTCCCAAAATCAATATGAAGGATCAAGACTCACGACGATAAGCAATCAACTCCCATAAACATCATGGAGAAGTCTATCCGAAAGACCCTAACAAGGTATGAGGATAAATAGATCCAAGTCCGAAAAGGAGGCGGATCGTTGTATCTCAAAATCCCAAATAGAGATTGAAGAAATAATCATGAAGTCGTGGTCAACCAAGTTGGAGTACCCCTCAAAAGTCTCCAAGTGAAGAAACTCTATTATGATGAGAAGACCATTATCTCAAGAACGTCTCTCAAGATATGAAGTATGAAGTACATGCCAAATATCGGCCCGAGAAAGGTCTCAAATCGCGAAACGAGTTATGCCAAGATATGAACTTTTTGATATCCCGAGAGGCAGTTTTAAGAGATTTTGTCCTTTAGCTAACTATTGATCAAATCGTCCTACTTTGCTTTCAGCCTAAGCAAACTATCGAAATAAGTCCAAAAATGTATCTTCATGATCATTCTAAGAAAAAAATAAAATATAAGAGATACACCTAGGAATAAGGGAGTTTAAGCACTTAATTAAGCCATGTGTGTAAGTGTTTGAATTGCTAACTTATAATAACAATGATCTCGTTTTTAAGCTTAGTTTGGGGAACGTGAAACTTGAGGGTGATAAATCTTCGCAGCACCGAAGCCCTAATGTAAGTCCTCGATCTCTTTACAAGTTATTTCAACGTAGCTACTTTCTATCCTTTTGCTTATATTAAAGTTTTAATTTATCTTAGTACTTTAAATTTTTGTTTAGTAGTATTTGAACAAGGCCAAGGTTGATTAATTATGAGAAAAGTGTAAAATGGCTTTATCGCTAAGCATTGCATGAGGGCATGGCAATGGTTAAGTGTAGGGGATTTGATAGGTGTGAAAACACCCATCCTTTTACCACTTAATTCTGACTAAAACAAGACCAAAACACGTATTTAATATCATTTGTTTGGAATTATGCGTGGCTTTTGTGTTTATTGTGTTTTCAGAGTCAACCGGGAGAATATTGAAGAAAACATGGAATTGCACGGGTTTTATCGAAGAAAAAGACTCAAGACGAAGTCTATTGTCCAAGAGATGCAAAAGATTTGAAGTCATTGTGCCTATTTGAAGATTTATCGAAGAATAGAGCCAAAGATGGAAGATTCATATATGTCGAAGAACTCGAGTCTATTACACAAAAGATTATAAGACGAGTTGGAATTATTCACCGACACTTCTAAAAATCCAAAGTCGAAAACGGTTATTTAAAAGAAGCGTGAAGACTAAGGAAGAAAGAAGAAAAGAAGCCCGATACTGAAGCCCATTCACAAGCCCATACAAACGCCTATATAAAGGCCTTACCTCACAAATTTTCACACACTTAGTTTTAGCTAGTCTTTAGTTTTTCATTTTCCTCTAGTTTTAGAGAGAGAAAGTTCCATACTTTCTCTCACTTAACTTTTCCCTTGATTTCATCTTTTAAATTTAAGCTTTCTTGTACTTTTGATTTCATTAATTTTAATCAAGTTTATGCTTTTAAGTTCTTTAAGCTTTTCCTACTTTTCTTGATTTGTCAAAATCCTTGATCCGATTGTTGAAATCCATACGGTTTGGATTTTGGATGTGTTCGTGAATAGAGTTTGATCTTTCTAGTTTCTTTTTAAGCTCTACGTGAATAAGCCATAAGTTCTCCATGCTTATTGGCTTATTGCTTGTTAAAGCTTATTGTTTTCGGATTACTTTATAGTTTTAATCATTCAAAAGTTTTGTTTATTAAATTTAAAGTTTCTTGTTTTCAAAAGTGGTTAAATTTAAGCGTTTTGAGTTATTTAAGTTTCGGATTGCATAGCTTATTGTAAGTGCTTATTGAGATTTTAAGTTACCACCATTTTCGGAACATACTTGCTTCCATCGCAAAAGTAGGGTTTTGACATATTCCGACGGATCATCATTGGCTTGGTATCGCAATAACCCAAAAAGGGGTTTTACTTTGCGATAGGGTGTAAGTCCCCCTATTCCGATCTGGGATTGCGATCGCATATTGTGATCGCACATTCCGACAGGTTTAGGTCCCTTTTCTAGTCGAAACTCTGGCCAATTTTCGTTTTCCACATTTCGATAGGCAGTCATTGCGACAGCTTGTTTTTGAACATTCCGATAGTACCAAACATGGACATTCCGATGGTAGTTATGATTACATTCCGATGCTTTTGATTTTCTTATATTCCGATAGAAATAATTTTAGTGTATTCCGATAGAACAAGTTTTTAAGCATTAATTCAATTAAGTTTTCAAAATAATTTTCTAATCTTTTCTTTACTTTTTCAAACATTTAAGTCTTCCTTGTCAATTTAGTTTAATCTTTCAAAGCTTTAATTTACTCAACGTCATTTACATTTAAGTATTATTAGTTTAATAAAAGGCAAACAAAACAACTCCTTTCTATAACCAAGAACAAATCATTCCACTTAAAGCTGAGATCAATTCGAGAGGACTGAGAGAGAATAGAATCCATACAAAAAGCCTTGTATCAGTCACCCACTTCAGGTTGTATCAAATTTTCTCTTTTGTTTAGGTCCAGTATTGGATCTTGATCTTCCAAAGAAACTTGAGTGTTGATGTTCAGAATTTCACCTAGTCTTTCATGATTTCTCATATAGTGCTCGATTCTGGTGCGAACTTCATCCCATATCTTGGATTTTCTTTTCTCGATCATCACACTCATTTCAATCCATTCAGTGTAAGAAAGTTCTTTTCCTTGAAAGTTTTCAAGTATCTCATCAGTTCCATCACCCCTATAGAACTTGAGATAGATGTCACCTTTGCTGGTCAGCATATCAACATTGGTGATTGGTGAGATATTTCTTCTGTTAAGCCTTGTTATACAAAACTTTTCATATAACACTTTCTTCTTGAAGACACTTTCTACTTCAACTTTCCCAATTTGTTCATACAAGCTTAACTTCTGATCTCTTAGCTTTTCTTCTTGATGAAGCTTGTATAACTTGTCAAGTTCTTCCTGAGTGGCCACTCCAGTTCTGATCAAACGATCATTCAGAGTAAATTCTCCTTTGTTTTTTGGTATAAGGGGAGGTGAACCACTATCAGTTGTTTCCCCACTTGTGGTCAGCCCTTGCATATGATCATCTTTGGATGACGACTCTCCCTTACCCTTTACTGGGCTCTTTTCAGGGATAGGTGACTCATAGACAATGGATTGTTTCTAAGCCTTCTTTTGGGCATGTTTCTGAAAGAGTTGCTGGATTGTGTTTGTCTCCCCCTCAGCAGAAGACTGCCCAGCAGCTTTTGATGACCCAACAGCAGGGAAGAGGCCACAAAGATGATTTAGAGTGGTAGTTACCTTGGCCAGCATGGATGGATTAGTTTCAAGGGCTTGTAGCTTCTGCTGAACCTCATCAGATATGGTCAGCTTTTGTTTCTCCAACAACGCCACTCTATCTTTGATCTTTGACACAGAATCACACAAAGTATTAACTTGGCTAGGAACTGGTGTGAATTCTAGTGGAAACTCCATGGAAGCACCATTGATGGAGTCCAGAAGAGAGGACATCTCTTGTTTTAAGGAAGTGGTGGTGGCCACATCTTGGACTAAAGGCTTCAAAGCAGCAATGATGACATCCTTGGTTTTTTCAACAGAAGGAGGAATTAGTCTTGCTTTGAGAGTTGAGATTTCAGTGTCAGCAAGCACCTTTTCTTCCTTCAGTTTGGCCACCTGTGATTGAAGAATCAACACTTGATTTGTTAATTCTTTTACCTATTCAGTTTTGGGTGAAGTTGGCTTTTGTGTTGCATCAACAGTCTCTTCATCACTGCCATCTAGATTGACTGGAATTATTTCACTGAACCCTAGTTCTTTTTCCAAATCATCTCCAGACATGCTGAAAACAAATGTAGGCAAGTGTCCCACCTTGGCTCCAGTGGTGAGATTCACTTCCTTGGGAATCTTTTGAGCATCATCGTTAGTGTGTGGATCAGCTTCAAGCCCTTCACCACCAGGGTTGGTTTGACCTGATGGATCCTGAGAAAGAGTCCCTGATAAGTTTAGATCAATGATAATGTTTTTGGTTCCTTTAGTAGAACCCTGTTGTGGGGGAGCTAAATCATTAGAAACAGATAGGCTAGGGTCAACATCATCTATTGGATTTGCTGTCACATCATTCCCTGATGCAGACTCAGAGTGTCAAGTGATAGAAATTGGTAATGAAGTATGACTTGTATTCAGAATGAAAGTACTTACCAATGCTGACTCCACACTACTGAGCTAAGGGTGAGCTCCATCTTCACCCTTCTCTCCTAAAGAAGTTGAGAGAGGGGTTGCCTTATGGGCCTCTTTATGCATATCACCTCCAGCATAGACTGAAGATGATGGCCGGCTGGGGTTCTTGTCCTTGGCCAAGGACTTGGTCTTCTTCAAAGCATGGCCTTGGGAATCATCATCAATCTTCTTTGAGGAAGATTATGTGAGGGTTTTCCTCTTTCTGGACTCACGTCTAACCTTGGTATTAATTGACGTTTGCTTCTGACGAGGTCCAAATGAAGCTCCAGGCTTTTTGCCTTTTAGATCTCCTTCTCTAGTTGGAGAAGTGTCTTTGGGAGCTTTGTACATTACTGGACCATCTGCTGAGCAGATGTCCAGCATGGGTTGTGTAAGAGGAGGATCAATGATGTTGACTGGAATGTTCCAGCGAGTGCGATCAAAGGTCTTAAAAATTAGTTTCTCTCTATTGATTTTTGAAAAGTTATTTCTAAGATGGTCAGCAAAGAGGAGAGATAGAAATCTGGTGTAAACAACATTTTTCTCTCTAGTCTTTTTCTCTAGCTTCCCATGGAGATCTTCAAAAATAAGCCTCCCAAAATCAACTTTAACACCCTTGTCCAAACAGTATAGAATAATAGCATCTTTTTGGTTGATCTGGTCAAGGCCTCCAATTTCCCCCCCCCCCCAAACATTCAATGAGAATGGACATCAACAATTTCCATCTTGGTGGCAAAGAACTTCTTTTTGACCCCCCCTTTTCAGTAATTTCTTCAGTATATCCAATCTCTTTAAAGAAATTTTTGACAACCATAAAATCATCAGGTACAACTTCATAATCATTAGGGTTTTCCTAATAATCTAACCCCAAAACTTTTCTAAATAACTTTAACCCAAATCTACCATGAATCCCAACCGTGGTAGAATCAAACTCAATGGACTTCTTGTTGTTAGAAGCCTCTGCTGTGAACCAAAATTCTTTTAGTACATTTTGAAACATCATCCCAGGATCCTCAAATAAACCATACCTTAAAACACTTTTGGATAGATAAGTCAAAACTTGTTCCCCAGGGATAGACTTAATGGATTCAGGTTTGAGTAAGGTGATGTTGTTGGGTTTGAAAAAGATTTCATCAGTGGGATAGTTAACATGAGTGGATGGGTTGAGAGTGATCTTGGAAATCTTTGGAGTGGAAGATGATTCAGCCATTGATGTTTCTGTGTGTGTTTTGAAAGAGAGTTTGTGTGTGTTTTTTGGATGAAAAGATTTGTAAGCGTGGAATGAAATCCAATTGTTAGGGATTATATAAAAACTTTAACTGATTTGTAAAAAGTTTTTAATTGAAAAAAATTATAAATCTTTTAGGGTTTCTTTTGAACATTTGGCACAAACTTTCTCATTAATGTTCTGCAAAATGGTATGACTTTGAACAGTGAAACGCCCCATGTGTCAGGGAGTTGTTGACTGTGGATGGAGACGTTTGAAATTTCCTTAATTAACAAATGACACCTTTTTGAAAGAATGTTTGTTTTATTCACAAGAAATTTAATACCATTAACTCTTTTGAATCACTTGATTGATAGGTTTTTAAATGTTGTTGCTCAGATATGCTGAATCTGATAGCAATACTTGTGAGCTCTAGTGCGTCAGATGAGGCGACAAAATCCCATATACATGTTTACATAAGTGAACAAGAAATATGACATTGCACGCTCCTCTACTCAGGCCTAGCTACTTATTTGTATTAAAATTTTGTTTAGCATTGCTGAAGGAACCTTTTGAACCTTTTGATGACTGGTGATTATCTGTTCAGCTTCAGTGAATCAAATAAGGCGATAAAACATCATATACATAATCACATAAAGTGAAATAGACACATGACATTGCACACTCTACTCAGACAATGCTACTTAACATTAATCAAAAACTTCTATGAAATGCTGAACCTTCAAGCTTTTTCAGTGAATGCTGAAGGTTCAGGTTTTATATCATCAATGTTCAACATACCAAGCTCCATTATAAATCTTTTGAAAGTTGGTTCATCCAATGGTTTGGTGAAGATATCAGCCAATTGGTATTGAGTGGGGATGAAATGTAATTCAATCTCCCCTTTCACAATGTGATCTCTGATAAAGTGATATCTGATATCAATGTGTTTTGTTCTTAAGTGGAGGACTGGATTGTTGGATATTCCAATAGCACTAGTGTTATCACAAAAGATTGGTACCTTTTCATATTCTATGTCATAATCAGCCAGTTGGCTTTTCATCCAAAGAACATTGGCACAACATCCAACAACTGCCACATATTCAACTTCCGCTGAAGACATGTCAACTGTTTGTTGCTTTTTACACAAGTTTGCCACCTAGCAATTGGCAGGCACCAAAAGTGCTTTTTCTGTCTTTTTTTGGTAAAGGGTTTCCCCGGTAAATATATTAACCAAAAAATAAAGTTAAGTACAAAGGAATGTGGCTGAAATACCATATTAACCTCAAGCAAAGGCTTGGAAACTAGTGTTTATGACATGCCATAAACACAAACTATCAACAAAAAATAATTAACTAATCATCGAAGAGTTAAACACCAGCAAGATGAAGTCTTGAAACAGAGCGAACAAACCACCACTCCAACAACAAACTAAAGGAAGCAAAGGATCCTCATGAGGCCGCCTCCTTAAAAAAACCTTCTCGAGAAAAACCCAATGTGAAAAACCCCGAAAAGGAAAAAAGAGCACGACCCTCATACATGAACGTCTTCACAGGAAACACATATACTAGGTAACCTCCATCGATCTAGTAGCAACTTGGATCGAGCACTAACCTTCTTAAATTTGAAAGTAACAAGCTTTAACCGAATGGTATCACAAATCAATTGTACAAGCTGATCAACATTCCTACGTTGGACTTTAAACAATCGAGCATTCTGTTCAGTCCAAACAAAATAAGACGCAGCAGCAACCACCATCCGGCCAATAATACTCTTAACAGACCGACCATTCGATATAGGAACCAAATACGCCAATATATCCACAGCTCTCAGTGGGATAGATCCCATATCAGCGAAATCACGAATTTTACTCCAAACCTGCAAAGAAAAAGAGCACTTAAAAAATAGATGCGAGTGAGAATCTGGAACCGCCTCACACAGTGGGCACCTAAGGAGAGTAATATCCACATTAGGGCCAACATCCCAATGCCGCAATCTGTCTTTAGTCTTCAATTTTCCTTGAATCATGAGCCACATATGAACCGCATGCCGAGGAATACAATGCGCAAACCATACAACATGGTACCAGTCAACCTCATCAGACTGAACTCGAATAGAGTTCCAGACCCGAGCCACAGAAAACAGATGCAGACTGCCCGCAATATAACGCCACATAATAACATCTTGATGATCCTCCTGAATATCCGGAACAGGCAAGGCATTTAACATAGGGAATATCGCAGGCCAGTCAGGAGGCCATTTCCAAGCGCCTTCATCAATCAAATCACGAACAGTGTCTGATAGCGAAAAACCTGACCGAATAATATTATGAACCGTAAGGAAATTCCGGAGAGGACAGATATCGACCCAATTATCAAACCACATAGATGTATTGCTACCATTAGAAATCTTATGCCACAGAAATGGTCGAACCCGTGAACGAATCATAAGTAACTTACGCTAGCCCCAACTCATGTCACCAATACCCGAAACATCCCAAAAGCTTCACCCATTAAGTTTATAAGAATGTATCCATTGAACCCACAAGGAATCCTTCCGAGTAATAATACACCAAATGTGTGACGTCATAAGAGCGGTATTGAAATCCTCCAATTTACGAATCCCCAACCCACCTTCACGCTGAGGAAGACAGACATAACTCCATGCAACCTTTGCCTTACCTCGTTTCAAAGGTCCTTGAGACCATAAAAATCCACGCATAAGTTGCTCCAACTCCAAGATAATCCGAGCAGGAAGAATAAAAACAAAAGCCCAATAAATATGCATATAAGATAGAACCGACCGAATAAGCTATAGCCTACCTGCCAAAGACAAATACTTATTTCGCCAATCACTAACCCTGCCTTCTAGTTTTTCCACAAGGACTTTACAATCCCTATACAGTAAACGGGACGAGATAAGAGGAACACCTAAATAACGAACAAGGAGTTGACCTTCAGCAAACGACATCAAACTGAGATACTATTCTTCACCGCAAGATAAACATTACTAAAGAAAACTATACTCTTAGGAATACTCGGAACCAGACCCGACACATTCTTAAACTCATCCAACGCATCCATAATAACACTGACCGATTGAAGATGCGAATGCGCAAATAAGAAAAGATCACCAGCAAAACAAAGGTTAACAATCCTATTTTTGTCACAACGATAATGGTAATAAAACTCCTTAGCATCACGAACACGCGTCCGTAAAATAAGCGTTAACACCTCCATGACTAAAGTGAATAAATATGGCGATAACGGATCACCTTGTCGTAATCCTCTTTTACCACGAAACCAGCCATGAATATTACCATTAACACAAATAGAGTATGAGGTATATGAGACACACGTTATAATCTACTCGACCATAATATGAGGGAACCCAAAACCAATCAGAATTGAGTAAAGAAAACCCCAATCAACCGTGTCATACGCTTTCTGAATATCAACCTTAAAAGAACACCTAGGCGGCCCACAATGACGATGATAGTTACGCATAAGCTCTTGGGTAAGTAGAATATTGTCCGAGATCCGTCGACCCGGCACAAAAGCAGATTGATTAATACTTACCAAATCACCAAGGTCCTCCTTAATACGATTCGCGATAATCTTACTAATGCATTTATAGATAACATTACAACAAGAAATTGGACGATAATCAGTAATCTTAGCAGGAGTAGATACTTTCGGGATCAAAGCAATAAGAGTATGACTAATCTCCTTAAGTAATTTACCGTTAGAGAAGAACTCCCGAATAGCACAAGTAACTTCCCCACCCACAATATCCTATGCTTTCTTAAAGAAAGAAGCAGTGAAACCATCAGGACCCGGAGCCTTATCATTCCCCATGGAGAACATAGCTCCTTTAATTTCATCATCCGACACCTCCCGAACCATCACACTAGCTTGCTGGACATCCAACGTACTAGAAAACAAATTATGACTATCAAGCGGCATAGTCATACCTTCCAAACCCAAGAATTGCTCATAGTGTGTGACAAACGCAGTAGGAACATCATTACCTTCATGACAAACATTTGAACCATCCCTAAACATATCAATTCAATTTCTCGCACACTTACTTTTAACAATACGAAGAAAGTAAGCCGTATTAGAATCACCCGCATGAAGCCACTGAATCTTCGATTTCTGCCTCAAAAACCTTTCTTCATCAAGCATAGCCTCTTTAAAAGCAAGCAAATAATGCGCATGAATCTCCCTTAATTCAGGATCATCAGGGTTACTATCTATAGCTTTCTGGGCCTCATCAAGATCAACCCGAATCTGCTGAACCCGCGTGTGAAGGTTACCATGATCATAGAGCAATTTACGAAACATAGCACACCCCACGACACTCATACCCCATCCATTGGAAACGATATTCCAAAACCCTTCTTTAAATATCAGAAAATTAGAAAATCTAAAAGGTTTCGGTTTAGGTCTACCTACTGCCGAAATTCGAAGCACACACGGGGAATGATCCGAAATTCTATACGGTTGGAAGATAGCAAGCGAGTTAGGGAACTCATCAATGAAAGCAATATTACACATGACACGTTCAATATTTTTTAAAATACCTTCTCCACCCATTGGTTTCTGATTCCAAGTAAAGTGAAGACCCGTGGCACTAACATCCATGACCTCCATCTGTTGGACACACTCTTTAAACTCACGCATGGCTATATTTGGCTGATAACCACCACAAGAATGATCCTCCAGATTAAGCGTAGCATTAAAATCTCCCAGCAACACCCATGGTTTGTCGCGCATAAACATTGCATGTGAAACTAGATTAGTCCACAAAACACGTCGATCACCATAGTAATTATTCGATACACAAAGGAGCAAAAGATGGTTTTAGAATCAGCCCTAGTATTAACTTGACAATGAACAACCTGGGAAGTTTGCGCCATAACCATAATATCAACAACATCATCATTCCAACCAAGAATAATCCTAGTACCCTTCGAACACATACCCCCATTAGACGTCAATTTCCACCTACTACACACCTTCCGACAAGTATCATAAACAACAGAAACATCAACATGAGACTCAAGTACAACACAGGTGCTCAAATTATTCTCACTCACCACCTGACAAACCTCTTTTTTTAGGGGCACGGTTCAGACCCCTTATATTCCATGAAGCCAGACTAAACATTAGAAACAGTTACCGCAGGAGTGCTTGCCCCTGTAGTGGAATCAAAAAGAAGATTCGCAGTTTCATCATACACCATCTCAACTAACTCATCATCATCATATCCATCACCCAAATCATGAGGCAATGCATCATACGGATTAAAGGTAGCAACAGGAGTAGTAAACAGAAGAGACTTATCACTAGCATGATTACTCGACGTCCCAGAAGTAGAAAGTGGCGGAACACTAGTACTAGAACTATTATTAGAGGTATTGCTAGGACCAACTTGAACATTTTTCCCTTTATCATAGTCAGAATTGCATCCAGCATAGTCTTTTTTTTGGTAAAGGGTTGCCCCGGTAAATATATTAACCAAAAAAGCGTTGAGCGTACAAAGGAATGTGGCTGAAGTACCACATTAACCACAAGCTACAGGCATCTTGTTAACAATTGGTTAAAAGACACCAAAAACTAATACTAATACATACTTCTGCAATAAGACATAAATGCAACATTAGCAAAGACCATCAAGAAAACATCTTGAAACCACGCGACCAACTCATCATTCCAACAGCAGCAAAATAAGTAAGGCCGCCTCCTTAAAAAACATTTACGAGAAAACACAATGGGAAAAACCCCGCAAAGGAAAAAAGAGTACGACCCTTACCCGACACTCCCATCTTGATCAATACACATCTTAGGGATCTTCCAATATTCAAGAATCACTAGCGACACCGAAGAAATCTTCTTAAATTTAAAAGTAATAAGCTTAAGCCGAACTGTATCGCAGATAGAACTCACAAGCTTAGCTACCGTCAAAGACTTCTTGTTAAAAAGTCTATTATTTCGCTCCCGCCAAAGAAAGTAAGCCGAAGCCGCTAACACAACTCGAGTAATAATACTAATAACCGTACAACCCTTAGCCAAGGGTGTAATAAACGCCACAATGTCACTCATCTGAGGAGGAATATTTTGCATACCACACCTATCTCGCAATTGTAACCATACCTGAGTAGAATAAGGACGTTCAAAGAAAATATGATTATGCGAGTCAGGAACCTGATTACACATGGGGCACATAAGAGAAGATAGATCAACATTAGGACCAACATCCCATTGCTTAAGGCGATCTTGCGTCTTCAATTTCTGCTTCATTACTAACCACAAATGGATCGCATGTCTAGGAATACAATGTGGAAACCAAACAACATTAAACCAACCAACATTATTAGCCCTCACTCGTATAGACTCCCACGTAATAGCCACAGAAAACGGTCGGAGAATACCATTATGGTCCCGCCAAACCATACTATCTCTACGGTTATCACAAAGCATAAGAACTGGAATAGACACAAGATTCGAGAATCTATCATGCCAATCCAACGGCCATCTCCAAGCTCCATTCAGAATTAAGTCCTTTACCTTGTCCGATAACGAAAACCCTGAACGATTAATATGTCGAACCGAAATATTATCCCGAATCGGGCATTCAGCAGCCCATTTATCAAACCACATAGAAGTATCTCTACCATCATGGATTTGGTTCCAAAAAAACGGACGAATCATAATCCTTAGCTGGAGTAGCTTTCGCCAACACCAACTTACATCACCGATACAAGGAACGTCCCAAAAACTTCTACCTTTCAACTTATAGTCATAAATCCAACGAACCCATAAGGAATCTCTTTTAGCAAGAATACTCCATACATATGACGTCATTAATGCTAGATTATTTAAAGAAAATAGAACTAAGAAAGGTAGAATGAGATTAAGATAAAAGAGATAGAATGAGATTAAGATAAAAGAGATAAGAAATAAGCTAAAAGATGACATTTATTAATAAAAAGAGCGCTTATTAAAAAGCTAGTACAAAACTTGAGAGGAAAAGTTACATCTACTAAAAATTAAAACTACTACGTGAAAGAAAATAAAACTACAAATTGAAAAGTAGTCTAATACAAATGAGAAGGAAATGAATTTATAAGCTGCCACTTTGGAGGGTAAAATCATCATTTTCATCTTCATTTTCATTGTTTATATCGCCAAGCCTTTTGTTTTAATTGGATAGTGGGGGACAATTGTCATCAGCCTTGGATCCATCGCCCATGATTGGCAGACACGTCCATGATTGCCTCTGCCACACGCATACCTAGGACTGACACGCGCCAGATGCCACTTGTCATCCTAGGGTTGGCCAGCCACCACTGCTACATATAACTTCCGACACCTCGGACTAACGTGGCGGCGCCGCTGCCACGTGTCACTTCTCCATTGGCCAGCCGCCTGCCAGTTCTGAACCTCGGATTGACATGTCACTGACATGTCAGCCCCGTCACCTGCAACCTCGGACTGCCTCTGCTATCGCCACGTGTCGACCGCTCATTTGCTAGTGGCCACTGCAACTCTGAACCTCGTACCTGCATTTAATAGCACACTGTTAGTGCCACGTGGCGTGCTGGCATTGGCCAGCCGCCGCCATGTATATGCTGACGTCAGCATGACGTCAACTGGTCTGGATCGGGTCTGAACCGGGTCTGGTCTGGTCTGGTTCGGGTCCGGTCTGGACCGGCTAGCCACGTGAACCACTCAGAGAGTGCCACGTGGCACTGGGTTAATAATCCCAGCCAAAGGCCAGTTCCTGGACTCGAACTCGGGGTGCTAGGTTCACAGCCTTTAGGGACAAAGGACTTCTAGCTGAGTTGGGCAGTCCTTTAAGTTTACTATGACACAATATACCCATTGACCCCTCTTGCTTGGACTGCCTTGCCATTTATAAACCCCTTCTTATTTAAACTTGTTTAATAATAATAATAATAATAAACTTCTTATTTAAGCATCGTCACAATTTGGTACGTGATACTCTTGCTGATATATGCTATCGTTCAAGGATATCTGTCAGAAAGGAAGTTAATATCGGATTAGATGGAGGAATTGACAATGCCTTACGGCCGACAGATATTTTGTTTTATTCTTGGGATGGAGGTAAAGATGTGTGTGTTGATCTGACTAGTTCTTCTCCTTTGACTCGAACGGGGATGAATGACTTTATACCCGGCCGAGCTATGATTGATGCTGCACAACGTAAACAATGCAAGTATATGGATAAGTGTGCAGCTCTCGGCTATGGGTTTCTTCCTTTCTCTTTCTCTTCTCTAGGTGAGTTACAAGAAGATGCAGTTGCGTTGCTGAAGCAGATCCAGAGATTTTCTAAGGATCAAGACATTGGAGCGCGCGCTGCTGTACATATTTTCCATAGAATAGGTTTTGCTATTGCTAAAGGGGTGGGAGCGCATATAGTATCTCGACTCCCATCCTATTTGTTGTAAATCCCTTTTTGTTTCTAATAAAGCGATGGTTAAAAAAAATAGTAATAATAATAATAATAATAATAATAATAATAATAATAATAATAATAATAATTATTATTATTATTATTATTATTGATGACGACACTATTATTGGTGATACTCTTATGGTTGCTAAGGCTTTGGATATTATTAGTATGGAGGGACCGACTCGTGGGCTACATCTAAACGTTGATAAGTCTGAGCTTTTCTGGCCGGTGGAGGATCCTCGGGGGTTGGTAGATGGCCTCTTCCCTGCTTCTATTTCTCGTCCGAGGTCTGGTGTCAAGCTTCTTGGTGGCTCTATTAGTCGTGATTTAGGTTTTGCTGGTAATTTTGTTGCGCGGCGGGTTTCTAAGGCTATTTCTTTGTTAGAGGCTATTAGGGGGCTTGATGACCCGCAATGTGAACTTCTTCTCCTTCGTTATTGTGCTGGTGTTTCAAAGTTGGTGTATGCTTTGAGGACTTGCCCCCCTAGGTTTCTTGATGGTGTTTTGTCACAGTTTGATCAGGCCTTACGCGCGTCTTTGAGTTGATTGTTACGGGTTCAGGGCCTGGGTTTGGTGATTTGCAGTGGCGTCTTGCTACTCTTCCTATCAGTATTGGTGGCCTAGGGGTCTTATGTGCTGAGGATGTCAGGTGCTTTGCCTTTATTGCTTCTCGTTTACAGTCTGGTGATTTGCAGGATCGAATGTTGGCGAGGTCTGGGATTGGTTCGCCGGGCCCTATTTTTCAGTCTGCTCTTGATGCTTTCTCGACCTGTTGTGGTGTCGATCCTCTCTCTGTCACCACTAGCTCTCCTGTCCCCCAGTTTATGAAGTCTTTGGCAAAGAGTTACTTTGGTTTCATTGATGGTTGTTTGACGTCGCGTTTCGGGTTGAGGCGTCGTCAGGAGGCACTTCTCAGCTGTGTGCGTGCTCCTCATGCGCAAGATTACCTCTTCACTATTCTGATTGATGGGCTGGGACAGCGGATGAATTCGAGACAGTTTCGTGCGGTATTGTGTTATCGTTTGTCGATTCCTTTATTTACTGATGGTTCTTTGTGCTCGGGTTGCCATGTACATCAGATGGATCTGTGGGGTGATCATGCTGTTCATTGCGCTAGTGATTTGGGGGTTAAGTTTCGGCACAATCTTGTTCGTGATGTGTTGTTTGATATTTGTTCTAAGGTTGGTGTGTCGGTGAGGAAAGAAGCTGATATGGGATTTGTTTCTGATGGTGGGCGTGATCTTCGGCCAGCAGATTTATTGCTACACAATTGGTCCCAGGGCAAAGATGCGTGTTTAGATGTTACAGGGGTTTCTCCGTTTGCAGGGGCGGGGTTGGATTCGTGGGTTCCTGGGAGTGCTTTGCAGTCGGCTGTTCAGAAGAAGAAGAGGAAGTATTCTTCTATTTGTGCTGAGCATGGTTACTCATTTATTCCATTTGCCTTCTCGACTTTCAGGGAGTTTGAGGAGGAGGCGATGGGTACTTTCTCGCGTCTTAAGCGGTTAGCTAGTTGTCATTCTAATGACGCGAGGAGTGGTGGTTTTTTGATGTCTAGACTTAGTTTTTGTATTCAAAAAGGGGTGGGCGCGCAGCTTGTTTCGCAGCTCCCTTCCAATTTTGTGTGATTAATAAAATTCGAATTTAATAATAAAAAAAAATAATAAAAAAAAATAATAATAATAAATATAATACAGAAATAATATATATTTTTTTATTTTTATAAAACCTTTTATTTTTATTATTTTTTATTAATTTACGAAAATATTTTTTATTTATATTTATTTATTAAAAACTATTTATTTAATTTTAAAACTAATTAAACTTAAAAAATTTATAGAGAACAAACCGTGAGGTACGATGTGAGGTCAGGACCGTTGGCTTCGTAATTTTGTGCTCTTTCCATTCTCGTGCTCGTTTTGATGTTTCTTGACCTTCTCTTTTGTCTTTTTCTTTAATAAATGACCGTGAAATCCCGTTTTTCTTTCCTTTTGGTATTTTATACCTATTTCACAACAAAAACACAAACCACGCATAATTCCGACATTTACGATATTAATTACACGTTTTGGTCTCGGTTTTCATTGTTTCAAGTGGTAAAAGGATAAGTGTTTACACACTTATTAAATTCCCTACACTTAACCATTGCAATGTCTCCATGCAATGCATTAAATTAAGGCAAAATTTTACATTTTTCTCATAACTAATTGATCTTGGCCTTTATTACTACTACTATAAAAAGAAATTAAGCTACGATGGAAAATAAAAACTTTATTGAAAGAACAAAAGATATAACAATTTCTACTTTATTTATTTACTTGAAATTGTTTCGTGGAAGAAACTCGTAAAGAAATCTAAGATTTAAATTAGGGCTTTTGGTGTGATGAATATTTATCACCCTCAAGTTTCACGTTCCCCATACCAAGCATAAAAACGAGATCATTGTTATTATAAGTTAGTAAAGCTAACACTTACTCATGTGGTTTAATTATTCACTTAGACCCCCTTATTCCTACGGTGTATCTCTTATATTTTATTTTTTTCTTGAATGATCACGAGGATGCATTTTTGACTTATTTCGATAATATATTTAGGCCGAAAATAAAGTAGGACGATTTAATCAATAGTTAGTTAATGGACAAAATCTTTTAAAACGGCTTCTCGAAATCTCATAAAGTTCATATCTTGGCATAACTCGTTTAACGATTTGAGACCTTTCTCGGACCGATATTTGGCATGTACTTCAAACTTCAAATCTTGAGAGACGATCTTGAAATTTTGGTCTTCTATTCATTTTACATCTTCATTTGGAGTGAGAGATGCTTCAAATGTTGACCAAGACTTCTTCATTTATCCTTGTCTTTATTTAGAATTTTGATATACAACGATCCGCCTCCTTTTCGGACTTGGATCTATTTATCCTCATACCTTCTCCATGATCTTTATGGGAGTAATTGCTTCTCGTCGTGTGTCTTGATCATTCAGATTGATTTGGATTAATGATCTTCATATCATCTTAGGATCTTTAGCAAAAAGAATGAATCCTCATGCCTTGTGAGGGCCTTTTTGGACTCGGATATCCTCATGCCTTGTTAGGGCCTTTTTGGATACGCCACTCTTCGCGTCCCGTTTCAATAAGTTATGCCTTGGCTATGAACTCTAATTAATCCTGAGCAACTTTTAAATGATTTTGGGCTAGAAGCTAAGTAACTTTTCAAATCGCACGACCTTATTTATTGCAATTACTTATTGACAAGTGATGGGAGAAAAATCTTATAATTCACTCACATAAGTTCATGAAAGATTACAAAACTTATAATTGACTATATCATTTCTCGTTCTCGACCATTTAAAATCTCAAAGAATGAGACTCGTGGATGCTTAGCCTAATAAACCAATTAAGGTCCATATGTTTAGGGATACTAGCTAGAGTAAGCTCGAGTTGAGTCAAAATATTCACGACGGGCCTAATATATCAAAGACGTCTAAACTTGTTAAATCCATTTTATTTATTTATATTTTTTTTCTTTATTCATGTTTTTGACTTTATTCAAGAAACGGAAATATAAAATATAACGATGACAAAAGGAAAGGAGATAAAAGAAAATAAACGAAAAATACTACTAGACCAAAATAGATCAAAAGTTTTGAAAAACGTCAAAAAATATTAATTTTCCGGTTATAATGAGGACAAATTCATGGAAAAGCCCACTTAACTTCGATAGAAGTCTCCCCTACACTTAATATAAACATTGTCCTCAATGTTTAAGCATGTGGAAGTAAACTCCCCTACACTTAGGACATTGTGCACGTTGCTTTAATCGAGCTAAGGAAGAGACTACTAAAGTGATCAATTTTTCACGTGTTATTTATATACAAAATTTAATCACAATAGTAAGGATAGAACCGGTATCAATGGTAACAAGGGATCACGGTTCTTCAAAGGTACCAAAAGTGGAGCACGAAAGCACACATTCCTACAAAACAACACATCACAAACAACCTACATGGCTCCCCTACACTTATTAAGGAAAAGGTGAAAAGGTGGATATGGGTGAAATCATGGAAAAGCCAAAATTTCCAAGGGATGGAAATCTCTCCATGATGAAGGGTGAAACATAGTCACGTAAGGAATACCCCAAGAAAATCCACCTGGGTCAAACACATAATTTCCATCAAGAAAGGAATTAGACCCCAAGGTGGAAATAGCAAACAAGTATAAGAAAGATGGCTTTCCTTTAAGCAAAAGTTTCTCCCAGTTAAATGTAGACATCGGGGGTGAAAAGTAGGTGTAAAAACACTAATAGTTGGAACCCTCGGGTCTTTGTTCTCTTTATCATTATAAATGGGTAGGACGGGAGGGAGAGAAGGTAAAGTATCATCGTGTAATAAATCCTCTAGAAAAATTATATCTCCCTCCGTATCTAAATACCCAGATATGTACTCCACGGGTGTATCAATATCAAGAAACTCATCGATCTCGGGAATGTGAAAACCATCATCCTCACTAAAAGTGAGATGTGGAAGAGAACCGATGGTAGAGTCAAAAGTAATTGGTGAAGAGGCAAATGTGAATTTCTCAAAATCCAAGTTTTCAAAATCAATTTCAATATCAAATTTTAAATCTCCATTTGCTTTCTCATCAATACCATGATCACAATGAAGCTCATCCGAGAAAACCAATAACACGGGATCATAAAAAGCATCCTCGTGATGGAATTTCTCAACACTCAGGGTATAAAAATCATCACTAAGGAGTAAAGGATCCGAAAAATCATTAGTATCATTAGCATGTTTTTCAAGTTGGTTTTGGTAAAATAGGAGAGTCATCCTCATCTGATCACGAGGAAGAATTAAAAGTATAGTCAGAATCATAAGATAACTCATCCATATCCGGATTATAGCTATGAGGAGAACCATCCAAATTAGATTCTTCTAAAGGTTCCTTAAGTAAGATGGTAGCAATCTCTAAGAGTATAGGGTCCTCCTCACTAAAAACCAACTCCACAAAATCCTTAGGTGTAGAATCAATTAATGGAATAGGGTCATCAGTAGGTAATGTAGGCTCAAGTATAATCTTGAAAGGTAAGGAAAGAGGAGAGCTAAATGTATCTGTGGGTGTCAACACCGGAGGGGGAGTAAAACTCATGATAATATCCGGGCCTTGTCTCTTCTTTATTGTCGGAGAGATGGAATGATCCACAGTGGGAACATTACTACTAGCAGTGGTGTTAGGCTTAAATTGAGCTCTCAAAGCTTCTAAAAGTTGATATTTAAGACTTTGGCTTTGTTCATTAAGGTCATTTATCATCCTATTTTGTTCCTCAAATATTTCAACTATTTCATCCATTGGTGAAGGTTGAATTTGAAAATCCCCTTGATTATTACTTTGAAAATTGTTATGATTTTGAAAATCTTCTTGAATTGGAAAGCTTTGATTTTGAAAATCCCCAAAACACCCTTCATTAATTTGTGGTGGGTCGGGAGTCAACTCAACCGTGAGTCGCTCAATAACTACTTCTTCCTCAAAATTCGAAGGAGAAGAGTCACTAGTCACATGAGAAAAGGGACTAGAAGAATCATCAAAAATAGGTCCGAATCAACACATGGCTCATCACTAACTCTCGGAGTGTATGAGAAAAGAGAGCCACTCCTATGGATAACCGTGTTACTGGATACTTCGCTTGCTCCATTCTTGATACTTGTTCTCAATAATCATTGGCCTCACTAGTACTCCGAGAGTATAGATTCCCGCTTGCAGCCGTATTAAGAGACTCTTGATCGTATTGAGTCAACCCGTTATAAAACGAATCAATCAAATGCAAGGTGGAAAATCCATGATGAGGACAACTACGTACTAAATTCTTAAATCTTTCCTAAGCCTCGATAAACGTTTCATTATTGGACTCTATAAAGTTAGTAATGTCCAACCGAATTTTTCTCGTTTTAGCATAAGGGTAAAATTCATTTAAGAATTTTTTACTCAAGATCATCCCATGTAAAAATAGATCATGGTGGTTCGTTTTCAAGCCAAGTCCGGGCTTGCCCATCAAGGGAAAAAGGAAAAAGGTGTAAATAGATAATGTCTTGTGTGACATTGGTGTATTTGACGGTTTTGGCGTATGAAAGAAAATAACGGATATAAGCGTAAGATCGTCGTCCTCATATCTGTAAAAAGGATGACCGGATATCAACTTAATCAAATCCGGGTTAAACTCAAAATAATCATCCCCCATATCCTGTATCACAATCGCACTCTCGAGACATCCCTCAGTAGGTACTTGCAACAACTCATAAATCGATTGATTATCCATAGCCATGTAAATAGCACGATACTCGGGATCGGCTTGACTCGTCACGACATTATTATTCTTCTTCGGAGAAGAATATGATACACCATGCGATATGTTTGCAAACGCGCGTGTGCGTATGCAAGTAAACAAGAGGAATAAGGGGATTGTCCTTGGTCGACTTTGAAAGGGAAGAGATTATCCCCCTCGAGGTTCAATATGATAAAGCTAAAAAAAATATATACGTAATACCACTTGGGTGGCAAAACCCTCGATGAGCCTTCCTTCTAAAAATACTCACAAGTGAACGGGGGAAATGAGGTGGCGCGAAGCACTTAAGTACCTAGTTTCCCTTAGACGGCCTTTTATAGCACGTCGCCTATTTATTCACCGTATATTCGTATTTTTTCGAATTCTTGCTTATCGAAAGTATTTACCTATTTTTGCCTTTTATTTTGTTAGATCGATACACGTATATGGAACCGGAACGCCTCCAAATACAGGGTATTGCAAGGAATACTTATAGAAATATTATATTTTGGGGTTCGTATATGTAATATCTATAGTAAAAAGAAAATCTTTTTGTATTTTTTATTTTTAAAATAAAATATATTCACAATAAAAACAAGAGAAATCGAAATAAGAAAAATAACAATAGTACTTAATATTTTTGGTGTAATACTTCAGGAAAAGTATTACTTTTGGATTAAAATTTTTTTTTTTTTGTGCAATTCTTAGGAAAGAATATGCTTTTGATATATATATATATATATATATATATATTTTGTATTTTTAAGTTTTTGATTTTTTTTTATATTTTTGATTTTTTTAATAAGAAAAGTAACGTTCAAAAGTGAACGGATCCCAAAATCCAAATCGTCTCACGGAAAATCATCAATCGTAACGAGATCGATGCGGCAGCGACGCCTATTTAATAAACGTTTTTGAGTATAGTCGTTTTTCCTCGAATCGACTCGAATTAAAATCCAGTTTTATCGTAGAGCTTAATTGTTCTTGGTAAATAGTACTTGTTTGGAATTTATTTCTAATTAAACTAAAAAAATAGGAATATACTTTTAGGCTAAGAAATATATAAAAATAAAAGCGCAAATAATTCACATAAAATTACTCTAAAATGAAAAATAAAATTATACTACAATTTAAAATCTAGATTAAACTAATTAAATCTAAGATGCAACAAAACTATATTAGAATTAAAAAATATTAATTACTCTAAATACAAAATTAATCTAAATTCAAGCACATAATAACAAGTAAAAAACTGATGAAAAATGAAATCACAAAGATAAACTTAAAAATAAAGCGTAAAGCTTTAACCTTTTTAGCTTATTAATCTTTAAGATGATAAAGCTTGAAGCTTTATATACTAATAAGCTTAATAATCACAAAAGGTGTAAACTTTATACTAAAAGTAAGCTTACCTAAATGAAAATTAATTTTAAACATTTAAATCTATTTTTTAAAACAATTATAATATTTAAAACTAATTAAACCGG
This sequence comes from Glebionis coronaria, assembly GCA_025667525.1. Taxonomy (NCBI): domain Eukaryota; kingdom Viridiplantae; phylum Streptophyta; class Magnoliopsida; order Asterales; family Asteraceae; genus Glebionis; species Glebionis coronaria. The sequence goes on from CM046876.1 coordinate 268,359,418, forward strand.
TTCTTATAAAAAAAATATTTTTTAAAAACAATTAAAATATATTAATCTAAATAACTAAACTAAAACGATTAAGCTAGAATTTAAAAAGGGGAGAACTTTGGTACTTGTGGTACGAAGATAACGCTCTAAACAAAATCAATCATAAGCAACAAAATATGGCCCGTAAAGTACAGGGCCTCCCAAAAGCAACAAAATACGGCCCGTAAAGTACACGGCCAACCAAATCAAACTAATCTAAAGCGTAACCTGGCCCGTAAAGTACATGGCCTCTGAAATTAAACTCGAATCAAATCTATTAAACCATAAGCTCTTTACCAAACGTGATGAATCGATTCGCCAAGATCACAATAACACAAGAGGTTAGAATAATAAGCAACTATTAATATTTTATAAAGAGATTTAAACAAAACTAATAGATCTAGAATATTTTTTTTAAGTTTCATAAAAATATATTAATTTTTAAACTAAAAATCAATAGATCTACACTATTTTATCAAATACCTAATAGATTTAAACTAATTTTTTTGGCTTTATAAAAATACTTTAATTGTTAAACTTAAAACTTATAGATCTAAACTAATTTGTATAAAAAACTTATAGATCTAAACTATTTTATAGGTTTTTATGAAAATACTTTAGTTTTTTAACTTAAAACTAATAGATCTAAAATATTAAAAAGTAAATCGAATGATAAAAATAAATTTAACTAAATTAATTAACTACTTGCAATTAATTAAAGATGTAAACTAAATATTATAAAAGTACTAATTAAAAGCTATCTTATTAATAAGTTGTAAGCCTAAGCTTAAAACTTATGTGATTTAAAAAGCTTAAAAGCTAACTAAATAAATTCACACACAATAAGCTAGATCTAGGAAAATAAGCCCACAATAAGCTTGAAATAAGATAACTTATTCCAAACTTATATATAAATCTTAATTTATTTGGAAAAAAGTTATAAAAAACTAATCCCAAAATAATAAGCTAGATTATTAAAAGAAAATAAAACTAAGAAAGGTAGAATGAGATTAAGATAAAAGAGATAAGCAATAAGCTAAAAGATGCCTTTTATTAATATAAAGAGTGCTTATTAAAAAGCTAGTCCAAAACTTGAGAGGAAAAGTTACATCTGCTAAAAATTAAAACTACTATGTGAAAGAAAATAAAACTACAAATTGAAAACTTGTCTAATACAAATGAGAAGGAAATGAATTTATAAGCTGCCACTTTGGAGGGTAAAATCGTCATTTCCATCTTCATTTTCATTTTTTATATCGCCAAGCCTTTTGTTTTAATTGGATAGTGGGGGACAACTGTCATCAGCCTTGGATCCATCGCCCATGATTGGCAGACACGCACATGATTGCCTCTGCCACACGCCTACCTAGGACTGACAAGCGCCAGATGCCACGTGACATCCTAGGATTGGCCAGCCGCCACTACCACATCTGACTTCTGACACCTCGGACTAACGTGGCGGCGTCGCCGCCACGTGTCACTTCTCCATTGGCCAGCTGCCTTCCAGCTCTGAACCTCGGACTGACATGTCACTAACATGTCAGCGCCGTCACCTGCAACCTCAGACTGCCTCTGCTATCGCCACGTGTTGACTCCTCATTGGCCAGCTGCCACTGCAACTCTGAACCTCGTACCTGCATTTAATAGCACATTGTTAGTGCCACGTGGCACGCTGGTATTGGCCAGCCACCGCCACGTGTATTCTGACGTTAGCATGACTTCAACTAGTCTAGATCGGGCCTGGTCTGGTTCGGGTCCGGTCTGGTTCGGGTGCGGTCTGGTTCGGGTCCGATCTGGTTCGGGTGCGGTCTGGTTCGGGTCCGGTCTGGACCGGCTAGCCATGTGGACCACTCAGAGAGTGGCACGTGGCACTGGGTTAATAATACCAGCCAAAGGCCAACACCTGGACTCGAACTCGGGGTGCTAGGTTCGCAGCCTTAAGGGACAAAGGACTGCCAGCTGAGCTGGGCAGTCCTTTAAGTTAACTATCACACAATATATCTCTTGACCCCTCTTGCTTGGACTGCCTGGCCATTTATAAACCCCTTCTTATTTAAACTTGTTTATTAATAATAATAATAAAAAATAATAATAATAAACTTGTTTGTGTGCCGGCTATTGATGAGGTCGCTATCTTAGGTATTCCTGTACCTATTATTGAAGACCGTTCGAGTTCGGGTGTTTCTTCAGGCTTGGCGGGTGGTGATTTGAGTTCGTCTAGCTCATCTCGTGTTGTTGATGGGGACGTGAGATCTCTTCATTTGGATGTTGACCTTCTTGATCGGGTTTTTTCGATGCGTTTGCGTAAAGTCAAGTGTATCCGCCTAAGTTGCGGCTAGGTTTTGCCAGGATCTTTCTTAGTGCTCTTGATAGGGTTATATCTTGTTCGGGTGATATTGCTGCGTGGGTCGAGCTTCTTATCTTGCCGTGTTGTACCTTAGCTGTGTTTATGCCATCTAGTAGAGCTCAGCGACGGTCCAGTGAGAGAGAACGATGTCAGTTTGTTAGTATTTATGGTGCTATTACTCGGTGGAAGGATCTTGGGGAGAGGCTTGGTTTGATTAGAGATCGTTTAGCTGAGTCTTCCTCTTCTTGGCGTGAGGTTTTGATTTCTAAAGATTCTTTAGAGGCTAATATTTCCCAGTGCAAGAGGATATTGGGGGATGGTCATTTTTTGCTGCTAAGGTCCTCACTTCTTCGGGTGTTGCTCTTGATACTCCTGACACTCGGGCTGAGTTGGAGTCCAAGCATCCTTTTGCGCCTCTCCGGTTGTGCCTTCCTCACAACTCGTAGTTGATGCGTCGGTGGTTCACAAGGATCTAGTGTTGAACCGGATTCGGAGTTTCCCCAAAGGTACTTCTTGTGGTCGAGACGGGCTTCGAGCTCAGCATTTGTTGGATGTTTTGGGGGGTGCTGCTTCGGCTGCGGCTGATGAACTGCTTGTTTCTATCATACGGGTTGTCAATCTTTTTCTTTCAGGTAAATGTCCGGGGCAGCTTGGGGAGTTCATCGCTAGTGCTCCTTTGACTCCACTTATTTAACCTGGTGGTGGTATTTGGCCATTGCTATTGGTACCGTGTGGAGGAGGCTTGTCTCTAAGGTTGCCTCTTCTTCTGTTGGGGACTCGATGACTTCTTATTTACACGATTTTCAGTTTGGTGTAGGTGTGCCAGGTGGGTGTGAGGTTGTTCTTCATTCTGTTAGTAGGTTTTTGGAAGCTAGGGGGGATGAGGTTGGGCTTTCTATGCTTTTGGTGGATTTTAATAATGGTTTTAACTTGGTTGATAGGGTTTCCATCCTCTAGGAGACGCGGTTGAGGTGTCCATCTATCTCTCCCTAGGTGGAGTTCTGCTACTCTCGGCCCACGCGTCTTTATTATGGGAATTCAGTTCTCTGGTCTTCTCAGGGGGTTCAGCAAGGGGATCCTTTAGGCCCTTTATTATTTTCTCTGGCTTTGCATCCGGTTATTCATACTATTCATCATACATGTGAGCTCTCCCTTCAGGCGTGGTACCTTGATGATGGTTCTATTATTGGAGATACTCTTATGGTTGCCAAGGCTTTGGATATCATTCGTGCTGATGGACCAGCTCGTGGGTTGCATCTGAATGTTGATAAGACTGAGCTTTTTTGGCCGGTGGAGGATCCTCGTAGTCTGAGGGTTAGGCTTTTTCCTGCTTCGTTATCTCGCCCGGTTCGGGGTGTTAGGATTCTTGGGGGGTCTGTTAGTAGGGATTATGAGTTTTCATGTGATTTTGTTGCGCTTCGAGTTTCCAAATCCATTTCTCTGTTGGGTGCTATTCGTAGGCTTAATGACACGCAATGTGAGCTTCTTCTTCTTCGCTATTTTGCAGGGGTTGCAAAGTTGGGGTTTGCTTTGAGGACTTGTCCTCCTGGATTTCTTGGGGGCGCTAAGGTTGAGTTTGATCAAGCCTTGCGTACTTCGTTGGAGTTGATTGTTACTGGTTCAGGTCCCGAGTTTTGAGATTGGTAGTGGAGGTTAGCCACTCTGCCCATTAGACTTGGTGGTCTTGGGGTCTTGTGTACTGAGGATGTCGGGTATTTTGCCTTCATCGCCTCTCGTTTGCAGTCTAGTTCTTTGTAGGATCACATTTTGGCTAGGTCTGGGATTGTTTCGCCGGGTCCTATCTTTCTGTCTGCCCTGGATGCTTTCTCGATGTTTTGTGGTGTTGATTCTCTCATTGATACCTCTTGTTCTCCTGCCCCCCAGTTTATGAAGTCTTTGGCAATGAGATATTTTGGTATCATTGATGGACTTCTTTCGTCACGATATAGTTTGAGTAGTCGCCAGGAAGCACTTCTTAGCTGCGTGCGAGCTCCTCATGCACAGGATTATCTCTTTACTATTCCTATTGATGGGCTGGAGCAGAGATGAACCCACGTCAGTTTAGGGCTGTCATGTGTTATCGTTTGGCGGTTCCTTTGTTTTCTGATGGATCTTCTTGTCCGAGTTGTCACGAGCATCGGATGGACCAGTGGGGTGACCATGATGTTCACTGCTCTAGTGAGGTGGGGGTGAAGTTTCGGCATAATCTGGTGCGTGATATGTTGGTTGATATATGTTCTAGAGTTGATGTTTCTGTGCGGAAAGAGGCTTCTTTAGGATTTCTTTCAGCTGATGGACGAGACCTTCGTCCAGAGGATTTATTGTTACATAATTGGTCCCAAGGGAAAGATGCTTGCTTGGATGTCACGGGCGTCTCGCCGTTTGCTGGTGTGGGTTTGGATTCGTGGGTCCCCGGGATGCTTTGCGGACTGCTGCTCAGAAGAAAAGGAGGAAGTATTCTTCTATTTGTGCAGAGCACAGTTATTCGTTCATCACTTTTGCCTTCTCTACTTTTGGGGAGCTTGACGAGGAAGCCTTGGTTACTCTTTCGCGTCTTAAGTGCTTATCTGTTTGTCATTCTAATGATGTTAGGAGTGTCTCTTTTCTATTTTCTAGACTTGGTTTCTGTATTCAAAAGGGAGTGGGAGCGCAGCTTGTTTCGCGGCTCCCTTCCAATTTTGTGTGATTAATAAATAAAAGATTTTCGTAAAATAATAATAATAATAATAATAATAATATCTGTTCTATAGTTGGTGTTTCTGTGCGGAAAGAGGCTTCTTTGGGATTTCTTTCAGATGATGGACGAGACCTTCGTCCAGTGGATTTATTGTTACATAATTGGTCCCAAGGCAAAGATGCTTGCTTGGATATCACGGGCGTCTCACCATTTGCTGGTGTGGATTTAGATTCGTGGGTCCCCAGGATTGCTTTGCGGACTGCTGTTCAGAAGAAAAGGAGGAAGTATTCTTCTATTTCTGTAGTGCACGGTTACTCGTTCATCCCTTTTGCCTTCTCTACTTTTGGGGAGCTTGACGAGGAAGCCTTGGTTACTCTTTCGCGTCTCAAGCGCTTATCTATTTGTCATTCTAATGATGCTAGGAGTGGCTCTTTTCTATTTTCTAGACTTGGTTTCTGTATTCAAAAGGGGGTGGGAGCGCAACTTGTTTCGCGGCTCCCTTCCAATTTTGTGTGATTAATAAATAAAAGATTTTCGCTGAAAAAAAATAGAAAAGGTAACCAGCTAAATAATAATAATAATAATAATAATAATAATAATAATAATAGGTTTGCTAAAGGGGTGGGAGCGCAGATAGTATCTCGACTCCCATCCAATTTGTTGTAAATCTATTTTTGTTTCTAATAAAATGATGGTTTAATAAAAAATAAAATAATAATAATAATAATAATAATAATAATAATAATAATAGGTTTTGCCATTGCTAAAGGGGTTAGAGCGCAGATAGTATCTCGACTCCCATCCAATTTGTTGTAAATCCCTTTTTGTTTCTAATAAAATGATGGTTTATAATAATAATAATAATAATAATACGAATAATAAATATAATACGGAAATAATATATATTTTTTTATTTCTATAAAACATTTTATTTTTATTATTTTTTATTAATTTACGGAAATATATTTTTATTTATTATTTATTTATTTTAAAAACTATTTATTTAATTTAAAAACTAATTAAACTTAAAAAATTCATAGAGAACAAACCGTGAGGAGTTACGATGTGAGGTCGAGATTGTTGGCTTCGTAATTTTGTGCTCTTTCCATTCTGGTGCTCGTTTTGATGTTTCTTAACCTTGTCTTTTGTCCTTTTCTTCAATAGATGACCGTGAAATCCCGTGTTTTTTTTCCTTTTGGTATTCTGTACCTTTTTTCACAACAAAAATACAAACCACGCATAATTATGATATTTAGGATATTAATTACACGTTTTGGTCTCGGTTTTCATTGTTTTAAGTGGTAAAAGGATAAGTGTTTACACACTTATTACAACACTTATTCAAACTGTTGAAAATTACAATTCAAGTCCCTCACTTATATGAAAACCAAGCTGCTCCATTTCCTTTGTAATTGAAGTTTTGGATTTTAGCAACTTCAGCCCTTGCGGTTGATTTAACTTGGTAAAGGGACTTGATTTGAAATATCTTCATTCTTGAGGGACAATACTTGCACTTTCTTCATACTTTAGGGACCTCTAATGTAAAATGTGACTCTTCAAGGGTTAAAGTGAATAAGTGCCAAAGTAAAGGGGCCTTTCTTGTAATTCTTTAAATCTTCAAGGGTAAAACGGTAATTTGACATCCGGCTTCGATTTTCTTGTACCACTTCGTTTCCCGTGTTTGTTTTTGCTTGATTCTTGTTATCTTTTGGCCAATTCACGATATCCGTACCTAAAATACACACTGAACAAACACAAGCATATTTTAGGGTATTTTATGATATTTTTAAGCATTTTAAGCCCAATTTGAACGATGAGACTATTTCTAAATACAGTCTCATCAAAACTTCCCATTGTTAAGGATAAGTTACCATCAACGATTAACTTTCATTTTAACTGAAGAACGAGTCCTAAGTTGATAGTTACTTAGAATTCGTTTTCATGAGCTTCAAAACTTTTGAATGTTTTAACGGAAAGCTCATGACCAAGAAAAATTAATTTCCCGTTAAAGGAAAAGTTCTCTTATTTAAAAGATACACTTTCCTTGCTGAGCTTAAAACTTGGAATGGTTTTATACAAGCTCATGACCGAGAAAAATTAATTTCTCGTTATGAGGATAAGTTATCATGAAAGAAAAGATTTCCTAAAATTGAAGTCCGAGTTACAGTCTGATATTTAACTGTATGTCTTTGTGCATGAGCATAAAACTTCGAATGTTTTTAATATAAGCCCATGCCCCAGAAAAATTAATTTCTCGTTGTTAGGTTAAGTTTATCATCGGTGATAAACTTTCCTTTCTTTGAAGCCCGGGACATAATCTGAGACATGATTATACGCCATTTACACGAGCTTAAAACTTTTGGATAGTTTTAATTTAAGCTCGTGTCCGAGAAAAATTTAATTTCTCGTTTTGAGGGTAAGTTATCGTTGACGAGATAACTTCCCTTTCTTTGAAGCGCGGGTTACAATCTGTCATGTGACTGTAAACCGTTGTTGTGATTTTAACCGCAAATCCCCTGATATACTTGTTTCTTAGATATGTGCTTCTTCAGTAAGCAAACTCTGAGTGTGTCCTTAGTTGAACGATATACACTGATTGGACCACTTTGTTTGTGTTGAACGTTAACTTTGGTACCTGCATTCTCACTAGGAGTTTGTATGCTTTGATATGGGTTAGCGATATCTATTTTAGAACCATGTGGGAGTTCACAGTCAACCTTGGTAGTGCTAGAGGGAAACATCATTTCTGTAGGAACCCACTGAAGATTACTCGATTTGAGAATCCTACCCGTGGGTTGCCATCTAAGATTGGATCTAGGTGACATGGTTTTCATAGGCACAGCGGAAGACTTAGAGATAGAAAACCTATTTCCTTTAGGAATTCCTCTTTTAGCACTTGAGTTCAGCTCCTTCAAGACTTTAGTAACACAAGCTGCATGATTTGTCGTGAAGACACTTTTCATGCACACGGAACAAATACCGTGTTTGAGGTCTGAATGTGATCTAGAATCCTAGTTCTTGCTTGTGTTCTTTTCTTAGGTTCCTCTACATAGTGATTATTAGGCATGTTATTCGACCAATGTTGTGGCATATTCTTAGAACTATACCTAGAATCACTAGTAGCAGTCTTGTTTATAGGTTTTGCATAAGCTGATTTGATCACATTAGGCCTAGATAGTGGAGTGATTGGTCTAGAAAGATGAACCATATCAACTTGGGAGGAAAACCGTGGTCTCGAGGATTTTGGTCGCTTGGATCTAAATGCAGTCGGTTGTTGAACTGATTTTTAGGCGGTTTCCCCATGATTGATGGTTTTTCAAGCTTAGTGTCCACACTAGTGCCCTTAATTTTCCTTAGCTCGTTTTTCAGAGCAGCTATAGCAAAAACCTTTTTCTAAACCTGAGCCTTTAAATCAACATTTTCAGTAGTTAACAAGGTCATTGAATCTAGAGTTTTAGACCTCATCTCTACGATAGAGTTATTTAACTCATTACAACGCTGTTTTAAGGTCTCGTTTTCCATATGTAAGATGTCTTGGGATGCCAACTTAGATTCTAGCAAAGTAATTTGTTTCACAAAATTATCTTTTTCAACTTTAGAATCTTGAAATTTTTGATTTAATTTTTATTCAAGAACAACGTTTGATTTTTCAAGTTTTCCAAAATATGTTTCAAATTTGTCCTTTTTCTTCAAAAATTCAAGTTTGGCATCCTCAAGATCTTTAGATTGTTGAGCTATAATCGTTTCAAGCTCTTCAATCCTAGAAGCAGAATTGGTTAAAGAAGCAGTCGTAGAACATGTATCATGATTTACTATATCATTCTTAACAATCTCTCCCCCATTATGACTCACATCGGATGAATTAGAAGTGGTATAACTATCACCCTTTTCCATCTTATGTTTGTCATAAATAAGTTCGGAAAGCTCAACATGCTGTATTTGTACCATATTTGTAGGTTCTTTGTCATATACGGGTATGGTGTCATCATAAGAGACGTCTGTAATATTCCCTGACCTGCTGCTCTCAGTGTTAACCAAAGCGGTCTCCTTTGTGTCATCTGTGTGACCATTATCCTTGTGCATCTGCATATGGTTTTCTTGCTTCCAATTATCATAATCAAGTTGAAGTCGTGGTCTTTCTTGAAACAAATGCGTAAGAGAGTTCACGTATTTGAACAAGGTACCACGAAAGTCTTGAATCTCGGTATGCATGTCTTCAAGGAATGACTGACAGAGCACTGAATTTTATTTCTTGGAAACATCGAATTAAGAAAAGTCGATAATTGTTTCAAAATAACTTGAAGTGTAGATACAGATTCAATGTGTTTGAAGTCTTCTTTGTCAAGCTTCTGCTAAAGAATATCTAAGTTTATTATCATAGCCTCGATGAAGAACGGGGCATCTTGACCAAAACTGCCACAAACGATGGTCCGTAGTCGAGCTTTGTAAGCTCGTAGAGATGACATTCAAATTGTCTAAATGAGACCTGACATCTTTTTCTTGCTTCTTCTTGCATCTTCTATAATTCTCTCTCTCGAGATGTCGAATTCAACGAATCCATTGAAATTCGATGAAAACGGAAGGTAAGGATTACTTATCGATCGAGCAATGAAAGAAAGTAATTGTGTTTGTTGTTGTCGAAAGAACAATACCGAGTTTTACAATTCGGGGAGAAACCGAGAATCAAATTCGCGGGATTTTATAAACCACCAAATAAACCGTAAACGTTCTTGATTCCTTGATTTGTGAAGAAAAATTGATTAAATTCCCTAATTATGTGTCCTAGAAAAACCAAAAATTCTCCAAGACCAAATAACTCATGAATCCACAAACTTGAATTCGGAATAACACCAACACTTCAATTCGGAATAAACAATTAGTGAATTCGGAATATGGAAACCCAATTGAATCCGGAGTATGGGAATACCATTGAATTCGGAATATGGAAAGACCAGTGAATTCGGAATATGGAAACCCAAGTGAATTCGAAATATGATGATGCTCTGAATTCGGAATATTTAACACTTCTTTAGTTCGGAATAGAACAACTTGTTTTGGATTCGGAAAGTGGTAATTCGGAATAATAAAATGAACTTGAATGCGGAATACTGGCCTTGATTCGGTAAAATCTCAACCGTGGATTCTGAATAAATTAACCTGTGGATTCGGAATAACATGAATCCTGAATATGTGCAAGATTCTGAATTTACTTCAAACCACTTTTGACGCGTTTTTAGCCTAAAAACACGAATCATGAAAACACGAATCCTGAATAACACGAATCCTGAATAACACGAATCCTGAATCCTGAATAACACGAATCCTGGATCCTGAATCCTGAATAACACGAATCCTGAATCCTGAATAACACGAATCCTGAATCATGAATAACATGATTCCTGAATACTAAATCCTGAATCCTAAATTATAACTTTTGGATTCAAAATGTTTCAAACTTTGGATCCAGAATAATCTAAGCTGTGAATTCGGAATTCTTTAGACAATGGATTCAGAATATGCTTAAACAGTGGATTTGGAATTCGGAATGTGAGATGAAACTTCCAATTCGAAATAACAGATAACACTTGAATTCAGAATTTGAGGTTCGGAATATGCCAAACCGTACCAAAATCAAATTCTGACGATTTTTTTTCCAAAATCAAGCCAAAAGATCTAAACTTTTTGTGTTTTTGACCAAAAAAAATACCCTAAATTACTACCACAACTATGTAGATGATTTCTAGGAAGATTAAACCACAAAAAACACAAAAAAAATTTGGACCTGGGGTTTTTTAGATCAAATTCACGAATCAATGATGAACAAACACAAAAACAAGGCAATCATCCCATGGCTCTTGATACCAAATGTAAGTTTATCGTAATCATTGGATTATACTATTGATGGAATGATTACTAGAGAGAGATAGATGAGGATCTAGAGAGAGAAAAAAGAGAGAGAGAGGTTGGATAGAAAAGATGTAATATTAGATTAGATGAAAAATGAACCAACAACCAACCCCTCCTAACATGCTAGGAGGGGGTTTATATAGCCCATCCTACATGTGGGTGTTGTGGGTTATATTGTTACATTACTAGATGACGAGCCCCTACTAGATGTATCTCGTTGGAGTGACCGATCCTTTCTAAAAACATAAAAACGTATTTCTAACAAAAATGTTATCATGTTGTGAAGAAGCAAATCTTGTGCTAAATTGGGAAAAATGTTACTTCACGGTTAAAGAAACAATTTTGTTTGAACACAAAGTGTCTGGCACAGGCTTAGAAGTTGACAAATAAAAAGTAAACGTAATCTCGAAACCTCCACCACCTACTAATGTTAAAGGCATTAGAAGTTTTTTAGGTCATGCTAGATTTTAACGTCAATTTATTAAAGTTTTCGTGAAATTGCGAGACCATTGACCTAACTTCTAGAAAAAGAAAGAACATTCAATTTCAATAACGAATGCCTTCTAGCATTTGAAACTCTTAAAGCAAAGCTTACATGCACACCAATCATCGCAAGCTCTAATTGGAACCTTCCATTTATGCTTATGTGTGATGCAAATGAATATGCCCTTGGAGCCGTCCTTGGACAAAAAGATGGAAAACAATTTTACCCCTTCTATTTTGCTAGTAGAACTCTAAACGTAGCCCAACAAAATTACACCATCACGGAAAAAGAACTTATGGATGTAGTTTATGTGTTTGTAAAATTTCAAGCATACCTCGTTTTGCCCAAAACAATAGTTTTCACCGATCACTCAGCTCTAAAATACTTGTTTAAAAAGCAAGACGCCAAACCTCTTCTGATACGATGGATTTTGATTTTACAAGAATTTGTTAGAAATAAAAATAAAAAAGAGGCAGAGAATGTTGTAGCCGATCATTTATCTCACATTGATTCAAGCGATGATGAATCGATGATTTTCTCGACGAACATATCATGCAAATAGATACTAGTGATACACCATGGTTCACATATTTTGCAAACTATTTGGCTGTAGGTATCTTATGAAAGGGAATGACGTACCAACAAAAGAAGAATTCTTTTCTGAACTCAAGAAATACTTCTGGGATTAACCTCATCTATTCAAAGTAAGTCCCGGTGGAATGATCCGACGTTGTATTTTCAGATATGAAACACGAAAAATTCTCGATGAATGTCACTACGGACCGAGCGGAGGACATTACAACGCGAAGACAACCGATAAAAAAAGTGTTCGACGCAGGTTTTTACTGGCCTACAATCGTTCGTGAAGCTCATACCTTAGTCCGCCTTTGTGAAGGAAGTCAAAAGACTGGAAACATTATCAAAAAAGATGAAATGCCTCTCAATAACATCCAAGTCTGTTAAATATTTGACGTGTGGGGTATCGACTTCATGAGACCATTTCCTAAATCCTGTAAATGTGAATATATTTTAGTCGCTGTAGACTATGTATCGAAATAGGCCGAAGCTCAAGCCTTGCAAACAAATGATGCAAGAGTTGTTACAGAATTCTTAAAAAAGTTATTTTGTCGTTTTGGAATTCCAAAATCACTTATAAGCGACAGAGGAACTCATTTCTGTAACAAACTCATGGATAAAGTCATGAAAAGATATGGATTTAACCACCTATTTTCCACATCTTACCACCCTCAAACGAGTGGCCAAGTTAAAAATATTAATAGAGCTCTTAACGAATCCCCGAAGACACGTAAAAAACAACCCTGCTTGTTGGTCTAAGAAATTAGAATATGCTATATGGGCCTTTCGTACCGCATTCAAAACACCAACTGAACCACTCCGTACAAGCTGTTGTATGGAAAGACATGACATTTACCGATTGAAATTGATCACCGTGCATATATTTTTTTGGGTAAAGGGGACTATCCCCGGTAAAAGATATATTACGCCAAAAAACATTGAAGTACAACGGACGTAGGTGAGGTCCTATCATCTCAGCCCGTTACATGGGCACAACCATGCACACAAATCACTGTGCAACAACTAAATACCCTAACATAAGAGTGACACGCCACTCTTATGACTACCAAAACTACATTGGAAGAGTACAAGCAGACAAAATATAAGAAATGAAACTCTTTCTTCCAACATAGCCAAAAATTCTAATCCCTCTCTCAGTTGAACCATAGTAAACGAAGACATGTGCCGTCCAATAGAGCAACATCTTTAAGCATCCTGATATTAACTAAGGTTGCGACGACACCGGTCACTAACAGCTTCAAAGAGGAACTACATCTACAATATTCACAATGTGAATATTATAAGAACCAATACATCATGATAAATACGTCCTTGCCCTTCAACAGATATCATCTAAACATCTCGGCAGAAGACCAATTACCACAAATCCCAGCTAAGTAGCCTCCACCTGCTAGCAAATGACCATTCTCTCCAAACCCACAACTCAACATAAGCACAAATTACCACGACCAAACATACAAGTAGTATGGTTTTGAATCACCCAACCCCAACACAGTACAAGTGACGTGAATCAAACACCTCACGCTCCAGCAATAGAAAAAAAACAAGAGCACTAAAACCACAGATAGAACTCTGATCTAATACGTATATCTATACCAGAACCTATGCTTGAGTGACATAATCGAAACCCTAATGCCTTGATGATGATCAGGCACAATCACCATCAGCATAGAGGATACAACAGAACCTACAGTATATAAGATCCTAAACCCACAGATAGAATCTTAGCAATGAGTAGCAGCCCTTTGTAACGTTCCCTTCAACGAAAACCACATGAAATATTCAATCCGATCTAAACCCTAATATGAAACTAGGCTTTGTGGTTTCGCTAAGATACCCAAGAAACTAGCAGACTCCAAAAGAAAGAAACAATATAAACCCTTATATGACCGATTCGGAACCCTAGAGCATCAAATCATACAATAAAAGGTAGAGCCGCCGTACAAATCACAAAACCATCATCACTACCCATTGATAAGATGGGTAATCGGTGATATATGGAGATCCCATAAGATAATAAATAATGCTCTAGCCGCCACCTTCTTAGAATAAAAACACAACCCTATATTCATATTGCATACCCAAGAACAATATGCATCGTTAATAGGTAGAGAGGACGTTTTTAGGGTTGGTTTATGGCCGAAAATAATAGAAGAAGATGGCGGCCGGGAATCTCCATAGGTTTTATATTTACGACAGCAAGAAGTACAACACTATGCATATTGGACACTAAAGAACTGCAATCCCGAACTTATTGCAGATGGAGAAAAACGAATATTCCAACTTCATGAGTTAGATGAATTTTGACATCAAACTTATGAAAGTTCTCGTTAATATAAAGCACGAATGAAAGTATGGCATGATCACAAGTTAAGAATGAGAAATGAATTCAAGAATGGAAATAAAGTACTCCTCGTTATCTCGAAATACAAATTCAAACAACCTAAACTCACTTTGAGATGGACCGGACATACAATGAAATACCAATATCCATTCGGCTATTTGAGATGTATGGTAGAGACAACACCACTTTTATTGTCAATGGACATAGACTCAAGCTCTACCATGAGGAGGAGAACTATAACGAATTTCATATAGAAGATATCCCATTCTTCATGAAATAAACCCGAGTAGCCGAGTCTGGCTGAAGACTCTAAACTTAGCGCTTCTCGGAAGGCAATCCGTGTAATTACCGCCACTTTTTAACTTTAGTGTAGAAGGGGACTTGTAACAAAAATAAAACCGTCCTTATATATTTTGCATGTGTTTTTGTTTTACTATGTCATGAAGGAAAAGTAGCAATTTGGAGCTATAAGCCGGATTTATCTCTGTGAAAGTCCAGCAATTTTCTACTAAGCCCTGGGAAGTTCTCGTTTCCCTTTGCATTTTCCCTATTTTTAGTTTTATCAGTTCTCACATCAAGGACGATGTTCACCTTGAGTGTGAAGGAGGAGACAAATTGGAAAAAAAAATAAGTTCAAATTTCTCCATATTTTCAAATTCTTTTCAAAAATAAAAATAAAGATATCTTATAAATAAGTGTTTTTTAGCAAAGCAAAAATCTCATTGATTTACACTATAACTAAGCACAAATCCATCCACCAAATATGTGAGAAAAACTAAGCCTTTATATTTCTCTATTTTGTGTGAAACTCGACAAATTAGTATGCTTTAGAACTTCTGCTTGATCATCGTTTACTAAACCACATTGAGGTTAATTTATAGATATTTTTGAGAAAAAGTAAAATAAATCCCCATTGTATCATTTTAGTCAAGCTACACTGGCTCGCTAAAATATGAGGTACTTGTACTATGTGTTATATTATCCTTTTTGTCGATATCCGTATGTTATGCCTTACCATTGTCAAATCGTAAGTATATATGATGCTCTTTAAAAAACAGAAAAAATAAGTATTCTAGTATAATTTGTTCTACGACTTTGACAAGGCATATTGTTACCAAATCCCACATCATTATCACATTTTGCCTCTTTGCGAATTTATCTGGTGCTCACGCCGCAACGGTTATGTTTACGTGTCTTGCACAAGAATATGGTAGGTATCTATTTTATGTCCGTGTTATTTGAGTGTTATCTTACATTTTCCCCTTGTGAGTGACATTTGTGTGAACTTAAAATCGAAACACTATTCCGTGTGAGGTGCTGAAATTATTGTGTCATTTGCTTTTGCTACTTAAAAACCTAAATTGTTTTCCTATCATAGTTTATATACTAAAGCTTTTAAAATCTAACCTTTTTTTCTCGCTTTGATTGCTTGAGGGCAAGCAATAGCTAAGTGTGGAGGAATTTGATAACACCCGAATTATACATATTTAATAGTTGCTATTATATAACTTTGTATTACAAATAAGAACTTTTGATACTTAATACATTGCATTTTATATGCAGGTAAAAGGTTGAAGGATCAAAGTGAAAGAAATCAAAGTAGAGTCCTTAGTTGCAATAGTAAAAGAATAAAAGTGAAGAACATTCTGGACGCACGAATGTGCGACGCACAATGTCAGAAGTGCGACGCACAAACACCACCTCTAATGTGCGTCACACATTTGGAGAAGGGTCACTTTGACCCCCAGATCGCACTATAAATAGAGGCCTTCTTTTCTTACTTTACATCATCTCACTTCCCTCCAATACTCTCTCATCCGAGTATTCTAGTCTTCTTAGTCAATTTTCAGTATATTCCACTTTTGGGAAATACTTGTAACGAGAGTATCTTACTCTTTGATTCATGGAAAGGCAATACAAGTGACACTTGTGTAATCGTTAATTCATTCATTCTAAGTATGATGTTCTTTTACTCTTTTCCGTTTGATACTTTGAATACTATGCTAGGCTAAGTTATTTGTGACTATATGCGTATGTGTCTATAACTAGTGATGATGCTATGATATGATCCTTTATAAATTGATTTCAAGCTATTGTTGTAGAACCAGTTTGCCACTTAGTTCTATCACCATATTTTATCAAAGTTGATTTGTTACCATAATTTGACGCCGAGAGGGTCAAGTTGTTATAATAAGTTTTTAAGAACTTGTCTATGGTTTTGAATCTTTGGTTGGAGAGATCCGCTTAGATATTTTGATAAAGTATTGAACTTGTTGGAAACTTGTTTTAAGCTTAGTCGCTTAATAAGACATAAGTCTTGAATCAAACCAAGCGAATTGTGAAAACACCATTTTGACGAAAAAGGGTTATCACGCTTTACCTACCTAATCATATCTCGATCATTATTATCATCATCACGAAATTATAGAAATCATCCCATATAAGTCATATTTTGTCATCATATTATTTAAATCAATCATTTCTACCTTTGATTATTATTTTGCTTACCAAAACGAAACTAAGTGCTCGTGAACGATCCTGGTTTACCACTACAAAACTATACTTTGAACAAAAGCGTATACTTGCCCGTGTTTGTATTCTAGTCCTTTGTTTTGTCTAAACCTTGTTATAAATTAAAGACTTGCAAAATGAACATCAAGGCCTCGTAGTCATGTTGTGGCTTCTCATCCTGCTAAGAATTTGAGGAAGGATCATGAAGCGTCTTTGGGGCTTACTACTGGGGGTAAGTCTATGGAAGTTATTGCTTTGTTGCTTCCTTCTGGGCTAAGTAGTTATATTTTTCACATATCTTTTTTTAGCAGGTTCTTTGTCTCCTTTTTCTGATGACGATGAGAATGAGGATTCGGGGTCTGTTGGGAATAAATTAAGGCCAGATCACTTGAGCGCTGACAAGAACAAAACAAGCTTTGACAGGAACAAAGCAAGCGCTGACAGCTCAAGCGTTGACATGTTAAAGTCAAGCGTTGACACATTGAAGACAAGCACTGATGAAAGATATAAGCTACACGTTTATTATATTCTAGAATACTTCTAGTAAGGATAGAAACGACAATGTATTTTCTAAGTTTATCTTTACCTAGAATAGTTTATACGTAGCTTATTGTACAAGGCTTCTTAGTCTATAAATGAAGGCCTTTAGGTTAATGTTCAATATCAAGTTTTACATAAGTTTTCGTTCATAAACATCTTTCATTGTAAGCAAGTTCGACATTCATAATCAAAGTGAAAGTTTGTTTACATCTTGTGTGTTCTAGTTTAAGTGTTAAATTCCGCATAACACTTAGATTCACAAAGCATATAACAAAGGTTTCTCTACGTGTTATACTTGATCTAATCTCGTATACACAAAGCTAATCGATCTAAGTTTGGGATCAACAAGTGGTATCATAGCTTGTTGAGGAACTTTTGATCTTTGAAGAACACCAGAACCATCCACGAACACCAAAACCCTAATTTTTCTCAGAAACCCTAAAAACACAAAAACCCTAACAACATCATGTCTGAAGCAATAACCTCCTCCTCCTCAGCCTTACCAAACATCAAGATTCCCATGATTGATGCAACCCACTTTGACTTATGGAAGTTCAACTTTGAACAATATCTGGGGATCTATGACTACACACTCTAGGAGATTATTGAATATGGAAATTCATTCAATAAGGCTCAAAAGATTCTTGATGCCATTAGTCAAAGAACAGCTGTTGAAGGATGCCCTGAAGAGGATAAGAAAGAAAAACCTGGAGATGGTAGAGCTGTAGGTGCTGAAGATATTGCAAAGAAAAGGGTTGACATGAAAGCCCTAAATATTCTAAAAGTCTCTTTGGGACAAGAAAACCAGCACAAATATAGAGGCTATGAATCTGCTAAGGATCTTTGGGAAGCACTAGAAGTTGCATATGGTGGCAATGCAGACACTAAGGAAGAAAATAAAAAGCAACTTCTGCATGATTATGTTGTCTTTAAAGCTCAACCCAATGAAAAACTGAGTAGTGTGAGAAGCAGATTGCTTGACATCACAAGCAAGTTGTCCTTCATGGGGACACAAGTTGGTGATGTTGACACCAATGCTACCTTTCTTAAAAGTCTTGGTGAGGCATGGAAGATTGAGGCAAGATCTATTCTTGCCAATAATACTTACAAGAGCTCCTCGTTTGATGACATCTACAACAAACTAAGACTGTTAGAAGATGAAACTCTTTCAGATCATGGAAGCAAATCCTCCACCAGCAACATGGCCTTCTTCTCTCATAGTGAAGGTCAATTCAATCAGAAGGACTCTTATATGCATCCAGTTACTGGATCATCATATGTCAGCGCTGGAACAAGTCCTGTCAACGTCTCCTTTTCAAACACTGACACATTCATGAATGACTCCCCAAGAGTTAAACCTGCTGGTTTGGATTTGGATACTGTGTGTGCTTACATTGCTTCTTTGCCCAATGGTTCAGTGATTACATATGAGGACCTTGAGCAGATAAGTGATGAGCACTTGGAAGAGATGGACATCAAGTGGAACATGGCTCTTGCTAGTATAAGAGCAAATAGGTGGAATAGAAGGTTCAAGAAGAAGATGACCTTCAATGCTAAAGACACAGCTGGATTTGATAAATCCAAAGTTGAATGCTACAACTGTCATCGTATGGGACACTTCATGAGGGAATGCAGATCTCTTAGAAGATCTGATGCTGGTAAACCCTCAAGTAAGATTGTTAAAGCTCAGGATTCCAAAGCTATGGTTGCAGTTCAAGGAATTGATGGTACAAGATGGGATTGGAGCTATCTGGCTAAGGATGCAGAAGAGGATAAAGCTTTGGTTGCTGATATTAAAGAAGAAGAGCATGCTGAATATGTTCTCATGGCACACTCCTCCTCTTCATCTGATAATGAGGTATATGATGATGCTTTTTGTAGCAAAGGTTGTAGGTTAAACACTGATAGACTTAACAAAGAGGTGTTAAAACTAAAAGATGATATGAGCACTGAAAGGTGTAAATTGTCCAATTAACAACTAGCTCTTACTGAAACTGAGAAAACCGTTTCTGAATACAAGAAAATGGAATTTGACTTAAAAGATAAGATCAATATCTTAAAACATGAGCTAGAGGGTAGTATGGATATTAGAAATATCATGACAAAGGTCAATAGAGACCTACAGGCTAAGTTAGATGAGGCCATTAAGAATAAAGATAATGTTGACCTCAAGATTCAAAGATTTGATAGAGCCACCCAAACCCTAGGAGACTGCGTAGCTAAACAAAGGGATCCTAAGGACATGACTGGGATTGGGATGAATGACTACTCTTTGGTTCCACCACCAACTGGTGACTTCTATGGTGTCCTTAGAAAGGATTTGTCTTGGACTGGGATACCAGAATGCCAAGAGGAGGAGTTCATTCCTCCACCAAGAGTGGTCACTCCAGTTGAAGAGTATCAACAAAAATTGACTGACCTAAATGAGTGGAAGAAAGATAACCCTACTTTATTTGTTAAGGGAGGTTTGCTATGTGAAAGTCCCAATGAATCACCACCCATTAAGGTTACTCATCCAATCACTGGTAAAGCTGTTGACCTAGGCTCAAACACTGTTAGAAGACCTACCATTAAATATGCAGAGATGTATAGGAATAATAGGTCACCCAAGAGCCAAGTTAACAATCATGGAACAGGTTTCTTCTCTTCTAGACCTAAGAGTGTGTCTAAGAAAGCCTGTTACACTTGTGGTAGCTTTTCACATTTGGCATACAAGTGTGTCAACGCTCCCAAAGCCAGCGCTGGTAGGAACAATTTCAGCGCTAATAGGAAGAAAGTCAACGTTGTTAGGAAGTCAAACGTTGTCAGACCTAAACCTTGTGTGCAGCAAAGTCCACAAGTGATTAGACCTGCCCCATTCTTTTCTAGAAGGTCTAACACTCATGGGCAAAGACCTTTCAAAAGACAAACACCTGGTCAAATAGGCAATGGGTTCCTATAGCAAACCCTAGGTTCAACGCTGACAAGGGTAATTTCAGCGTTGACAAGACAAAATCCAACGCTGACAGAAACGTGACCAGACCTAAATATTTGCAGCCACAAGGTAAGAGGTCTAAAGCTTCTTCAAGCTTAACATGGAGACCCAAGAAAGATCAAAACCCTAATGATAATGGAATTTCAATGACTTGCAATAGATTTAATTACATTTATAAGGTCATTACAAAACCAATTGGGGTTAACTGGGTATTTCATCCTAAAAAGGATGAGAATGGGGTTGTTGTAAGAACTAAGTCTGTTCTTATTGAACAACCAAATTAATCCAAGTCTTGTGAGACTTGGGTTCCCAAAGAAAACTAATTTGTTTTCTTTATGTGCAGGGCATTCAAAGGCAGATCAATGATTATGGATATTGGGATAGTGGATGCTCAAGGCACATGACAGGAAAGGAAGACTATCTAACGAACTTCACTCCTATTAAAGATGGTGATAAGGTATACTTTGGAGGAGGCTATGGCACCATTACAGGCAAAGGAACCCTTCTCACCAATAATCTACGTTTTGAGAACGTCTTCCTGGTAAAAGAACTGGATTATAATCTATTTAGTGTATCACAAGTTTGTGATAACAAAAATAAGGTTCTTTTCACTGATACTGAGTGTTTGGTGTTAAGCAAGGATTTTAAGATCCCTGATGAGAAATATATTGAGTATAGAACACCTAGGCATAAGGACATATATAATGTGAATTTAAATGGGATTAAAGTGAATACCAATATGTCTTGTTTTTATGCTAAGGCCTCAGTAGATGAAAGTAATTTGTGGCACAGGAGACTAGGGCACATAAATTTTAAAAATATAAATAGACTTGTGAGGCTTGGTTTAGTTGATGGTTTGCCTGAGAAGGCCTTCCACAATGACCACTCTTGTGTTGCATGTCTTAAAGGCAAACAACACAAGGTCTCATTCAAGTCCAAGCAGGTGCATACTAGTTCCAGACCTCTTCATATGCTTCACATGGACCTCTTTGGTCCAACAAATATAGAAAGTTTGAATGGTAAGTCATATTGCTTTGTTGTCACAGATGACTTTTCTAGGTTTACTTGGACATTCTTTCTAGCTATGAAGAGTGACACAGCTGATGTTCTTATTGATTTTATCACTCAGATTGAGAAAAGGTCTGGAAATGAGGTTAAAATGCTTAGGAGTGATAATGGTGGAGAATTTAGGAACAAGAAGCTAGATGATTTTTATGCCAGGAAAGGAATTACTAGGCAATTCAGTATTGCTAGAACCCCACAACAAAATGGGGTTGCTGAAAGGAAAAATAGAACCCTAATTGAAGCAACCAGAACAATGTTGGCTGATGCTCACTTTCCTATAGCCTTTTGGGCTGAAGCTGTTAATACAACATGCTATGTGCAAAATAGAGCATTGGTTAACAAAATTCAGAACAAAACACCTTATGAGTTACTTTGGGGAAGAAAACCTAATATTGGTTTTCTCAGACCTTTTGGTTGTCATGTAGTAGTTTTGGACACTAGTGATGCCTTAGGGAAATTTAGTGCAAAAGGTGATGAAGGTTACTTCATGGGGTATTCAGTCCAGAGCAAGGGTTATAGGGTTTATCTTAAGGAGGAGAAACGTATTGTTGAGAGAGTACATGTTAGGTTCTTAGAGAATAAACCTAATGATCCTGAGAGTGGTCCTAATTGGTTGTTTGATTTGGAACCCTTATCTAGAACTTTAAATTATATGCCTGTTACTAATCCAGACATTGTGAAGGTAACTTCAAATGTTGTGGAGGAACAAGTTGTTGATGTTTCAGGTACACAGGTTAATGAAAGGGTTGGATCACAAGCAGAAAAGGCATCTCCCCTACATTTAAATATGTCACAATTCCCATTTGGACATATGCTTTTGCTGCTGCTGCTGCTGCTGGACAAGATAATGGTGGTCTCCAAATATCACCAGATAAAAACATGCATGGTTCTTCAGGCGCTGACAAAGGCAAATCTAGCGCTGACAAGACCAATTCAGACGTTGATGGCTCAGACATTGACAACAACAGTTCAAGCGTTGTTAGCCCAAGCGCTGACAAACAAGGTTCAGACGTTGACAACACCTTTGCACATCTTTTCTCTTCCACTTTTGAACAAGGAGAACCTTCCAATATTCATGAAGAGATTCCTGTTGATCAAAGAGAGTCTGATGAAGAAGATATTGGCAACATGGAGCATGAAGTTGAGGACACAAGACTTTTTGAAGGAGGGGTTCTCACCTCCACAATTAAGAATCACCCCACATCTCAGATCATAGGTGATATTATGACTCCAGTTCAGACAAGAAGATCCCATCAAGGTCTTGGTGGATTTATTGCCAATATACACAAGAAGGTTGATACCCCTCTTGTGCAAGCATGTTTGTTTGCATGTTTTCTGTCACAAGAAGAACCCAAGAAAATATTTGATGCTCTCAAAGAACCAAGTTGGGTGGAAGCAATGCAGGATGAGCTTCACCAATTTGCAATTCAGGATGTTTGGGAGCTGGTTGATTGTCCTAGATATGTCAGACCTATAGGGACAAGATGGGTTCTAAGGAACAAGAGAGATGAAAGAGGCATTATGGTCAGAAACAAGGCAAGGTTAGTGGCTCAAGGTTATACACAAGAGGAGGGGATAGACTATGAGGAGGTCTTTGCACCAGTTGCAAGGATTGAAGCTATTAGGATTTTTCTAGCCTATGCTTCTTGCATGGGCTTCACAGTCTATCAAATGGATGTCAAGAGTGCTTTCTTGTATGGAACCATTGTTGAGGAAGTATATGTCATGCAACCTCCTGGTTTTGAGGATCCAGAGAATCCAGATAAAGTGTATAGAGTCAAAAAGGCTATGTATGGCCTTCATCAAGCCCCTAGAGCATGGTATGGTACTTTGTCTACCTATTTGGTGGACAATGGATTCAAGAGGGGCACCATAGATCAGACACTGTTTACAAAGAAGAAAGGCAAAGATGTGTTGCTTGTGCAGGTCTATGTTGATGATATCATTTTTGGGTCTACTGATCCAAAGATGAGTGAGGATTTCTCCAAGATTATGACAGACAAATTCAAGATGAGTGCTATGGGGGAGATGAACTTCTTTCTTGGTTTACAAGTTCAGCAGAAAGAGGATGGTATCTTCATCTCCCAGGACAAATATGTTGCTGAGATCTTGAAGAAGTTTGGTTTTTCTCCACATGAAAAGAGGGCTACTACTCCTATGGATAGAGAACACCCTTGGGGAAAGATTGGAGATGGAAAGGATGTTGATGTCAGGCATTATAGATCCATGATTGGATCCTTGATTTATCTTACTGCTTCCAGACCTGATATCATGTTTGCTGTGTGTGCTTGTGCACGCCATCAAGTGACTCCCAAAGAATGTCACCTTTATGCTGTGAAGAGGATCTTTAGGTAC
This sequence comes from Glebionis coronaria, assembly GCA_025667525.1. NCBI lineage: Eukaryota > Viridiplantae > Streptophyta > Magnoliopsida > Asterales > Asteraceae > Glebionis > Glebionis coronaria. The sequence goes on from CM046876.1 coordinate 268,383,237, forward strand.
CTAAGATGCTACCCAAGTCTTGGTTTGTGGTACCCAAAGGATTCACCATTGGAGCTGATTGGATATTCAGATAGTGATTATGGAGGTGATAACTTTGATAGGAAATCCACAACTGGTAGATGTCAGTTTCTTGGGAGCAGGTTAATATCTTGGCAATGCAAGAAACAAACAGTGGTGGCTAATTCTACAACTGAAGCAGAGTATGTGGCTGCAGCAGCATGTTGTGGTCAAGTGTTGTGGATTCAGAACCAGCTGTTGGACTATGGGTATAATTTCATGCATACTAAGATATTTCTTGATAATAATAGTACTTTATGCATCATTAAGAATCCTGTACATCATTCTAAAACTAAACACATAGAAATTAGACACCATTTTATAAGAGATTGCTTTGAGAAAGGTTTAATACAACCAGATAGGGTTGACACTGAGGAAAATGTGTCAGATTTATTAACTAAACCTTTTGATGCTGGAAGATTTCAATACTTGGTAACAAGTATTGGAATGGTTAATCTCACTTAATATGTGTTTTGGATTCTTTTTGTAAAAGTATGTACAGGATGATGCATTATTATTATTGGTCTTATTGATGATTTAGGTTTTCCACTATATTTTTCTAACACTGACAAAGGTTGCTTGAACATTGATAAGTGTTTTTGCAACGTTGTCAGCAATATAATTGTCTAACACTGACAAAGCTTCCCTCAACGCTGGTATGTGTTATCGGGGCGTTGTCAGCAACAATGTTAGTTTTGTGGTTTTCAATCTAAATGTGCAGATGGTGTTAGCAGTATACCATTGGATACAGAGTTGCTTATGGATCAATGGAAAAGCGTTTGGACATGTTTTTATTTATGGATGATGGTTGGAATGATTCATTCCTATCTTGACATAAATTTTTTATGTTCATGCATGATTTTAGCAAACTTTTTGTATCATCGTTTAAGGGGAGGTTTTAGGAACCTTTAGGATGTTTGGGTATCCATATGATACTCTTATCACAATTCTAGATTGTGTCCACAGGTGAGTATGGGTTAGTTTTCCTAAACCATGAGGCACTGTAGCATGCATAGTATATCAACTTTGCATGCTGCCAAGACATTTTTGGCCTAGAATTGGTTATGGTCTGTTGGGAGACTTGGGAATGATTTTGATATGGGATTTACCTGGGAGTAACAAGGATTTTATAAGGTAACTTTGTTGTTAAGAATTTTGGTTAGCAAGGGACACTAGAGGACTGTTATGTCTATCTTGCTTATGCAAGTGTGCATAACTGGACAGTGCTTGCCACCCTATAATAATTATCAGCTTTTGGTTATCTTCTCTAGGATAAATTACTTGTTAAGGTCATTTTTCACTTTTTAAAACTATTTTATTTTTGGACGCTGACAAGATTTTTCCAAGCGTTGTTGTGACCAAATTGAACGCTGACATGGCTTTAGGCGAACGTTGACAAGATTATAGCCGTTGGGCATTGATAGGTTATTTTTGACCGTTGACACTCAATGGGGCCTACCCAGTTGTTACTTTTTGACATATTTTCAAGCCGTAATTTTAGAAGTTGTTACTTTCATTAAATGCATGAGATAACTTATAACTTTTTCAATATTTTCATGATTAGTTTTTGAAAATCTTTGCCTATTTTTGGGCCAATCACATGCATTCTTTCTCTCCTATAAATTTGGCTCCTATTTTTAAACAGGGTATCTATAATTCTTGTCTAACACTTTTCTCTTATCAACTTCATCTTCTACACTTCAAATTAACAACTTTCATCAATGGCACCAAAGTTTAACTCAACAGAATTGGAATTGGGGTTCAAGTCTCAACACAACATGATTGCTTATCTTGTTGCTGATAATGATTTGTTTCCTCAATACACACAAATGGTGGCGTATTTGAACGCATCCCCTCTAAGGTATGCTCTTTCTCATGCACCACTCATTCCAGTCACACACATTAAGCAGTTTTGGAACACTGTCAGTTCCTCAACAGTTAATGGGGTGACCACATTAACTTCTATTGTTCATGGGAGGTCTTGGGTGGTTACTGAGGCCTTGGTACGCCAGGCCTTGCATCTTGATGATGCTGATGGTGTAGCTATTCTTCCCATAACCGAAATAGAACAAGGGCTTAGGGATTTGGGATATCCCTTTCCTGATGAAGGTACTCTTAATAAGTATCATAAGCAGGAATTTCCCCCAGCCTGGAAGTACCTCATTCACATCCTCCTTCAATGTTTGAGTCCCAAATGTACTGCACACAATGAGATCAATAGATCCATTGCCAGTGCTATTGTGTGCATTGCAACAGGGCAAAAATATAACTATTCTAAAATGATTTTTGAAGGGATGTGTAAAAACAAAGGGACAAAAATGACTTTAGCTTATCCCTGTTTTCTGCAAATGATTTTTGACGATCAAGGTTACTGTTCCAGGGATCACAATGATTTTTATAAGATCCCTGAACAAAAGAAAGCTATTTTTACAAAGATGAATTCACCACCTCTTAGAGACTTACCTTTAACCCCAGCCATGCTTGCTGTTATTGCAGCAGCACAACCTCAACCAGACCCCCAACCTCAAATTAACCCTCAACCACAACTTGAACCCATTCTTGAACCTTTACCCTCACCTGAACAAATGCAAATTGACCAAGAACCCTTTGACGCTGACACATCAAATGTTGGCGTTGATGTGCCTATTTCCAACGCTGACACACAACCATCACAATCCCAAACACCCCTTAACCAACCCACATCTACCCATTCTTCCACACCATCTTCCACATCACCTGAATATAGGTTGATGAAACACCAAAGGACTACTGGAGTGTTCTCCTCTGGTGGTCCTAGCCATGACGCAGAGAGAACCACCACCACAAGTGTGGCTGGTGACCTGGATGAGGCTGGGACTATTGGTTCTGGCTTAGATGCTGGCCAAGGCAGTCCCACCATAATTAAGTCCTCATCCATGCCCAATGAACCTGACTTGGGAGGTCAAATCCCCATTTCAGAAGAGGGCAGACTGGAACCAATGACTCTTTTGGAATTGACGGCAGTCTGCATTAGCTTGCAAAAGCAAAATGCAGACTTAGTACATATTGTTAGCTCACAAGGCCTTGAACTCAAGCAATTGAGGGAAAGGATTGTTGTTTTGGAAAGTGATCATGCTAGGAGGGGTATGGAGGAGTCTTCCAAAGGGGAGGAAGATCAAAGAAATCTGAGTGATAAGGGCAGCCAAGATGGTCAATCAATGGATGTTGCTGAAGCCCTTACAACTTTGAAGGAACAAACAAGTTTTGATACGTCCTTAATCTCTCCAACCAATCTAAATTTATCATTTACAGCTATGTTGAGAGAGGTTACACAAGGCGCTGAGGGAAAATATTTGAGCGTTGACAAGACAAATTTGGACGCTGATAGAAGTATTTTGGGCGCTGATAGAGGAAATTTGGGCGTTGACAGACCTGCACATGAAGATAAGGGTAAGGGTAAATTGGTAGAAGAAATTGTTCCAAAGGATGCAGCCCAAGTTGAATTTGATAGAAGATTGGCTGAACAAATGACGGAACAAGGTGAAAAGGAAAAGTCACCATTTGTTGTGACTTCTGAAGAAGAAAGTGATGGAGCTAGCTCAGAATCAAGTGTGATGATTATAGAACTAGAAAGGCTTGAGTATGGTGATGAGCTTGCTAGGGAAAAGTTGAGAGATTTAAAATTGCAGGTTGACTTTGACATGCCAGAGGTGGTTCAAATGTACAATTCTTGGGAAGAAAGCTGCATGGATAATCCAGACTTGACCATTTCAGATCAAATATGGGGTTTGGAGCTTCTTCTTAGAGTTCAGAAGGATTGTAAGGTGATTTTGAAGCACAAGGCAAGCAATATTCTCTCAGAATTAAAAAGGGATAGAAGAGAGCTCTACTTTATGTTGCTCAGATGTCATGGAGTTGGATGGACATATCAGAAGTTGAAGGCTTTGACATTTGATGAGTTGGAACATAGGGCTTATCCCATTTGGGTGAGAGTGCAGGAAGCAAACACTCTCAGACTTCTTTCAGATGAAAGAAAGGAGCAACTTGTAGAAGAAATGGAAATCAAGAAAGCTATAATAGTTCCCAGGCCAGTGAAGAAGGGATTTAAACTTGAGTTTCTAAAAGATATGAATCCACTATATCCAAGTGAAGCAGTCATCAGAAAGAGTCTCAAGCTCTCCCCATTAGAAGCTTCAGATATGGTGCAGGTGTTACCATTAGATTCCAGGAATCCAATTGTGAGTTATGATGAGGATGAATGTGGATTCTGGAAGATTGGCAGATTTGGCAAGGAGGTACACACTTTTACCACTCTCATATCTTTATTTGCAAGTTGTGATAGAGAAGACTTGGTGGACCTTTGGAGGTTACTAGAGACCAAGTATGAGGCTAAAGCACCAACTTCAGCTAATGGAATAAAACTTTGGACCACATTTAAAAGAATGTGTGGGACAAATGAGGAAGATCCTGAAATATGGAAGGATCTTGAAGATGATCTCAGTGGTCTTCAATGGAGGTTATATTCAGCTGCTGGTGTATACCATTTGAGTTCTACAAAGTTTGCTGAGTATCTACTTGTGGATGCTCAGTATTTCATATCCAAGGCTGTTTTGGAAAAGATGAAGGACACTCAGCTGGAGATAGATTATTCAAGTGATGTGGCAAAGAATTTGATCAGATTTATTCATTATCAATATGAGAAGATTTGTCAGACTCCTCCAAGTTCTTAATGCTTATTCAGAAACTTGATCATAAGAGTGGATATCAAGTTTAGGGGAGGATTGTTGGGAATAAATTAAGGCCAGATCACTTGAGCGCTGACAAGAACAAAACAAGCGTTGACAGGAACAAAGAAAGCGCTGACAGCTCAAGCGTTGACAGGTTAAAGTCAAGCGTTGACACATTGAAGACAAGCACTGATGAAAGATATAAGCTACACGTTTATTATATTCTAGAATACTTCTAGTAAGGATAGAAACGACAATGTATTTTCTAAGTTTATCTTTACCTAGAATAGTTGATACGTAGCTTATTATACAAGGCTTCTTAGTCTATAAAAGAAGGCCTTTAGGTTAATGTTCAATATCAAGTTTTACATAAGTTTTCGTTCATAAACATCTTTCATTGTAAGCAAGTTCGACATTCATAATCAAAGTGAAAGTTTGTTTACATCTTGTGTGTTCTAGTTTAAGTGTTAAATTCCGCATAACACTTAGATTCACAAAGCATATAACAAAGGTTTCTCTACGTGTTATACTTGATCTAATCTCGTATACACAAAGCTAATCGATCTAAGTTTGAGATCAACAGGGTCCCCTTAATTCGTACCCAGAATCCTGCGCTGAGGTTTTTCTCTCTCCTAACCTTTCTGGTGATTTGACTGAAGGTGCAGGTTTGAATAATTTGAGTGTTGTCTCTCCTAGGTTGGATTTGTCTTCTGCTTCGGCTACGGATTCAGTTGTTGTTTCTATACCTTCCTCAAGTATGCCCACTATTTTCGTGCCTGTTACTTCTGGTCTGGCCACTGTTCCAATGTCTGTTGCAACGGTGTCTACTGCTCCCATTTTTTACTCTAATATTGTTCGTGCTGGAGCTCGGTTGCTGTTAGAGGCTGTGAGTTTTCCCTTAACGAATTATTGTCAGCGGAATGTTCGACTGATGTTCATGTTCCTTGTTGGTGTGTTAATAAAGGTTATGTTCTTGATGATTCTGATCTTTGTCGGAGTTTGGTTGATTGTGTTGCTCCCTCGGGATTTCTTAATAAACTTCAAGGTATGGGGTTCGATCAGCTACTTGTTGAGTTTAATGTTGGGTCTGCTCGTCACATGAGCATGGAATTTGAAGTGCGGACTCGCTTTGAGAAATGTTTAAAAGAGATTCATAAGTTGCTTGTGGGGCATGCTGAATCTTCTCGATCTCTAGTAGAGAAGGATGTCGAAGTCCAGTCTTTGAGGGTTAAAGTAGCTAATCTTAAGGAGGACGACCCTTTGTTTTCAGAGCTTTGCGTCTGGGCTGCCTCTCTAGAGAGTGCAGAATCTTCTTTGTCCTCAAATTTGTTGGCTAAAGTAGCTGCAAATGAAGTTTTGCAGGGTCAGGTAAACAGCTCTCCGAGCTTCTTGAAAGTTCACGGGCTCGGGTGTTAGAATTAGAGAGTTTGGGAGGTAGTGTGAGTGATCAGCTATCTGCTAAAGAGTCGATTGCTTCTAAGCTTAGTCCTCTTCTTTCTTTTCGTGAGGAAGTTTTACCTTGTTCTCTCACTGCTGCAGCGGCACAATGGTGGACTGTGGGTCGTGGTCTTCGCTTGGCTATAGACTTGTGTCGTAAGTCTCGTGCTTATAGGGAGTTTGGATTTTCCATGACTTGTGCTCAGAATTTTGGTATGTAGGAGGGTTTGGAGGCTGGGATCAAGCATGGGGAAGAGGGAAGGACTTTATCCCAAGTTGAAGCTTCTGACCCCAAGGGCTAAGTCGAAGTTTGAGGCTGCTGTTCAGGCCTTTTCTTATGTAGATCTTCCTTTCCTTGACCTGTTAGAGTCTCGTCAGGATAATGAGGTTAGCGTGTTAATGTCTAATATTCAGTCCGAGAGCCGAGTTCAAGGTGGCTGCGTTCTTCCTCCCTTCTCTTTTCAACTAACCATTCCTGTGTGCGATGGTGCCTCTATTAGTTCTTCGGTTCTTGGTCAGGAAGTTCTTGTTGTTGTTCTCTTGGAAGGAGTTCGTGCTAAGCTTCAAGATTATGTGTCTAAGGTATCTCATAGTGGTATCGCAGAGGTTTATGTGATTGTTTTTTTGCCTTCTCGTTTTGGCGCATGTAGTAGTTCTAGCGGGGCTGGCGTTTTAATGATCGAATCCATTTTAGTTACCACTTCTCCTTTGAATATCTCGGATTAGATCTGGTTTTAATTGTGGTGCTTTTCTTGACGTGTTGGAGTCCGTTACTCGCTCTGATCAGGCTTTGGAAAATTCTAACACCAATTCTGGTCCCCCTGTACTCGGGGGTACTAGGAATGTTGATCCAGATATTGCCATTACCAATGTTGGGGACTCTTAGGTTGTTCTAGATGTGTTGCTTGTCTTTTTCTACATATTGTAATGTACTGTTAGGACAAATTTTTATTTGTGTTCTGTAGTTGTTTGATGTTTGTATCTTATGGGAGGCTTTTATTCCTTTTTGCGTGCTTCTTGGCTTGTTTTGCACACTGCTTGGTGGGCGTGGCTTTTGATTGAGAGAATTTTGTTGTCTTTTGCTTTGCGCACTACTTGGCGGGTGCGGCTTTTGTGCTATCCGTCATTGTATGTTTTTTGGTGATAGGCTTTCTATGGGGAAAGTTCCTCGTATCAGGCTTGCAAATGCCTCTTACATACTTGTTATGAGTTTTTTCATTTGAAGTTCTCAATGTAATTTTTTGTTTATTATAACGGAGATAATGCTATGTGTGCGCGGCTTATCATTTATTGTTCTAATGAGTAATTAATAGATAATAACTATTGATGAAAAACGTGTGTGGAGGTAGCTAGTCTCCACATTTTCATTAATTTCCAAAGTTCATGGGATGTGAATACATGACAATAAGAAACAAAGGTTGCCTCTACCGTTCGGTCGATAGTCGTCCATGGTTTACATCTGAGGGATTACACTTACTTAAGAATTTTTAGGGTTGGGAATAGATGTAGCACATCTTTAAGTCATGAATGTTGTGTGTTCCGTCTAGTAGGTTTCCTCTTTTAGCTCTGAGCTTGTATGTTCCATCTCCTAAGGCTTCTGTTACTTCGTACAGCCCATCCCAGTTTGCTGCTGGTTTACTTCTTTCTATGGGATTGTTCCCATTTTTCTTTTTGTAGACGAAGTCTCTGGGTTTGAAGATTCTGCCGTATGTTCTCAAGTTGTAGTATTTTACTACATTGCTTCTGTTTTTTGCTTTCTTTAGTAGTGTTTGTTTTTCCCTTTCTTCATGTAAGTTGAGGTTTGGTTGTTGCGTCATTTTGTTATTGACTGTAATGGATTGGTTAGGAAGTCTGTCTGTGTCCGTTGGTATGGTAGCTTCTGTTGCATATGCCAAAGAGAATGGTGTTTCGCCGTTCTCCGTTTTTGGTGTTGTCATGTGTAACCATAGGCTATACAGGACCTCTACCAACCAATCTTTGTTCCCTTCCAGTAAGTATGAAGTTTTGCTTTATGCTTAATATTTGGCACCAATCCTTGAAGGGGTTCTTGTTAAAGTGTTTTCATTCCTTTGATATGATTTCTCTAGGTAGCCCGAATCTACATACAATATTTTCCGACACAAAGTTTTTTATTTTATTTCCTATTATTACCGCTGTTGGTTTTGCCTCTATCTAGTTCGTGAAGTGATCGATAGCGATAATTAGGAATTTTCCTTTCCTGTTTCCTTCTTCAAAAGGGCCGATTATGTAAATGCTCCATTTGTGGAATGGCCACGGAGATATTACTTTTGTGAGGTCTTGTTGTGGGTATTTATCGGTTGGCTTGTGTGTTTGGCATTCTTTGCATTCTCTTATGATTTTTCTTGCATCTTCGTGCATCGTCAGACAGCTATGCCCTGTTTGTATCATTTTTTCCACTACCGATGTTTTTCCACAGTGTTTGCTGCATGTTCCTTTGTGAACTTCTTTTGCTATGTTTTCCGCCTGTACTGGGCCAATGCAGTGTAGCTGATTGTAGTCTTTTTGTACCCTTTAGGAAAAGGATGACAAATAGTGGTAGTATTAAGTGTCGGTTTAGGAAAACCGAGCACTAATGACCCAAATGAAGTCCAAGTTCGTTTTCCCAAGGAGGCTAGTGCGTTGTGTTAAGAGTTGATTAATGTTTGTGATTATATTGATTGAGAAAGAAATGGGATTAGAAGAGAAAGACGGTTACGAAAATGAATTAAACTACGACGAAAAAGACGAACACGTAAAGTCGTAAATAATGCCAAAATTAAAATTTTAACCTAAAAATTCCTAAAAATTACTAAAAATCCCAAATAATATTCTAAGAGTTTACAAAAAATCCAAACTTGCTAAAACCTTTTAATTAATTAAATAATGACTTTTTAATGCTAATTAAAGCCCTAAAAATCACTTTTAATTATTAAAAAGCCCTAAACAAGATTTTATAGTTTGTAAACCTCAAAAATGACCTAATTAAGCTAAAAACTATTTTTAAAAATTTTAAAACCAATTTAAACTATTTTTAAACTCCTAAAAACTATTAAAATCTATTAAATCTTAAATTAATTCTAGAAATTAATTGAAAAAGCTAAAAAATATTTGGAAAGTGACAAAACTCCTAATTCAATGTCCTTAACCTAGGAAAAATGTAAAAACAAGAAAAAAATAAAACTTCAAATTTTAATAATAAAATAATATTAAAATAATCAAAAAAATAAAAAGTTTGAAAATAAATTCTAAAAAATTACCAAAAATCCTAAATAATGTAACTAAAACAAAAATGCAAACCAAATTTTCTGAAACCTATTTAATAATTTTATATTGAATTTTAAAGTTGCTTAAAAACCCTAAAATCTTATAAAATTAAAAATAAGCTAAATTGAAAACCTAATAAGCTGTAAACCTCAAAAATATGATTAGAAACCTAAAAATTATTTTTCTAGATTTTTAAATCACTTTTTACTATTTTTAAAAGACTTTCTAAAAATTAAACTTAAAATAATCCTCATAAATAAAATAATAATGGGAAAAATATACTGTTTGCTCAGAAAAATCAAACAACCTAACAAAAACTTAAGAAAAATGCTAAACTTGAAAAAGCTAAAAGAAATAAGCAGGAAACTGCTTATTTAAAAGCTGTTAACTTAAATAAGCTTAAAAACAAAACCCCTTAAATAAGTAAAGAAATCAAACCATAACGTAAAAAGTCATCTAGATCACTTGTTAACACGTTACTCCTTGGAACGCAAGGTCGCGTGTTCGAGTCCAGGCAGGGTGAACTTTTTGCCAAATTTTTCTTTTTTTTTTACTTTTAAAACTTAAACTAGGTACTTAATTAACTCCTAAAATTCAAACACAATCCAAAATTTAACAAGATTAAGGTCTACAAATAAAAAAAAAACATGCCCAGGTATTATGACTTTCTGATGAACAAATGAAGTTTTCTTCACTTGTGCAGTTATGATCAAGAGGGCTTGATCTTGCTTTTTGGTGGTGTTTTTGATGGAACAAAGGCACCCTTGTACTCTTTGGAGTACAAGGAGTCAAATCAAACACAAATTAAGCAAGTGCAAGCACAAAATCAAGCTCAAAAGTTCAAGAACAAGTCACAGATATACTTAGCACAAGTTGCTGATGCAATTGACACACAAGTGAGATTCAACACTTCAAACAAAGCTCATAATGATATTAAATAACTTGAAACTGAATCACACTCCTTAAACAACCTTATATCTAACAACTTGCAATGAATCAAGCACAAATTCTCACAAAATCATGCAAACAAGGCAGTTAACTGATTTTAGCTATTTTTCCCAAATTTTAAGCTGCAAAGTGTTCAAAACTTGTTCAAACTGAAACTTAAGCACACTAAACACCTAATTACTAACTAATGAATGTATTCCAACAGCTTTTAACACATAATAAACCAAGTAATCTTACTTAATGTGCAAATCCAAACACCCCTTTAAATCTGAATATCAACTTTTTTCAAAGCAAACCCAATAAAGACTTAACCAAAGTGATTGACCACTATCTAAGCATGCATTCAAGTCCTATTTAAGCAGATTTAAGCACTCAAACATACATTTAAACACTTAACAAGCAGAATCACAAAAAAGCACATAAAATTTCAGAAAGCTAAAATTTGAAAAGGAAAACAAGATACTACCTCAAGGGTCCTACATCCAGGACCCTTAGTGGTTGAAAAACCACCTCCATATAGGCTGGGGCCTATACAGAACTTTGTTGATGGGATTATGAGATTTTACTTAACAAAGTGTAAAAATTGTTTCTCCTTAAACCTGCTAAGAGAGAAAAGGTAAAAGCTGTGTAAAGGAGCTTAAGGCTTGCTCCTAGCTTATAGATTAAGCTAGAAGAAAGCTTGAGCTAGTGGGTATGGTTATGATAAGCTTAAAAATAGGAAATGTCCAAACCAATGGATATTTTACACTTGGGTACCCACTACACTAGAACAAGCCATGGTGTTATGGACATACACAAGGTCAAATACCATCAATCCAACACTCTGAATCAACATTTTAACAGGTTTATATGAAAATTTAAGGTATAAGAAATCTTTGAAAAACAAACAGAAACTTTAAAACTTGAAAACTTTTTGCTGAAAATCAAACCAAACTCAGACAATAAACTTGAATCAACTGAAAATGTAAAGGGGACTCAATATTTCTCATCAGCAACACTTAAACCATTTATATTAATTCATAAACTGGCTTTACAAAGTTTGTGAAAAAGGAGAAAAATCAAGAACAATTCTAAGCTACGTCCTAAAGGCCTTTATATAGAGGCTTACATTATGATTCTAGAAGTGATAAGAAACTAAAACCCTAACACTTGAACTTCCAATCTTGCCCTTGGATGATTTTGAATTTTTCAGTCAAAAACAAAGCCATGTGATGATCTTGGCATTTTGTAGGATGCCAGCAATGTAGGAGTAATCTAGGACGTTCATTTAACCTTTGAGAATAAGAAATTGCTGAGGGTTGTTGATCTTGCTGCCAAGTTTTGTTTGAGAGTGAAAAGTGGGGCAGGGGAGGGTTGGAGGGACATGTGAAGTGATGGTGATGGGAGTTTAAGGGTGGTTTAAGGTTTAAGAGGTGTTTAATTAAGGATCTGGAAAATATCATCCAAAAACCCCTTGTTTTAAGTGATGTTCTTCCTGGAAAAATTAGGGTTTATGGGTGGATTAGGGACGGGTTTAATCTATTTTAGGTTTAATGTTTTTTAAATTAAGTGTTTGGAGGGAAGGTTAAACTGAATTAAGTATTCAGTTAAGGTGAGTGGAAAGTGACGTGGAGGAAGGGAGGAATTTAATTGGTGAAAAGGTGTGAGTGGGTGAGGTGTCAAGCAGGGATTGGATGATTTGTCTTAGGTTGTCTGGCAGGTTTGGCCCTTCACAATTCACACTTTGTTCACTTTGTTAAAAATGGCTATCAACGCCAAATTAACACACAACAACTTTTGGAAGGTTGTCAAATTTGGCACAACAAGTTTTAAAACTTGTTTTAAGGACTAAACATGCAATTTCTTCATATTCCAAGGACTGATTTTGACATGTCTTCTTTCTTTAAGGCCTTGACTTGTTTGTTGACTTCTTGAAGGACCATTATTGACAATTTAGATTTGTTGAGGGACTAAATTTGCCAATTCTTTAAAGTTAAGGGTCCTTTTTGTAATTTTGACAAACGTTAGGGACCAAACTCGTAATTATGAAGATACAAGGGTATAAAGTGTCAATTCTTCAGACTTGGAGGACCAATCTTCAATATTCTTCAAATCTTCAAGGGTTTTCTTTGGAAAATTCTTCATTAAGGCTTGGTTCATCGTGCGGCTTCGTTTCCCGTGTTCGTTTTTTGATTGATTCTTGTGATCTTTTGTCATTTTCTCAAAATCCGTACCTAAAATACACAAGCAACAAACACAAGCATATATTTGGGTATTTTGATGATATTTAATGCATTTTAAGCCCAATTTGGACGATGAGACTATGTATAAAAGCAGTCTCATCACTCCCCCATACTAAACCATTGTCGTGCCCTCACGCAATGCTAGAATAAAGTATCATAGCATCTCCAAAATTCATTTTTTATGGACTTTATTGAAATGATAAACTAGCTACACTACTACTATTACTACTACTTGTGTTATAGACATAATGTATGATTTTCATCCCAAAATGGGACGTTTAGGTTCATAGAATAAGAACACGTGAATGCTTCGTTAGAAATAGTTTCATCGTCCTCGATTTTCACCCCAATTCCATGCTAAGCGTGTAACGAGATCATTATCATTATAAGTTAGTAATGCTAACACTACTCATATGCCCTAATCACGTACTTATCCTCCCATTATTCCTAAGTTGTATCTCTTATATTTTATTTTGTCTTGAATGTTTCACGAGGATACATTGGTTGACTTATGCGATAATAGAGATTTAGGTCCAAAAATAGAGTCCTAACGGTGTAACTAAGACCATCAAATCAATAACCCCTCCTAATAGACAACGATGTTAAAAAATTAAGTTGACAAGAAGAATCGATAAACACGGTTTTATAACGGTTTTGAACATGAGACTTATTACCAAGACTTTTATATGCCCCCTAACGGAAGGGCTTTATTATCTTTGGTTTACCTCCATCTTTTATTCAACTTCGCCATGAAGCTTTTATTATGACTTCGGTCTTGCCTTGCCTTTTATTATCCGCCTCATCGGTGGTTTTATTAGCCAAAGACGTATATCCTCACGCTAAAGCGAATTTTAGATCTTTAAAGCTTCGAATATTAAGGCTTGATTCACTTTCAATTTTGCATAGATTTTAGGCCTTGTGGGGCTTCAAATTGTTTGCTTGATTTAGGTGAGCACTTGAAATCTTATTATTGGGTGAAGCTTTCGATTATTCGTGTTGCCAATACTTCAAAACCGTGACGCTGGCGATACCTTAATGTCTTCCCAATTTAATTACACGGAAGCTACTAGAAAAGACTAGAAACCCAACAATCCTAACTAAACCGCTAAGTCAATATTTATTAAGCAAAAAATATTTACATGCGAAGGAAGAATAAGCAAACAATGAGAACACATGAGTTTTTGAAAGAATACGAGTACTCTACGTTTAGCATAGTAACTTATAATTAACTCTATCATTTCTCGTCCTCATTTAAGAGACTTAGCCTAATGTGTAGTTAAGGAACCAAAGCTAAGTGCTCAACACGCACGGTCGAGTCAAAAATTACTCTTATTCTCGCCATCGGAAAATCTACATTCGTGTCTTAAACACTTATGAAAAACTAGAAAAAATTTAAAATTTGGCCATTTTTAGCCTTATTTTGAAACAAAAACGATAAACAAAAAGATAAACTTTGGAAAGCGTGAAGGTTTGGCAAGGCAAGTATCTATTCACCCCCCATACTAAAGTTAAACATTATCCTCAATGTTTCGAGTCTAGGGGTGCAAACACCCCCATACTAGAGACGTAGTCGAATGCCTAATCTAGCATGGAAAGGGTGTAACCAATAAGTAATAGCCGTTTATGAAGTGTGCTAAAAACCTAAGGTTAGAACATCAAAAGGATATATCATGGATATTGAGAAATGTCTCCAAAGCAAACGATCGAGTTCTCCCATAAAACGAACACGAGAGGCTCCAATCGTGAAGATCATGATCTAAAAACCACATATCACAAACAACCACGGAACAAAGGTTGGAAGGGCACGAATCCCCACACGTAAGCTACATTAGAAAGCGATAATATGTACATAGGATAAGCATGGGACTCCCCCACGAGGCACCTCGTTTTTGATTACCGAGTCATGAGCTCGACTCGATCCCCTCAATACTAATTATCAATGGGAAAGGTGACTTGGTCGAGGTAGTTCAAGGATGGAACTTCCCCGCCAAAGTAGTGCTTCAACCTATGTCCATTCACCTTGAAGTTAGGACCATCATCTTGAGCTAGCTCGATGGTCCCATATGGAAACACTTGAGTCACGGTGAATGGACCGGACCAACGGGATTTCAATTTACCGGAAAAGATTTTTAGTCTTGAATTAAAAAGTAAAACTTGATCCCCAATGTTAAAAACCCGGTTTTTAATTTTTGAATCATGCAAATTTTTAGTTTTCTCTTTATAAATTAATGAATTTTCATAAGCAATGTCTCTCAATTCATCCAATTCATTTAATTACATTTTCCGGTGTTTTCCCGCGGTCTCCATGTCATCATTACAATGCTTTAGGGCCCAATAAGCCTTGTGTTCTAACTCGATAGGCAAATGACAATTCTTTCCATACACAAGCTTATAGGGAGTGCACCCAATGGGCGTCTTATGAGCGGTCCTAAAGGCCCATAAAGCATCGTCTAACTTATCCGACCAAGATTGTCGGTTTTCCCCCACAGATCTCTCCAAGATCCTCTTCAACGCTCGGTTTGAAACCTCGACTTGCCCACTCATTTGCGGGTGATAAGCCGTAGAAAGACGATGTGTAACCCCATATTTCCTTAAGACTCTTTCGAATTGGTCATTACAAAAATGGGTTCCACGATCGCTTATGATCACGCGAGGGGTTCCAAACCGAGCAAACAAGCTTTTCAAGAACTTAACTACCACACGAGCATCATTAGTGGGCAAGGCCTTCGACTCCACCCACTTAGATAGGTAGTCAACCGCAACGAGAATGTACTTATTACCACGAGATGATGGGAACGGCCCCATAAAGTCTATACCCCAAACGTCAAAGATCTCACATACTTGAATGATATTTTGTGGCATTTCATCTTTTTGTGAGGCTTTTCCTTGTCGTTGGCATGCATCACAAGACTTCACAAGAATTTGTGCATCTCGGTAAATAGTAGGCCAAAAGAAGCCGGCATCAAACACCTTTTTAGCCGTGAGATTAGCACCGTGGTGACCACCCGTGGGTCCCTCATGGCAAGCTCTAAGGATGTTAGAAGCTTCGGTGACAAATACACAACGTCGGATGATTTGATCCGCACAAGTTCGAAACATGTAAGGGTCGTTCCAAAAGTAGAACTTGACATCACGAAAGAATTTTCGTTTTTCTTGAGTCGTCATACCCTTAATGATGAAGTTACCCGCATGGTAATTTGTAAAATCCGCAAACCATGGGGTAGAAGAATCAAGCTTAGAATTCACTACACCAAGTGTCTCGAGCGGAAATGTTTCGGTGATTTCCTTAGGCTCGTAAACACTTTGGTGAGGATCTTCCAAACGAGAGAGATGATCGGCCGCTAGATTCTCGGCTCCTTTTTTTGTCAACGATTTTGTGATCAAATTCTTGAAGAAGGAGAATCCAACGAAGTAATCTCGGCTTTGCATCTTGTTTAGCCATGAGATACTTGATAGCCGAATGGTCCGTATACACTATGCATTTCGTCAAGACGAGATAAGGTCGGAATTTCTCAAATGCATACACCACGGCAAGGAACTCCTTTTCCGTTGTAGTGTATTTAAGTTGAGCCTCGGTCATCGTCTTGCTAGCATAGTGAATAGGCAAGAAGTGCTTATCATGACGTTGCCCCAAAACGGCCCCAATGGCGTAATCACTAGCATCACAAATTAGCTCAAAGGGGAGGTTCCAATTGGGAGCAACAAGAATGGGAGCTTCGGTAAGTTTCCTCTTAAGGATCTCAAAGGCTCGTACACAATCTTCGTTAAAGACAAAACGTGCTTCTTTTTCAAGAAGATGTGTAATGGGTCGAGAAATCTTTGAGAAATCCTTGATGAATCGATGATAAAAGCCCGCGTGGCCTAGGAAACTCCTAACTCCCTTGACGGTTTTGGGATGAGGTAATTTGGCGATGACGTCTACCTTAGCTTGATCTACCTCAATCCCCGCTTTCGAGACCTTGTGCCCTAAGACGATTCCATTCTTAACCATAAAATGACACTTTTCCCAATTGAGCACAAGGTTGGTTTCCTCACAACGTTTTAACATTCTCTCAAGGTTCGACAAACACGAAGTAAAGGAATCACCAAACACGGAAAAGTCATCCATAAAGACTTCCATCGTCTTCTCGATCATATCATGAAAAATAGCCATCATGCATCGTTGAAAGGTTCCCGGTGCATTGCAAAGTCCGAATGACATTCTACGATAGGCAAACGTTCCATATGGACACGTAAACGTAGTTTTTTCTTGATCACGAGGATCGATGGGAATTTAGAAGTAACCGGAAAAACCATCTAGAAAGCAATAGAAATCGTTTCCCGCAAGACGCTCCAACATTTGGTCCATGAAGGGCAAGGGAAAATGGTCTTTTCGAGTGGCTTCATTTAACTTTCGATAGTCAATGCACACTCTCCATCCGGTCACGAGTCTAGTGGGAATCAACTCGTTGGCATCGTTTGGCACAACGGTCATCCCTCCCTTTTTAGGGACACAATGAATAGGACTCACCCAAGGGCTATCGGAAATAGGGTAAATCATTCCCGCGTCAAGGAGTTTAAGGACCTCCTTTTTGATGACGTCGTGAATTTTGGGGTTCACCCTCCTTTGACTTTGGATTGTTGGCTTGAAATCCTCCTCCATTAAGATTTTGTGGGTACAAAACTTGGGATCGATTCCCTTAATGTCGGATAACTTCCACGCAATCGCCCCTTTGTGATCCTTAAGAATATCGACAAGTGCGGTTTTTTCATCATTCGAAAGATCCTTCACAATAATAACCGGCAACTTATCGTCCTCCTCCAAATAGACATATTCGAGGTGAGGAGGTAAATCTTTCAACTCGAGAATAGGTGGTTCCTCAAGTGAAGATTTGGGCTCGATACTCATAACCTCCTCGAGTGGAGGCAATGGGAAATCATTGAGAAAATCCTTGATAATCGAGAAGTCCTCATCGTTGTCGAGGTCTTCGTCACAAGTACGTGGAACATCGAATTCTTCCAACGTAAAACCACCACCTTCGAAAGGAGTGAAGGTTGGTGTCAAATTATCAAGAATTGGATCTAACATAGTGGGATTGCCACTAGTTTCTTCATCACCAAACCCTAAAACTTCTTGTGAAAATTCCTCGCAAACCACGTCGATCATATCAACAAGGTTTATGGTAGCAACGGAATAAACATGAGAAAGTTGAGAATTTTGAGTTGCGTTTATAACAAGTTCCTCGTCGTTGAAACGTAAGGTGGTCTTTCTAGCATGAACATCGATTAAAGCCATAGACGTATCTAAAAACGAACGACCTAAAATAAGAGGAACTTGAGGATCCGTGGGGATATCAACAACGATAAAGTCTACGGGATAGTAGAACTTCCCCACTTTCACAAAAACGTCTTCCGCCAAACCACATCCAAGAATCGTGGAATGGTCGGCCAACTCAATAGACATTCGTGAAGGATTAAGATTAGGAAGATTGAGCTACTTGAAGATTGCAAGTGGCATCAAGTTAATGCTAGCACCAAGATCGGCCAAGGCAAATCATTCTTCCATATCTTGAATGGCACAAGGGATCAAAAATTTACTGGGATCACCGACTTTTTGAGGTATGCGATTAAGATAAACCGACGAACAATTAGACATTTGGTGTAATTTCTCCTTGTTGTTCAACATACTCTTAAAGTTAGCGGCAAATCGAGGCATCATGACCAAAGCATCGGCGAAACTCACATTAAAGTGCAAATCACGAAACATTTTCATAAAAAGCTCAAATTGGTAGTTGTCGCGCTCTTGTCGTTTCTCCTTCCTAAGTCTCGATGGGTAAGGCAAGGGTGGTGTGGGTTGGGGCATAGGCATAGCCTTTGGAATCTCGGGTTCCAATATGGGTGATGGGTCAACCGTAGGTGTGGCATGAGCGGTACTTTGTGGGCTTGAAATATGCTCCTTTTCGACCACCACCTCAGGTTCTTCCTCAATTTCCTCCACCGTTGGAGTAATTGGTTGAGGAGTCGGTTCTTTAAGTGTCTTACCACTTCGTGTGGTAATCACTTTCATCTCTCCCTTCGGGTTTGAAATGGTGTTACTAGGCAAACTACTCGAAGTAGAGGCTTTGTTTCCTATGACGGCTTCTAAAATGGCGTTAAGCTTAGCATCTTGACTATTAAACTTCAAATCTTGGCTAGCGGCTTTTTGGTCAATTCTTTGTTCAAGCCTAGCATGACTTTTCTCTATCTTGTTGTTTTGACCTCGAATTTGGTTAGCAAAATCATTTTTCAATTCATTTCTCATGGCTAGATTTTCCTTAACAAAATTAGCTAACTCCTTTGCGTTCTTAGCCGTGTCCCTAGCTTGATTAGCCAATTGCTCTTGAATGTTTTCCAAAATCTTATCATTTGCCGTGGCGTAATTCACAAAGTCCATTGGAAGTTCTTTAGTGTAAGCATTTTGAAGACCTTGACTCGAGTTTTGAAAATTACGGTTTTGATTTTGATTTTACAATTGGCTACTACTACTCCCTTGATTCCCATAGTTGTTATTACCCTTATAATTGTTCCTTTGATTGCTTTGGTAACCAACTTGATTGTTTCGATAATTGTTAGCATTTTGATTTGGTGAAAAACCCGGTGGAGTCAATTGATTAGTGCGAGGAACTTGACCGTTTTGGTTATAAGTTCCCGCGGCCGCGAAGGCACTCGAAGTGTTACCACCGTTGGTAATGCACTCGGAATAATCGTGAGCTCCACCACAATACATACAAGAAACCTCACCCGCTTTAATCGTAGCGGGAGCGGGTTGTTCACCAACTTTAAACTCAACTAACAAGCCTTTCACTATATCAAAAATTTTGTTCTCCAAATTAGCCTCGACTTGGCAAGCATCAACGGTGTGTGACAATGAAGGCGAAGATGAAGACGAAGCCTTACGAACACTCGACGTGCTACGAGGACTATACACCTTAGACCTATTCTCAATGATTAACAATGCTTCCTCGACCGTTTTACACAAAAAATTACCACCCGCGGCGGCATTAAGATAATCACGCTCATGATCGTTCAAGCCATTGTAAAACGTGTCTATTTGATGCAAGTCGGAAAAACCATGATGAGGCCATTCGTGCAACATTTCCTTAAACCTATTCCAAGCCGTTGAAAAACTCTCATTATATTCTTGCGAAAACATTGAAATCTCGTTTTTCAAGTGCGTAGTCTTAGAGGGCGGAAAAAATTGGTTCACAAACTTAGACACAAGATCCTTCCACGTCAATATAGAATTGGGTGGCTCTTTCTCTAACCAAATTTTAGCGGGCCCCGCTAAGGAATACGGAAAAAGCATCATCTTAATCGAGTCGTTTGAAACATCCTTAAACTTGCATGTGGCGGTGAGACGATTAAATTGGCGAATGTGGTTATGAGGGTTGTCCTTTTCGTCCCCTCGAAACTTGTTGTTTTGAATCATGGACAACAAACCCGTCTTAACCTCAAAATTCTCCGCAAGGATAGCGGGAATCACAATCGCTTCTCCATAACCCTCGGTGGGTGCTTGAAGCAACTCCATCATAGTTCGATTAGCCATGGGTGCTTCTTTCACTACAATGGGTTCGTCAATAGGAGACTCCTCACTAGTAGGAGTGAGTGATTTGTTTCTTCGTTTACGAGCACGTCTTGCTTTAGAGCGAGTTTGCATAAACGTCACGTACACGAGAAGGCGAGCAAAGAAGATTCTTTTTGGTGTTTTTACTTTTTCAATTTTTTTGTGGTTTTTGATTGTTTTTACTTTTTTTGGATTTTTGGAATGTATTAGTAGACACAAATCTACAAATCTCCTCCTTAATCAAATCTCTCGATTAAAGAAGCCTCAAGGAATGAAAACGATCACGTGAAGTGAACGCCTTCGATGACTTTAGAACGATGGTGGAACACCAAATCGTTCAAGAGGGTTTAATCAAATGAAACCAAGAAAATATATATGATACGTAAGTAATACTTTGGGCGGCAAAACCCTCGATTAGCTTTCAAAATCAAAATACGCACAAGCAAGCGGAGGAAACGAGGCGGCGCGAAGCACTTAAGAGCCTTTTTCCTTTAGGTCGTGAAATACAGCCGCCTTATACCCACCTTATAGTTTGTATTTCTCAAAATCGAGCTTCACGAAAGTATTTATCTATTTTTGCCTTTTTCTTTGGTTTGAGATTCGAATACAATGATCGAGTGATGAAATCCCGAGTCAAGGTTGTGATTTCTCACGTACTTGGAGTACTTGTAAATTTATTGTTCTACGTATACAATATAGTAATAATATTCACAAAAAACGAAAAACGGTAATACGTATTAGTAGAGTGCTACTAATACAATTACTTTTATGGCTATATATAAAAAACAACAATGGATCAACCAAAACACAACACGCCTCCCCGGCAGCGGCGCCAAAATGATTGTAGTCTTTTTGTACCCTTTAGGAAAAGGATGACAAATAGTGGTAGTATTAAGTGTCGGTTTAGGAAAACCGAGCACTAATGACCCAAATGAAGTCCAAGTTCGTTTTCCCAAGGAGGCTAGTGCGTTGTGTTAAGAGTTGATTAATGTTTGTGATTATATTGATTGAGAAAGAAATGGGATTAGAAGAGAAAGACGGTTACAAAAATGAATTAAACTACGACGAAAAAGACGAACACGTAAAGTCGTAAATAATGCCAATTTAACCTAAACATTCCTAAAAATTACTAAAAATCCCAAATAATATTCTAAGAGTTTACAAAAAAATCCAAACTTGCTAAAACCTTTTAATTAATTAAATAATGACTTTTTAATGCTAATTAAAGCCCTAAAAATCACTTTTAATTATTAAAAAGCCCTAAACAAGATTTTATAGTTTGTAAACCTCAAAAATGACCTAATTAAGCTAAAAACTATTTTTTAAAATTTTAAAAACCAATTTAAACTATTTTTAAACTCCTAAAAACTATTAAAATCTATTAAATCTTAAATTAATTCTAGAAATTAATTGAAAAACCTAAAAAATATTTGGAAAGTGAAAAAACTCCTAATTCAATGTCCTTAACCTAGGAAAAATGTAAAAACAAGAAAAAATAAAACTTCAAATTTTAATAATAAAATAATATTAAAATAATCAAAAAAATAAAAAGTTTGAAAATAAATTCTAAAAAATTACCAAAAATCCTAAATAATGTAACTAAAACAAAAATGCAAATCAAATTTTCTGAAACCTATTTAATAATTTTATATTGAATTTTAAAGTTGCTTAAAAACCCTAAAATCTTATAAAATTTAAAATAAGCTAAATTGAAAACCTAATAAGCTGTAAACCTCAAAAATATGATTAGAAACCTAAAAATTATTTTTCCAGATTTTTAAATCACTTTTTACTATTTTTAAAAGACTTTCTAAAAATTAAACTTAAAATAATCCTAATAAATAAAATAATAATGGGAAAAATATACTGTTTGCTCAGAAAAATCAAACAACCTAACAAAAACTTAAGAAAAATGCTAAACTTGAAAAAGCTAAAAGAAATAAGCAGGAAACTGCTTATTTAAAAGTTGTTAACTTAAATAAGCTTAAAAACAAAACCCCTTAAATAAGTAAAGAAATCAAACCATAACGTAAAAAGTCATCTAGATCACTGGTTAACACGTTACTCCTTGGAACGCAAGGTCGCGTGTTCGAGTCCAGGCAGGGTGAACTTTTTGCCAATTTTTTTTTTTTTTTTTTTACTTTTAAAACTTAAACTAGGTACTTAATTAACTCCTAAAATTCAAACACAATCCAAAATTTAACAAGATTAAGGTCTACAAATCAAAAAAAAAATGTGCCCAGGTATTATGACTTTCTGATGAACAAATGAAGTTTTCTTCACTTGTGCAGTTATGATCAAGAGGGCTTGATCTTGCTTTTTGGTGGTGTTTTTGATGGAACAAAGGCACCCTTGTACTCTTTGGAGTACAAGGAGTCAAATCAAACACAAATTAAGCAAGTGCAAGCACAAAATCAAGCTCTCAAGTTCAAGAACAAGTCACTGATATACTTAGCACAAGTTGCTGATGCAATTGACACACAAGTGAGATTCAACACTTCAAACAAAGCTCATAATGATATTAAATAACTTGAAACTGAATCACACTCCTTAAACAACCTTATATCTAACAACTTGCAATGAATCAAGCACAAATTCTCACAAAATCATGCAAACAAGGCAGTTAACTGATTTTAGCTATTTTTCCCAAATTTTAAGCTGCAAAGTGTTCAAAACTTGTTCAAACTGAAACTTAAGCACACTAAACACCTAATTACTAACTAATGAATGTATTCCAACAGCTTTTAACACATAATCAACCAAGTAATCTTACTTAATGTGCAAATCCAAACACCCCTTTAAATCTGAATATCAACTTTTTTCAAAGCAAACCCAATAAAGACTTAACCAAAGTGATTGACCACTATCTAAGCATGCATTCAAGTCCTATTTAAGCAGATTTAAGCACTCAAACATACATTTAAACACTTAACAAGCAGAATCACAAAGAAGCACATAAAATTTCAGAAAGCTAAAATTTGAAAAGGAAAACAAGATACTACCTCAAGGGTCCTACATCCAGGACCCTTAGTGGTTGAAAAACCACCTCCATATAGGCTGGGGCCTATGCAGAACTTTGTTGATGGGATTATGAGATTTTACTTAACAAAGTGGAAAAATTGTTTCTCCTTAAACTTGCTAAGAGAGAAAAGGTAAAAGCTGTGTAAAGGAGCTTAAGGCTTGCTCCTAGCTTATAGATTAAGCTAGAAGAAAGCTTGAGCATGTGGGTAAGGTTATGATAAGCTTAAAAATAGGAAATGTCCAAACTAATGGATATTTTACACTTGGGTACCCACTACACCAGAACAAGCCATGGTGTTATGGACATACACAAGGTCAAATACCATCAATCCAACACTCTGAATCAACATTTTAACAGGTTTATATGAAAATTTAAGGTATAAGAAATCTTTGAAAAACAAACAGAAACTTTAAAACTTGAAAACTTTTTGCTGAAACTCAAACCAAACTCAAACAATAAACTTGAATCAACTGAAAATGTAAAGGGGACTCAATATTTTTCATCAGCAACACTTAAACCATTTATATTAATTCATAAACTGGCTTTACAAAGTTTGTGAAAAAGGAGAAAAATCAAGAACAATTCTAAGCTACGTCCTAAAGGCCTTTATATAGAGGCTTACATTATGATTCTAGAAGTGATAAGAAACTAAAACCCTAACACTTGAACTTCCAATCTTGCCCTTGGATGATTTTGAATTTTTCAGTCAAAAACAAAGCCATGTGATGATCTTGGCATTTTGTGGGATGCCAGCAATGTAGGAGTAATCTAGGACGTTCATTTAACCTTTGAGAACAAGAAATTGCTAGGGGTTGTTGATCTTGCTGCCAAGTTTTGTTTGAGAGTGAAAAGTGGGGCAGGGGAGGGTTGGAGGGACATGTGAAGTGATGGTGATGGGAGTTTAAGGGTGGTTTTAGGTTTAAGAGGTGTTTAATTAAGGATCTGGAAAATATCATCCAAAAACCCCTTGTTTTAAGTGATGTTATTCCTGGAAAAATTAGGGTTTATAGGTGGATTAGGGACGGGTTTAATCTATTTTGGGTTTAATGTTTTTTAAATTAAGTGTTTGGAGAGAAGGTTAAACTGAATTAAGTATTCAGTTAAGGTGAGTGGAAAGTGACGTGGAGGAAGGGAGGAATTTGATTGGTGAAAAGGTGTGAGTGGGTGAGGTGTCAAGCAGGGATTGGATGATTTGTCTTAGGTTGTCTGGCAGGTTTGGCCCTTCACAATTCACACTTTGTTCACTTTGTTAAAAATGGATATGAATGTCAAATTAACACACAACAACTTTTGGAAGGTTGTCAAATTTGGCACAACAAGTTTTAAAACTTGTTTTAAGGACTAAACATGCAATTTCTTCATATTCTAAGGACTGATTTTGACATGTCTTCTTTCTTCAAGGCCTTGACTTGTTTGTTGACTTCTTGATGGACCATTATTGATAATTTAGATTTGTTGAGGGACTAAATTTGCCAATTCTTCAAAGTTAAGGGTCCTTTTTGTAATTTTGACAAACTTTAGGGACCAAACTTGTAATTATAAAGATACAAGGGTATAAAGTGTCAATTCTTCAGACTTGGAGGACCAATCTTCAATATTCTTCAAATCTTCAAGGGTTTTCTTTGGAAAATTCTTCATTAAGGCTTGGTTCATCGTGCGGCTTCGTTTCCCGTGTTCATTTTTTGATTGATTCTTGTGATCTTTTGTCATTTTCTCAAAATCCGTACCTAAAATACACATGCAACAAACACAAGCATATATTTGGGTATTTTGATGATATTTAATGCATTTTAAGCCCAATTTGGACGATGAGACTATGTATAAAAGCAGTCTCATCAGTAGCCATGGTTTGATGAAGGACTTTATGTATATGTTTCCGTCTGCGATTGCATATTGTCTTGCTTTGATCCTTATTTCTCTTGCAGTTACTTCATCTGCTGGGGTCGTGCCCGTAGATAAGAAGTTGTGTATTAGGGTCATCCAATTATTCTCTTCTTCCTTGCCGCTGAAAGGATTTCCTTTTCCTCTGTTGATCTTTTTCTTACTATTTCAATAAGTACTTGTTTGGTGATTGTAGAAGTTTTTACTACTCTTTAGGAAAAGAGCGTAAATAGCGGAAAGTATTAAGTACGACGGTTTAGGAAAACCGTGCACAAATGACCCACAATCAAATAAAAGAGATGAAAGATTCGTTTCCCAAGGAGGTATATGTGTGTGTTCTAATTTGTATTTCTTTGAGATTAATATTGAGAAGAATGGGGATGAGAAGATTAAAGACGGTTACGTTAAAATTAAACTACGACGAAAAAGACGTAAAACCGTGAAAAACTACTCAAATTAAAAAATTATAATACTAAAAACAAAATTAATAATTAAAAAAGACTAAAAAGAAGTCTAAAATAATATAAATAAAGATAAAAATCCAACAAAGATATTTTAAAACCTTTTATTAATTAAATAATTAATTTTAAATGCTAATTAAAGCCCTAAAATTAAATTTAACTAATTCAAATGTCTAAAATATGATTTTATTGAATAATCACTTAACTTATATTATTAGAAGACTAAAAAGTAATTTTCTAAAAATTGAAACCTATTAAAACTATTTTTAAAACTCTAAAAATGATTAAAAAATGATTAAAAACTAATTAAACTTAAAATAATTATAAAAATAAATCTAAAAGTGATAAAAATAATCTAAAAATGGAAATAGTCCTAATTAATGACAAAGAACCTAGGAAAAATGAAAAAGAAGGAAAAAGAAAATTTTGAAAATTAAATAATAAAATAATATTAAAATAATGCTAAAAATAAAAAGTTTCTAAAATTTAAAATAAAAAATTTCTAAAAATCCTAAATAATATAATTAAGAGAAAAACACTAATTAGAGCTTCTAAACCTTCTTTAATAATTTTATAAAAATCTTTAAAGTTTATAAAAAACCTTAAAATATTATAAAATTAAAAATTAAAGTTTATAAAACCAAAACTATATGTAAACCTCAAAATATATATTAAAAAGCTAAAAACTATTTTTCCTAAAAATTTAAAATCTTTTTGGTATTTTTTATTGATTTTCTAAAAACCGGGTATTAAATAAATTCTAATAAATAAATTCTAATAAATAAACTAATAATGGGAAAAATATAAAAAGTACCTAGAAAAATCTATAAACTTGATAAGATTCTAGGAAAAATGAAATAAGCAAAAATGAAAAGCAAATAAGCTGGAAATAAGATAAATAAGCCACGGCTTTTTTTAAAAGCTGTTAAATGAAAAAGTGGTTAAGTATAAAACAAAACCACACCCTAGCAGTCAAAGACCCTAGGGCGCAGTGGTAAGTGTGGTGTGGTGTGAGTGTGATGATACGGGTTCGAGTCTATATAACCCCCTTTTTTCCACTTTTTTTTTTTTTATTTTTACTTTGCCAAATCAAACCTGGTGACCTTATAAACTAGTAAACCAAATTCAACTTCTTTATATTGCAAGTTTTATCCAAATTAGAGAATCAAAACGTGACAGTTTGTTCTTGAAAATTGATGAACAAGTGAGTGTGCACAAGTGCACACTTTTTAGCCAAGAGGAGCTTAGGCTGTGGGCTTTTTTGGATGTTTATTTTGGAACAGTGGGGGCACTCTTGTGCTCCTTTGAGCACAAGAAGTCAAAATACAAGCAAGAACTTATCACCTAGCACTCAAGAAATCAAGATCAAAGCACAACAGGTTCATGTAAAGTCTCTGTGATGTATGAGCTAGACCTGTGGACTAATGAGCTTATATCATGCAACCTAGTCAACTTCTGGCAACCAAATTTGGTGTAAACACTTTCCAAATAACACTTAAGCAAATCCAATAACTCACTCACCCTATATCCTAACAGAAATCAAAAGATCATGCACAAAGTTCATCAAAAATCAAGCAACAAGTAGATAAGCAGATTTCAACTTTACTTTTCCTTTTAAAACCCCACCAAATTACTCCTAACTTGTTCTATTCTACTCTTGAACTAATATGCAACCTATCTTAACCCTATATAACCTGATTAACACCTTTTTAAACCATTAATCAAAGATCTTACCCTGCTTAAACCTATTGCCAAACACCCTTGTAAATTCTGAAAACCAATTTTTTCAACTCAAATCCTTATAAATCCTATTCTAACTGATTCCCTTAACATCTAGCATGCATATAACATAACATAAACACAAATCAAGTAACTTAAACACACTTAATCAATCAATCAAGCAAAATCATGTAACAAGCACTTTTTCTGAAATTTTAAAGAGAAAAAAAAAAAGAAGAGTTACCTTAGGACCCTTACATCCAAGGGTCCTAGTGGATGTTGAATCCACCTCCAAACCAACCCGGGTTGGTGCTGAACTGAATCAACAAGCCTTCAACCTGTTGCAATCACAAAACAAGAAAACAACAAAAAATACAAGCATATACTTATCAATCTGTTTTCTTTTCTTTTTCTTAAATCTTTTCCAAAAACACTCAAACTTTCAAAACACGTTTTAATAAGCTAATCTCTCTAACAAATGACACTCCTTAACATTCAAACACCCTAGAACAGATTATACCAAATACTTCCAAATTTCTCAAACCTTGAAATATTTTGAAACCTCAAAAACTTTTAACCAAATCACAAATTGGAACTCAGAATTCTTCAAGAACTATTACCAACTTTAAACTCTAATAAAAAGGAATTAAATTGTAAAAAAAACAAACACCAACTTTTATTATATTTTAAAAGGAATTACAAAGTTTACTTGAAGAAAACTGGAACAAAGGGTCACCCACAGGTTGGGGCCTCTTTTATACTAAGCTAAGAAGGATCTAGAATCCAAAAAACTAAACCCTAATACAAGAAAAATCCTAAAATGCCCTTAAAACTTTCTAGACGATTTTGGTGTTGATGAGCTGTCCTTTTGATCTCATCCATTCATTTTGCTTTGGGAGGAAGCAAGTCATCTTGGTCGTTCAATTGGGACACGTCAGTGTGCTTGGAGCCCAAGGAATGAGGTGATTGGTGGAGAGGGTATTTGGGGGTTTGGACCACGTTGGTGGGATGAAGGTTTTTAGGAGTAGGTTGAGTTTTGGCATGTGTGAATTAAGTGTGTGTGGGTTTAATTGAAAATTTACCCAGGTTTGGTCGGGGTAATTTCTGGGTGGGTAAAGATGTACAGTAACTCCATTTTGATCCTAATTTGGGGGAAACAAGTTGTTAACCGCCAGTTTCTATTTGAATGTTTCACAGTTGGCATTTTTGGTCCTTGTCCTTTGTAATTTCTGGCAAACAAAGTTTCAAGCCCTAAATACGCCTTTCCTTTGTAAATAAGTTTGGACCTTTTACAATTTTGGCACAAGACTTTGTAAAAAGCTTATCAAGGGTTGATTTTGCCATGTTTTTGATTTTTCAAGGGCTGCTCTTGGACTTTGATGATCTTCAAAGGTCTTCAATGCTTCTTAATCTTCATGAGGGACCATATTTGGCAATTTGAAATTGTTGAGGGACTAATCTTGCCATTTCTTCAAAGTTGAAGGACCTTTTTTGCAATTTTGACAAACTTAAGGGACCAAACTTGTAATTATCAATATACAAGGGTTTTAAGTGTCATTTCTTCATAGAATAAGGATCAATCTTGTTTTGTCTTCAAGTCTTCAAGGGTATTTGATGAAAATTCCATGATTAGGGCCCGGTTCTTTGTACGGCTTCGTTTCTCGTGTTCGTTTTTCCTTGTATCTTGTGATCTTTTGTCTTTTTCACGATATCCATACCTAAAATACACAAGTAAACAAACACAAGCATATATATGGTATTTTATGACATTTTAGTGCATTTAAAGCCCGAAAAGAACGATGAGATCATGTATAAATGCCATCTCATCACTCCCCCATACTAAGCCATTGCCGTGCCCTCACGCAATGCTAGAATAAAGTATCTAAGCATCACCAAAATTCAATTTTATTAACCTTTATTGAAGAGTAAAAGACTTGCAACATACTACGAGATTGTGTAAAGACATAATGTATGATTTTCATCACCAAAATGTGACTTTTAGGGTCAAAGAATAGAAACAAGTTAATGTCCCTTAGAGTAAATTTCGTCATCCTTGATTGTCATACATTCCATGCTAAGTGCAAAAACAAGATCATTGTTGGTACAAGTCACAATGCTAACACTACTCATACGTCCAAATTGTGTAATACTTTTTCTCCCCGCAATCCTAGTTATTATAAAAGGAAATGGGTTACTAGCATTTTTTATCTATTTGTCATGGATCACAAGTGATTCATATTGACTTATTTGAGTAGTTATTAGTCCGAAAGCAAAGTAGCACGATTTGATCAATAGTTAGCCGAAGGACAAAATCTTTTAAAACGGCTTCTCGTGTATCTCCTTAAGTTCATATCTTGGCATAACTCGTTTCACGATTTGAGACCTTTCTCGGACCGATATTTGGCATGTACTTCATACTTCAAATCTTGGGAAGACGTTCTCGAAATTATGGTCTTCTCTTCATATATTTGGAATTTTTTCACTTGACGTTTTTGAGAGATTCTTCATATAGGACCACGACTTCATCATTTTTCTTCAATCTTTACTTTGGATTTTGATATACAACGATCCGCCTCCTTTTCGGACTTGGATATATTTATCCTCATACCTTGTTAGGGTCTTTTTGGATAGACTTTCTCCATTCTTTAGGGGAGTAATAGCTTCTCGTCGTGTGTCTCGATCCTTCATATTGATTTTGGAATAATGATACTTCACATCATCTTTGGATCTTTAGCAAAAATAGAGCTCCTCATGCCTTGTTAGGGCCTTTTTGGATGATCGCCAATCTTCGCGTCCCGCTTCAATAAGTTATGCCTTGGCTATGAACTCTATTCAACCCCGAGCAACTTTTAAACGATCTTGCGCTAGAGGCTAGGTAACTTTTCAAATCGTACGACCTTACTTATTGCAATTATGATTTATTCCTAATGCATTGATCTTATGGGAAGAAAAAGCCACAATTAAAAACATATGAGTTTTTGAAAGAACACTTTCATGTTCTACGTTTAGCATGATCACTTGTCTAACTCTATCATTTCTCGTTCTTCACTATATAAAGACCTCTAATTAAAGAGACTCGTGAATACTTAGCCATGCAAGTCAAAATTAAGCCAAATTTGGATTAGCTTTCATTAAGACTAAATCAAATCAAAGTTTTGGGTTTTCAAGCCACCTATAGGATCTTGCACTTTCTTGGACTTTTTCAAGTTTAGAGAATGCGTTTTAAAGTTCCCTTGATAAGTGACTTTCTAGAATCAATTATAGGAACTTGCGAAAAGTTCTTGTTCTTAACCCGAATGAATTAAGACTTTCGCGTTTTAAAGCTCCCTATATAAAAGTCTAGCAAAACTTGAATTGAGCGGGTTAAGGAATGTAAATGGCTCCAAATGCCCATCAAGTCAAAAATTAACTCTTATTCTATCCATCGGAAAATATACATTCGTGTCTTAAAAACACTTATGAAAACTAAGAAAAATTTTAAAATTTGGCCATTTTTAGCCTTATTAGCAAAACAAAACATTGAAAATTGGAAAACGTGAGGGCGTAGCAAAGCAAGTACCTATTCACCCCCCCATACTAAAAGTAAACATTGTCCTCAATGTTTCGAGTCTAAAGGTGGAGCACCCCCATACTAGAGACGAAGAGTCGAATGCTTAGGATCTAGCATGGAAAGGGTGATCAACAATATATCTAAAGCCGTTTATTAATTATGCTAAAAGATAATTGTTAGAACAATAAAGGATATGTCATGGATTCGTGAAAAACTTCTTCAAACGAACGATGGAGGCTCACGTAAACGAACACGAGAGTCTTCAATCGTAGACGATGATGATGATCTAGATAACACAATCACAAACAACCACGAGACAACGAGTTGGAAGGGTACAAGTCCCCTTATTAGTGAATAAAAAACATAAAGATAAGCATGGGATCTCCCCCACGAGGCACCTCGTTTTTGATTACCGAGTCATGAGCTCGACTCGATCCCCTTAAAATGTGAACATTTAGGGAAATTCATGGTATGGTCAAAGGGACTTACATGATAAACAAGGCCCAAAAAGCAACCGGTAAAAAGGACTAAGTCCTCAAATGATGCAAAATACCGGGGTCGAAGATGGCGTTCTCGTTCTCATGGAAAAAACAATTCAACGCCACTTCAACATGTGCCATAAACTCAAAGAGTTTGAAGAAAATAGATGAGAAGTAGAAGGGTGAGACAATTGGTAAGACAAACGTTTGAGCTACTCGAGGTAGACTCGCACCAAGCAAATAGATATAGTTTCCATTTATTGCATCGGTGGAAGACCGAGATTTCCCTTTACATGAAATTCCGGGATCGAATATCTCGTCCTCGGTGGACAAGGATGAGGGAACATAAGGGGCTTCCCCCATACTAGAACCACACAAAACATCGTCAAAAGGAGTAGACGAGTTTGTAGCACTCAAATCACGTGGTGATGACGGAGTTAGATTTGTAGAAAAATCAATTAAATCACATTTAAGATCTTTTTCCTTTTTATCTTTTAAACTCTCCTTATGAAAACCCTTGTTGATTATATCGAAAATATTTGGTGTTTCTAAGACGATGTTAGTCACACTAAAAATTCTCACATTTTGAAACCGTTTTGGTTTTGGTGGTGGCAAGTTCTCAAAACGTTTATCGACGAAGAAAACCTCCCCATCGGGGCCAACATATTCATCATCCGAAAGATCTTTCGTAGAAACCGGCAACTTATCAACACTTTTCAAGAATGAAGGTGAAGGATTTTTCGATTCAAGTATTGATGGTTTCTTCTTTGTAGGCTTAGCACTCATAACCTCCACCGGCGGAGGAAATGGTAAATTGTTTTTCGAGACATTCCCTAAAACTCTTGGTGAAAATTCTTTGCAAACGACATTGGTCGAGTCACCATGGTTTAAAGTTGCAATAGAATATACATGAGAAAGATTGGAGTTTTGTGTTGCATTGATGACAAGTTCTTCTTCATTGAAACGAAGGGTGATTTTTCGAGCATGAACATCGATAAGTGCTCTTGATGTATCCAAAAATGAACGACCCAAAATGAGAGGAACTTTTCGATCGATGGGAATGTCTACAACGATAAAGTCAACGGGATAATAGAACTTTCCGACTTTAACGAAAACATCCTCGGCTACTCCACATGCCATGATCGTAGAATGATCGGCCATCTCAATGGACATGTTCGAAGGAGTAAGAGCCGGAAGCGAAAGCGATTTGAAAATCTCGAGAGGCATTAAATTAATACTAGCACCAAGATCGGCCAAGGCGTAGCATTCCTCCATATCTTGTATTGCACACGGAATCAAAAATTTACCGGGATCATCGACTTTTTGCGGTATGCGGCTTAGAAAAACCGATGAACAACTAGACGATTGTTGTAACTTTTCTTTGTTGTTAAGCATACTTTTGAAGTTTGCGGCGAATCGAGGCATCATGATTAAAGCATCGGCAAAACTTATATTAAAATGCAAATCACGAAACATTTTCATAAATAGCTCAAATTGATAATTGTTCCTTTCTTGTGCTTTTTCTTTGTTTCGTCTTGAAGGGTAGGGTAAAGGTGGTGTGGGTTGGTCATTAGGCAACGGCCTTGGAATCTCGGGTTCCACAATTGGTATTGGTGTAACCGTAGGTGTGGTTTGAGCGGTACTTCGTGGGATTGTAATGTGCTCCTTTTCGACCATCACCTCGGGTTCTTTCTCGATTTCCTTCTCCGTAGAAGTACTTGGACGAGAGATTGGTTCCTTGAAAGTTTTACCACTTCGTGTAGCAACAACCTTCAATTCTCCCTTCGGTTTGCAATGGTATCACTAGGAAGACCACCCGAAGTAGAGGGCTTACACATGATAGCTTCAAACATTTTAGCCATTCGGTCCTCAAATTTTGATTGCCTAGCATCCGCTTTCAATAACTCTTGCTTAATCTCATGTTGTCCTAATTCCATCTTTTGTTGGTTTTGTTGAAGACGTTGGACATTTCCTTCCATTTTGTTTGCATGAGTTTTAAGTTCATTAGCAAGTTCATTTTTAAGCTCGTTTTTCAACTCGGACCTTAAGCTAATCATCTCACGTTGCATATTATCAAATTTAGCATCATTTGCTTTTGCATAATCTAAAAATTCTCCTTGCAAATTTTTCGTGTGAGCATTTTGAAAACCTTGTGTAGTGTTTTGAAAATCACGGTTTTGGTTTTGATTAGAGATTTGTCCATTCCCACTTTGATAATTCCCTTTGTTGTAATTGCGTGTGTTGCCTTGGTAATTACCTTGGTTGTTGTTTCGATAATTATTAGCATTTTGGTTTGGTGGAGCTTGATTTTGGCGGGAACCTTGGCCGTTTTGGTTGTAAGTCCCCGTTGCTACATAAGCACTCGAAGTGTTACCATCCGCGGTAATGCACTCGGAAAGATCATGAGCTCCTCCACACGATAAACAACTCTTAGCAACCGCTTTAACCGAAGCGGAATTGGAAGCTTCTTGAGCCTTCCAATGGGACATAAGATTAGCAAATCTATCAAAAAACCGATTTTCCTCATTAGCTTCATCATGTAAGGCGTTAATGCTACGAGACGATTGTGACGAAGATGACGAACCCATATTGGCAACACTCGGTGTGTTACGAGGGCTATAAACCTTAGATCGATTTTCAATGATTTGTAAAGCCTCATTTGTCGTCTTGCACAAAAAATTACCACCCGCGGCGGCATTCAAATAATCTCGTTCATGATCATTAAGCCCATTATAAAAGGTATCAATTTGATGCAATTCCGAAAAATCATGGTGAGGACATTCATGTAACATCTCCTTAAATCGTTCCCATGCCATTGAAAAACTTTCATTGTTACGTTGCACAAATCGTGAAATCTCATTTTTTAAGTGTGTTGTTTTCGATGGTGGAAAAAACTTGTTCACAAACTTAGAAACGAGATCGGCCCATGTCAAAATCGAATTTGGCGGTTCTTTCTCGAGCCAAATTTTTGCGGGACCATCCAACGAATATGGAAACAACATCATCTTAATGGCGTCATGTGGAACATCTTTGAATTTGCTAGTGGCGGTGAGACGGTTGAAATTCCTAATATGGTAATGCGGGTTGTCTTTCTCATGACCTTGAAATTTGTTTGCTTGTAGCATCGACATTAAACCCGTCTTAATCTCGAAATTTTCCGCAAGGATGGCGGGAATAACAATGGCCTCTCCAAAACCCTCGGTGGGTGCTTGTAGCAACTCCATCATAGTACGATTAGCCATTACGACTTCTTGTTCTATAATAGGTTCAACAATTGGAGGTTCTTCAACAATCAACGATCCTTGATTTGCTTGCTTTTGGAGACGTTTACGAGCTCGTTTAGCTTGGTTACGAGTTATCATAAACTTCACGAAGAATGGGAGGTGAGCAAAGAAGATTCTTTTTGGTTGTTTTGTGAATTTTCAATTTTTTTTGTGTTTTTGATGATATTTAATTTTTTTGGATTTTGGTGTATCTTCGTAGACAACAATCTACAAAATCTCTCCTCGAATCAAACTCTTGATTAAAGAAGCCTCAAAGGAATGAAAACGATCACGTGGAGTGAACGTCTTCGAATGACTTTAGAACTTTGGTGAAAACCAAATTGTTCACGAGGGTTTAATCACAAAGAAAACCAAGCAAATATAGTATACGTATTAATACTTTGGGCGGCAAAACCCTCGATTAGCCTTCAATCTCAAAATACTCACAAGCAAGCGGGGAAACGAGGCGGCGCGAAGCACTTAAGAGCCTTTTTCCTTAGGGTATATTTTATAATACCCGCCTTATACCCACCTTATAGTTCGTATCTTTCAAAATCGAGCTTCTCGAAAGTATTTATCTATTTTTGCCTTTTCTTTTTGTTTGAGATTCGAATACAATAATTAGGAGATCAAATCCCAATTAAGGTTGTGTTTTCACACTTTTGGAGATATTGTATATTGATTGTGATACTTAATACAATATATTAATAATATTCACAAAGAAAAACCAAGAAAACCGATAATACGTGTTAAGGGAGTTCCACTTAACACAAATACTATTTATGGATAATATCAAAAACAAAATTTTCCAAATTAAGACACGACACACCTCCCCGGCAGCGGCGCCAAAAAGATTGTAGAAGTTTTTACAACTCTTTAGGAAAAGAGCGTAAATAGCGGAAAGTATTAAGTACGACGGTTTAGGAAAACCGTGCACAAATGACCCACAATCAAATAAAAGAGATGAAAGATTCGTTTCCCAAGGAGGTATATGTGTGTGTTCTAATTTGTATTTCTTTGAGATTAATATTGAGAAGAATGGGGATGAGAAGATTAAAGACGGTTACGTTAAAATTAAACTACGACGAAAAAGACGTAAAACCGTGAAAAACTACTCAAATTAAAAAATTATAATACTAAAAACAAAATTAATAATTAAAAAAGACTAAAAAGAAGTCTAAAATAATATAAATAAAGATAAAAATCCAACAAAGATATTTTAAAACCTTTTATTAATTAAATAATTAATTTTAAATGCTAATTAAAGCCCTAAAATTAAATTTAACTAATTCAAATGTCTAAAATATGATTTTATTGAATAATCACTTAACTTATATTATTAGAAGACTAAAAAGTAATTTTCTAAAAATTAAAACCTATTAAAACTATTTTTAAAACTCTAAAAATGATTAAAAAATGATTAAAAACTAATTAAACTTAAAATAATTATAAAAATAAATCTAAAAGTGATAAAAATAATCTAAAAATGGAAATAGTCCTAATTAATGACAAAGAACCTAGGAAAAATGAAAAAGAAGGAAAAAGAAAATTTTGAAAATTAAATAATAAAATAATATTAAAATAATGCTAAAAATAAAAAGTTTCTAAAATTTAAAATAAAAAATTTCTAAAAATCCTAAATAATATAATTAAGAGAAAAACACTAATTAGAGCTTCTAAACCTTCTGTAATAATTTTATAAAAATCTTTAAAGTTTATAAAAAACCTTAAAATATTATAAAATTAAAAATTAAAGTTTATAAAACCAAAACTATATGTAAACCTCAAAATATATATTAAAAAGCTAAAAACTATTTTTCCTAAAAATTTAAAATCTTTTTGGTATTT
The DNA here is from genome assembly GCA_025667525.1 of Glebionis coronaria. Lineage (NCBI taxonomy): Eukaryota > Viridiplantae > Streptophyta > Magnoliopsida > Asterales > Asteraceae > Glebionis > Glebionis coronaria. Next base: position 268,419,676 of record CM046876.1, read on the forward strand.
TTTATTGATTTTCTAAAAACCGGGTATTAAATAAATTCTAATAAATAAACTAATAATGGGAAAAATATAAAAAGTAGCTAGAAAAATCTATAAACTTGATAAGATTCTAGGAAAAATGAAATAAGCAAAAATTAAAAGCAAATAAGCTGGAAATAAGATAAATAAGCCACGGCTTTTTTAAAAGCTATTAAATGAAAAAGTGGTTAAGTATAAAACAAAACCACACCCTAGCAGTCAAAGACCCTAGGGCGCAGTGGTAAGTGTGGTGTGGTGTGAGTGTGATGATACGGGTTCGAGTCTATATAACCCCCTTTTTTCCACTTTTTTTTTTTTTTTTTATATTTTTACTTTGCCAAATCAAACCTGGTGACCTTATAAACTAGTAAACCAAATTCAACTTCTTTATATTGCAAGTTTTATCCAAATTAGAGAATCAAAACGTGACAGTTTGTTCTTGAAAATTGATGAACAAGTGAGTGTGCACAAGTGCACACTTTTTAGCCAAGAGGAGCTTAGGCTGTGGGCTTTTTTGGATGTTTATTTTGGAACAGTGGGGGCACTCTTGTGCTCCTTTGAGCACAAGAAGTCAAAATGCAAGCAAGAACTTATCACCTAGCACTCAAGAAATCAAGATCAAAGCACAACAGGTTCATGTAAAGTCTCTGTGATGTATGAGCTAGACCTGTGGACTAATGAGCTTATATCATGCAACCTAGTCAACTTCTGGCAACCAAATTTGGTGTAAACACTTTCCAAATAACACTTAAGCAAATCCAATAACTCACTCACCCTATATCCTAACAGAAATCAAAAGATCATGCACAAAGTTCATCAAAAATCAAGCAACAAGTAGATAAGCAGATTTCAACTTTACTTTTCCTTTTAAAACCCCACCAAATTACTCCTAACTTGTTCTATTCTACTCTTGAACTAATATGCAACCTATCTTAACCCTATATAACCTGATTAACACCTTTTTAAACCATTAATCAAAGATCTTACCCTGCTTAAACCTATTGCCAAACACCCTTGTAAATTCTGAAAACCAATTTTTTCAACTCAAATCCTTATAAATCCTATTCTAACTGATTCCCTTAACATCTAGCATGCATATAACATAACATAAACACAAATCAAGTAACTTAAACACACTTAATCAATCAATCAAGCAAAATCATGTAACAAGCACTTTTTCTGAAATTTTAAAGAGAAAAAAAAAAGAAGAGTTACCTTAGGACCCTTACATCCAAGGGTCCTAGTGGATGTTGAATCCACCTCCAAACCAACCCGGGTTGGTGCTGAACTGAATCAACAAGCCTTCAACCTGTTGCAATCACAAAACAAGAAAACAACAAAAAATACAAGCATATACTTATCAATCTGTTTTCTTTTCTTTTTCTTAAATCTTTTCCAAAAACACTCAAACTTTCAAAACACGTTTTAATAAGCTAATCTCTCTAACAAATGACACTCCTTAACATTCAAACACCCTAGAACAGATTATACCAAATACTTCCAAATTTCTCAAACCTTGAAATATTTTGAAACCTCAAAAACTTTTAACCAAATCACAAATTGGAACTCAGAATTCTTCAAGAACTATTACCAACTTTAAACTCTAATAAAAAGGAATTAAATTGTAAAAAAAACAAACACCAACTTTTATTATATTTTAAAAGGAATTACAAAGTTTACTTGAAGAAAACTGGAACAAAGGGTCACCCACAGGTTGGGGCCTCTTTTATACTAAGCTAAGAAGGATCTAGAATCCAAAAAACTAAACCCTAATACAAGAAAAATCCTAAAATGCCCTTAAAACTTTCTAGACGATTTTGGTGTTGATGAGCTGTCCTTTTGATCTCATCCATTCATTTTGCTTTGGGAGGAAGCAAGTCATCTTGGTCGTTCAATTGGGACACGTCAGTGTGCTTGGAGCCCAAGGAATGAGGTGATTGGTGGAGAGGGTATTTGGGGGTTTGGACCACGTTGGTGGGATGAAGGTTTTTAGGAGTGGGTTGAGTTTTGGCATGTGTGAATTAAGTGTGTGTGGGTTTAATTGAAAATTTACCCAGGTTTGGTCGGGGTAATTTCTGGGTGGGTAAAGATGTACAGTAACTCCATTTTGATCCTAATTTGGGGGAAACAAGTTGTTAACCGCCAGTTTCTATTTGAATGTTTCACAGTTGGCATTTTTGGTCCTTGTCCTTTGTAATTTCTGGCAAACAAAGTTTCAAGCCCTAAATACGCCTTTCCTTTGTAAATAAGTTTGGACCTTTTACAATTTTGGCACAAGACTTTGTAAAAAGCTTATCAAGGGTTGATTTTGCCATGTTTTTGATTTTTCAAGGGCTGCTCTTGGACTTTGATGATCTTCAAAGGTCTTCAATGCTTCTTAATCTTCATGAGGGACCATATTTGGCAATTTGAAATTGTTGAGGGACTAATCTTGCCATTTCTTCAAAGTTGAAGGACCTTTTTTGCAATTTTGACAAACTTAAGGGACCAAACTTGTAATTATCAATATACAAGGGTTTTAAGTGTCATTTCTTCATAGAATAAGGATCAATCTTGTTTTGTCTTCAAGTCTTCAAGGGTATTTGATGAAAATTCCATGATTAGGGCCCGGTTCTTTGTACGGCTTCGTTTCTCGTGTTCGTTTTTCCTTGTATCTTGTGATCTTTTGTCTTTTTCACGATATCCATACCTAAAATACACAAGTAAACAAACACAAGCATATATATGGTATTTTATGACATTTTAGTGCATTTAAAGCCCGAAAAGAACGATGAGATCATGTATAAATGCCATCTCATCATTTGGCCAGGTGAAGGTAGCTTGTTGAAGTAATTTTTCTAAGGGTATCTGCTTTCTTGTTTTTTCCTCTTGGCACTTGTTGTGTCAAGAGATTTTGGAAATCCTTGGCCATTGCTCTTACTTTTTACAGGTACTGTTTCATGTTTTTCCCTTTGGTTGCGTAGGAACCATTGATTTGGTTTGCTACCAGTTTCGTGTCTACATCTGCCTAGGTTTTTTAATCCCATTGCTTTTGTTATTATTAGGCCGGCTAATAGTGCTTCATATTCTGCTTCGTTATTTAATGTCTGGAACTCGAATCTTAAAGCATATGTGAATTGTGTCCCTTCTGGACTTGTGAGTATAACGCCAGCTCTAGAACCCTCGACGCATGACGACCCGTCTGTATGGAGTGCCCATGTTTCTGTTGGTTGGTTATGTTCTTGTTCCATGGACTCTCCTTCATCTGGTTTTTCTGATAAGAAGTCCGTTTGGAATTGCCCTTTGTTAGCTCTCCGAGATCTGTAGCAAGTGTTGTATGAACTTAGGGTGACGTTCCATTTCATTATTTTCCCTCCTGATTTTGGACTCGACAATATTTGTTTAGCCGGTTGATTTGTGATTACCGCTATAGTGTGTGCTTGGAAATATCTTTTTAATATTTTAGTCGCGTGGACTAAGGTTAGTGTTGATGCCAAACTTAGATCGTTTAGCTTTGTGTTATCAAAATTGAATCAAGAATAACACGTAGAGAAACTTTATGTTTATAACAATCTAAGTGTTATGTGGAATTAACACTTAAACTAAAGAACAAAGCAAAACACAAGGTAAACCAAACTTTCACTTGTATTAATAAACGATGAGGTAAAATGAAAGTATTCAGAATGTATATCAATACCAAACCCTAAGACCTCCTTTTATAATATAAGGAGTCTTGAACAATAATCTATCAATCAACTATTCTAGGAAAAGAAAAATATTAAGAATACAATATATAACATATCTTTTCCTAAGTAAAACATGTTGACTAAGTAGATGATAATAACTGGGATTTCCTTTGTCAGCGCTTGAATTTGTCTTGTCAGTACTCATTCTGTCAACGCCTCAATTACTCTTGTCAGCGTCCAACATCCTCTTGTCAGTTGTATAGTGATTTAGCTAATTTTATTCCCAACAATCCTCCCCTAAACTTGATGCTTATACTAAGATTCAAGTTTCTGAATAAAAACAAAATACGAAGAGGATTCTTACAAACAAAACATAATCCTTAATATGAGAATATACAAATCTCATAAAGTCCATGCTAACATCATTGGTGTAATCAACCTCAAGCTTGGTGTAGACCAACTTCTTCAACAATTCTTGTGATAAAGGGTATTCATGATCTATCAACAAGTATTTTACAAACTTTGTAGTCCTTAGATGGTAAACACCAGCAGCTAAATACAAGTGCCACTTCAACTCACTCAAATAACCAGATTCAACCAGACTGGATCAACAACATCATGAACAAACATCCTTCTAGATGTTGTCCAGATCTTTATTCCATTCAGAGAAGAAGGAGCTTCAACCTCATATACCTCCTTCATCAAACTCCACATAGTTTCCACATGCTCTCTATCCAAGCTGGAAAACAATCAAACCAAAGAAGTAAATGTATGTACCTTATTATCAGTTCTGGTGATCTTCCAGAATCCCACATAATCTTCCTCATACTTGATTACTGGATTTCTGAAGTCCAATGGTACAACAGCAGCTAGATCAGAATCCATCAATGGAGAAAGCACCATATTCTTCTTTAAGACTACTTCAGTTGGGTGCAATTGTTCAAGTGTTGGAAACTGCAACTTGAACCCTTTCTTCACTGGCTTAGGCACAACTAAAGCTTTCTTGATCTTTAGCTCTTCTACAATCTCTTCTTGTCTCTCTACAGACAATAATCTGAATGTGTTTGACTCACATACAGACTCCCAAATGGGATAGGAATAGTACTCCAATTGCTCAAAAGACAGCTTCCTCAATTTAGTATAAGTCCATCTTGTTTGATGGCATCTAAGTAGCATGTTGTAGAGCTCCCTTCTACATTTCTTGTTCTCAAAGAGTACCTTGTTTGCTCTATGTTCCAAAATTACTTTGCAATCATTTTGAACTCTTAATAAAATCTCTAGACCTTAAATCTGTTCTGTCAATGTCATGTCTAGATTATATATATACAGGCCTCTTCCCATTTGAAATACATAGTTGACATATGTGGAATATCAAAATTTACTTGCTTCTTTAACTCACTGAGCTTTTCCCTTGCTAGCTCATCCTCCCCATATTTCAATTTCTCTAAGTCTACCAGTTTGCTCATATCAACACTTGAGCCATGTCAACTTTCATCATCACCAGATTTATCATTACCATCTCCTTCAGATTCAGATGAGAGAATCTGGGCTTCAGTACTTCCTTTCCCAAGTCTTTCTTTTCTTGCTCTTGTAACTGATGAGCAAGCATATCATCAACCTGTTGCTGGACTACATCCCTGGGAATGTTTTCTTCTACCAAAAGAGCTTTACCCTTATCCATTGGATCAATAATGGGAAAAGTAGAAGATGGTACCTGTGTAGAAGGCTCCTTGATCATGAATGATGGTTGGGATACACCACTCAAACTAGGAGTTCTGTCAGGGCTGACATGGTTGTGTCAATGTTCAAATTACCTTTGTCAGCGGTTGATAGTCCACTTTCTTGAAATATCATTTCTGTGAAAGACTGCTGCATAGGAGTAACCAAAAGAGGAGTAGCTTGCTCCTTCAACTCTGCAAGTGCCTCTGCTACTTCTTTTATCCTATAAGAACCTTCATGGGACCCTTTATCACTTACATTTGCTGGATCAGTAGGTGCATCCTCCCCTTTGTAAGAATCATCTTTGTGGGATAGCACCATAGCTTTCCTCTTCCTAGATCCAGTAGCTTCCAAAACAACTATCCTCTCCCTCAACTGATTGAGTTCAAGGCCTTGATCTGTGACTTTCTATACAAGTTCTACATTGGACTTTTGCAAGCTAATGCATATAGCCGTCAATTCCAACAAAGTTAGTGGTTGCAGACTGCCCTCCTCCAAAATTGGGATTTGACTCCTCAACATGGATTCATCAGGCAAAATTCTCTCAGCTTCATGGCTAGGACCACCAGATGAGAACACTCCAATAGTCCTTTGTCTCTTTTCCAGTCTAAAATCAAAGGGTTTAGATGAAGAGGTGGATTGGTGAACATATGTTTAGGGTGGTGAGGTGACAGCGGGTGTGGTGGCTGTATCAGCGGCTGACGGCTGGGGGTCAATGGTCATTTGTTCAACATGTTAGGGTGAAGGTGGTTGTTATTCTGGTTCAGGTTCAGGCAATGGTTGAGGGTTTTGGGCTGCTTCAATGACAACCACCATGGAAGGGGTCAAAGGTAAAGGTCTAAAAGGTTGAATATTCATAGACAAAGAAATCTTTTCTTTTTGAGTAGGGATCTTATAAAATTTGTCATGATCCCTATGACAATATCCTTTTTGCTCAAAAAACATTTGTAAAAACCTAGGGCAAGCAAGAGTCATCTTGATACCCTTGTTGTGTAACATGCCCTCAAAAATCATATGAGAAAATTGTATTTTTGCCCAATGGCCATACAAACGAGAACACAAGCGAATGAACGATTGATTTTGTTGAAAGATGTACACTTGGGACTAAGACATTGAAGGAGAACATGTATTAAGAACTTCCAGGCTGGGGGAAATTATTGTTTTGAATAGTTGTTTATTTTTCCCTCTAGGGGCAAATCATACTCCAAGCCTCTAAGTCCTTCCTCTATCTGCTCAATGGGAAGGGTAGTCAAACCATCAGCATCGTCAAGCCATAAAGCTTGATGAATGAGTGCTTCAGTAACCACCCATTTGATCCCATGAACAGTGCCAGATAATGTAATCACTCCATCAAGTGATTCAAAACTTACAGTGTTTCAAAACTTCTTGATGTGTGTGATAGGAATGAGTAGAGCATGAGTCAAAGCATACCTTAGGTTGGAAGCCAAGAGATACTCAATCATTCGAGTATATTGGGGATGATGATCAGGATCAGCCTCAAGATAAGCAACCATGTTGTGTTGATCACTGAATCCCAAAGTAACACCAGCAGGTTTAAACAATGGACCCATGAAAACTTTTGTGAAAAGCTTTAAGATGAAGGAAAGTGTATAATTTTGGTTATGGAGAAAGATAGACTAACAAGCAAGTTACCATGTTTAAACATAATGAGCCGTATATATAGGTGGTATGCTAAGTCACTATTGGTTGAAAAAGAGGTAAGTTATTCAAAAAATAATGAGGAAAATCTTGAAAAACAATAACTTATCTTTTAGCTTTAAAAGAAAATACCAAATACCATAAAATTACGGCCCAAAATATCGCAAAAGTAACAACTAGGTGGGACCCAGTATTCTTCAACGGTCAAAATATGAGTGTCAGCGGGTAACGGCTATATTTTGTCAGCGTGTAAAATTTGCCATGTCAGCGTTTGAAAATGTGCTTGTCAGCGTCTAAACCACTTATGTGTCAACGACCAAAAGTAAAAAGTAATAAAATAAAAAGACCTTAACAAAGAGATTTACTCTAATGAAGATAACTCTTCCTCTAACACAGACTGAAATTAGCATTCTCTGTCCAATTATACACACTTGCATAAGCAAGATAGACATAACTGTCTTCAAGTAAACCTAGTTAAGGTATGTCCTTTGGAGTGAAGTTATCTCATATAAACACTTTTTAACTCCTAGGTAAGCCCATTATAATTTACACCAAGTCTCCCAACCGACCAATCCCATTTCTAAGTAAAATAGTCTTGGCAACATGCACAGTTATATCAACTTTGCATGCTACAATGCCTCAGGGTTTAGAAATTCCAACAATTCTTAAAAAGAGAAGTCTTCATTATTCCTAACCCCTACTCACCAGTGGACACTATCTAGATTTGTGATAAGAGCAGTCTATAAGTACCCAAATACCTAAAGGTTTCCTAAACCACCCTCTTAAACTTACACAGTTTGCAAAAGAAATGAATATGGTAAATTTTTTTTTTATTTCAAGATAAGAATGTAAACATTTCAACCATCATAAATAAATATTCTTCATATCTATGAAGTCCATAAGCAACTCTGTGTCCTATTGCACAATGCTCAAAATGCATGCATGATTAGATGACAAACCACAAAACTAACATAGGCTGTCAGCGGCTTCTTCCACTTGTCAATGGATAGAATGCCTTTGTCAATGGTTAGAAAATATAGTGGAAAATCTAACACATTTACATGAGATAATAACAATGCATATCCTGTACATATTATACAATAAACTCAAAAACACATAGTTTATGGATTGATCATTCCAATACTTGTTACCAAGTACTGGAACCTCCCAACATCAACAAGTTTAGTCAAAAGATCGGCCACATTATCTTCTGTGTCTACTTTATATGGATGTATTGAACCTTTTTTAAAACAATCCTTTATAAAATGATGCCTTATTTCTATGTGTTTAGTTTTAGAATGATGTACAGGATTTTTAATAATGCAAAGTTTACTGTTATTATCTACCAAAATCTTGGTATGCATAAAATTGTACCCATAATCCAAAAGCTGATTTTAAATCTATAGCACTTGCCCATAACATGCAGCAGCAGCTACATACTCAGCCTCAGTTGTTGAACTGGCCACCACTGTTTGTTCTTGCATTGCCAAGAAATAAGTCTGCTCCCAAGAAATTGACATCCACCACTTGTGGATTTCCTATCATTGTTGTCTCCTCCATAGTCACTGTCTGAATAGCCCACAAGCTCCAATGGAGAATCTTTAGGGTACCATAATCCCAAAGTAGGATAGCACCTAAGATACCTAAAGATCCTTTTGACAACATGAAGATGACACTCTTTGGGAGTCACTTGATGACGTGCACATGCATACACAACAAACATGATGTGAGGTCTAGAGGCAGTAAGATACATCAATGAACCAATCATTGACCTATAATGCCTGACATCAACATCCTTTCCATCTCCAATCTTTCCCCAGGGGTGTTCCCTATCCATAGGGGTGCTAGCCGTTTCTCATGAGGGGAAAAGACAGACTTCTTCAAAATTTCATCTACATATTTATCTTGAGAGATGAAGATACCATTTTCTTTCTGTTAGACTTGAAGACCTAGAAAGAAGTTCATCTCTCCCATTGCACTCATCTGAAATTTGTCAGTCATCAGATTGGAGAAATCATCACTCATCCTTGGTTAGAAGAACCAAAGATGATATCATCAACAGAGCCCTGTAAATGAATAAAATCCTTCCCTTATTGTTTTGTGAACAAGGTTTGATCTATGGTTCCCCTTTTGAAACCATTTTCCACCAAGTATGTGGAAAGAGTACCATACCAAGCTCTAGGGGCCAGATGAAGGCCATACATTGCCTTCTTAACTCTATAAACCTTATCTGGATGCTCTGAATCTTCAAAACCAGGAGGATGCATAATATATACTTCCTCTTGAATTGTGCCATATAGGAAAGCACTCTTGACATCCATCTGGTAGACTATGAAACCCATGCAAGAAGCATAGGCTAGGAAAATCCTTATAGCTTCAATTCTAGCAACAAGTGCAAAAACTTCTTCATAGTCAATGCCTTCTTCTTGTGTGTAACCTTGAGCAACTAGTCTTGCCTTGTTTCTGATCACAATGCCTATCTCATGTCTCTTGTTCCTTAGAACCCAACGTGCTCCAATAGGTCTCACATGCTTGGGATAATCCACAAGCTCTCAAACATTCTGAATTGCAAACTGGTGAAGCTCATCCTGCATTGCTTCAACCCAGCTTGGTTCTTGGAGAGCATCAAAAATCTTTTTGGAATCAATATGTGATAGAAAGCAAGCAAATAAACATTCTTGAACCAAAGGGGTATCATCCTTTTTGTGAATGTTGGCAATGGATCCTCCGCTAGGATTCTTCTTTCTTCTTGTTTGAACTGGTGATTTGATAGGACCAATGATTTGGGTAGGAGGGTGAACTTTGGACAATTTTGTAAGAATTCCTCCCCCAAACAATGTGTTATCATGCACTATAGATTCCAAGGTGCCATGATCCTCACCATCATGATTTCCATACCCACTTGAACTATAAAGCACATTGTCAGCATTTGGATTGGTGACACTGACACCTTCATTAGGTATGAAATTTTCACCAAGTTCAAGCACATCTTTGGCAGCGGATGAAAGCAGTGTGTCAGTGGCTGAACTACTTTTTTTTAGCGGATGAAACACTTTCACTTACTTGCTCTTCTTGTTGCTTTCTTTCCACTTCCCTTTCACCAGCAGATTCTTGAATGAATTCTTCACTCCAAATGGGTAGATCCATAAAAGAAAATGTGGGAGTGAACTCATCTGCTTGTGATCCTTGAACCTTTGTAGCTTGTATACCTGCTTTATCAACAATAGTTTCTTCCACAATCTTTGGAGAGGTCTCCAAGACAACTGGATTAGTAGCAGGTAAATAATTCATGGATCTAGACAATGGCTCTATATCAAAAAGACAGTCTGGTCCATTTGTAGGATCCCTAGGTTTACTCTCCAAAAAGTCAACGTGTACATTTTCTGTTAAGACTTTATCTCTCTAGTGGTAAACCCTATACCCTTTGTTTTTCATAGAATAACCCACAAAATATCTCTCATCGCCTTTTGAATTAAACTTACCTGGTTGTCACTAGTATTAAGAATCACTACATGACATCCAAAGGGTCTAAGAAAATCTATATTAGGTTTTATATTCCAAAAGAGCTCATAGGCGGTCTTATTGTGAGTCTTGTTGACCAAGACTCTATTCTGAACGTAACATACAGTATTCACAGCCTCAGCCGAAAATGCAACGGGTAACTTAGCATCTGCTAACATGATCCTAGCTGTTTTAATAAGAGTTCCATTTCTTCTTTCAGCTACACCATTTTGCTGTGGAGTTCTATCTATGCTAAACTCCCTAGTAATCCCCTTATTCACACAGAAGGTATCTAATAGGTCATTTCTAAATTATCCACCATTATCACTTCTAAGAATGTTAACTGTAAACCCTGATTTCTTTTCTATTTGATTAATAAAATTAATTAGGATTTTGGAGTATCACTCTTTTTAACTAAAAAGAAAGTCCACGTAAACCTAGAATGATCATTAGTGACACAAAGCAATAAGATTTACCATTTAAACCTCTATATTAGTAGGTCCAAATAAGTCCATGTGAAGCAAGTGTAGTGGTTTAGAACTAGAATGCACACTCTTAGACTTATATGAGGACTTGTGTTGTTTGCCTTTAAGACATGCAACACAATTATGATTATTGTGGAATGCTTTTGAGGGCAATCCTCTCACAAGATCATGCCTCATAAGTCTATTCATGTTCTTAAAGTTAATGTGCCCTAACCTTCTATGTCATAAGATACTCTCATCTGCTCAAGCTTTAGCATATAGACATGACAAGTTATTACTCATTTTAATCCCTTGTAAATTAACATTATAAATGTCCTTATGTCTAGGTGTTCTAAATTCAATGAACTTGTTAGCAGGTAACACATAGTCCTTACTCAAAACTAAGCATTCAGTATCAGTAAAAAGAACTTTATTTTTGTTGTCACACACTTGTGACACACTAAACAAGTTATAGTCAAGTTCTTTTATTAGAAAAACTTCATTAAAACGCCAGTTGTTAGTGATAAGAGTGCCTTTGCCTGATATCGTACCAAATCCTCCTCCAAAGTATACTTTATCACCATCTGGAATAGGAGTAAAGTTTTTCAAGTAGTCTTCCTTTCCAGTCATGTGCCTTGAGCATCCACTATCCCAATATCCATGGTCATTAACCCGCTTTGGAATACCCTAAACACAAAGAAAACAAATCAGTTTTCTTTGGGAACCAAGCCTTAGTAAAATTGGATCCATTTGGTTTTCAACAAGAATGGACTTGTTTCTTGTAACAACCCCCTGTTCATCCCTTTTAACATTAAACACCGAGTTTGTCCCAACATGCTTTTTAAGATATTGAAACCTAATACAAGTCATGGAGACACCATTAAAAGTTGATGACTGGTCTTGTTTAGGCCTCCATGTTAAGTTGGATGATGCCTTAGATCCCTTTCCCTTAGGTTGTAAATAATTTTTATTACTGGGTCTAACATCGGGTCTGACCTGCTAATTGTGGCATTTTCATACCAAACATAATTCTGTCAGCGGTTGGTTTTGCCCTGTCAGCAGATGATTTGTTCCTGTCAGCGTTTGAATTAGGGTTTGATACAGGAACCCACTGTTTGTTAGACCAAGTATTGGTCTTTTGGAAGGGTATTTGGCCTTGGGTGTTAGCTGTCTTAGAGAAATAAGGAGCTGGTCTAGTGGCATGTGGTCTAGTGGCATGTGGTCTAGTATAAACATAAGGCTTTGGGTTGACCATGGTTGACTTATTATCAGCGGCTGGTTTGCATCCACTGACACACCTATAAGCCAAATGTGAGAAGCTCCCACATGAATAACAAGCCTTTCTAGACATAACCTTTGGTCTAGGTTCATAAGATCCAGTCCCATTAACACTAGCTTGACTCTTTGGTGATCTAGGTTTTCTATACATTTCAGCATATTTAACACTAGATTTGCTTTTAGGGTGTGAGCCAAGGTTAATAGGTTTGCCAGTAGTAGGGTTAGTGATGATAATGGGTTTAGAGTCAGTCTGTTCATCACCCTTTGCTTGTATTACTCAACTGGTGTGAGCACACGTGGTGGAGGAGTAAATTCCTCCACTTGGAACTCTAGAATACCAGTCCAATATAAGTCTTTCTTAGAAACCCCATAGAAGTTACTAGTTGGGGGTGGAACAGCAGCATACTCCTTAGAATGCATCCCAATCCCAGACATGTCTTTAGGGTTTCTCTGTTCACTCATAACCTTTTCTAGGGTTTGACTAAGTTTTTCAAACTTTTCAATTTTAAGCCCTACATTCTCCCTAGCTTGAATGGCCTCATCTAGCATAAGTTTTAATTCATTATTAGCTTCTATGTAAGAAGCTTTTTCTTCTGAACTAAGTGCTAGATCCCTTTTAAGAACAGTTATTTGATCTTTTAGATTAAATTCCATGTCCTTATACCCTTGCACCATCCCATCTGATTGTGCAAGCCCCCTTTTGTAGTTTGAAATAGTGATACTCAACCCAAGAATATCAGATTGCAACTTTAAAATTTCTTTATTAAGTTTGTCAGTATTAAGTCTACAACCCTTAGTACAAAAAGCATCATCATATACCTCATTATCTAATGAAGAAGAGGATCTGGCCATGAGAGCATATTCATGCTCTTCATCGTTTTCAGCAACCAAAGCTTGATTCTCCACTTCATTCTTGTCCAGAAATCTCCAGTCAAATCCAACGCCATCAATTCCTTGCATGGCTACCATGGCTTTAGGTTCAGCATCTTCAACCTTGATGATATTTCTAGTATTTTGTCCTCCATCATTCCTCTTGGGAGATCTACATTCTCTAACAAAGTGTCCCATTCTATGACAATTGAAACATTCAACTTTGGATTTATCAAATCCAGCAGTCTCTTTGCTATTAAAAGTCATCTTCCTTCCAAATCTCTTGTTCCACCTACTGGCTCTTATACTGCTAAGAGCCATATTCCACTTGATATCCATCTCCTCAAGATCAATATCACTAATTTGCTGAAGATCTTCAAAAGAAATTGATGATCCATTGGGTAAAGAAGCAATATAGGCACATACAGTATCCAAATCAATTCCTGCTGGTTTAAGATTTGTGAAGCATAGTTGTATGTGTCAGCGTCGGATGAGCCGCTGTCATGAGAAGTTTCTCCGCTGACAAATCAAGAGTTGTCAGAATCTGAAGAGTCATGGTGGGAAATAAAAGCCATGCTTCCAGAAGGTGTTTTACTTTCTTGTTTAAGCAGAACTTCAGGTTCCATGACCTTTATTTGATTGTAGATATCATCAAAGGTCATAGTCTTGTAAGCTTGTGTGGCCAGTATTGAATTGGCATGAATTTCCCAACCATCCCCAAGAGCTCCAAGGAAAGCAACATTAATGTCATCGTCTTCAAACTCAGTCTCCATGAATGCCAGCTTACTAGTGATGTCTTGAAGACGACTTCTCACCTAGCTTAACTTTTCATTAGGTCGAGCTTTGAAGACTATAAACTCCATTACCAGCTTCTTCTTCCTTTGTTTGAGAGTGTCCTCATTACCACCATAGGTGGTCTTAAGGGCTTCCCAAATCTCTCTAGCAGATTCATACTTTCTGAATTTGTGCTGGTTTTTGCTTCTAAGAGCCAGTTTGAGAATGCTCAATGCCTTCATGTCAAGCCTTCTATCGGCTATCTCTACAGCTGAGGTGGCTCTTCTATCTTCAGGTCTAGGAATCAAATCTTCAGGCTTATCATTGGTTGTTCTTCTTTTGTCAACATAGAAAAAAATCTTTTGTGCCTGGTTGAACTTGTTTCCAATCTCAACAACTTCCCAGAGAACATAGTTGTCCACTTGGAGGTATTGATCAAAATTGAACTTCTAGATTTAAAAGTTATCAAGGTCAAGCATGGGGATTTTGAGGTTATGATTTGAGGATCCAGAACTTTGGGTTTCTGAGGTTGAGGTCGACATGATGATTTTAGGGTTTTGGAAAAACTAGGGTTTTATACGATAGAGTTTTGATGTTCTTATGATCAAAGTTTCTCAACAAGCTCTGATACCACTTGTTGATCCCAAACTTAGATTGTTTAGCTTTGTGTTATCGAGATTAATCAATAATAAGACGTAGAGAAACTTTGTGTTTATAACAATCTAAGTGTTATGCGGAATTAACACTTAAACTAAAGAACAAAGCAAAACACAAGGTATACCAAACATTCACTTGTATTAATAAACGATGAGGTACAATGAAAGTATTTAGAATGTATATCAATACCAAACCCTAAGACCTCCTTTTATAACATAAGGAGTCTTGAACAATAATCTATCTATCAACTATTCTAGGAAAAGATAAATATTAAGAATACAATATAGAACATATATATTCCGAAGTGTACAAACGTGTTGACTAAGTAAATGATAATAACTAGGATTTCCTTTGTCAGCGTTTAAATTTGTCTTGTTAGTGCTTATTCTGTCAGCGCCTCAATTACTCCTGTCAACGTCCAACATCCTCTTGTCAGGGGCATAGTGACTTAGCTAATTTTATTCCCAACAGTTAGTACTAGTTTTTCCACTCTTATATAGTTTATTTCTGGCCCTCGGAGTGCTCGACTGACAGAGTATACAGGGGTTTGTTTGTATTCCCTTATGGCTAGCCATACAACACTTATTGATTCTTTAGGGGCGGATAGGTATAGGGTAAGTTCTTCCTTTGTGATCAGAGCCGTGAGCATTAGAGTTTTGCTACTTGGTCCTTGATTTCCTTTAACGCTTTATCCGCGGCTTTTGTCCATAAAAAATCTCTCTTTTTTACGCACCCTTTGAGTGTTTTGAAAAGCGGAAGCGATTTCTCTACTGACTTTGACATGAATCTGCTAAAGCTTGCTAGCTTTTCCTTTAATTTTTGTTCGTCCTTAAGGCTCTATGAGGGAGGCAGTTTTACTACTATATCTGTTTTTTCGGGCATGCTCTTATCTCTTTTGTTGTTATTATGTGACCGAGGAATTCTCCTTCTACACCGAACATGCACTTCTTCGGATTGAGTTTCGTGTTTATCTCCCTCAGTGCTTTGAAGATTTCTTTGATGTCTGTGAGGATTCCTTTTTCTGTGTGGCTCTTTATCACTAGGTCGTCTACATAAACTTCCAGGTTGTGGCCCAATTACATCTCAAAGGCTTTGTCTACCAGGCGTTGGTAGGTTGCTCCTGCGTTTTTTACTCCGAATGGCATTTTTGTGTAACAAAAAGTTCATTGGCTTATGATAAACTCCGTTTTGTCTTCATCCTCCTCTGTCATCTGTATCTGACGGTATCCTTTATAGGCGTCTAGGAAACATTTTAGGGGGTATCCGCATAGAGATTCTATTTTCCAGTCAATTTCCGGAAGTGGGTAACAATCTTGGGGACATGCTTTGTTGAGGTCTGTAAAGTCTACACACATTCGCCAACTTTCATCGTGCTTTCTTAGCATCACGGGGTTGGCTAAGCTATGGCGAACGACCTGTCGCATTATTCCAGCTTCCACCAATTTGGTTACCTCTTCGAGTAAAAGTTTTCTTTTTTCTAGAGGATTGACCCCTTCTCTTTTATCGTACTGGTAGATACCCTTCTCTAATGTTTAAGTTATGTTCCGCTATATGCCCTGGAACACCTGTCATTTCTTTGGGTTCCCATGCGAATACATCTAAGTTTTGCCTCAGTAAGTCGCACAACTCTTCTTTTCCTTGATCCGATATCCTTCCTCCTATCATTAGCGTTTGCTCCGGGTAGTGAGGGTGTATTGTTATTTTTATTTTTTCTTCTGGAACCAGGGTCGCATGTGGTTCTTCAGGCGGTTCGTTTATTACTGCACATTCTAGTGGTATAGTTACCCCACTGTGGAGTGTGATTATTCCTCCTTTTACAGGGAGCTTGATCAGTCTATGTGTTGTTGAAGGTACTGCTTTTAGTTAGCGAAGGCCGGGTGTAAAACCCGCTTTAAAATCCCAAAGATCATTAAATGCATGGATTTACGATCAAATTAAAACTTTTTAGCTAATTAATATACGACATAAATCATGAATATTTAATACGAACGTTATGTATATTAATTAGTTATTATAAGTATTACGTACGTAACATGAATATTATTGCACGATAGGTATTTACGTATCATACACGAACATAAAATACGAACATACACGATAAATATTTAAGCCACGAAAAATAAAACAAATGTGTAAGTATGTATGTGTGGGTGGCGTCCAAACCAAAGGGAAGGAAACGGATTTGGCGCAATCCATTACTAATCCACTCCTTAACTAAAAAGAACTCCAGGGATTATTTTCATAAAACACATTCACAGTAAATTTATCAAAACCATAAAATCTTCTCATTCTTCTTCTATTTGGCCGCGACACTCAATTAAACCACAAGGACGATTAGTAGCTTTTGATCTTTGATCATTAACGATATAGTGTTTTTGTTTAAAACCTAATTAATCACACGTATACGGTATCCTCGAATCCTTTTTTTGGTAACCGTAATTTCTAACTCATTGGCTGACTAATCCATGGGGTTTGAGCCTACCGCCACACACACTCAAACCAGGTAAAGCCCTCACTTTTAAGGAGGTTGGAGTGGCCACTTCAAGGTTGTTTGCACCTAGTGTTAATTGAACTTGAGACCTCACACACTTTGGAGTGATGGCCATAAATCTTTTTGCCACTAGGCCACCCTTGAGTGGTTTCCTCGAATCCTTTTTCTTTTTAAATAAGTATGTTATGATGTTAAATCCTTAAAAACAATCAAGTAAAAACAAGTAATTATTAATGGTTTAACTAGATCAAGGGTTCAGGTGTGGGTCTATTTGGATCACACGTGAACCGAGACCTTCATAGGTCTCGGTGGTGTTTGTTCCTCACCAGCCGCAACCCTAAATAGGGGCGGTGGTGGTTTTGTATTGCCAGCCGCAACCCCAACTGCCATAGCAGTGGGGTGCGTGGCCCAAATAGTGGGAACCGAGACCATGGCAGGTCTCGGTGGTATGGTAATGGGCATCAGGGGGAACAACAGCCAGCAGCGGCAACCCTGGCTAGGTATAGGGGCTACGTAGCAACAGCAGTGGCACCGACATCACTGTTGGTGGGTGTTGTGGTGTTCGACCGCAATCCACAGCCACTCGGCTGTGGTGATGCGTGATGTTCGAGGCTACACCGAGACCTCCATGGTCTCGGTAGGGATCTTTAGGGGCTCGGTTAACACCAAATATGCAAGGGGGTGTTTGGCTAAACTTTTACGAAACATGTATTTATTTTAATTATTAATTAGTTTAATTTAAAAACATGTAAAATTAATTTAATTAATTTCCATGACTTAGGATATAATTTTATTTAAATAAAAACCATGATTTATGTATGTACCTTTTATTTAAAAAACTTAGGATAAAATAATTAATTACTTAATTATTCATGTACATTTAAATTAATTAAAACTTAGCTTAATTAATTTACATCATTTTAAGGTAAAGTTTAATTATATTAATCATGCGATATTATTAATTAATAATAACTTATGATAACATGTAATATCATTATTAATTAATACTTATAAGATTAGACTAAGTATATAATCATTATTAAGCTTTACAATGTTATAAGCTTATTAAAAACTATATGTTATATCATTTATATATTTAATAAGCCTATTATTTAATTATAGAAATACATTAAATATGGAAACATGTTAGACATAGAAATATACTAATTATGGTAACATGTTAATTATAGAAACATACTAAATATAGAAACTTTCTATTCTTAGAAACTTACTAATTATGAAAACTTTCTATTTTTAGAAACTTAATTTAAGGAAACGTGCTATTTTTGAAAGTTACTATACATGAAAACCTGCTACTTTTGGAAAGTTACTATATATAGAAACCTGCTGTTTTTAGAAAGTTACTCACTATGTTATAAAAAGTACTATAACAAGTAAAACATGAATTACACTAATCTAAAACACATGAAACATTAAGAATTCACATGATTAAACAAGAATAAGTATAATAAGTAAGAACACGTCAAGTAAACTACATAACTAGTATGTATAAGTAAAACAGACAGTTATTCATGTCCCTTTATTATGTAGATATCGTGAAGTCGGAGTGATTTTCGTCCTCATTTACTAGACATAAGGTACGGATATTCCGTCCTTCAGTAAGGACACTTCTTTCCTATATTAGGATTCCTCGTTTGCAGCCATCTATTTTCCACAGTAGTATATGTGTCTTAAACACTTATGGTATATGTTATGTTTATTTTAGATTGCCTGAGTTATATACATGCATGCTAGTTTCACCTAGTTATGGGGGTTCCATAACCATAGCACTAGGGTCACCGGTGTTATGACTCTTCTGCGGTGAGAGTGATTGCTCGCAGCGTCCCTTACAGTTATTTGGCCTATGTTTTTATTATCATGTGGGGCGAATGGGTGCATCCTAGGACAAGTTTAGTAAGATTTCATGGTAACTCCGGTGTGTACCTTGCATCCGTTACAAGAGCTGATCCCTCAACTCAGACTATTATAATTAGAAGCAACCCCTCTAATTTCATGATGCGGGCACTCCTCTAAGTATTCATGTACGTGATATAACATGACCTATATGAGCTCCGGGCATATTTAAAATACATTTATCATTATAAACTAAACATAAGTCTTTTTAGAAATATAAAACCAATCTTATAAGCTTAAGCCAGGTTTTCCAGGACATACACTTATTCCGCTGTTATTCATTTCATTTCATTACTTGCTTATGTTTATGCCTTACATTTCATTGTTATATATCCGCACATTGAGCGTATTGCTCAGCCGTATTTTTCTTTCCATGTCCCAATACGACATGTACTAAAGGGATAAGCTAGGATTCAAGAGTACGTGCATGGGATGGAGGCGCCTAGTCTTCTTTCTCTTTTAATGCATTTACATACTTTTGCTTTATTGGATAGCGTTTAGTCCTTTCATTATATACTCTACTCATGTATTCTTGTGAGGAGCTTATGATGGAACCGATGTTTGTTTCCGGTTTCCTTTATGGTCATTTAATGCTTTAGACATTTACCTTGCATGCTTTGATGACATGCCATAATTACTACGTAATGGTCCATTTTTCCAAATGGGGTGTCACAATTATCGTATCAGAGACAAGGTTTTGACATGTAGGCTCTTAAAATTGACCTGTGACTAGTGGGTAGTCACCAGTGTCTTCTTAAAACTAACAGTAAATTTTATTCATTTCATTTCATGCATCACCATTGTTTTATGTTAAGTTTTTGACTAAGTAATGGCTGGTACAGGACTGCCCATACTTAGTCGCATGTGCTTTTCATTCAAATTTTATTTTGTGAACCGACCCATAGGCGTTCACCTTTACTCATGTCACTTTTGTTTGTGGACCGACCCATAGGCGTCCACTAATTGCCAATGGCTGTTTTCGTTGGCTATGCCTTCATAAACTCTTCATGCATTCATTATGTTTATCCTATGTTCTAACCAGCTTAATCATTTCATTTCCTCTTTTAAACTATCAGATGGTCAATACACGAACTGAGCAGGAACTAGCTGCAGATGTCCTAGTATCTCTACAAGCTATGCTTCCACAAATCAGGAATCAGATCGGGAACGAATACCAGAACATTCTGAATCAGAACAATCCTCCTCCTCCTCCTCCTCCTGTTACTCTACATACTTGGATAGAGAGGTTCAATAAGCAGAAACCTCGATCTTTTGAGAGGGATGAGTTATCATCTGATGTGTAAAACTAAATTTCTCATATGGAGAAAATTTTCTATGCTATGGGATGTGATGGAATCTACAAGGCAAGGTTGGCTTACTATAAGTTCGAAGGTGATGTATTAGCTTGGTGGAGGGCATACAAGCTAGCAAATGGAGGTGATGTTTGGTTAGCTGCTTTGACTTGGGATCAATTCAAGACTCTGTTCTACGGTCAGTTATTTCCGACAGGTGAGCAAGAAAGGCTTAAGAGGGACTAATTCGTCAGAGAATTGGAGAGAATAGCACTGAGTTTATGCAGAGGTTTCTTAGGTTGGTTGGATTTCTTGGCGCTGCTGCGGGTACTGCTGAGGAGCAAGCGAAGCACTTTCGCTGGGCTCTTCACTCCACGCAGATCGGCTACTTAGTGCCACTTTCACAAATGTAGCACAAGTGGCAGACGCATCACGTAGCTTGGAAATGCTGCATGAGTGAGATGACTACGAGGACACAACTCGTCCAGAGAAGAGGTATAAATTTCAGTCATCAAGCGTTATCATTTATTCCAATGTTTATGTTCATTTATCCCTTTTCCTATCCAATTGTATCTTTCAGACAGAAGGGTGGAGACCGATCCCAAGCGGCCACTCAGCAGAATAGCAACAAGGGTCATGGTCAATCTAATGACTGATACGGATCAGACAGGCGGAACGATAATAACAATTACCATAACAATGCCAGCCAGTCCAACAACAACAGGTCCTTAAATTCTTAAACTTTTCTATGTTAAGCTGTTGTATGTTTTGCATACTAATATATCAACATCATAAACAGGATCTCTGCGAGTGGGCATGACCAGAATGCTAAGGGTCAACAGCCTAACAACTCGTCTTCATCTGGTAAATTATCACTTAAACTTCAGTGTAGTCATGTTTATGCCAAATAATCATGTCTCACGTATATTTTCTTAAACAGGCTCTCAGGTAGCAAGAGTACCTCCAAGAGGTTATACCTATCCTATCTGCACGACTTGTAGTCGTAGACATCCCGTACCATGTCGTAAGGCTGCCGAAGTTTGTTTCAAGTGTGGACAATCAGGACACATGTTGAAGGACTGCAAGAAGGGAGATACTGCTGGTACTTCTAGTTCTGCTCTTCCTAAGCCACCAGCTCCAGGTCGTGTCTACACTACCACCAGGGACCAAGAAAATAAGTCTTCAGGTACTGTCACTGGCATCCTTTTTATAAACGGTAATGTTGCTTGTGTTTTATTCAATACTGGTGCAACTCATTCAGTCATATCCACTATGTATGCCACTAGTATTAATAAAATCCCCATGCCACTAGAGACCATATCATGTATATCTACGCCTATGCGAGACTCTATACGCATTACCCAGGTGTACAGAGATCTTCCCCTTGAATTTGATGATAAGATCCGCCTAGTAGACGCACTTCCTTTGGATATGTGCGAGTTTGATCTAATCTTAGGCATGGACTGGTTATCTAAACACCATGCTACTATCGACTATCATACATATCAGGTTATCTTCGGTTATGTTCAAGCACTAGAGTACATTCACAACGGTTTCATACCAGGAAAGTCTATACAAATCATTTCCGCCTTAGAAGCTCGTGCTTTACTAGCTCATGGCTGCGAAGGAGTCTTAGCTTCAATTCAGGATATTACTGCCGAAGTTCCGTCGATCCAAGATCAGCTAGTTGTTTTTTAATTTCCCGATGTATTTCCAGAAGAACTTCTAGGTATACCACCTATCCGTGAAGTAGAGTTTAGCATTGAGCTCGTCCCAAGAGCTCAACCAATCTCTAAGGCTCCTTATCGCATGGCTCCCATAGAGCTCAAGGAGTTAAAAGATCAGCTGCAGGAGCAACTGGAGCGAGGTTTCATCCGTCCGAGTGTATCACCATGGGGTGGACTGGTACTTTTCTTCAATAATAAGGATGGCAGCTATAACACCCCCAATTTCGGTCATAACAGCGAAAGGGTCATTGGGTGTTACTATCATGGTTCAATCTCATAATCATAGCAAATAGCTCAAAAAGAGTCGTTTTAATAAACATCCATTCATTTTGATTCAATCAAAGTACAATTTCATACACGGTCCCAAATAATTTCAAGTTTACAAAACTTAGTAAATGGTAAAAATGATTTGAATGGATATAATTTATAAAAGCGGGCCAAAACATTTCAAATAAGCAAGCTTCACGAAACCGCCTTCCTCGAGTTCCTTCCCAATGGACCTGAGATAAAACATGCTAAAAAGTCAGCAAAATTTTCCGAGTGAATCTATAGAGTTTTAATTTAAATAATGAGAACACAAGTATTCAAAAATAACCTTCCATGGTTAATAATTCATCAAAGACAATTATGTTGTACGGACATAATTATCGTGTCATTACATAAGTCTCGTGACATTGAACGTTAACATATATTATTTCAGCCCAACACACCTAGCCAAGTGCGTATATTTCTCTTATACAATGCATCCGATGTTTCATTACTAGTGCATCACAACACCACGCGAGAGCTAGTCGCGACCGGACTGGGCGTCACCCCGATAGATCTATCCATAGCATTAGCGTTACTTCGATTAACAATTCACGATTCATGGGTCTTTTAAGGCTAAACAAACATATGTAATAACTTTCATCTAAACATACAATTAACTTCCTTGTGTTCAATTTTAAAACAATCATGAGCTTATCACAACTTATAGTTGTACCTTTCTATTAATACTTTTCAAGTAAATAGGATTCCCACAACTTCTCGTTGCACCCATTAATGGGATTTCCACAACTTCTCGTTGTACCCATTATTTTTAATAAAACAAGCATGTTATCCCCCTCGCGGGTTTTATAAAACAAGTAAACATGTTAAAAGTGAGGCTATAGACTCACCTTAGCCAATAGTGGTAATGAGACGATCACCGACGATTAGTGATGCCCGTTAAAACACGAAAACCGCAACCTACCAAATAAGGTGCGTTCGTTAATAATCGACTTAAGTATAAATCATACTTAAATAATATAAAAATCAAAATTACAAAACTAAGACAATCCCGAAAAATTTAATAATACAAGTGTTATTACTATACCCTTTTATTCAACACTATTCTTTTAAACACTTTCACTCTCGATATTGACCCGTCTTAAGACGCCAAGTCAACGCAAGTCAAATTATCATTTTACTTCCCTCGGACCAGTAACTAAGTCATTTATATAATGACTTAGCACTTGAGTAAATCACCATGTCCGATGGCGAATACTCAACTCACGCCACATAATTATTGAACTACGTGTTCAAAATACCAATCAGCATGTACACTCCAAATGTACACACCAATCTACCCTATCCACACTTGTCAGATTTCGACGAAACTTGGTCACAAACTCACACATAATATGAATAAGACTCAGTTTAAGTTTCATTAAAAAATATGACTTCTAAGACCTTCTGCCCGACACACCTTCGTGTTATAAAAACCGGACAGACTTACGTCTTCAACTCGTAAAACCATTTTGACATATCTAAACAACTCCATTTACAAAACCGACACTCGGGTTTTAAAATAGACTCATGACCTGAGGTTTAGCAACTCACATCAGTCCTTGAACATTTTCAAAACTCATTCTATAGTCCCCGAGATTCGATCCAAATATCGACAACAATTTTCGGATTGTGTCGATACTCGTCTCCCGGTACACGAATACTAAAATTGTTGTAACTTCACACTCGTTTGGAGTTGAAAGTCATACTTTATATCAAATCGAAGCTAACGAAATTCACTACGACCCTATCTTATTAGTTTAACAAGATTCATACAGTAAGTAATCCAAAATTACCTTTTTACCTACTGGTCTAAAATGACTAGTTAAAAATCATACTAAATCAACAATCTGACCTATTTTAACAAATTTTATACTTTTAATATCACCCTAATATCATTATAATCCATTGATCAAACTCCTAACACGCTTGCATGATCACCTCTTATAAATCACCATAAAAAATTCCTACATGCAAGCACTCAAAATATAATTATAATAATATTAACAACACTACATAAACAATATATAGATCAAACAAGCATGGATCATAAGAAAAAAATAAAAGTTGATGCATGGATGAAATTTTTATACCATAATGATCTTCTTTCAAAACCATTAATGGGTCATTGATTAGTTTTTAATGAATCAAAGTAGAAAATTGATGGATCATGTGTTTTTGGTTGTTGTAGCTCACGGCAAAGAGGAAGAAAAGGGGTGGGGTGGGTGAGTTTTTATTAAAAATTTATTTGTATGTGTTTTGTTTAAGTGGAAAAATTATTTATAGTGGTGGTGGTGGGTAAATTTTGCTAATTTGTGATAGTTTTTGTCCAAAATGCAATTAAATAGTTGTAAGGGTAGAAAATGTAAATTGTAAATTTAAACATTTACGGGACTCGGGTTTCATAAAAATACTTTATAAAAGTTAAAACGCTTCATAAAAATAATAATAAAGCTTCGACACGATTTAAAACGTAATTAAATCGAAAATATAAAATATCGAGACAATCGATAACAAAACATAAATATTTGGGCATCCGTCGGTATCGCGATCATTAGTATTTCTCATCATTCGTTAAAACGTAAAACACGAGAAATAAATATTAAACATAATAAAATCATTCATATGATAATTTGAGAATATAATATCGATACTTAATGTATTTCTTGTCGGTTTTCATCTAAACGACATTCTTACGTTAAGTTTCAAACTATAACCTTCTCGGTTAGCCAATAATTTAAAATTCTCATTAAAGTAAACATATAATATTAAATAGTCGAGATTAAAATAACGACCTAAAATTGACGGATTGTCACATTATCCCCACCAAATTGGGATCTTCGTCCCGAAGATCAACTTGCGTTCTTCCTCGATCGCTCGTTGAAATCAAAGAGTTATATGTATTTTGGTCCTCGTCTTGAGTTCCATCACACATGACAATAGGAATTCGAATTTGCTTCGGTTGCCTAACTTCCTTATCGATAATATCAACAAGTACTTTGATGAAATGCAACTTACCGCCGATTCATACTTCATCAAGAGAGATACTAAGATATTCGTCAGGAATGAATTTCTTTAGGTTCGACATATGAAAAGTATTGTGAATTCCTTGTAGTTCTCAAGGTAATTTAAGTTTTCATGCCACTGGACTTACACTCGATATCAGCTCGAATGGTCCAAACTAACGGGGACTTAACTTCCCACGTTTTCCAAAATACATACCACCTTTTCAGGGTGATAGCTTTGGCATAACTTTTGTAACACCCCCAAATTTATACAACTCAATACAGAGGAAGACTCGGTGTTACGGGATAGCACATTACTCACATCATAGACAACGCATAAAAATCGCGTCGTTTAATAATAAAAGCATTTCCATTCATAAATATCAAAATTTACATAGGTCCCAAGTCATAGTCATTTCATACAATTTTACAAAAGATTTGAATGGAAATTGTTATTTTAAGTACGGGCCATGAATTCTTGTTGTCTTCCCGAGAATTACCTTCAAGTACCTGAGACAAAACATGTTAAAAGAAAAGGTCAGCGATAACGCCGAGTGAATTCATAGAGTTTAATAAAATCCATCAATTTAACATCGGTATAAAATTATTACCGAAAATCATTTTGTACAATTCATTGTAATAGGCCATAAAATAGCCAAAGTCATTTTATACAAATCCTTATCAAAATCATAATATAGGCTTTCGCCATCAAAATCATTATACGAACCAATGTCGTAAAAATATCATACAATACGTTTTATAACGTTGTATGGAGTTAAATAAAAACCGTTATATGATTATGGTTATGAAAACCAAAACACGAACATAATATCAATAGTAAGACACCGTATTGCTAGTCAGGCAATATATCGTAATTTAATGCTTAAAGCAGTATTTCGTTAATTGGATTATTATAAGCCGCATGACATTGTTACCTTACTACAACAAACAACGGGTAGCTAGCCCGAAACTCATTTGCCAATCTAAATTAGCGTGTCGTCACAAAGGTCACGCTATGTAAATCTTCTCATACATAAATTCGCTTACCAATCAACGTGGCACGACGGGGATCAACCGTCAAGGCGCGAACTGGGGTGATCGTCCCCAAATAGTACTATTATATGCATAAGCGTCTACCAAATCCCGGTAGTTCAAAATTCATGCTAATGGGACTTTTAGTGACATAACCTAACTTTAATAATCCATTTCATTACATCTATCGGGTCATTTAATAATTCATCGGGCCATACCATCATTCGGGTCCAAATTAATAAACAAACAATCGGTACAAATGATGTCCTATTTTATCAAAACTAACATGTTATCTCCCTCGCGGGTTTATAAAACATTTCATAAAAACATTTAAAAGAGTGCGAGGCTATGAACTCACGTTGATGTGGGAAGGCTAGTTATCGGCAATTCGGACGTACGGTACGTGCTTCAATCACGGAAACCTATATAAATAATAATCGGTCTTAGACGTTTGTCCAATGACTTTATAAAAATAACAATTATGTATACATATGATGATTATATATATATGATGATCAAGTGGGTTTACATATTCTCATTTACTCATTTTAGTGTTATGTGTCGATAACTTTTATACTAGTTTACTAGTTTTATCTATTTACGTGTTTTAGGTCCAATAAGCCTATTATAAGTTCATTAACTTGTATTAATCCATTTCATACTTGTATTATCAGTATTTACCCTTTACATGTTGGGCCTAAATGGGTTAAGCCCAATAAATAAGTTTATAAGTTTAGCCCATTTTGTTGTATTATTAGTCCAATAATGTTAACTTAGCCCATTAATGTCCGTATGTTATATAGTTCGGGTTTTATCGGTTTTTACTTGTTATATATGCTTATATATATATCAGTATATGAGTTTATAAAATTTAACATTAGACGGGTCCAACCGTCTAAGTTTTATTTAACAAAAACGTTAATTTTACGGTAATAGCCGAAAAAGTCGTAAAAATCATGTTTATAGTTTTATAACTTATAAAACTTATCAAACTACCATTTTTATAAAATGTCCATTTATTTATCCTTACACATATTTATATAAATTTATTATATAAGTTAGTGGGTTTTAATTCACATTTATACTATTTTTATTTGAGTGCTTATATAATACTATTATACTTTAATTTCCCAAAATCTGATTTTTACTTTCATGTTCACCAAAACAGCCATATCTAGAGTTCTATATGGAGATAGAAGCTCAAATTTTTATGGCATAAACTATATGATATGTGCTCCATTAACTCTTCTATGGCTACTGTTGAATCAGCTTCTAAGTATTTTATAAAAATCGTCCAAAATAGTGTACTCAGATTTGTACTCTAAACATGTTTTGATCATATCTCACTCATCCTAATGATTCCATTGCATGGCCAACTCTCACATGTGTACAAGACATATTACTTACTGTATATTAATTTATTCATGCCATTTTATCAGTCCATCATATGATTCTTTACTGTTTTATACAGCCTACTAAATTAAGCAAGATTAACCATTTTTACATATAGTTTTTCATCTTTTTACCCATGATTATCAACACCAAATCCCCACATAATAATTTTTATCATCATATATCATCATACATATATCATCATACATATATACATTTAAGAATAAGAATAAAATACATGATTACATAATCAAAATTAACAAAAAGGATGGGGAGAACAATCTTTATACCATCATGATGATGTAGGTTATGATCAAGACATGGATTTCGATGGAGAAACTTGTGATAAACCAAGACCATCTTCAAGTCCACCAATCTTCAAGAACTCCTTGTGGAAAATCAGCCCTAAGACTCCATAGTAACTCCTCCTTGGATGTTATAATCACCACCAATCAATAGGGTTTCAAAAGGGCTTCAACATGTGTGTAAATAACATAAGATTTCATGGTTAATTTTGATCAATGGTGGCGGTTTAAAGGGAGAAAGTGGGACGGCATCTGGAGGAGGATGAGAGAAAGATGAAGTTGTTTGCATGGAGGAAAATGAATGTGTGGTTTGAGTTAGATGGTTTTGAGGTAAGCTTAGCTTACTTTGTAAGCTTAGCTTACAAGTGTAAGCAATAAGCTTACAACTTGACACCTCTTTGGTGTTGTGTGATATAGTGGCCGGTTATGAGTGGGGGTGGGGCAAGATTTATCTTGTCTCATCCCCATTTAATTACGGGTACTCCTCGATTCTAGTTTCCTCGATTTGCGTGCCCTCGGGTCGTTTTATGAAAAACGTTTTTATAAACTATGAATCAACGGCACAAAACGAATCTAATAAAAATTGTCTCATCAAAAACGGAGTTCGAAAACGTGAATATGTAATCCTAAGGTTCCCGGTTTAGTCGTAAAGGACGTTAAATTTAAATCGTAAGTCCTAATCTCTTCTCGTAAATTTGTGAGTTTATGAACCAACACAAATTTAAATCTCAAGATAATATTCACGGATAAATTTATTTTCTGAAATGTCGGACTGTCACCAAGGACGGTGTATGTAAACGTAAGCACATAACGTAGAATCCTCCGGTTTAGACGTAGTCGATGCTACTTCAAGACGTAAATCCAAATTTCTTCCCAAAAAAATAAGTGAGTTCATAATATAACATTAAAAATAATGTTTTTAAATAATACTTGAGAATAAAATATCAACCATAAATTGACGGATTGTCACAGCATTTACCCCTAAACAGGATCTTTGTCCTCAAAGATCATCTTACTACTCGTCCCGAAGATCATTTACATTAAGTTTCAAACTATAACCTTCTCGGTTAGCCAATAATTTAAAATTCTCATTAAAGTAAACATATAATATTAAATAGTCGAGATTAAAATAACGACGTAAAATTGACGGATTGTCACATTATCCCCACCAAATTGGGATCTTCGTCCCGAAGATCAACTTGCGTTCTTCCTCGATCGCTCGTTGAAATCAAAGAGTTATATGTATTTTGGTCCTCGTCTTGAGTTCCATCACACATGACAATAGGAATTCGAATTTGCTTCGGTTGCCTAACTTCCTTATCGATAATATCAACAAGTACTTTGATGAAATGCAACTTACCGCCGATTCATACTTCATCAAGAGAGATACTAAGATATTCGTCAGGAATGAATTTCTTTAGGTTCGACATATGAAAAGTATTGTGAATTCCTTGTAGTTCTCAAGGTAATTTAAGTTTTCATGCCACTGGACTTACACTCGATATCAGCTCGAATGGTCCAAACTAACGGGGACTTAACTTCCCACGTTTTCCAAAATACATACCACCTTTTCAGGGTGATAGCTTTGGCATAACTTTTGTAACACCCCCAAATTTATACAACTCAATACAGCGGAAGACTCGGTGTTACGGGATAGCACATTACTCACATCATAGACAACGCATAAAAATCGCGTCGTTTAATAATAAAAGCATTTCCATTCATAAATATCAAAATTTACATAGGTCCCAAGTCATAGTCATTTCATACAATTTTACAAAAGATTTGAATGGAAATTGTTATTTAAGTACGGGCCATGAATTCTTGTTGTCTTCCCGAGAATTACCTTCAAGTACCTGAGACAAAACATGTTAAAAGAAAAGGTCAGCGATAACGCCGAGTGAATTCATAGAGTTTAATAAAATCCATCAATTTAACATCGGTATAAAATTATTACCGAAAATCATTTTGTACAATTCATTGTAATAGGCCATAAAATAGCCAAAGTCATTTTATACAAATCCTTATCAAAATCATAATATAGGCTTTCGCCATCAAAATCATTATACGAACCAATGTCGTAAAAATATCATACAATACGTTTTATAACGTTGTATGGAGTTAAATAAAAACCGTTATATGATTATGGTTATGAAAACCAAAACACGAACATAATATCAATAGTAAGACACCGTATTGCTAGTCAGGCAATATATCGTAATTTAATGCTTAAAGCAGTATTTCGTTAATTGGATTATTATAAGCCGCATGACATTGTTACCTTACTACAACAAACAACGGGTAGCTAGCCCGAAACTCATTTGCCAATCTAAATTAGCGTGTCGTCACAAAGGTCACGCTATGTAAATCTTCTCATACATAAATTCGCTTACCAATCAACGTGGCACGACGGGGATCAACCGTCAAGGCGCGAACTGGGGTGATCGTCCCCAAATAGTACTATTATATGCATAAGCGTCTACCAAATCCCGGTAGTTCAAAATTCATGCTAATGGGACTTTTAGTGACATAACCTAACTTTAATAATCCATTTCATTACATCTATCGGGTCATTTAATAATTCATCGGGCCATACCATCATTCGGGTCCAAATTAATAAACAAACAATCGGTACAAATGGTGTCCTATTTTATCAAAACTAACATGTTATCTCCCTCGCGGGTTTATAAAACATTTCATAAAAACATTTAAAAGAGTGCGAGGCTATGAACTCACGTTGATGTGGGAAGGCTGGTTATCGGCAATTCGGACGTACGGTACGTGCTTCAATCACGGAAACCTATATAAATAATAATCGGTCTTAGAGTTTGTCCAATGACTTTATAAAAATAACAATTATGTATACATATGATGATTATATATATATGATGATCAAGTGGGTTTACATATTCTCATTTACTCATTTTAGTGTTATGTGTCGATAACTTTTATACTAGTTTACTAGTTTTATCTATTTACGTATTTTAGGTCCAATAAGCCTATTATAAGTTCATTAACTTGTATTAATCCATTTCATACTTGTATTATCAGTATTTACCCTTTACATGTTGGGCCTAAATGGGTTAAGCCCAATAAATAAGTTTATAAGTTTAGCCCATTTTGTTGTATTATTAGTCCAATAATGTTAACTTAGCCCATTAATGTCCGTATGTTATATAGTTCGGGTTTTATCGGTTTTTACTTGTTATATATGCTTATATATATATATATATCAGTATATGAGTTTATAAAAGTTTACATTAGACGGGTCCAACCGTCTAAGTTTTATTTAACAAAAACGTTAATTTTACGGTAATAGCCGAAAAAGTCGTAAAAATCATGTTTATAGTTTTATAACTTATAAAACTTATCAAACTACCATTTTTATAAAATGTCCATTTATTTATCCTTACACATATTTATATAAATTTATTATATAAGTTAGTGGGTTTTAATTCACATTTATACTATTTTTATTTGAGTGCTTATATAATACTATTATACTTTAATTTCCCAAAATCTGATTTTTACTTTCATGTTCACCAAAACAGCCATATCTAGAGTTCTATATGGAGATAGAAGCTCAAATTTTTATGGCATAAACTATATGATATGTGCTCCATTAACTCTTCTATGGCTACTGTTGAATCAGCTTCTAAGTATTTTATAAAAATCGTCCAAAATAGTGTACTCAGATTTGTACTATAAACATGTTTTGATCATATCTCACTCATCCTAATGATTCCATTGCATGGCCAACTCTCACATGTGTACAAGACATATTACTTACTGTATATTAATTTATTCATGCCATTTTATCAGTCCATCATATGATTCTTTACTGTTTTATACAGCCTACTAAATTAAGCAAGATTAACCATTTTTACATATAGTTTTTCATCTTTTTACCCATGATTATCAACACCAAATCCCCACATAATAATTTTTATCATCATATATCATCATACATATATCATCATACATATATACATTTAAGAATAAAATACATGATTACATAATCAAAATTAACAAAAAGGATGGGAGAACAATCTTTATACCATCATGA
Organism: Glebionis coronaria; assembly: GCA_025667525.1. Lineage (NCBI taxonomy): Eukaryota > Viridiplantae > Streptophyta > Magnoliopsida > Asterales > Asteraceae > Glebionis > Glebionis coronaria. The sequence goes on from CM046876.1 coordinate 268,451,808, forward strand.
TGATGTAGGTTATGATCAAGACATGGATTTCGATGGAGAAACTTGTGATAAACCACGACCATCTTCAAGTCCACCAATCTTCAAGAACTCCTTGTGGAAAATCAGCCCTAAGACTCCATAGTAACTCCTCCTTGGATGTTATAATCACCACCAATCAATAGGGTTTCAAAAGGGCTTCAACATGTGTGTAAATAACATAAGATTTCATGGTTAATTTTGATCAATGGTGGCGGTTTAAAGGGAGAAAGTGGGACGGCATCTGGAGGAGGATGAGAGAAAGATGAAGTTGTTTGCATGGAGGAAAATGAATGTGTGGTTTGAGTTAGATGGTTTTGAGGTAAGCTTAGCTTACTTTGTAAGCTTAGCTTACAAGTGTAAGCAATAAGCTTACAACTTGACACCTCTTTGGTGTTGTGTGATATAGTGGCCGGTTATGAGTGGGGGTGGGGCAAGATTTATCTTGTCTCATCCCCATTTAATTACGGGTACTCCTCGATTCTAGTTTCCTCGATTTGCGTGCCCTCGGGTCGTTTTATGAAAAACGTTTTTATAAACTATGAATCAACGGCACAAAACGAATCTAATAAAAATTGTCTCATCAAAAACGGAGTTCGAAAACGTGAATATGTAATCCTAAGGTTCCCGGTTTAGTCGTAAAGGACGTTAAATTTAAATCGTAAGTCCTAATCTCTTCTTGTAAATTTGTGAGTTTATGAACCAACACAAATTTAAATCTCAAGATAATATTCACGGATAAATTTATTTTCTGAAATGTCGGACTGTCACCAAGGACGGTGTATGTAAACGTAAGCACATAACTTAGAATCCTCCGGTTTAGACGTAGTCGATGCTACTTCAAGACGTAAATCCAAATTTCTTCCCAAAAAAATAAGTGAGTTCATAATATAACATTAAAAATAATGTTTTTAAATAATACTTGAGAATAAAATATCAACCATAAATTGACGGATTGTCACAGCATTTACCCCTAAACAGGATCTTTGTCCTCAAAGATCATCTTACTACTCGCTTCTTATAGAGTTAAAGCCATGTGGGTATTTCCTCCACATTCGGTCTTTTCTCACAAGTGTATCCATTACAATACGCGAGTTTCATCTAACATAACTACGGAAATAAGATCAGGCTTATTGTTGACTTACTTTCTCTATCCATGATGTTCATGGGTTTCTGATGAATGCAACTTTTCGCCGATCTAAACTTCATCAAGAAGTGATCAGATTCTCACTTGATAGACATTTTATCAAGTTCGATATACGAAACATAATTCACGCAGCTCTTGAAGTCCTAGGGTAGATCCAGCTTATATGCCTTTCAAATCAATCTTTTACATCATCTCAATAGTCCCATACAACTGGGACTTATATCCCATGATCTTTCAGATCATCAATTCATTTTTCCATAGTTAAAATTTTTGGCATAACTTCGCTACCCATCTGGCACTTCAAGATCTACATTTCATATTCACATAACTTCCTGCCCACTATCGACAGTCAATAATTAGATCCTAATCTCAACAATCATTTCAGGTCTCACGGGTTGGGTATTTTGCGAGGTTAGGTTCGCCATCATAGGAAACCTTAAACCTAAAAGACATGTCCAACTCACAATGGGTGTATTTCGGGTGTCTTCATCCCAACTCCTGCTTACAGATGCTCTAATATATAGATCCTAACAAGATTAGATCTCGATCCTAATACGATAATTATCAAGGATAATATCTCCAAAGGGAAACGATTTTACAGTCTATCACCAAAGGTCAATCATTCAAACATAAAACAATACTTATAGTATTTTGTATCGTTACTTTACCTCGTCCCTTCGATTGGGGTGGTACACAGTACTCTCATCAAGATTCGTTCTCAATGACTTCTGAGCAAATCTCTAGAATTTCGATGCGAAGCGAGGATCTTGATAGAGATGATCGATACATGCACACCATGTTTAGATAACTCCTTTAAATACAAAAGAGTCAATTTCTTCATCAAGAATCTATCATTAACAGGAATGATATTAGCAGATTTGGTCAGTCTGTCGACGATGACCCAAATCGAATCAAATTCAGATGATGACCTTTGCAATAGCTAGACGTTTACTAATGTATGAGGCGGTGTCTGCCTTCATAATTTTTCCATCAGTACAACTTCTTCTGATAATGATACATTAAATCAGAAAGGACAGGAATAGAATACTTATACTTACAAGATTCCAATATAACTATATCTCACAATCCTCCATATTTAGATAATCACAAGTGGCCTTTTATACATTTAACGCTATTGGCTTCTCAATTCTAATGGTTCACATTAGCCGCGAACCCCTTTTATTATCTATATTATCCTTTTTATAAGCATCGGCTATATTTTAAGTTACTCGGTTAATTTATTTTCATAGTCATTACTAAGGAACACATTCTAATTGATTCTTTATCCTTTTTACATAATGCGTCAGTATTTATATTCATTTTCTCCTGATGAAATATATATAACATGACCGTATTAATTCAAAATTTTTTTCTTCATATCTTCTATGTTTTAGTTTCGTCTCGACTATCAATTTTTTTATCAGTTTTGCTTAATCTGACGTTTTAAAGCGTCGATAAATATTATACGTAAATTAACAATAAATAAGTTTTTATGAAACGTAAACGTTAAAAGTTTAAATTTCTTAGTTTGTCCAGTTATATAAAAATGTTCAAAAGAATAAATTTGAATTTAATTAACAAAATTTTTGTTGATTTATCCAAAATATTTAATAAGATCCGTAATTGTTCGAAAAATTTCAAGTCATGGTTTCCTCAATCCCTCTTATGTTGTCTTGAGGCATACACAAACATTTATCCCTAAACAGGAGTTTAGTTAAATGATTTGTGTATAAGGGAATAATCCCTTAAAAATCCTTTGTTAAAACATTTGTTAAAACATATTTCCATTTTCTTTTTGGTAAAACCCAAAGTCTTAAAAGGGCTCTTAATTTTTGAAGAGTCAATATAGATTCCAATATCTTATTAATCACATGGTCAAATAATGTAAATGATTAAGCCGTTAATCACATGTTTATTATTCGAGGTACAATTTTCATTACTCGGCCGATTCAGGGCAGTCTGCAAATAATTATTAACTCCTTCCTATTCTTAGAAACAAACAAATGGTCCTTAATGATCACAAGCATGAATTTATCAAATTACAGCCTACACACGTGATTTACCCAATTTATGAATGCTACATGTGCATTGGTCAATCCAAACGACATAACATGAAACTCATAATGTTAATTACAAGTTCTGGATGTAGTGATTGGAATAGATAATCTTTTTCGCGGACGCGAAATTGATGATAACCATGCCATGGATCAAATCTTTAGAACATACGCTAGAACCTTGTAAATGATCGAACAAATCTTTCATTTCGAGTTATGGATATCGTTTTCGATTGTCAATTTACTCAGTTCACAGTAATCTATAAATATAAGGAATGATAACACCATAGCTCTTCATGATGACGAGCTCGGTAGAATAAAATCTTTCTCCGACAACTCTCTCAGTTGTACGGTAATTCCTTTAATTCAGATGGTGCTGACCTACAGTGCACAAGCCACATGTGCAGCACCGGAAATATAATCAATACCAATTTCAACTTGCCTTAATGGCAAAAGTCTAGGTAATTTACCAACATATACCTTCTAAAATTTCAGATAACAGAAACATCTTTTAATAAATTCATATTAGGTTCTTTCTAGATTATAATATCTATGACTAATTCACAACCATTCATGGTATAACTTCAAGTCATCCATCAAGAATTATTTAGATCACTTTTGATAATCAACATCTTATCATTTAGGGGAATTCAATTCAAGTTCCCATCAATTAAGACAATGTCGTCATGTCATAATCAATCAATCCATTCTACTGGCACTATCAACTTTCCAGTTTCATTGCCGTCGATAAGATGTGAACTTCTCAAAAGACTAATAATAACTCATAATCCTTCACAAATTCAGGGATATATGGAGACACAACTACTATTAAAAGAGTAAGGTTAACGCATAATCTATGCGAGAGAATTTCAAATCAGATACAGACGAAAACATTTAATGAATATGAATATATCCGATGTTTTCAAATTTGAGTACACATTCGAAAGCTCCTCGGATCGTTACCCAGGTCATTCAAATGAAATCAAATCATAAGAAATGATAAGAACGTCAATACATCCAGTCGGGTATCAACACTCGGTAATCAAATACTTTTCCTAAGAATCTTACTACGGGAGAATTGGGCAAGAAAGAATTATCAATTGTCAAATAAGACAATTTCCACAGATGAGTAAATTCGAATCAGAAGAATAGATGCTACAGGCACATATGTAGGTGTCCCTAACACTATGTCCTTATATTTCACTTCTTGCAGATCTCATAAATTTTAATCTTTCACAATCTTCAAAGAAAATTTAGTGTTTATTCATTAGTTTTATGGTGACTACTAATCAGCCTTGCATGGTCCATTCCAAATTGTATGTAGGCGCGCAACTATATACAATTTCAAGATTAACGATGTAATACTCAGTTCGTCAAAATTTTATCATCATGTTTATAATAAAAACATTTTCATGCTCAATTCTTAAATAAGAATCAAAAATAAATTTACAAAGATGTTATTTGTTATGAAAACAATTAAGTTCTTCAAGGTGTTTCATAAACAACTTTATTTCGATAACGATTATTTTTAAGTCTCACTTTAAATAATCCATATGGTGATGAAAACCCAATTTTCCTCAAGGGATACTGTTTTAACTTATAAAAACAATTAGTGATCTGCGAAAGAGTGATGAAAAGTTGTTCATCGAGAATTAACTACAATATGCTAGGAAATGAGCTTAGCCAAATAATCATGAGGTTCGTGACCTCGATGGCACTCAACAAGAATAACCTACAATGTAACTCAATTCGAGATGAGTACTTGTTCAATGGTTGCATCACTAATGCGAACATTAGGATGAAGCAATAAAAGATAGATAACATCGATACATGTAGAATTTAGCAATCAAAGGTAGTCTTTTCATTAATCACAAACAAGTCTAAATTGTACCGTAATACATTACGTGTCACTATGTCATACAATTCCAAGAACTCATCCTACCAACTGATGTCTCAGTTAAGTTAGGGATTATTTTTAAAAGATACCTGATGAGACTGCTTTTATACATAGTCTCATCGTCCAAATTGGGCTTAAAATGCATTAAATATCATTAAAATACCCAAATATATGCTTGTGTTTGTTGCTTGTGTATTTTAGGTACGAATATTGAGAAAATGACAAAAGATCACAAGAATCAGTAAAAAACGAACACGGGAAACGAAGCCGCACGATGAACCAAGCCCTAATGAAGATTTTTCCAAGAAAACCCTTGAAGATTTGAAGAATTATGAAGAAGGGTCCTCCAATATGGAAGAATTGAAACTTTATACCCTTGTATCTTCATAATTACAAGTTTGGTCCCTAAAGTTTGTCAAAATTACAAAAAGGACCCTTAACTTTGAAGAATTGGCAAATTTAGTCCCTCAACAAAACTAAATTGTCAATATTGGTCCTCTAAGAAGTCAACAAACAAGTCAAACCTTGAAGAATGAAGAAAATGCCAAAATCAGTCCTTCAAATATCATCAAATTGCATGTTTAGTCCTTGAAACAAGTTTAAAAACTTGTTGTGCCAAAAGTGTCAAACAGCCAAAGTTGCTTATAAAGGAAATTGAAGTTTATGCTGATTATTACAAAATGTATAAAAGTGAAACCTTTGGGGGCCAAAGCTGTCAAACACACTAACTTCTCCCAGCCAATCAAACCCACACATCACTTTTCTCCACCAATCACACATCACCACATCACCTCCCCACTCCACGTCAACTTCCACTCACACCAGGTTTATTTATTAAACCTGGTCAACCAAGTCAAACCTCCTAAATTCCCTCCTTAACACGTTTTTAAATACATTTTCCCCAATTCAGATTAAACTCACCCCTTAAACACCCATAAACCCTAGCTAATCCCCAGGATGAACATTAATTAAAACAAAGGGGTTTTGGTTAATACTCTCCAGATCACTGATTAGGGGTTTTGTCATCCCATCCCACACAAAACCCATGTCCCCACTCAAACCATGTGACCACCCCAGGGGTCCTCTGCACCCGTCACTTTCCCCCAAACCCAATACCAGACAAGATGTGTGGTTGGATGGAAGTCATTGGTCCCCAAGCTCATTTTAACGTCCATGATCATCCTAACAGTCCTCATTCCAACTGGCATCACATGTGGCCACATTTGACCATTTTCAAATGTGTCAAAATCAAGGGCATTACTGGAATAACATATATTAGGGTTTCATATTCGTATTATTTTATTCCTAGCACTAGAATCTTCTATTTAGGCCTATATAAGGAGGACCAATATGTGGTATCCCCTTTGTTCTTGATTTTTTCCTTAGGTCACAAACTTGTAAAGCCCATTTTATTTATGAATGAAATTGGTTGAGTGTTGTTGATGAAAAGATTCCAGGATCCATTTTACTTTCTGCTGATTGATTGTGTCTCATTTACTGCTTGTTTAATTTTTGAGTTTTCAAAAATTTAGTCTTGTTTTCAAAGTTTCTGAAAAAAAGGTGTTGGTTTGGTAAAATCTTGTTTCAAGTTTGGTTTTCCAGTTTTTATAAGTTGATCATTTAAGTGTGTGTTAAGAGAAAAGTTTTTGAAAAGGTTTGAAAAAGAGGAAGTAAATCAGAAATATTGGTATATTGTGCTTGTTTTATTTGTTCTTAGCAGGGTCTCATTGAAGCTAGCTTGTTGTCCAAGGGTCTGCATAGGTCCGGACCTGTTTGGAGATGGCTAGCAGCCATTGTTGGGCCTGGATGTAGGTCCAACAAGGTAACCACCTTGTCCCTTAGTTTTCAGTTTTCAAGTATAAGATTTGTGAGATTATTGTGATTTGTGTGAAAGTTGTTAGAATGTTTGTTATATGGTTTGATTCTACTGTTTAGAGGTCATTATGCATGTTTAAGGTGATATAGATAAGTTTTGTGTAGATTTGAACTCGTTTTCTTTGTTAAAAATCATTTTCAGAAATTAAAAGTGGTGTTTGGGATAAGGGATTAGCCAAGTATTGTGACAAGAAGTTGGGTTAAGACCTGTCTAAATGCACTCCTTAGGTTAGTTATAAGTCATATGATAGCTTAGGTTTCTGTTTGGGTAGAGTTTGAACACTTTTGCATGCTAAAAATTGGATAAACTAGCTAAAATACAGTCAACCCCTTTTTGTGCATGTTTTGTGAAAATTAAGCGACCAATTTGTGAAGTCTGTTAGAAGTAGGGTTTAAGCAGGATTGTGTGTTGCTTGTTTGTCCTTTGGTGAACTTATGTGCTAGTTATTGGCCTTTAAATTCCATTTTTGTGCAAGTAAAATAGCCTACTGTTCATCAGAAACTTGAATGCATAATCAGTAACTTTTGTGCTCTTTGTGTGAAATTTTGTGAAGTAACTTGTGATCTTTTGTGCATTATCTGACTCCCCACAACCCAATTGGTGTGGGGGTGCCTTGTGGTCCAAAGAAAACCAAGCATAAGAGCTTTCCTAAGCTCTAAGGTCTCCTGACCAAATTTTTATACTAGCAGTGGGAACAAACTTCCCACTGGTAGCACAATTTTTACCACTGCTCAACTAGCAGACAAAACCCAAACATGTGTCACTATCAGCAATCTACATTTTTTGTCTTTTGTGGGTTAAATTGTGAATTAGACTTTCAAACCAATTTTGTTATTTTTCTAATTTGATTTTTGATTTTTCTGGTTAATAAAATTTTTATTTACTGTTCATTTAGTATTTATTATATTAAATAGCATTTTTAATTAACTTTTAATGTTTCTGTTTTTGGCATTTAGTGCCAAAAATACTTATTTTTCAGTTTAAACATTTTTCAGAGATTAAGAAAAACATTTTAAGATTTTTGGTTAAAAAGTTTTTACTGTTCATCTTTTTATCATTTTTTAGAATTAATTTAAGTTAATTACAGTTTAATATTAAACTGCTTTTGTCTTTTAGTGGTAAATTTAATATTTTTCAAACTATTTCATTTTTCTTTTGTTCATTAGAGTAAATTAGGATTTTAAAAGTGTCCAATTATTTTTGGCATTATTTTATTATTTTTTATAATTATTTTAGTTTTAAAATAGTTTTTAGTAATTTAAAAATATAAAAATAGTTTTTAAAAATTAGGAAAAATACTTTTTAGTCTTTAGATAATATAAGTAAGTTATTTGTTCATTAAAATAATATTTTGAACATTTTGATTAATTATATTTAATTTTAGGGCTTTAATTAGCATTTAAAATTGAATATTTAATTAATAAAAGGTTTTAAAATAATTTTTATTGGACTTTTATTCTTATTTATATCATTTTAGACTAATTTTAGCTTTTAATTAATTCTTAGGTTTAAAATTTTTAATTTTGTAGTTTTTACGGTTTTACGTGAACGCTTTTTCGTCTTAGCTCGATACGTCTTCCTGTTCTAATCTCATTTCTTTCTTTCTTTTTTCAATCATATAATCACAAACATTAATCAATTCATTACACAACGCACTAGCCTCCTCGAGAACGAACTCACTTTTAGGGTCATTCACACACGGTTTTCCTAAATCGTCGTGCATACTTGCCCTAATTTGTCATCCTTTTCCTAAAGGGTACAAAAATTCTACAACCATTTTGGCGCCACTGCCGGGGAGGCGTGTTGTATTTTGATTGAACAATTGTTGTTTTTATATAACCATAATTAGTATTTGTATTAGTAGCACTATACTAAAACGTATTATCGTTTTTTCGTTTTTTGTGAATACTATTACTATATTGTATACGTAGAACAATAAATTTACAAGTACTCCAAATACGTGAGAAATCACAACCTTGACTTGGGAGGTCATTACCTAATCATTGTATTCGAATCTCAAACCAAAGAAAAAGGCAAAAATAGATAAATACTTTCGTGAAGCTCGATTTTGAAAAATACAAACTATAAGGTGGGTATAAGGCGGTTGTATTTCATGACCTAAAGGAAAAAGGCTCTTAAGTGCTTCGCGCCGCCTCGTTTCCTCCGCTTGCTTGTGCGTATTTTGAGATTGAAAGCTAATCGAGGGTTTTGCCGCCCAAAGTATTACTTAAGTATCATATATATTTTCTTGGTTTCTATTGATTAAACCCTCTTGAACGATTTGGTGTTCCACCATCGTTCTAAAGTCATCGAAGGCGTTCACTTCACGTGATCGTTTTCATTCCTTGAGGCTTCTTTAATCGAGAGATTTGATTAAGGAGGAGATTTGTAGATTTGTGTCTACCTAATACATTCCAAAAATCCAAAAAAAGTTAAAACAATCAAAAACCACAAAAAGATTGAAAAAGTAAAAACACCAAAATGAATCTTCTTTGCTCACCCTCTCGTTGTACGTGACGTTTATGCAAACTCGCTCCAAAGCAAGACGTACTCGTAAACGAAGAAACAAATCAATCACTCCTTCTAGTGAGGAGTCTCCTATTGACAAACCCATTGTAGTGAAAGAAGCACCCATGGCTAATCAAACTATGATGGAGTTGCTTCAAGCACCCACCGAGGGTTATGGAGAAGCGATTGTGATTCCCGCTATCCTTGCGGAGAATTTTGAGGTTAAGACGGGTTTGTTGTCCATGATTCAAAACAACAAGTTTCGAGGTGACGAAAAGGACAACCCTCATAACCACATTCGCCAATTTAATCGCCTTACCGCCACTTGCAAGTTTAAGGACGTCTCTAACGACTCGATTAAGATGATGCTTTTTCCGTATTCCTTAGCGGGTCCCGCAAAAATTTGGTTAGAGAAAGAGCCACCCAATTCTATATTGACGTGGAAGGATCTCGTTTCAAAATTCGTGAACCAATTTTTTCCGCCCTCTAAGACTACGCATTTGAAAAACGAGATTTCAAAGTTTTCACAAGAGTATAATGAGAGTTTTTCAACGGCTTGGAATAGGTTTAAGGAAATGTTGCACGAATTTCCTCATCATGGTTTTTCCGACTTGCATCAAATTGACACGTTTTACAATGGCTTGAACGATCATGAGCGTGATTATCTTAATGCCGCCGTGGGTGGTAATTTCTTATGTAAGACGGTCGAGGAAGCATTGTTAATCATTGAGAATAGGTCTAAGGTCTATAGTCCTCGTAGCACGTCAAGTGTTCGTAAGGCTTCGTCTTCACCTTCGCCTTCATTGTCACATACCGTTGATGCTTGCCAAATCGAGGCTAATTTGGAGAACAAGATTTTTGATAAGCTTAAAGGATTGTTAATTGAGTTTAAAGTTGGTGAACAACCCACTCCCGCTACGGCTAAAGCGATTGAGGTTTCTTGTATGTATTGTGGTGGAGCTCACGATTACTCTGAGTGCATTTCCAACGGTGGTAACACTTCGAGTGCCTTCGCGGCCGCGGGAACTTATAACCAAAACGGTCAAGTTCCCCGCACTAATCAATTGACTCCACCGGGTTTTCCAACAAATCAAAATGCTAACAATTATCGAAACAATCAAGTTGGTTACCAAAACAATCAAAGGAACAATTACAAGGGTAATAACAACTATGGGAATCAAGGAAGTAGTAGCCAATTGCAAAATCAAAATCAAAACCGTAATTTTCAAAACACGAGTCAAGGTCTTCAAAATGTTTACACTAAAGAACTTCCAATGGACTTTTTTAATTACGCCACGGCAAATGATAAGATTTTGGAAAACATTCAAGAGCAATTGGCTAGTCAAGCTAGGGACACGACTAAAAACACCAAGGAGTTAGCTAATTTTGTGAAGGAAAATCTTAACATGAGAAATGAGTTGAAAAATGATTTTGCTAATCAAATTAGAGGTCAAAACAATAAAATTGAACAAAGTCATGCTAGGCTTGAACAAAGAATTGACCAAAAAGCCGCTAGTCAAGATGTTAAGTTTAATAGTCAAGATGCTAAGCTTAATGCCATTTTAGAAGCCGTCATGGGGAACAAAGCCTCTATTTCGGGTAGTTTGCCTAGTAACACCGTTTCAAACCCGAAGGGAGAGATGAAAGTGATTACCACACGAAGTGGTAAGGCACTTAAAGAACCAACTCCTCAACCAATTACTCCAACGGTGGAGGAAATTGAGGAAGAACCCGAGGTGGTGGTCGAAAAGGAGCATATCTCAAGCCCACGAAGTACCGCTCATGCCACACCTACGGTCGACCCTTTACCAACATTGGAACCCGAGATTCTAAAGGCTATGCCTATGCCCCAACCCACACCACCCTTACCTTACCCATCGAGACTTAGGAAGGAGAAACGACAAGAGCGCGACAGCTATCAATTTGAGCTTTTTATGAAAATGTTTCGTGAGTTGCACCTTAATGTGAGTTTCACCGATGCTTTGGTCATGATGCCTCGATTTTCCACTAACTTTAAGAGTATGTTGAACAACAAGGAGAAATTGCATCAATTGTCTAGTTGTTCGTCGGTTTATCTTAATCGCATACCTCAAAAAGTCGGTGATCCCGGTAAATTTTTGATCCCTTGTGCAATTCAAGATATGGAAGAATGCTATGCCTTGGCCGATCTTGGTGCTAGCATTAATTTGATGCCACTTGCAATCTTCAAGTCGCTCAATCTTCCTAATCTTACTCCTTCACTAATGTCTATCGAGATGGCCGACCATTCCACGATTCGTGCATGTGGTTTGGCGGAAGACGTTTTTGTGAAAGTGGGGAAGTTCTACTATCTCGTAGACTTTATCGTTGTCGATATTCCCACGGATCCTCAAGTTCCTCTCATTTTAGGTCGTTCGTTTTTAGATACGTCTATGGCTTTAATTGATGTGCATGCTAGAAAGATCACCTTACGTTTCAACGACGAGGAACTTGTTATAAACGTAACTCAAAATTCTCAACTTTCTCATGTTTATTCTGTTGCTACCATAAACCTCGTTGATATGATGGACGTGGTTTGCGAGGAATTTTCACAAGAAGTTTTAGGGTTTGGTGATGAAGAAACTAGTGGCAATCCCACTATGTTAGATCCAATTCTTGATAATTCGACACCAACCTTCACTCCATTTGAAGCTGGTGGTTTTACGTTGGAAGAATGCAATGTTCCACGTACTTGTGACGAAGACCTCGACAACGATGAGGACTTCTCGATTATCAAGGATTTCTTAACGATTTCCCATTTCCTCCACCCGAGGAGGTTATGAGTATCGAGCCCAAATCTTCACTTGAGGAACCACCTATCCTCGAGTTGAAAGATTTACCTCCTCACCTCGAATATGTCTATTTGGAGGAGGATGACAAGTTGCCGGTTATTATTGCGAAGGAACTTTCGAATGATGAAAAAACCGCACTTGTCGATGTTCTAAAGGATCACAAAGGGGCGATTACGTGGAAGTTATCCGACATTAAAGGAATCGATCCCAAGTTTTGTACTCACAAAATATTAATGGGGATTTCAAGCCCACAATCCAAAGTCAAAGGAGGGTGAACCCCAAAATTCACGACGTCATCAAAAAGGAGGTCCTTAAACTCCTTGACGCGGGAATGATTTACCCTATTTCCGATAGCCCTTGGGTGAGTCCTATTCATTGTATCCCTAAAAAGGGAGGGATGACCTTTGTGCCAAACGATGCCAACGAGTTGATTCCCACTAGACTCATGACCGGATGGAGAGTGTGCATTGACTATCGAAAGTTGAATGAAGCCACTCGAAAAGACCATTTTCCCTTGCCCTTCATGGACCAAATGTTGGAGCGTCTTGCGGGAAACGATTTCTATTGCTTTTTAGATGGTTTTTCCGGTTACTTCCAAATTCCTATCGATCCTCGTGATCAAGAAAAAACTACGTTTACGTGTCCATATGGAACGTTTGCCTATCGTAGAATGCCATTCGGACTTTGCAATGCACCGGGAACCTTTCAAAGGTGCATGATGGCTATTTTTCATGATATGATCGAGAAAATGATGGAAGTCTTCATGGATGACTTTTCCGTGTTTGGTAATTCGTTCACTTCGTGTTTATCGAACCTTGAGAGAATGTTAAAACGTTGTGAGGAAACCAACCTTGCGCTCAATTGGGAAAAGTGTCATTTTATGGTTAGAAGTGGAATCGTCTTAGGGCACAAGGTCTCGAAAGCGGGGATTGAGGTAGATCAAGCTAAGGTAGACGTCATCACCAAATTACCTCATCCCAAAACCGTTAAGGGAGTTAGGAGTTTCCTAGGCCACGCGGGCTTTTATCGTCGATTCATCAAGGATTTTTTGAAGATTTCTCGACCCATTACACATCTTCTTGAAAAAGAGGCACGTTTCGTCTTTGACGAAGATTGTGTACGAGCCTTTGAAATCCTTAAGAGGAAACTTACCGAAGCTCCCATTCTTGTTGCTCCCAATTGGAACCTCCCCTTTGAACTAATGTGTGATGCTAGTGATTAGGCTATTGGGGCCGTTTTGGGGCAACGTCATGATAAGCACTTCTTGCCTATTCACTATGCTAGCAAGACGATGACCGAGGCTCAACTAAAATACACTACAACGGAAAAGGAGTTCCTTGCCGTGGTGTATGCATTTGAGAAGTTCCGACCTCCTCGTCTTGACGAAATGCATAGTGTATACGGACCATTCGGCTATTAAGTATCTTATGGCAAAGCTAGATGCTAAGCCTAGATTACTTCGTTGGATTCTCCTCCTTCAAGAATTTGATCACACCATCGTTGACAAAAAAGGAGCCGAGAATCTAGCGGCCGATCATCTTTCTCGTTTGGAAGATCCTCACCAAAGTGTTTACGAGCCCAAGGAAATCACCGAAACATTTCCGCTTGAGACACTTGGTGTAGTGAATTCTAAGCTTGATTCTTCTACCCCATGGTTTGCGGATTTTGCAAATTACCATTTGGGTAACTTCATCATTAAGGGTATGACGACTCAAGAAAAACGAAAATTCTTTCGTGACGTCAAGTTCTACTTTTGGAACGACCCTTACTTGTTTCGAACTTGTGCGGATCAAATCATCCGACGTTGTGTATTTGGCACCGAAGCTTCTAACATCCTTAGAGCTTGCCATGAGGGACCCACGAGTGGTCACCACGGTGCTAATCTCACGGCTAAAAAGGTGTTTGATGCCGGCTTCTTTTGGCCTACTATTTACCGAGATGCACAAGATCTTGTGAAGTCGTGTGATGCATGCCAACGACAAGGAAAAGCCTCACAAAAAGATGAAATGCCACAAAATATCATTCAAGTGTATGAGATCTTTGACGTTTGGGGTATAGACTTTATGGGGGCGTTCCCATCATCTCGTGGTAATAAGTACATTCTCGTTGCGGTTGACTACCTTTCTAAGTGGGTAGAGGCAAAGGCCTTGCCCACCAATGATGCTCGTGTGGTAGTCAAGGTTTTAAAGCAATTGTTTTCTCGGTTTGGAACCCCTCGTGCTAACATAAGCGATCGTGGAACCCATTTTTGTAACGACCAATTTGAAAGGGTCCTAAGGAAATATGGGGTTACACATCGGCTTTCTACGGCTTATCACCCACAAACGAGTGGGCAAGTCGAGGTTTCAAACCGAGCTTTGAAGAGGATCTTGGAGAGATCCGTAGGAGAAAACCGACAAACTTGGTTGGATAAGTTGGACGATGCTTTATGGGCCTTTAGGACCGCTCATAAGACGCCCATTGGGTGCACTCCCTATAAGCTTGTGTATGGAAAGAATTGTCATTTGCCTATCGAGTTAGAACACAAGGCTTATTGGGCCCTAAAGCATTGTAATGATGATATGGAGACCGCGGGAAAACACCGGAAAATGCAATTAAATGAATTGGATGAATTGAGGGATATTGCTTATGAAAATTCATTGATTTATAAAGAGAAAACTAAAAAGTTGCATGATTCTAAAATTAAAAACCGGGTTTTTAACATTGGGGATCAAGTTTTGCTTTTTAATTCAAGATTAAAAATCTTTTCCGGTAAGTTGAAATCTCGTTGGTCCGGTCCATTCACCGTGACTCAAGTGTTTCCATATGGGACCATCGAGCTAGCTCAAGATGATGGTCCTAACTTCAAGGTGAATGGACATAGGTTGAAGCACTACTTTGGCGGGGAAGTTCCATCCTTGAACTACCTCGACCAAGTCACCTTCCCCGATGATAATTAGTATTGAGGGGATCGAGTCGAGCTCATGACTCGGTAATCAAAAACGAGGTGCCTCGTGGGGGAGTCCCATGCTTATCATATGTACATATTATCGCTTTCTAATGTAGCTTACGTGTGGGGATTTGTGCCCTTCCAACCTTTGTTCCGTGGTTGTTTGTGAATTGTGGAATTTAGATGATCATGATCTTCACGATTGGAGCCTCTCGTGTTCGTTTTATGGGAGCACTCGATCGTTTGCTTTGAAGACTTTCTCAATATCCATGATATATCCTTGATTGTTCTAACCTTAGGTTTTTAGCACACTTCATAAACGGCTATTAATTTATTCGTTACACCCTTTCCATGCTAGATTAGGCATTCGACTACGTCTCTAGTATGGGGGTGTTTGCACCCCTAGACTCGAAACATTGAGGACAATGCTTAACTTTAGTATGGGGGGTGAATAGATACTTGCCTTGCCAAACCTTCACGCTTTCCAAAGTTTATCTTTTTGTTTATCGTTTTTGTTGCAAAATAAGGCTAAATGTAACACCCCCAAATTTATACAACTCAATACATCGGAAGACTAGTTGGTGTTACGGGATAGCACATTACTCACATCATAGACAACGCATAAAAATCGCGTCATTTATTAATAAATCATTTCCATTCATAAATATCAAAGTTACATCGGTCCCAAGTCATTACATTTCATACAAAGTTTTACAAAGTATTTGAATGGAAAATATTGTTTAAGTGCGGGCCATGAATTCTTGTTGTCTTCCCGAGAATTACCTTCAAGTACCTGAGATAAAACATGTTAAAAGAAAAGGTCAGCGATAACGCCGAGTGAATTCATAGAGTTTAATAAATTCCATCAATATAACTTTGGTATAAAATTAGTACCAAAAATCAATTCGTATAAATCATTGTAATAGGCCGTAAAATAGCCAAAATCATTTTATACAAATCTTTGTAATAGGCCATAAAATAGCCAAAGTCATTTTATACAAATCCTTATCGAAAATCATAATATAGGCATTTGCCTTAAAAATTATTATACGAGCCAATGTCGTAAAAACATTATACAATACGTATTATGACGTTGTATGAAAATAAAAACCGTTATATGAATATGGTTATGAAAACCAAAACACAAACATAATATCAATAGTATGACCCAGTATTGCTATTCAGGCAATACATCGTAATTCGGAGCGTCTAGTAGTATTTCGTTAGTTTTGGATTATAATAAGCCGCATGACATTGTTACCTTACTAAACCAACAACGGGTAGCTAACCCGATACCAATTTTGCCCATCTAAAGTAGCGTGTTGTCACAAAGGTCACGCTATGGAATCTTCTCATACATAAATTCGCTTACCAATCAATGTGGCATGACGGGGATCAACCGTCAAGGCGCGAACTGGGGTGATCGTCCCCAAATAGTACTATTAAATGCATAAGCGTCTACCAAATCCCGGTAGTTCACAATTCATGCTAATGGGACTTTTAGTGACATAACCTAACTTTAATAATCCATTTTTATTTCATCTATCGGGTCCTTTAATCATTCATAGGGTCATACAATCGGGTCATTCAATCATTCGGGTCCAAATCAATAAACAAGCAATCGGGACAAATGGTGTCCTATTTTTATAAAAACTAACATGTTATCTCCCTCGCGGGTTTATAAAACATTTATAAAACATTTAAAAGAGTGCGAGGCTATGAGCTCACGTTGATGTGGGAAGGCGGGTTATCGGCAATTCGGACGTACGGTACGTGCTTCAATCACGGAAACCTAGACAAATAATACTCGTCTTAGACTCATTTCCAATGACTTTATAAAAATAACAATTATGTATACATATGATGATTATATATATATGATGATCAAGTGGGTTTACATATTCTCGTTTACTCATTCTAGTGTTATATGTCGATAACTTTTATACTAGTTTACTAGTTTTACCTATTTACACGTTTTAAGTCCAATAAGCTTATTATAAGTTCTTTAACTTGTTTTAATCCCTTTTATACCTATATTATCAGTATATATACTTTCCATGTTGGGCCCAAATGGGTTAAGCCCAATAAGTTCTTTTTATAAGTGTTTAACTTATTTAGTCCAATTATTAGCCCAAGTATTAGTCCAATATGTTTACTTAGCTCGTTAATGTCCGTATGCCCTATAGTTTGGGTTTTATCGCTTTTTACTTGTTATACATGTCTATATATCAGTATATAAGTTTTATAAAGTTTTCATTAGACGGGTCCAACCATCTAAGTTTTATTTGGCGAAAAACGTAAATTTTACGGCGATAGCCGAAAAAGTCGTAAAAATCAAGTTTATAGTTTTTATTACTTATAAATATTATTTCACCACCATTTATGTAATTTATCCATTTAATTAACCTTTTATATATCTATATAAATAAGTTTTATAAGTTAGTGGGTTTTTATTTTACATTTTATAAAATAAAATGTGAGTGCTTATATAATAATAATAAACATTAATTCCAAAAATCTGATTTTTATCTTCATGTTCACCATTTTTACCATATCTAGAGTTCTATAATGAATTAGAAGCTCATTTTTGGGTGACAAGTTCTTCATATTATGTTGTATATTTAACTTAGTTATAGCTACTGCCCATTTTGAGTTCATCTTGCCTTAACAGTCCCTACAAAACTGCTTATTCAGATTAGACCACCTAACTTGTTTTGATCATATCTCACTCATTATTTTGATTCCATTGCATGACCAACTCTCACATGTGTACAAGACATATAGCTTACTGTAAATGGATTCTACTTCATCATTTTTGAAGAAATGTAAATCTATGCTTATGTTTTTAGAGAGAGAAAGAGATAGAGAAATGGTGGATTTCACACTTTAGAGAGAGAAACTAAGAGAGAACTATGTGTAAAATAATGAAAACCACACCCCTCTCCATCAAAGGAGAGGGTTTATATACCCAAGCCCCTTGTCATGGGCTTGGGCTTACATTTTGGGCCGGCCTACACATGTTGTAGGCTAGGCTTGTTCTTGTTTAATAAATAAAGGAAGTTAACTAAACTACGAGCTATTACATAGAGTATCGTTGGAGTGACCGATCCTTCTTAATACGTAAAACGTATTTCCAACAATCTCCCCCTAAGGGAGGTCACTCCAAACAAGGGCGTTACCCGAGTTACAATAATAAAATAAACCTAGCATACTATGCTTGTCTTGAGCTCGTAGTCTTCGTCTTTCTTTTTCTTTTTCTTTTCTGGTGAACATGCTGATGTGATCTTTGATATCAATCTTTGAGCATCAATCTCTTGCCTTGATCTCGTGCATCCATCACTTGTGATCTTTGCCTCTTCGTGACCTCACGTCCCACATACTTATACCTTCGTAATTCTTGAAAGCTTCAGAGTTTGAAACAGCGGAAGACTTAACTTTTAGGCTTTCTTGAATTAGATGAGATATTAAGTGCATAAAGTATAAGCATGCGGGAACGACTTCTTCTTGGTTCCCGCAACGCCACCGTCTTCAAATGCCGCAACATAAGTAGACACGAACGAAATGGCTTTGAACATTTCATTCTAATTCGGTAGCATTTTACCTCCGGTCGGTGAAGACCGTTGGACGATATTAGATATCGTACCCGTGACGGATAGTTTCAATTAAGTAACTTCCTGACAGGATTTCGCGGGTAAACCCGTTCTCTTTACTCGACCGTCCAAAGCTGACTGCGAACGTAAAGAGTGAATCATTTGGATAAAAGTATCCGCATGATTTGAAGCCGTCAATTCATGTTCCTGGAACAAGTGAAATTCAATTAAGAACCGCACCATCGTTGCTTTCCAGTTGTCACGAGCTTGATTCGTACAGAATCTTGCAAGTTACCTACCAAGTGCTGTTTGAGGTTAACACTAGAAGGATTTCCACTCATCACTGTGAACACTAAGGTATCACTCTGAGTGTTCTGGCAAGATCACTAAGATATTGCGTAGAGGCCTGGAACGTGTTTAAATTCAGTTAAGAATTAAACAGCTGTTGCTTTCCAGTTATCACAAGTTTGATTCATAAAGAATCGCACAAGTCACCTACCATGAGATTTTTGATATTCGCTCAAGAAGGATTTCCATCTTCATTGTAGATACTTTCGTATTACTCGGATGTTCAGGCAAGATAATGAAGATTTTGCGTAGGACTCTTAAGATCTTTCTTACTTTTCACAGTGTATGAAGAAGCAAGGAATTATGAAAGTGTGTCCTAATGAGATATTTAATGATCTCAAATGGCTCTAGACTCGATCGTGCGTTTTGAATTTTAGTGATCGGAGGCTGGAGAGGAGTGCCACCTTTTCAATACCAATTTATTCGGAGTGAATAAATCAATAGATAATGTGTTGTCTCCGTGTGATTAAAACAAATACCTTTTAAGAGATATCTGAGTTGGCTGGGATGGGTTGTGCATTGCATCACTGGGTCCATGATGTCTGTCTTCAATATCAAGAATCATTAAACAATGATCTTAATAGCATATGTATTGACCCGGTTTCTTCCTAAAGTTGTAAGGAGGGCTTCTTTCTTTACACCCTTTATCTTTACCATTCTTTTTCATTCTTCAACCCCTTCAATGCTTACCAATACGTCATAACTAGCACCTTGTTGTGATTGTTCCAGTGCTAACTTAAGTACTTGGTCGGCATTCAGCTACGTTCACAATATTTCTCCAACTTTCCTAAGGACTACTATTTCTAGCTATGGAATGTCCTTGGGAAGATTCCTCCGGTTCTGGAAGAATCATAGGACTTAACCTATCCTACCATCCTTATGTCACCATAATCTTCATCGTCGTGAAATAAATGTGTTTTGGGTAAGTATAAATCACCATGAAAATCCATTTTTGATATGCAAATCCATTTTGCTCCCCCTTAACATATGCCACGATATTCGAAAACATTTTGCACATGTCGGGATGAGCCAGCACATTAAGTCAAACCATTTGTGATAATATCCCATATTAAATCACATTTTCTCCCCCATATTAAAAATATTAACTCAATCGATGTTTTTAATATCAATTGATTTAATGAAGTTTTAACAAAGGTTTTGGGAAGAAAAATGCAAGTCCATTTCTTCTTCATGATATCAAATGTATGAGATATGATATCGATTTGTAGCATAATCACAGATTCACCATTAAAAAAAGAATTGACAAGGTTGGACCTGATAGATGAGAACATCATATGATAAGATCAAATGGTTCTTGTCAGCATATGTTGGTCGCCTCGTCACGTCTGAAGTCATCTTTTGACACCACATGTACGATTGGTATTCTTGTCTTGACACCAACTTGTGAACTTGGCACGTTCGGCATCGAAGATTCTGAATGCTTGACAATTGCTCCCCCTCAATTGTTGACCCGTGTTCTATTGAAAGAGCTGTAGTCGTCGGTTGAGTAGTCGCATCGTCGAGTATGTAGATACCAGTTGTAGATAGTATGGTTGTAGAGATGATAGCTTCATAAAAACAAGACTTCTCTTGTTTTAACAAATAAATGCACTGAGGCGTACATAGATTTGTGTTAGACCAAGTTATAAAGTAAACTTGATCCCTTACAAGGTTTTAAAGTAAACCTTGCCCGAGAAAATTAATTCCCGTTGTGAGCCAAAGCTTTCATAAGAAATACTTGACTTTAATATGAAAACCGGGTTGCAGTCAGAAATAACTACAAGCCATTTAGGCATGTTTTATGAAATATTTACAACTTTTGTACGAACTCTATTTATGGCGCCGTGTCGATATTAATCAACATTTCTAAGGCCGTAAATATTATCGTACCAAAAGACATGCCTTTGAAAAAAAAGTAAAAATATTTTTGGATTTTTCTAGATTTTTCAATTTTTATGGTTTTTATATGGTTTTATATTTTTGTATTTTGCTTTTGAGGATAAAAATATAAACAATATATAAAAATGATCACCAAGGATACGGAGAATAGTTTTACCACCACTATTCTTTCGCTTCATCTGCTAGTTCCTTAAGAGTCTCAGGCGAGAAGGTTCTCATTCCTAGCTTGTCGGCCAAAAATTCAATTCGAGCACGATCTAAAGCCTTCGTGAAAATATCCGCCAATTGATACTCAGATCGGACAAAGTAAAGCTCGATTACTCCATTTTCCACTTGCTCCTTGATGAAGTGGTAGCGAATGTCAATATGCTTCGACCGGGAGAATTGAACGTTGTTGCAGCATAAAGCAATTGCACTCTTGTTGTCACAGTACATCGGAATCTTGTTAAAACCTAGACCATAGTCGGTTAATTGTGATCTCATCCAAATAATTTGAGCACAGCAACCGGACATAGCTATGTATTCTGCTTCCGTACTTGAAATTGCAGCACTTTTCTGCCTTTTCGATGCCCAACTGATTAGTCGATCTCCTAATAGTTGCAAAGTTCCACTCGTGCTACGCCTTGTATCTTGACAACCCGCGTGATCCGCATCTGCATATGCCATTAGTGCAATAGAAGAGTCCTTCGAATACCAAAGTCCCTGATTAATGGTTCCTTTAAGATATCGAAAGATCCTTTTAACAGTAGCTAAATGTAACTCAGTAGGCCTAGTTTGATACCCGGCACACATACATATAGCAAACTGAAGATCAGGTCGACTGGCTGTGATATATACAGAAGAGTACCGATCATTCCACGATAAAGTGTCGGATCAACGGCAACTCCATGTGGATCTGCATCAAGCTTAGATTTCTCCACCATTGGAGTGTCCACGGGGTCGCAAGATTCCATCTTATATTTCTTAAGCGATTCAAGGGTATATTTGGATTGATTAATAAAGATGCCTCTGGGACTCTGAGATATCTGAAGACCTAAGAAGAATGATACCTTGCCCATCATTGACATCTTAAACTTGGAAGACATGAGTTTCCCAAACTCATCCGATAAGGTTTGGGTCGAGGCTGCAAATATAATATCATCAACATATATTTGTACCATAATCATATCTTTACCTCGTTTCTGAATGAACAGCGTGGGATCCACCTTTCCTTTTGCGAAGCCTTGAGTAATGAGGAATTGTGACAATAGATCATACCATGCGCGTGGAGCTTGCTTCAACCCATAGAGAGCCTTCTTAAGCTTGAACACATGATTAGGATAATTAGGATTCACAAAACCATCCGGCTGTTGAACATAGACTTCTTCCTTGATTTCACCATTAAGAAATGCCGTCTTCACATCCATCTGATAGACGATCATATTCATATGCATAAGCGAGCAATAGTCTAATAGCTTCCAAACGGGCAACAGGTGCAAAGGATTCCATAAAGTCGACGCCCAATAATTGCTTTTATCCACGAGCTACTATTCGAGCTTTGTTTTTTAATATTCCGCCTAACTCATCGAGTTTCACCTTGTAAACCCATTTCAAAGTAAGTAACTGCACTTGATCCGGGCATGCGACAAGTTCCCATACATCAAGACGTATAAACTCATTAAGTTCTTCTTGCATAGCTTCTATCCAACAAGATTGAGTAAAAGCTTCTTTCCATATCTTAGGTTCAACTTCAGTGAGAAAAGCATCAAAGTGACAAAACATTGCACTTTCTTGTAACTGACTTCGTGTGGATACCGGACGATTAGGGTCACCAATAATAGAATCTATAGGATGATCCTTTGTCCACTTGCTGTCATGTTCACGAATCCGTGGATTGGAGTAAACTGTAGAAGGAGCTTCCTCTGAGGTGGACGACCCGGCTTGATGAGGGTCGGGAATAGGTACACCAAAGAATGGAAGTTCAGCATTTGAGCGAATTCCAAATCGTGATCATCATCATCCTCTTCATCATCAATAGGCATGACATGGGTAGTTGAAACATGAGTTGGTTGAGAATTACTTGATGAAGGTATATCTTGACCATTAGGTGCAGATATATCTGATTGTGCAACGGTTGCTGGAGCGACAACTTCGGTTACCGGAGCTATTACCTCAGGTTCTGGAGCAACAATGGTTGGAGGAGTAAATACTTCATCAAAGAACGGTTGAAACAACGTATCCCATTCATTCCTAGTAGGTGGTGTAAATGATGATGAAGTAGGGTTATTTGGGACAAGACCAGAACTAATGTTACTGGGTCCCATTTCATGAAGTACGGGTTCAGAGCTGCTTTGCTCAGAAGTCATTGCTGTCAGCTCATCAAAATCAACATTCATAGTTTCAAGGATTTTGCGAGAGTTACGGTTGTAGATTCGGAATGCCTTCTTTGCGGGTGCGTAACCAATGAAAATACCAATATCAGCCTTTGGTTGAAGTTTTCCCAAATTGTCACCATCATTATTTGGATAGCAAAGAGAACCAAATACATGAAGATATGATAAATCTGGTATTTTTCCATGGAGAAGCTCATAAGGTGTTTTACCATGGCGTTTACGAATTAGTGACCGGTTTTGGGTGTACACTGCTGTAGATACTGCTTCTGCCCATAAAAACAATGGAGCCTTTGCGTAAATTAACATCATTCGAGCAGCTTCCATAAGTGTGCGATTTCGCCTTTCAACGACACCGTTTTGTTGTGGAGTGCGTGCAACGAATGTTTCATGAGATATGCCAACTTCTTCATAATAATCACGCAAGATTTGATTCACAAATTCGGTTCCATTATCTGTACGAATGCGTCGGACAGTAGTGTTGAGACGCACTTGAATCATCTTGAGAAATCTGATGATGAATTTAGGTGCCTCATTTTTTGCTTTAAGAAATTTCACCCATGTAAACCGAGAGTAATCATCGACAATGACGAGGATGTACTTTTTGCCACTAAGACTTTCAACACGCATTGGCCCACAAAGATCCATATGCAACAGATAAAGTTTCTCTTGGTTGGTGTCTTCAGTCTTGGGTTTGTAAGAATTCTTAGTGCTTTTCCCCATTGTACACGCGGAACACAAATGATCCTTGTGAAATGATAGTTTAGGAAGACCACGAACAAGTTCGTTTTTCGCCAAATGATTAATAGCGTCAAAGTTAAGATGAGATAACCGTCGATGCCATAACCATGAATTAGTCTTCGATGCTTTGGAGAGAAGACATACGGGAGAAGCGGCCATCATGTCTTGTAGAGACAAAGTATACAAATTATTCCCTCGAGTACCTTTCAATAAATCAACCCCTTCCAAATTACGAATGAAGCAGGTATGCTCTCGAAAAGCAACTTCTAGGTTTGCATCACAAAATTGTCCCACAGAAAATAAGTTGTGACCGAGACCTTCCACATAATACACTCTTGAAATGATAACATTCCCAATATGATATTCACCATAACCCATTATCTTTGCAATATGATCATTTCCAAATCTAACCATACCAAGAAACTTGCTGACGAAATTTCTGAGCTGAGAGCGATCTCCGGTCATATGCTTGGAGCAACCAGAGTCCAAATACCAGAGAACAATTTGGACCACCTGTTTTCAATAACAACAGTAGACAATGCATTGGAAACTATTGGTTCCTGAGTGTTAGCAGATACAGATATAAGATTATCAGAATTGCTAACATGTTTGTGACCCTTAGATTTCCTGCTTTTTCTAATGTAAGTTTTAGCACTAACAGGTTTTACTGTTCCAACTTTCTTAGGTTTTGGATTATTTGCGTGCACTACAGTGGGAGTAGACCTATTTAAAGGGCACTTTTTTCCTACAGTAGTGTCGGTGTTCCTAGTTAAAGGACACGCTTGTGTTTTGGTAGCCTTGGTACTCCTAGTTAAAGGGCACGCTTTCTTCACTTCAGTGGGAGTGATCCTAGTTAAAGGGCACGTATTTCCTACTATAGTGAAAGTTCTACCAGTGGGACGCCACATCCAGCCAACTTGGGTTAACACTTTCCCAGTCGGTTTCCATTCTAATCCATTTTCCGGGCATGCATCTCATTCACATGGTCAATAAGGCAAGAATCATGACGACTAGAAAACATACATTCATTGCAATTCCAACATTTTAAACTAGAATTCACAGTAGGCTTAGAACGCTGCACAACAGCAGAGCCTTTAGGTTTAGCTACATGATTCTTTTTATTCAAAACAGAAATAACATTCCTAGGTTGGGCTTCTACTTTCTTCTTCACTTGACTACTAGATGGGGGCAAGATCCTATCATTCTTCTTGTTTCTTTTAAGCTTAGATCTTTGAGCCTTAGTAGTGGTGCTTACTCCTGTAGAAGGCAACACGGGAATATTAGAAGCTGGTTTTGATTCCGCCTTATCTTTAATGACCAAAGTTTGAGATGGTTTAGTCCTAGGGCCCTTGTTAAGTGGTGTGACGGCTATTAGGTTCCTTTGGATTGCACTAGAGGACGATGCTGAGACAGTGGCTGCGTTATCCACAACATTCTTACCTTTTAGAGTTCCAAGTGTTTCCTTTAACTCAGCAAAGACCAGATTCTTATCACAAATTTGTTCCCTCAAATCAGATATTTCCACCAACTTTCGATTCAATTGTTCAATCAATGATTGATTTTGTGCAGTGGTATTAGCACATGCGGGCTTTACTGAATCGAAGAGTCGTGTATTTTTCTGTTTTAAGTTATCAAATTTGGACAAAATCTTGGAAACTCGATTATCTAAATCAAGTGTAAAATTCTCAGCGGCCTCAAGTACGTTCACACAGTTAAGCTCCTTAGATTTCTCTATTTCTATCGGCAAAGAGTTAGCAACTTTGTCACTTGGCTGACGCTGTTTTGAATGTAAATACAATCGAAAATTCTTTTCAAAATTTGCATCATCGATATTAACACCTTCGAATGACGTTTCAAAGATTTCTTGAATAAATTGTTGCTTTCATTCAAGCGAAATACAATGTGTTTGAATCTCATCAAAACGTTTTGAAAGCGATGAATATGAATCTTGAAGCTTTAAAAATTCAGCGTCAGATTCGTGACAAGTACTATCTACCACATTATCCACAGATTCAACATTATGCATAATAGAATCATTATCAACACTTGTATTCACACAGACAGAAACTATATCATGAGACGTCACTTGATTCAGAAGCAGATCATTATGGCGTGAAACCCGTTCTATTTCAAGTAAACTGTTTTCATAAGCATCTTCCATTTCATTGAAAACACGACTAACTTCTTCTATTTCCAAAAACAAATCTTGATCAATATTACGAAGACAAGCTTTAACATTGTTTACAAACGGAACAATTTCATCTCGAAACGCAGCTCTAGTGTGCTCAAAGTTCCATTCACCTTCCGTTATGGCCGTGGCCGTCGTACGTTCCAAAATGACCTTGTCAAAATCGGCTAAGTGTTGGTGAACCGTATTTAAGTTAACGGACTCCTTACTTACCGGTGGAATTAACTTCGTTAAATCCTTTTTGACGAGTGTAGGAGACGTACTAGGAAGGTTTTCACTTGACAAACTTTGGGGCACAAGAACTGTTAATTCTGCTAATTCCTTTTGTAAGCGAATGCGTGTCTT
This sequence comes from Glebionis coronaria, assembly GCA_025667525.1. Taxonomy (NCBI): domain Eukaryota; kingdom Viridiplantae; phylum Streptophyta; class Magnoliopsida; order Asterales; family Asteraceae; genus Glebionis; species Glebionis coronaria. Next base: position 268,478,524 of record CM046876.1, read on the forward strand.
TTTCGAAAATTGATCTTTGTTATGTTGATCATAATCAATTGTATGGAATTTTGAAAGCATTTTAGAATGAGTTTCATCCCCAAGTGATTGTGTCTCCTCAGTACTACGAACAAAAGGTGCTTCTTTCGATTTTCCAATTATGGTCATGTCATACAGACCGGGAGTATATTCTTGAGCTTGTTTTGCATAACCGGGATTAGGTGGTAAATCTTGAAGACGCTTAAGTTTGAATTCTTTAAATGATTTAGTTAAAAGATGAACCTTTTCTGTGGAAGCGTATTGTTTTAAAAGCTGTTGTTCTTTGAATTTAAGAAGTTTGGTAGCATTAATTTCTGATTCAACCTTTTTAGACTCGAGAGTTTCGAAATCCATTTTAAGTTTCTGAAAATCATTGACAACCGACTCCTTTTCTTTTAATTCATTAGAAAGATTAGCTTTTAATGATTCTATTTCTTTTAAGTGTTCAATCTTTTCAAAACGAAATTGGTCAAATTCAGAACATGTTATTTTCTCTGTTTGAGGGACCATTTCAAAAGCTTTGACCTTTTCTTTATGCAACGCAAGCTCAGCAGTTAGGGTGGAATTGGTATCTACGGATTGTCTGAGGGCCATATGCATTTGATCAATAATATGTTTAGGCACCATTACCAAATCATGTTGAGCATAAGATTCCATACCCGTCGTAGCATTTGGTTGAGGTTCACTCAAATGTGTAGAATTGGGTACCACATCATTTGAGTTACTAGTTCCCGAATGCTGTTCGAGGTTGTCATTTTCATGCCCAACTTGATGTTGGTTATCATCAGTATTATTAGATGTGGTTGGTACCTCACTGATGACATCAGAACCATAGTGAGAGCGATTAGCAACGAGAGCAGCTTGGGCAGAGTGAATGTCATCACAATCCGAATCGTATGCATCAAGATCGTCCGCTTGATAAGCTGCATTAGAAGTAGAAACGACTGCAATGCCTTCAGTATCTGCTGCCCCTGGGTCTGCAAGAAATGCTAACTCCTCTGAATCCAAAATCTTCCCCTTAGACTGAGCATCAACCAAATACATCTTCTCACGAAACCATGCATCATCCCTTCTCCTTTTCGGCTGAGTGCATTCCTAGCCATATGACCTTTTCCTCGGCAATTGTAACAAGTCACAACCTTCTTAGGACCAATAGGACTCCCATTTCCACTAGCTTGAGAATTCACAGCTTGATTGTTCCCAGTCCTTGTAGGAGGTCCATATGAATTTTGCCTTCCCTGAATAGGTTGCACCGTCACTTGACCATCTTGAACAGTGGCTTGTTGTCGAGGATTTGAAGAGGTGCGGAGCTGATTGTTTGTTGGTGGAAATCCTCTAGTTGCAACAAGTTTTGACAAGTAAGCAGTGAGATGGTTTAGAACATCAGCTGGCGTATCATTTGGAGTAAAGACCGGTGCTTGGATTGGTGGAAGTTCATTAGAGTAGAAAGCTTGTGCTGGTTGTGCTTCTATTGGAAAATATCCTTGCTGAGGAGTATAGCCCAATGGAGAAGTGTTGGCTTGTAATGGTGATGTTTGATATGGTGGTTGCTGTTGAAAAGATTGTTGATGAACACTTTGTTGATATTCTTGCTGTGGCATCATTGGTGGTTGATAAGTTGGTTGCTGTGGTTGCTGATAAATGTGTGGTGGTGGCTGCTGAAAGTATGATGGTTGTTGATAAGTATAAGCCATGTTTTGTTGAGAAGCATACATTGCAAGTGGATCATGAACTTGAGGTGTAGACAACCGAGCCTCGATCACATGGCATTCGTGTTGTTGAAGAAAAGCTTGAAGTTGATCCACATTGGTGTTATGCAAGTCCTTAGCCAATTTGACATCCGTCACGTATTTTTTCCATTCTGGAGGAAGAGTGTTCAAATACTTGGTGTTCAATTGAAAGGTAGGAATTTCCATGCCATAGATATTTAGCTCATTCAACAATAGGGTAAATCTCAGATAGTAGTCATTGAGAGTCTCCCCTGGCACATAGGCAAACTTATCAAAAGTATCATAAAGCTTACATTCTCGTTCTTGTTTAGTTAACGAGGTGCCTTGCATTAGAACACGAATTCTATCCCATAACTCTTTGGCAACTTTATGTTTGCTGACGAGTTTGTAGACATCTGGAGGAAGAGCTTGGAGAATGATGTTTGTAGCATACTTATTACATTTATCTTGAATCTTCATATCTCCAGTCAACTCACCCGTTGTGCGAGGACGAGTGGTCGTACCTTCCGTCACGGTACCATAATCTAATGGTCCATTGAGCACCGATGCCCAAATTAGATGTCCATTCTCCTTGTTCAACATATAAAGTTCCATTCGGGAAGCCCATTCCTCATACATAGTCTTCACCAACATTGGTGGACGATTATCAGTACCCGAGAGGATGGACTTATCCGTAAGAGATGTATACTCCATTTCAATAAGTTAAGATTTACAAAGTTGATCGAACAATGAAATAAGGTTAAGTATTTTTGTGTTGTTGTGAGTTAAAATCGAGAAACAATGTTAAAATCCCCTAAAATATGTTCTCGATAAACCAAAAATTCCAAGTCAAAATTACACAGATCGGAATACCAGATCGGAATGTCAGATCGTAATACCAGATCGTAATGTAACCCTGTCGGAATGATGATGGTATCGGAATGCCTACATCGCAATGCAGAGCGGTCGAAATGTTCAGATCGCAAAGAACTATCGTAATACTCAGATCGCAAAACCTATCGGAATACTCTGATCGCAATACCCAGATCGCAAAGTAGCTGACAAAATTCGAGCAGAGTAACGGCTTAAAATACTTCCTTATACCCGTCGGAATCCCAGATCGCAAAGTACGGTCGGAATGTCCAGATCGGAATAAGTAAGAAAATCCAACGATCGCAATGCAGAACCAAACCCTTTCCGATGGTAAGGTTATTGCGATGGAACCCCACGTACAAATTGTACTTTCCGATGGATGATTCTGCTAGAATTTCGGAATGAAGAACACAACCTTTTTTGCACTTTTGATCCAAGAAAACTGATGTTTCAATGAAAACCAAGATACCAAGGACACGTTTAGGCACAAATCCCTATGTTACACTACTTAATACTACGATCAAACCAAAAAAAATTTGAAGATTTCGGCAAAAACCAACTTGTACTCTACGAATTGTTAAGAAGACAATACTCAACACAAAAAACAAACCTATATTTCATCCCAAGCTCTTGATACCATTTGAAGAAATGTAAATCTATGCTTATGTTTTTAGAGAGAGAAAGAGATAGAGAAATGGTGGATTTCACACTTTAGAGAGAGAAATTAAGAGAGAACTATGTGTAAAATAATGAAAACCACACCCCTCTCCATCAAAGGAGAGGGTTTATATACCCAAGCCCCTTTTCATGGGCTTGGGCTTACATTTTGGGCCGGCCTACACATGTTGTAGGCTAGGCTTGTTCTTGTTTAATAAATAAAGGAAGTTAACTAAACTACGAGCTATTACATGGAGTATCGTTGGAGTGACCGATCCTTCTTAATACGTAAAACGTATTTCCAACAATTTTATCAGCCCATGACCTGTTTCTTTACTGTTTTATACAGCCGTCACTTTTAACCAAGATTTTAACCTTGTTCTTTATAGTTTTCACCTTTTTAATCATGTTTATCAACACCAAATCCCCACATAACATTTTTATCATCATATAATCATCATACACATATACAATAGGAAATAAAATACATGTTTACATAATCAAATTAACAAGAAGATGAGGAGGACAATCTTTATACCACCAAGTTGATGTAGGTTATGAGTTTGACATGGATTTTTGATGGAGAAACTTGTGATGCACCAAGACCATCTTCAAGACCACCATTCTTCATGTATACCTTGTGGAAAATCAGCCCTAAGACACCATGAATACTCCTCCTTGGATGTTATAAGTACCACCAATCAATAGGGTTTCAAAAGGGCTTCAACATATGCAAGTATAACATAGGATTTCATGGTTGAATCAAGATCAAAGGGTGTTTTTGGGGTGGATATGGGACGGCATCTTTAGAGAGTAGAGAGGAAATTGAGATGGTTTTGCATGTTGTTTGTGAGAAAATGGTAAGAGTTGGTGGTTTTGTGTAAAAACTAGCTTATTTTGTAAGCTTTTAAGACAAGTGTCATTGCTTACTTAGTAAGCTTTGACACATATGTTGCATTGTTAGCTTAATAAGGCCGGATATAGTGAGGGTGGGACAAGTGTCCCACTTGTCTCATCCCCATTTATTTACGGGTACTCCTCGATTCTAGTTTCCTCGATTTGCGTGCCCTCGGGTCGTTTTACGAAAAATGTTTTTATAAATTATGAATCAACGTCACAAAACGAATCCAATAAAAATTGTCTAATCAAAAACGGAGTTCGAAAACGTAAATACGTAATCCTAGGGTTTCCGGTTTAGTCGTAAAGGACGTTAAAATAAAATCGTAAGTCCTAATCTTTTCTCGTAAATTTGTGAGTTTATGAACCAACACAAATTTAAAACTCCAAAATAATATTCACGAATAAATTTATTTTCTGAAATGTCGGACTGCCACCAAAGACGGTGTATGTAAACGTAAGCACGTAACGTTGAATCCTCCGGTTTAGACGTAGTCGATGCTACTCCAAGACGTAAATCCAAATTTCTTCCCAAAAATAAGTGAGTTCATATTGTAACATTAAAATAATGTTTTTAAATAATATTCGAGAATAAAATATCAACCATAAATTGACGGATTGTCACAGCATTTACCCCTAAACAGGATCTTTGTCCTCAAAGATCATCTTACCTTACTACTCGCTTCTTATAGAGTTAAAGCCATGTGGGTATTTCCTCCACATTCGGTCCTTTCTCACAAGTGCAATTCATTACAATACGCGAGTTTCGTCAAACATAACTACGGGAATAAGATCAGGCTTAATGTTGACTTACTTTCTCTATCCATGATGTTCACGGGTTTTTGATGAATGCAACTTTTCGCCGATCTAAGCTCTACTAAGAATAATCAGATTCTCACTTGATAGATATTCCATAAAGTTCGATTTACGAAACATAATTCACGCAGTCCTTGAAGTCCTAGGGTAGATCCAGCTTATATGCCTTTCAAACCAATCTTTTACATCATCTTAATGGTCCCATACAACGGGGACTTATATCCCATGATTTGTCAGATCATGAATTCATTTTTCCAAGGTTAAAAATTGTGGCATAACTTCGCTACCCATTTGGCACTTCAAGATCTACTTTTCATATTCACATATCCTCTTGCCCACTACCGGTAGTCAATAATCAGATCCTAATTTCAACAATCATTTTAGATCTCGCGGGTCGGGTATTTTGTAAGGTTAGGTTCGCCATCATAGGAAACCTTAAACCTAAAAGACATGTCCAACTCACAATGGGTGTATGTCGGATGTCTTCATCTCAACTCCTGCTTACAGATGCTCTAAGATTCAGATCCTAACAAGATTCGATCTCGATCCTAATACGATAATTATTAATGATAATCTCTCCAAAGGAAAACGATTATATGGTCTATATCCAAAGGTCAATCATTCAAACATAGAACAACGCTTATAGTATTTTGTATCGTTACTTTACCTCGTCCCTTCGATTGGGGTGGTACATAGTACTCTCATCAAGGTTCGTTCTCAATGACTTCTGAGCGAATCTCTAGAAATTCGATGCGAAGCGAGGATCTTGATATATAGATGATCGATACAGGCACACTATGTTTATATAACTTCCTTTAAATAAAAGAGTCTATTTCTTCATCAAGATTCTATCATTAACGAGAATGATATTAGCAGATTTGGTCAGTCTGTCGACGATGGCCCAAATCGAATCAAATTCAGATGATGACCTTTGCAATAGCTAAACGTTTACTAATGTATGAGGCGATGTCTGCCTTCATAATTTCCATCAGTACAATTTCTTCAGACAAAGATACTTTTAGTCATAATTGACATAAATAGAATACTTATACTTACAAATTCCAACATAACTATATCTTACAATTTTCCATATTTAGGCAACCATAAACGGCCCTTTAAAACATTTAACGCTATCGGCTTCTCAATTCTAATGGTTCACATTAGCCGTGAAACCTTTCACTATTTAAATTATCCTTTTTACAAACATCGTTTATTTTTATATTGTTCGGCACTTTATTTTGCACGTTCATTATTAAGAAATATATCCTAACTGGTTCTTTATCTTTTTTTTATATAATATGTCGGTATCTATATTCACTTCTCATGATGATATAATTATCATGTCCACAATTCACTCAGATATTCTTTCTATATTATGCGTCAGTAATTACGTTCACTTTGCTGATGAAATAAGTATCATAACCGTATTTATTCAAAATTCTTTCTTCACATTTTCTAAGTTTTAGTTTCTTCTCAACTATCATTTTTATCCGTTTTACTCAATCTGACGTCTAAAGCGTCGATAATTATTATAATTAATTAAATAATTATTAGTTAATTTTTTTTATGAAGCGTAAAAGTTTTAAATTTCTTAGTTCGACCAATTATATAAAATGTTTAAAATAAATTTGAATTTAATTAACAAGATTTTTGTTGATTTATCGAAAATATTTAGCAAGATCCGTAAATGTTCGAAAAACCTTTGTTTATACTTTGGTCAAAATTTCCTTAGTTTGAAAAGCGTAAATTATCGTTTCAAATTTCAAGTCATGTTTTAAATGGTTTCCTCAATCCCTCTTAAGTTGTCTTGAGGTATACACAAACATTTACCCCTAAACAGAAGTTTAGTTAAATGTTTAGTGTATAAGGGAATAATCCCTTTAAAATCCTTTGTTAAAACATTTGTCAAAACATATTTCCATTTCTTTTTGGTAAAATCCAAAGTCTTAAAAGGGCTCTAAATTTTTGAAGAGTCAATATGCATACATCTTACCATTATTAATCCAACGGTCATTTTATTTAAAGGATTAAGTCCTTAATCACATGTTAAATATTTAAGGTATAGGTTTTCATTTCTTAGCCAATTCAGGGCAATTTATAACTAATTATTAACTCATTATTATTCTTATATACAAACAATTGATCCTTAATGATCTCAAGCATGAATTTATCAATTTACAGCCTACACACGTGATTCACCAAATTTATGAATGCTACATGTGTGTTGGTCAATCCAAACGACATCACGTGAAACTCATGATATTCATTACAAGTACCGGATGTAGTGATTGGAATAAATAATCTTCTTCACGGATTCGAAGTTGATGATAACCATGCCACGGATCAAATCTTTTAAAACATACGCTAAAACCTTGTAAATGATCGAACAAATCTTCCATTTCGAGTTATGGATATCGTTTTCGACTGTCAATTTACTCAGTTAACAGTAACATATAAATATAAGGAATGATAACACCATAGCTCTTCAGGATGACAGGCTTGGTATAATAAAATCTTTCTCCGACAACTCTCTCAGTTGTACGGTAATTCCTTTAATTTAGATGGTGCTGACGTACAGTGCACAAGCCACAGGTGCAGCACCGGGAATATAATCAATACTCATTTCAACTTGCCTTAATGGCGAAAGTCTAGGTAATTCATCAACAAATACTTACTAAAGTTTCAGATAACGAAAACATCTTTTAATAAATTCATAATAGGTTCTTCTAGATTACAATATCTATAACTAGTTCATAACCATTCACGGTATACTTTTAAGTCTAAATGCAGGATAAAATCATCCATCGAGAATTATTTAGATCACTTTAGATAATCAACATCTTATCATTTAGGGGAATTCTACTCGAGTTCCCATCAATTAAGACAATGTCGTCATGTCATAACCAATCAATCCATTCTATTGGCATTACCAACTTTTCAGTTTTATTGCCGTCGATAAGATGTGAACTTCTCAAAAGACTAATAATAACTCATAATCCTTCATAATTCAAGGATATCAAGAGACACAACTAACCTTAAAAGAGTAAGGTCAACGCATAATCTACGCGAGAGAATTTCAAATCAGATACAGACGAAAACACTTAACGAATATGAATATATTCCATGTTTTCATAATTTGAGTACGCATTCGAAAGCTCCTCGGATCGTTACCTAGGTCATTCAAATGAAATCAAACCATAAGAAATGATAAGAACGTCAATACATCTAGTCGGGTATCAACACTCGGAAATCAAACACTTTTCCTAAGAATGTCACTACGAGAGAATTGGACAAGAAATAATTGTCAATTGTCAAATAAGACAATTTCCACAGATGAGTAAATTTGACTCAGAAGAATAGATGTTACAGGCACATATGTAGGTGTCCCTAACACTATGTCCTTATTTTTCACTTCTTGCAGATCTCGTAAAATTTTAATCTTTCACAATCTTCAAAGAAAATGTAGTGTTTATTCATTAATTTTATGGTGACTACTAATCAGTCTTGCATGGTCCATTCCAAATTGTATGTAGGCGCGCAACTATATAAAATTTCAAGATTAACGATGCAATACTCAGTTCGTCAAAATTTTATCATCTTGTCTATAATAAAAACATTTTCATGCTTAATTCTTAAATAAGAATTCAAAAATATATTTACAAAGATTTTCTTTGTTTTGGAACTAATTAAATTTCCAAAGCTTTTCATAGACAACTTCATTTTGATATCAATCACTTATAAATCTCACTTTGAATAATCCTTATTGTGATGAAAATCCAATTTTTCTCAAGGGATACCGTTTTAACTTTATAAAAATAATGTGTGATCTGCAAAAGAGTGATGGAGAGTTGTTCACCAAGAACTTAACTACATTATGATAGGAAATGAGCTTTAGCCAAATAATCATGAGGTTCATGACCTTGATGGCACTCAAAAAGAATAATTCACAACGTAACTCAATTCAAGATGAGTACTTGTTCAATGGTTGCATCACTAATGCGAACATTAGAATGAAGCAATAAAAGATAGATAACATCGACATATGTAGAATTTAGCAATCAAAGGTAGTCTTTTCATTAATCACAAACAAGTCAAATTGTACCGTAACACATTACGCGTCACTATGTCATACAATTCTCAGAACTCATCCTACCAACTGATGTCACAGTTAAGTTAGGGATTATTTTTAAAAGATACCACAATGAATTCTAATCTACAAGAGTCATTAGGTGTTCCACATGTCCCAGAAGCTCCATCGGTCTCAATTCAGAAGAAGATTTCTTCAATTTATTTCTTGGACACTGGGCATCCTCGTTAGTGGACAATGGCCTAGGAACAACCCTTAACACGAATCAACAATCAACTAAAACCTTATAATTCAGTCACAGAACTTAACGACTTCCTCTTAACAATCTCATATTCCATACGGGTTAAATTTTACTTTATTCAAGTTTCAACCAATTTTATACTCAATTCGATATCCTACCTCATTTCCCAATACTTCAATTTTATTTTTAAACCTTAAAAGGGCAATAAAAGCTCGATATGAATCAACACTTAATTTCCAATCCTATAGCTCTTACAACAACTATTATCAAATGAGTCACTAGTATTAAATGACTCGCACATTCAATTAGACTTCTCGGAAAGGTATTAGTGGCATGAGGCTTTTGGGTAATGGTTCCAATGACAGCCTCAAGTGCAACATTCACCCTTTCTATTTCAATTTAAGAATTGGATGACAACGAATCAGATGAAATCTTTCCAGGTGATAACGTTTTGTCAAACTCCACTCTATAAGGAAAGATTGTCATGATATCGACATCAGATTTAATCTTGCCAATTCTTCTTCAATATCGCAATCAACTAATATCTACATTTCTACGAATATCAACCATTTGTTGGGATCATAAATATCCGCAACTCGGTTTAGATCTAGGATAGCTAGAATTCCTACGAGAATAGCTTCGATTTATTTACTAGGGGATTTAGGGTACATTGTGACAATCTACGTCGTATAAATACCTCGTATAAAAATCAAAATAATTATCAAACAATCATGTAATAAAATTACATCATATATATATATATATATATATATATATATATATATATATATATATATATATATATATATATATATATATATATATATATATATATATATATATATATATATAATCCAAGTTATATATATATTAAAATAACACTTCTCAGTCTTGGCCTTGTCGGTAACTCGGGAATTCTTCGGCACCGTTATAGTCAAAAGATTTTTAGACATTTTAGAAAAATGTTTATAGTTAAAAGATTTTGAAATGTTTTATTCAAAACCTTGGTTTTAAAAATCTTTTGTTCTCTATAACGAGAGCTCTGGTACCAAACTGTAACACCCCCAAATTTATACAACTCTATACAACGGAAGACTAGTTAGTGTTACGGGATAGCACATTACTCACATCATAGACAACGCATAAAAATCGTGTCATTTATTAATAAAGCATTTCCATTCATAAATATCAAAGTTACATCGGTCCCAAGTCATTACATTTCATACAAAGTTTTACAAAGTATTTGAATGGAAAATATTGTTTAAGTGCGGGCCATGAATTCTTGTTGTCTTCCCGAGAATTACCTTCAAGTACCTGAGATAAAACATGTTAAAAGAAAAGGTCAGCGATAACGCCGAGTGAATTCATAGAGTTTAATAAATTCCATCAATATAACTTTGGTATAAAATTAGTACCAAAAATCAATTCGTACAAATCATTGTAATAGGCCGTAAAATAGCCAAAATCATTTTATACAAATCTTTGTAATAGGCCATAAAATAGCCAAAGTCATTTTATACAAATCTTTATCGAAAATCATAATATAGGCATTTGCCTTAAAAATTATTATACGAGCCAATGTCGTAAAAACATTATACAATACGTCTCATGACGTTGTATGAAAATAAAAACCGTTATATGAATATGGTTATGAAAACCAAAACACAAACATAATATCAATAGTATGACCCAATATTGCTATTCAGGCAATACATCGTAATTCGGAGCGTCTAGTAGTATTTCGTTAGTTTTGGATTATAATAAGCCGCATGACATTGTTACCTTACTAAACCAACAACGGGTAGCTAACCCGATACCAATTTTGCCCATCTAAAGTAGTGTGTTGTCACAAAGGTCACACTATGGAATCTTCTCATACATAAATTCGCTTACCAATCAATGTGGCACGACGGGGATCAACCGTCAAGGCGCGAACTGGGGTGATCGTCCCCAAATAGTACTATTAAATGCATAAGCGTCTACCAAATCCCGGTAGTTCACAATTCATGCTAATGGGACTTTTAGTGACATAACCTAACTTTAATAATCCATTTTTATTTCATCTATCGGGTCCTTTAATCATTCATAGGGTCATACAATCGGGTCATTCAATCATTCAGGTCCAAATCAATAAACAAGCAATCGGGACAAATGGTGTCCTATTTTTATAAAAACTAACATGTTATCTCCCTCGCGGGTTTATAAAACATTTATAAAACATTTAAAAGAGTGCGAGGCTATGAACTCACGTTGATGTGGGAAGGCGGGTTATCGGCAATTCGGACGTACGGTACGTGCTTCAATCACGGAAACCTAGACAAATAATACTCGTCTTAGACTCATGTCCAATGACTTTATAAAAATAACAATTATGTATACATATGATGATTATATATATATGATGATCAAGTGGGTTTACATATTCTCGTTTACTCATTCTAGTGTTATATGTCGATAACTTTTATACTAGTTTACTAGTTTTACCTATTTACACGTTTTAAGTCCAATAAGCTTATTATAAGTTCTTTAACTTGTTTTAATCCATTTTATACCTATATTATCAGTATATATACTTTCCATGTTGGGCCCAAATGGGTTAAGCCCAATAAATTCTTTTTATAAGTGTTTAACTTATTTTGTCCAATTATTAGCCCAAGTATTAGTCCAATATGTTTACTTAGCTCGTTAATGTCCGTATGCCCTATAGTTCGGGTTTTATCGGTTTTTACTTGTTATACATGTCTATATATCAGTATATAAGTTTTATAAAGTTTTCATTAGACGGGTCCAACCATCTAAGTTTTATTTGGCGAAAAACGTAAATTTTACGGCGATAGCCGAAAAAGTCATAAAATCAAGTTTATAGTTTTTATTACTTATAAATATTATTTCACCACAATTTATGTAATTTATCCATTTAATTAACCTTTTATATATCTATATAAATAAGTTTTATAAGTTAGTGGGTTTTTATTTTACATTTTATAAAATAAAATGTGAGTGCTTATATAATAATAATAAACATTAATTCCAAAAATCTGATTTTTATCTTCATGTTCACCATTTTTACCATATCTAGAGTTCTATAATGAATTAGAAGCTCATTTTTGGGTGACAAGTTCTTCATATTATGTGCTATATTTAACATAGTTATAGCTACTGCCCATTTTGAGTTCATCTTGCCTTAACAGTCCCTACAAAGCTGCTTATTCAGATTAGACCACCTAACTTGTTTTGATCATATCTCACTCATTATTTTGATTCCATTGCATGACCAACTCTCACATGTGTACAAGACATATAGATTACTGTAAATGGATTCTACTTCATCATTTTATCAGCCCATGACCTGTTTCTTTACTGTTTTATATAGCCATCACTTTTAACCAAGATTTTAACCTTGTTCTTTATAGTTTTTCACCTTTTTAATCATGTTTATCAACACCAAATCCCCACATAACATTTTTATCATCATATAATCATCATATACATATACAATAGGAAATAAAATACATGTTTACATAATCAAATTAACAAGAAGATGAGGAGGACAATCTTTATACCACCAAGTTGATGTAGGTTATGAGTTTGACATGGATTTTTGATGGAGAAACTTGTGATGCACCAAGACCATCTTCAAGACCACCATTCTTCATGTGTACCTTGTGGAAAATCAGCCCTAAGACACCATGAATACTCCTCCTTGGATGTTATAAGTACCACCAATCAATAGGGTTTCAAAAGGGCTTCAACATATGCAAGTATAACATAGGATTTCATGGTTGAATCAAGATCAAAGGGTGTTTTTGGGGTGGTTTTGGGACGGCATCTTTAGAGAGTAGAGAGGAAATCGAGATGGTTTTGCATGTTTTTTGTGAGAAAATGGTAAGAGTTGGTGGTTTTGTGTAAAAACTAGCTTATTTTGTAAGCTTTTAAGACAAGTGTCATTGCTTACTTAGTAAGCTTTGACACATATGTTGCATTGTTAGCTTAATAAGGCCGAATATAGTGGGGGTGGGACAAGTGTCCCACTTGTCTCATCCCCATTTATTTACGGGTACTCCTCGATTCTAGTTTCCTCGATTTGCGTGCCCTCGGGTCGTTTTACGAAAAACGTTTTTATAAATTATGAATCAACGTCACAAAACGAATCCAATAAAAATTGTCTCTTCAAAAACGGAGTTCGAAAACGTAAATACGTAATCCTAGGGTTTCCGGTTTAGTCGTAAAGGACGTTAAAATAAAATCGTAAGTCCTAATCTCTTCTCGTAAATTTGTGAGTTTATGAACCAAAACAAATTTAAAACTCCAAAATAATATTCACGAATAAATTTATTTTCTGAAATGTCGGACTGCCACCAAAGACGGTGTATGTAAACGTAAGCACGTAACGTTGAATCCTCCGGTTTAGACGTAGTCGATGCTACTCCAAGACGTAAATCCAAATTTCTTCCCAAAAATAAGTGAGTTCATATTGTAACATTAAAATAATGTTTTTAAATAATATTCGAGAATAAAATATCAACCATAAATTGACGGATTGTCACACTAAAAATGGCCAAATTTTAAATTTTTTCTCATGTTTTATAAGTGTTTGAAGACACGAATGTAGATTTTCCGATGGCGAGAATAAGAGTAATTTTTGACTCGACCGTGCGTGTTGAGCACTTAGCTTTGGTTCCTTAACTACACATTAGGCTAAGTCTCTTAAATGAGGACAAGAAATGATAGGGTTAATTATAAGTTACTATGCTAAACGTAGAGTATTCGTATTCTTTAAAAAACTCATGTGTTCTCATTGTTTTCTTATTCTCCCTTCGCTTGTAAATATTTTTTGCTTAATAAATATTGACTTAGCGTTTAGTTAGGATTGTTGGGTTTCTAGTCTTTTCTAGTAGCTTCCGTGTAATTAAATTGGGAAGACATTAAGGTATCGCCAGCGTCACGGTTTTGAAGTATTGGCACCCGAATAATCAAAAGCTTCACCCAATAATAAGATTTCAAGTGCTCACCTAAATCTAGCAAACAATTTGAAGCCCCACAAGGCCGAAAAATCTATGCAAAATTGAAAGTGAATCAAGCCTTAATCTTCGAAGCTTTAAAGATCCAAAATTCGCTTTAGCGTGAGGATATACATCTTTGGCTAATAAAACCATCGATGAGGCGGATAATAAAAGGCAAGGCAAGACCGAAGTCATAATAAAAGCTTCATGGCGAAGTTGAATAAAAGATGGAGGTAAACCAAAGATAATAAGGCCCTTCCGTTAGGGGGCGTATAAAAGTCTTGGTAATAAGTCTCATGTTCAAAACCGTTATAAAACCGTGTTTATCGATTCTTCTTGTCAACTTAATTTTTTAACATCGTTGTCTATTAGAAGGGGTTATTGATTTGATGGTCTTAGTTACACCGTTAGGACTCTATTTTTAGACCTAAATCTCTATTATCGCATAAGTCAAACAATGTATCCTCGTGAAACATTCAAGACAAAATAAAATATAAGAGATACAACTTAGGAATAATGGGAGGATAAGTACGTGATTAGGGCATATGAGTAGTGTTAGCATTAATAACTTATAATGACAATGATATCGTTACACGCTTGGCATGGAATTGGAGTGAAAATCGAGGACGATGAAATTATTTCTAACGAAGCATTCACGTGTTCTTATTCTATGAACCTAAACGTCCCATTTTGCGATGAAAATCATACATTATGTCTAAAACGCAAGTAGTAGTAATAGTAGTAGTGTAGCTAGTTTATCATTCCAATAAAGTGAATAAAAATGAACTTTGGAGATGCTACGATACTTTATTCTAGCATTGCGTGAGGGCACGACAATGGTTTAGTATGGGGGAGTGATGAGACTGCTTTTATACATAGTCTCATCGTCCAAATTGGGCTTAAAATGCATTAAATATCATTAAAATACCCAAATATATTCTTGTGTTTGTTTCTTGTGTATTTTAGGTACGGTTATTGAGAAAATGACAAAAGATCACAAGAATCAGTCAAAAACGAACACGGGAAACGAAGCCGCACGATGAACCAAGCCCTAATGAAGAAATTTCCAAGAAAACCCTTGAAGATTTGAAGAATTATGAAGAAGGGTCCTCCAATATGGAATAATTGACACTTTATACCCTTGTATCTTCATAATTACAAGTTTGGTCCCTAAAGTTTGTCAAAATTACAAAAAGGACCCTTAACTTTGAAGAATTGGCAAATTTAGTCCCTCAACAAAACTAAATTGTCAATTTTGGTCCTCCAAGAAGTCAACAAACAAGTCAAACCTTGAAGAATGAAGAAAATGCCAAAATCAGTCCTTCAAATATCATCAAATTGCATGTTTAGTCCTTGAAACAAGTTTAAAAACTTGTTGTGCCAAAAGTGTCAAACAACCAAAGTTGCTTATAAAGGAAATTGAAGTTTATGCTGATTATTACAAAATGAAGAAAAGTGAAACCTTTGGGGGCCAAAGCTGTCAAACACACTAACTTCTCCCAGCCAATCAAACCCACACATCACTTTTCTCCACCAATCACACATCACCACATCACCTCCCCACTCCACGTCAACTTCCACTCACACCAGGTTTATTTATTAAACCTGGTCAACCAAGTCAAACCTCCTAAATTCCCTCGTTAACATGTTTTTAAATACATTTTCCCCCAATTCAGATTAAACTCACCCCTTAAACACCCATAAACCCTAGCTAATCCCCATGATGAACATTAATTAAAACAAAGGGGTTTTGGTTAATACTCTCCAGATCACTGATTAGGGGTTTTGTCATCCCATCCCACACAAAACCCATGTCCCCACTCAAACCATGTGACCACCCCAGGGGTCCCCTGCACCCGTCACTTTCCCCCAAACCCAATACCAGACAAGATGTGTGGTTGGATGGAAGTCCTTGGTCCCCAAGCTCATTTTAACGTCCATGATCATCCTAACAGTCCTCATTCCAACTGGCATCACATGTGGCCACATTTGACCATTTTCAAATGTGTCAAAATCAAGGGCATTACTGGAATAACTTATATTAGGGTTTCATATTCGTATTATTTTATTCCTAGCACTAGAATCTTCTATTTAGGCCTATATAAGGAGGACCAATATGTGGTATCCCTTTGTTCCTGATTTTTTCCTTAGGTCACAAACTTGTAAAGCCCATTTTATTTATGAATGAAATTGGTTGAGTGTTGTTGATGAAAAGATTCCAGGATCCATTTTACTTTCTACTGATTGATTGTGTCTCATTTACTGCTTGTTTAATTTTTGAGTTTTCAAAAATTTAGTCTTGTTTTCAAAGTTTCTGAAAAAAAGGTGTTGGTTTGGTAAAATCTTGTTTCAAGTTTGGTTTTCCAGTTTTTATAAGTTAATCATTTAAGTGTGTGTTAAGAGAAAAGTTTTTGAAAAGGTTTGAAAAAGAGGAAGTAAATCAGAAATATTGGTATATTGTGCTTGTTTTATTTGTTCTTAGCAGGGTCTCATTGAAGCTAGCTTGTTGTCCAAGGGTCTGCACAGGTCCGGACCTGTTTGGAGATGGCTAGCAGCCATTGTTGGGCCTGGATGTAGGTCCAACAAGGTAACCACCTTGTCCCTTAGTTTTCAGTTTTCAAGTATAAGATTTGTGAGATTATTGTGATTAGTGTGAAAGTTGTTAGAATGTTTGTTATATGGTTTGATTCTACTTTTTAGAGGTCATTATGCATGTTTAAGGTGATATAGATCAGTTTTGTGTAGATTTGAACTCGTTTTCTTTGTTAAAAATCATTTTCAGAAATTAAAAGGGGTGTTTGGGATAAGGGATTAGCCAAGTTTTGTGACAAGAAGTTGGTTTAAGACCTGTCTAAATGCACTCCTTAGGTTTGTTATAAGTTATATGATAGCTTAGGTTTCTGTTTGGGTAGAGTTTGAACACTTTTGCATGCTAAAAATTGGATAAACTAGCTAAAATACAGTCAACCCCTTTTTGTGCATGTTTTGTGAAAATTGAGCCACCAATTTTTGAAGTCTGTTAGAAGTAGGGTTTAAGAAGGATTGTGTGTTGCTTGTTTGTCCTTTGGTGAACTTATGTGCTAGTTATTGGCCTTTAAATTCCATTTTTGTGCAAGTAAAATAGCCTACTGTTCATCAGAAACTTGAATGCATAATCAGTAACTTTTTGTGCTCTTTGTGTGAAATTTTGTGAAGTAACTTGTGATCTTTTGTGCATTATCTGACTCCCCACAACCCAATTGGTGTGGGGGTGCCTTGTGGTCCAAAGAAAACCAAGCATAAGAGCTTTCCTAAGCTCTAAGGTCTCCTGACCAAATTTTTATACTAGCAGTGGGAACAAACTTCCCACTGGTAGCACAATTTTTACCACTGCTCAACTAACAGACAAAACCCAAACAGGTGTCACTATCAGCAATCTACATTTTTTGTCTTTTATGGGTTAAATTGTGAATTAGACTTTCAAACCAATTTTGTTATTTTTCTAATTTGATTTTTGATTTTTCTGGTTAATAAAATTTTTATTTACTGTTCATTTAGTATTTATTAGATTAAATAGCATTTTTAATTAACTTTTAATGTTTCTGTTTTTGGCATTTAGTGCCAAAAATATTTATTTTTCAGTTTAAACATTTTTCATAGATTAAGAAAAACATTTTAAGATTTTTGGTTAAAAAAGTTTTTACTGTTCATCTTTTTATCATTTTTTAGAATTAATTTAAGTTAATTAGGATTTAATATTAAACTGCTTTTGTCTTTTAGTGGTAAATTTAATATTTTTCAAACTTTTTCATTTTTCTTTTGTTCATTAGACTAAATTAGGATTTTTAAAAGTGTCTAATTATTTTTTGCATTATTTTATTATTTTTTATAATTATTTTAGTTTTAAAATAGTTTTTAGTAATTTAAAAATAGAAAAAAAGTTTTTAAAAATTAGGAAAAATACTTTTTAGTCTTTAGATAATATAAGTAAGTTATTTGTTCAATAAAATAATATTTTGAACATTTTGATTAATTATATTTAATTTTAGGGCTTTAATTAGCATTTAAAATTGAATATTTAATTAATAAAAGGTTTTAAAATATTTTTATTGGACTTTTATTCTTATTTATATCATTTTAGACTACTTTTAGCTTTTAATTAATTCTTAGGTTTAAAATTTTTAATTTCGTAGTTTTTACGGTTTTACGTGAACGCTTTTTCGTCTTAGCTCGATCCGTCTTCCTCTTCTAATCTCATTTCTTTCTTTCTTTTTTCAATCATATAATCACAAACATTAATCAATTCATTACACAACGCACTAGCCTCCTCGAGAACGAACTCACTTTTAGGGTCATTCACACACGGTTTTCCTAAATCGTCGTGCATACTTGCCCTAATTTGTCATCCTTTTCCTAAAGGGTACAAAAATTCTACAACCAATACCACAAAGAATACTAATCTACAAGAGTCATTAGGTGTTCTACATGTCCCAGAAGATCCATCGGTCTCAATTTCAGAAGAAGATTTCTTCAATTTATTTGTTGGACACTAGGCATCCTCATTCGTAGACAATGGCCTAGGAACAACCTTTAACACAAACTAACAATCACTAAAAACCTTATAATTTAATCACAGAACTTAACGACTTCCTCTTAACAATTTCATATTCCATACGAGTTAAATTTTACTTTATTCAAGTTTCAATCAACTTATACTCAATGCGATATCCTACCTCATTCTCCAATACTTTCAACCTTATTTATAAACTTTAAAAGGGTAATAAAAGTTTGATATGAACAACACTTATTTTCCAATCCTATAGCTCTTATAACAACAATTATCAAATGAGTCTCTAGTATGAAATGACTCATACATTCAATTAGACTTCTCGAAAAGGTACTAGTGGCATGAGGATTTTGGGTAATGGTTCCAATGACAGCCTCAAGTGCAACATTCACCCTTTTGATTTCAATTTTAAGGATTGGGTGACAACGAATCAGATGACAACTTTCTAGGTGGTTTCGTTTTGTCAAACTCCACTCTATAAGGAAAGATCGTCATGACATCGATATCAGTTTTAATCTCGCCAATTCTTCTTAAATATCACAATCAACTAATATCAACATTTCTACGAATATTAACCATTTTTTCGGGATCATAAATATCCACAACTTGGTTTAGATCTAGGATAGCTAGATTTCCTACGAGAATAGCTTCGATTGATTTGCTAGGGGAGTTAGGGTACCTTGTGACAATCTACGTCGTATAAATACCTCGTATAAATATCAAAATAATCATCAAACAATCATGTAATAAAATTACATCATATATAGAATCCAAGTTATATATATATTAAAATAACACTTCTCAGTCTGGCCTTGGCGGTAACTCGGGAATTTTTCGGCACCGTTATAGTCAAAAGATTTTAGACATTTTAAGAAAAATGTATATAGTTAAATGATTTTGAAATGTTTTATTCAAAATCTTGGTTTTAAAAATCTTCCGTTCTCTATAACCAGAGCTCTGATACCAAACTGTAACATCCCCAAATTTATACAACTCAATACAGCGGAAGACTCGTTGGTGTTACGGGATAGCACATTACTCACATCATAGACAACGCATAAAAATCGCGTCGTTTAATAATAAAAGCATTTCCATTCATAAATATCAAAATTTACATAGGTCCCAAGTCATAGTCATTTCATACAATTTTACAAAAGATTTGAATGGAAATTGTTATTTTAGTGCGGGCCATGAATTCTTGTTGTCTTCCCGAGAATTACCTTCAAGTACCTGAGACAAAACATGTTAAAAGAAAAGGTCAGCGATAACGCCGAGTGAATTCATAGAGTTTAATAAAATCCATCAATTTAACATCGGTATAAAACTATTACCGAAAATCATTTTGTACAATTCATTGTAATAGGCCATAAAATAGCCAAAGTCATTTTATACAAATCCTTATCAAAATCATAATATAGGCTTTCGCCATCAAAATCATTATACGAACCAATGTCGTAAAAATATCATACAATACGTTTTATAACGTTGTATGGAGTTAAATAAAAACCGTTATATGATTATGGTTATGAAAACCAAAACACGAACATAATATCAATAGTAAGAGCCCGTATTGCTAGTCAGGCACATTTAATGCTTAAAGCAGTATTTCGTTAATTAGATTATTATAAGCCGCATGACATTTTTACCTTACTACAACAAACAACGGGTAGCTAGCCCGAAACTCATTTTCCCATCTAAATTAGCGTGTCGTCACAAAGGTCACGCTATGTAAATCTTCTCATACATAAATTCGCTTACCGATCAACGTGGCACGACGGGGATCAACCGTCAAGGCGCGAACTGGGGTGATCGTCCCCAAATAGTACTATTATATGCATAAGCGTCTACCAAATCCCGGTAGTTCACAATTCATGCTAATGGGACTTTTAGTGACATAACCTAACTTTAATAATCCATTTCATTACATCTATCGGGTCATTTAATAATTCATCGGGTCATACCATCATTCGGGTCCAAATTAATAAACAAACAATGGGACAAATGGTGTCCTATTTTATAAAAACTAACATGTTATCTCCCTCGCGGGTTTATAAAACATTTCATAAAAACTTTTAAAAGAGTGCGAGGCTATGAACTCACGTTGATGTGGGAAGGCGGGTTATCGGCAATTCGGACGTACGGTACGTGCTTCAATCATGGAAACCTATATAAATAATAATCGGTCTTAGACGTTTGTCCAATGACTTTATAAAAATAACAATTATGTATAAATATGATGATTATATATATATGATGATCAAGTGGGTTTACATATTCTCATTTAGTCATTTTAGTGTTATGTGTAGATAACTTTTATACTAGTTTACTAGTTTTATCTATTTACGTGTTTTAGGTCCAATAAGCCTATTATAAGTTCATTAACTTGTATTAATCCATTTCATGCTTGTATTATCAGTATTTACCCTTTACATGTTGGGCATAAATGGGTTAAGCCCAATAAATAAGTTTATAAGTGTTTTAGCCCATTATGTTGTATTATTAGTCCAATAATGTTAACTTAGCCCGTTAATGTCCGTATGTTATATAGTTCGGGTTTTATCGGTTTTTACTTGTTATATATGCTTATTTATCAGTATATTAGTTTATAAAAGTTTACATTAGACGGGTCCAACCGTCTAAGTTTTATTTAACAAAAACGTTAATTTTACGGTAATAGCCGAAAAAGTAGTAAAAATCATGTTTATAGTTTTATAACTTATAAAACTTATCAAACTACCATTTTTATAAAATGTCCATTTATTTATCATTATAAATATTTATATAAATGTATTATATAAGTTACTGGGTTTTAATTCACATTTTATACTATTTTTATTTGAGTGCTTATATAATACTATTATACTTTAATTTCCCAAAATCTGATTTTTACTTTCATGTTCACCAAAACAGCCATATCTAGAGTTCTATATAGAGATAGAAGCTCAAATTTTTATGGCATAAACTAAATGATATGTGCTCCATTTATCTCTACTATGGCTACTGTTGAATCAGCCTCTAAGTATTTTATAAAAATCGTCCAAAATAGTGTACACAGATTTGTACTCTAAACTTGTTTTGATCATATCTCACTCATCCTAATGATTCCATTGCATGGCCAACTCTCACATGTGTACAAGACATATTACTTACTGTATATTAATTTATTCATGCCATTTTATCAGTCCATCATATGATTATTTACTGTTTTATACAGCCTACTAAATTAAGCAAGATTAACCATTTTTACATATTGTTTTTCATCTTTTTACCCATGATTATCAACACCAAATCCCCACATAATAATTTTTATCATCATATATCATCATAAATATATACATTTAAGAAGAAAATACATGATTACAAATCAAAATTAACAAAAAGAATGGGGAGTACAATCTTTATACCACCATGATGATGTAGGTTATGATCAAGACATGGATTTCGATGGAGAAACTTGTGATAAACCAAGACCATCTTCAAGTCCACCAATCTTCAAGAACTCCTTGTGGAAAATCAGCCCTAAGACTCCAGAGTAACTCCTCCTTGGATTTTATAATCACCACCAATCAATAGGGTTTCAAAAGGGCTTCAACATGTGTGTAAATAACATAAGATTTCATGGTTAATTTTGATAAATGGTGGTGGTTTAAGGGGATAAAGTGGGACGGCATCTAGAGGAGGATGAGAGAAAGATGAAGTTGTTTGCATGGAGGAAAATGAATGTGTGGTTTGAGTTAGATGGTTTTGAGGTAAGCTTAGCTTACTTTGTAAGCTTAGCTTACTTTGTAAGCTTAGCTTACAAGTGTAAGCAATAAGCTTGCAACTTGACACCTCTTTGGCGTTGTGTGATATAGTGGCCGGTTATGAGTGGGGGTGGGGCAAGATTTATCTTGTCTCATCCCCATTTAATTACGGGTACTCCTCGATTCTAGTTTCCTCGATTTGCGTGCCCTCGGGTCATTTTACGAAAAACGTTTTTATAAATTATGAATCAACGGCACAAAACGAATCTAATAAAAATTGTCTCATCAAAAACGGAGTTCGAAAACGTAAATACGTAATCCTAATGTTCTCGGTTTAGTCGTAAAGGACGTTAAATTTAAATCGTAAGTCCTAATCTCTTCTCGTAAATTTGTGAGTTTATGAACCATCACAAATTTAAATCTCAAGATAATATTCACGGATAAATTTATTTTCTGAAATGTCGGACTGTCACCAAGGACGGTGTATGTAAACGTAAGCACGTAACGTAGAATCCTCCGGTTTAGACGTAGTCGATGCTACTTCAAGACGTAAATCCAAATTTCTTCCCAAAAAAATAAGTGAGTTCATAATATAACATTAAAAATAATGTTTTTAAATAATACTTGAGAATAAAATGTCAACCATAAATTGACGGATTGTCACAACTTTTCCACCTACCTCGATTTCTAAAGTTTATCGCTTCACATCGTCATAACTTCTATGTCTACTACGAGCAGTTAACAAACGATTCTTAATTCGCACGATCATTTATTCATCGTAATAAAATGAGCAGAGTCAATCAATCAACATTGACAGAAATCTAGTCATATTCAGACTGAGTTTTCGAGAGCTTAGCAATGAATCCATTGTAATTTGCTCCAACTTCAGAATGATAACGAATAACACAATCGTAATCACTTAAAAGTCTTATTTACCTCTTTCATTCCAGAATACATTGTAGGCTCTTACTATCGGTGGATACCGTACCTTAGTGCCATACAATTAATGTCTCAATAGACGAAGAGTAAAATCACCGCACCCAATTACAAGTAATGGGTTGTGTAGTTTCCTCATTCTTCCTAGGTTTTCTACAAGCATACACAAATCAAACAACTCTAAATCCTATAGGAGAGGTATCACGATCAACAACAAAATCTTTACTTCCTTCAGGTAACGATAAGATCGACGTGCTGCAGAGTTTTCTTTTCATGGTCTGAAAAGCTTTCTCTTCATCATCGTCCACACATACGGTTCATTCTTTTTAGTTAGCTTAGTTAATGGTTTTGATATCAAAGAGAATCCTTTAATAAACCTTCAGTAATAACCAGCCAAATCTATAATTTGTCATAATTTAGTTGGAATAGTTGGAACATTCAAATTTTCGATGGCTTCGATTCTCGCAGAATCAACATGTATGCCACGTTTGTCAATCACATGACAGAGAAGTTGTATAGAACCAAGCCAAAATCACACTTTAAGAATTTTGGGTACATCTTTTCGTTTTTTAACAAATTTCAAGATAATCCCTAACTGTTCGGCATGTTCTTCCTTGCTCTTCGAGCAGATTAATATATCATCAAAGAAAATGATCACGAATTTATCAAGATACGGCTTACACATACAAATCATTAAGTCAATGAATACAACAGTTGTATTGGTCAAACCAGAAGGCATAACCCTAAACTCATAATGATCATCACAAGTTCTAAACGCCGTAATAGGAATATCTTCCTCGCGTATGTGAAGTTGATGATAAGCAAAACAAAGATCAACCTTGGAGAAAACACTAGAATCTTGGATAAAACACGAGAATATGAAGTTGATCAAATAGATCATCAATTTCTTGGAAGCGGGTAACGATTCTTGATCGTTAGCCTATGCAGCCCTCGTTAATCGGTACACATACAAAACAAATCATCTTTCTTCTTAGCGAAAAGAATAGGAGTTCTACAAACTGACGAGCTCGGTCGAATGAAACCTCTATCAGATAGTTCTTAAATATGGATAAATAATTACTTCAACTCAGAGGGTGCTAATAAATATGGCTCATGTGCCACAGTTGCAGCACCAGAAATCAGATCAATTAGGAATTCTATTTGCCTTGGAAGCGGAAAAACCTGGAAAATCTCCCAGAACACTTGGGGATAGTCATGAGTGACTACAATATCTCTACTCACTATCTTTACGATTCCTTCTACGATACCTAAGCCATGAATAATCCACAACCTTTTTCGATATACTTACGAGCTCTAATGCACGAAAAGAATTTTCAATTTGGAATTATTTTCCCCCTTCAGTGACCTCATCAGCCTTGCCTTGAATTATGTGTCCCATGAGCTAATCAGCCATGCAGACAACTTCACAAATAGTAAATGGCTTAGAAGAAGTCACATCACTGCATATATTCCTGGTTAGCCGTAAATATACTGCTTGACCTTGACTGTTCGGGTTCCACAATTCTAGGACATAAAGGAGTCAACTTGTGGAAACACTTGATATATCTACCAATGTTAGTTCCCTTCAGTTTTAGATTGTACAACACTTGCTCCATACTTTGGAAATACTTCGAGGACAAGCTCCTCAACTAACCGTTTCCTCACCTTAGTCCATGGTGTCCCATACGTAACGATACCTGTGGAAGCAAGTCTGCCATTCCACCAAACTAATGCACGGCCTTGGAGAGTAGCGATTTCAAACTGCACCTTATCCTCCCGATTAGGGTCACTGATTTAAAAGACTGATGCCAGCTTTTCAACAACTGACACAATCCTCCGTCATCTTTAGTCCCCTTAAGAGTCTACGATTTGCACTTAATGAATAAAGTGTTGTTATAGCCTCTAATTTCGGGCACATTTGTTCCATCCATACCACGAACATTATCGGCTCCAGCTTCAGCTCCACCGGTTCCAGTTCCACCAGTTTTTAGCTTCAGCTCCAGTTCCAGATCAATCATTCATGTTGGCCATGAATTCAACTAAAGATACAACAACTTATTCACTAATAACTTGGCGCATTCGTGCTTCAGTCATAGCTTTCATTGACTGCATGAGTCTTGTGTAACGCAAATCAAATCATAATGAGTATTCATTCAGTGATTGCGTTATACCACAGGAATTTACAAGAGAAAAGCAAAGAAAGATAATAATAGAACGATGTAGAGTTAGGAATCAAAAGATAGTCATTCCATTGATCACAAACTAGTACAAGTCGTATTGTCAACATTATGGATAATCATCGTCTAATGCCATACAACTTAAAAGACTAGTCCTACTAACTGTTGTCACAGTTTAGTTAGGGATTTATGAAAAGATACTACAATTGAATAACTAATCCACTAAGATTTACTAGGTAATCACATGGCTAAGAAAGCTCCTCGGTCCCACATGAAGAAGATTTCTTCTATGTTTTTCAGAGACGCTTGATATTCTCCTCAATTGGCGGTTTTGGAACAATCTCAATACAACCATTTCACGATCAAAGAATTAGAGGAACAAAATCAAAGAATGAATCGAGCAAACGAATTATGAGTCAATAAGAGTTTAATCACGCAGATGCTATATGCTTAAGCCCACACGTTTATGAATCATTATTCCATGGATTGATCAAGTCCTTCCAAATAAGATTCAGAAATCTATAGTTCAACAATTTATAATTTCCTTGTTCAAATAAATGGCCAATTTATTTCAACGATTATAAATCACTTTATTCAAGCATCGCCAGCTCAACGCAAAAGATCAAGATCGAAACAAATGAGAAACTAATTTTACAGAAAATGATCAGTGATATGATATGGAATCCTGGTTGGCATGTGAATACCATACAAATCAATCTCAATTCCTAACAATCAATATTACCATCTCGGACAAACTTGTTATTATCAAAACAGTATAATGTCGAATATTAATGAAAATGCAAATTAAATTTGCTAAGCGAAATGAACGAATCGATAAATCAGGAATAAGAACCAAGGAAATTAAAATCCTTGTAACCAAAAGAATATCAGCAAGAACATTAACCGTTTCGTTGGGATCATGTATATTCACAACTTAGTTAATCTCGAGAATAACATGATTCATTTTAGGAATGGCTTCGGCGCTAGCATTAAAATGACTATAGTGGCTTCGTGACATTCGACGTCGTATAAATATCTCGTATATATATAAAATTATCATTTATAATTAAATAAATGAAAACATACCTTGTAATTCACAAGTACAAATAATCGGTAAAGATTAAAACATATATATAATCCCATATATATAAATACTTTCATTCTCGTTCATTGGCAACTCGGAGGTTTCGCTTGCAACAGTTATAGTTAAAAGATTTTAAAAATTCATTTTTAGAAAATCTTTTCGTTCTCTATAACTTGAGCTCGGATACCAATCTGTAACACCCCCAATTTTGGTCATAACAGCAGAAGGGTCATTGGGTGTTACTATCATGGTTCAATCTTATAATCATAGAAAACAGCTCAAAAAGAGTCGTTTTATAAATTATATCCATTCAAATCATTTTTACCATATACTAAGTTTTGTAAACTTGAAATTATCTGGGACCGTGTATGAAATTGTACTTTGATTGAATGAAAATGAATGGATGTTTATTAAAACGACTCTTTTTGAGCTTTTTTCTATGATTATGGGATTGAACCATGATAGTAACACCCAATGACCCTTCCGGTGTTATGACCGAAATTGGGGGTGTTACAGCAGCATTCGTTTATGCATTGACTATCGTGAGCTGAACAAGATCACGATTAGGAACCATTATCCATTACCGCGTATCGATGATCTATTTGACAAACTACAAGGTGCCAAGAACTTCTCCAAGATCGATCTATGATCTGTTTTTCCCCAGCTGCGAGTGAAAGAGCAAGATATCCTTAAGACTGCTTTTCGCACAAGATATGGTCATTATGAGTTCGTAGTCATGCCTTTCGGACTCACTAATGCTGCAACGGTATTCATGGACTTAATGAACCACGTCTTCCATGAGTATCTAGACAAATTTGTTATCATGTTCATCGATGACATTCTCATCTTCTCTAAATCCAAGGAACACATGAAGAACATCTTCGCACTGTGCTACAGATTCTTCGTCAGAAGTAGTTGTATGCCAAATTTTCCAAGTATGAATTCTTGCTAAACAAGGTGGCATTTTTAGGCCACATTGTCTGCGTAGAAGGGATTACTGATAGTTTTGAAAACACCCATCTTTTCTACCACTTAATTACATTAAAACGGGACCTAAACGTATATTTTATGTCGTAAATGGCGGAATTATGCGTGGTTTGTGTTTTTATTGTGTTTCAGGGTCGAGAAGGTGAAAAGTGGAGAAAACACGGCTTTAACAGGCTTTTATTAAAGAAAAAGACAAAAAGACGAAGTCGAAAGATCAAAAGTGGAAAAAGAACGGAAGTCCAAGACCAATTCTGAAGATTTATCGAAGAAAAAGTCCAAAGACGAAAGTTTAATAAAGTCGAAGAACTCAGGTCTAATTTATGAAGAAAATTACAAGACGAGTTCATAGAAATCCCGAGACGAAGTCTTAAAAGTCGAAGAATTTAAGAAGACTGAAAGACCGAGGACCAAGAAAGAAAGAAAGAGGAAGCCACCAACCACTCCCCTCTCCTATTAATACCACCCTCACTTGTTGTGAGAGGGGGGGGGGGGGTTAGTTTTAGGATTAGATTAGGAGTAGGGTAGTTTCTCTCTCTAGATTTATGCTTTCTCTCTCTAGATTAATTTGTGTTTAAGCTTTTGTTATTGAATCCTTACTTTTTTAATTAAGCTTTTCATTTATCATCTTCTTCCTTTCTTGTTTGATTTGTTCTTATTCTTCATTGTTCATGTTCTTGAGTTTTTATGATTTTGATCAAGTGGGTTTTGATTGATTTGGTTATGTTTGTTAGTTTTGATGATTTGTTTTGATTGATTATTGTTAGTTGATGCTTATTGGTTGTTTTGGTTTAATCTTTTGTTTGATTCTGATTAATTTAAGGATAGATTGTTGTTACTGTATATCCCCTGTTCTTCGGGTTTGTTGTTTCTGTATCTTATCATTCCCAGAAAACTTCCGGATCAAGTGCTTCATTCGGAACTTTGAGAGTTCCGGATCAAGGGTTCTTCATTCGGAAGTCTGAAGTTCCGGATCAAGGGTGCTTCATTCGGAAGTCTAAAAACTTCCGGATCAAGTGCTTCATTCGGAACTTTGAATGTTCCGGATCAAGGGTTCTTCATTCGGAAGTCTGAAGTTCCGGATCAAGGGTGCTTCATTCGGAAGTCTGAAGTTCCGGATCAAGGTTGCTTCATTCGGAAGTCTAAAAACTTCCGGATCAAGTGCTTCATTCGGAACTTTCAAAGTTCCGAATGAAGGGTTCTTCATTCGGAAGTTTAAAACTTCCGAATAAAGGTTTCTGTCAAGTTCATTTTTGGTTTTTCTTTTTAAGTTTTTGTCTTTTATTTTCAAGTTTTATTTTTCCCGCCTTTTTCTTTATTTGAATTTTTATTGGTTTTCATTTTAGTTTAAGTTTTGGTTTGCATCATTTACTTTTTGTTAAGTTTAATTTTACGTCATTTCATTTCTCGTCATTTACTTTTAAAGTTTTAAATATCACACCGTTTACATTTTAACTTGTTTTAGTGTTAATTTCTCGTCATTTATTATTTAACCTTGCTCATTTATTTTACCAAAACCAAAAATATTTGTTTCACCAAGAACAACTAATCTCACACAATTAACCGGAAATCAATTCGATTAGATACCGAGAACGATAATTGAACCTAGTAAAATATTGTTATTAATTACTATGGATCATACGAAGGTTGAAGCTATCACTAAATGGCCGAGACCGACTTCTGCAACTGAGGTTTGTAGTTTTCTAGGCTTAGCTGGTTATTATCGCAGATTCGTGGAGAACTTATCAAGACTAGCCTTACCTTTAACCAAGTTAATGCATAAAGGAGAAAAATTCGTTTAGACTGATGATCTGGAGAAAAGCTTTGAAGAACTTAAGCAGCGGTTAATATCTGCACCTATTCTTATTCTCCCATCTGGCACGGGTAGATTTTAGATCTATAGTGATGCTTCGGGTAAAGAATTAGGATGTGTACTCATGCAACATGGTAAAGTGATTGCATATGCATCACGTAAGCAAAAGCCTTATGAGGAGAATTATCCTACCCATGATCTGGAGCTAGCAGCAGTAGTCTTCACACTTAAAATATGGAGACACTATCTATATGGTGAATCATGTGACATCTTCACTGATCACAGGAGTCTCAAGTACATATTCACTCAGAGAGAGCTTAGTATGAGGCTGAGGAGATGGTTGGAACTACTCAAGGACTATGACATCAATCTTCAGTATCATCCCGGTAAGGCAAATGTAGTGGCAGATGCTCTCTGCAGGAAGTCGAGCATGATTAACGGCATCAAGATAGAAGAAGAAATCATACGTGACTTAGAGCGATTAGACAATAAGTTCTTACTACGTGGACAACATGGGTATTGAGATAATCTTAGAATTGAGCCAGACTTAATTTCTCGGACCAAGGCAACTCAGAAAGATGATGGTGAGATTTGGGCTATTATTTAGAATCTTGATCGGCAGACGGAATTTTGTGTAGACGAAGAAGGCATTGTATGGCAAGGAACTAAGCGATGTGTCCCGGATGATCAGACACTCTCCATTCTCTATGAAGGTTTATGTCACAGCTCTCCATTCTCTATGAAGGTTTATATAGTTCATAACAATTACACAAAACCCTAAACGAGATCAAAGCACACATAGCGGAAGCGATTTTAACAAGATCATAATAATAACACTATAATAATTAATCGAATTAGGGTTACATACCTTTACGCTAAAACAAATTCACAAGATAAAGAACGAATCACCAATTCGGGTTAATACCGAATATCACCAAGATATAGTCTAAAGTCAGACTATATTATGTTCTTGTACACACATAATACAACGAGCTAACCGTGATTCTAGCACGTGAAACCGAGATTCTACGCTAGTGGAAAAATGTACCCAACAACCCTAGAGAGGGGCTAGGACTAGATTATAAGTAAAATCGATAGAACAAGAAAACCAACCAAACCCCTTTGTGGGTTCCCTTTTGCCATCGACTAGGGAGAAGGACATGGAGAGACTGTGTGTTGAATTATGAGGGTGGGGGGTTGTTTATATAGACCTAATTCTTGTAGTAAAAAACAATATATGGAATGTTTTTTCCCTTCCCCTTTGCCTCTATAACCGAGGGCCCAAACACCCCCTTGGGGTGTTCCAGAACCTTCCATTCTTCTTTCTATTTATTTTACTTACTATTTATTCCATAACGCTCGTTAATACTTAACTCTTAATTATTTAACGATCGTTAAAGTCATAGCTCGGTTTAATTTAATAAAAATAATGAATATATATTTATTAAATCAATTAATAAATATAATAAATATATTTATTAAATAAATTAACTCTTTACGTATTGTGTGCAATCCTGTAATTTCGAGTTCGATCCTATCACACGACTATTAAATATAAGTCCATAAACTTTCAGCTCCCACTTGGACATATTTCGAATATCGTGATTACATTGACTAGTGTCTAGTTACACTAGCAATGCCTCTAGTACAACTCGAGTAAGGTCTCCTGGATAAAACCTTTTAATGATTCATCATTATTTTTATCCTTTTATTTCTAATACAACGTCAATAAGGATATGGATCTTAGTCATTCCTTTCATTAACCATTCTGTTTCTCGTTCACAGATTTAGCAAGATTACCAAAACAAATTTGGGTGCGGCCATACAAACATCTTTCTAATCCCAAGAGAGGCTCAGCTGTATTAAACTCCAAAACAAAATTGGAAGAAATAAATTCCATATTGACTACAAGCAAAACATATGAACTTTGCAACACTTCCGAAAATAATCCTTATAGCTAGCAGTTACGTTTAGCGTTAGATTATTCCCCAGAGATGCACTAGATTCATAACATTTTCCTGGTATCTCAAGTCTAAGGATAACTACTTGATGACAAAGATCCACAAAGTAAAATTATACAGATGGGATAAGTCCAATATCCGATTCATCAAATATCATCCAAAACCGATCAATATACTTTCATGTATACTCTATCGCTATTTTGATTTGTCTTAATTTAATAATATTCTCATATTATTAATCGACAACAGACATTTAGCATAACAATTTATTCATGGATTAAAACATGTAAAATAGGATACAAAATTAAGTAATAAGAATAAACGAAACCCAATATTTATTTTATTAAATAATAATGTCTTAACATTCTTTATCCAAATACTAATAACAGATTTATTGCATGAGTTCGCTAGCTAGTTGTAGCCCAATAGCCTTGGCATGCTTAACTACCGTTGCTCTAGGCAAAGCCGTAGTAAAAGGATCAGCTACGTTATCATCTATGTGAACTTTTATTAATTTGATTTCACAAGCTTCAACTTGTTCTCGGACGTAGTGATGTCTATGCTTAAAGTGTATGGTTCCCTTCATGATTCCAGCATCATTGACGAATATGATTGCAACAGAATTGTCCCAATACATATTTATTAGGTTCTTTTATTGCAAGCATCATCCCAAGATCTCCAATAAAATTCCTAATCAAACCATATTTAGTTATGTATATGGCTACACTCCGAATAGGCCAATACCAAAAAATTTCTTTTCGTATTCCTCAAATACTTCAGAAAATGTTTAACAACAACCCAGTGGAGCATCCCTGAATTCTGTTTGGTAACGGATGACCAAGTTTTAAGCAAACGCCACATTAGGCCTTGTGCATCTTACATCATACATAATAGATCCTACAACCGAAGCATAAGGCACCTTCTGCATATATGCCTCCTCTTCAAGAGTTGATGCATCCATCTCATGACTTAGATTATGCCTAACTTTCATAGGTTTAAAACCTTTCTTGGAATTATGCATATTATACTTCTGCAATATCTTATCTGTATAAGCATCTTGACTTAGACCAATTAACTGTCTTTTCCAATCTTGATAGATCTTAATTCCCAGAATGTATGCAAGTTCTCCTAAATCATTCAAAGAAAAACATTTACCAAGATAATCCTTAACAGCTTTAAGTCTTGGAATGTTACTTCCCATGATTAATACGTCATCAACATATAGGACTAGAAATACTACATCACTCCCACTAACTTTGCGATATACATATGGCTCATCATGATTTTAAATAAATCCAATTTTTTTGATTTCTTCATCAAATCATTTATTCCATTGACGTGATGCTTGCTTCAAACCATAAATAGATCTTTGAAGTTTGCACATGTGTTTTGGATTCTTAGGATCAACATACCCTTCCGGTTGTTGCATATAGATGTCTTCATCTAAGCGACCATTCAAAAGGCAGTTTTAGCATCCATTTGCCATATCTCATAGTCATAGTATGATGCTATAGCTATGAGAATCCTAATATCTCTTAAGTCTGCTACAGGAGAAAAAGTCTCCTCGTAGTCTACGGCAAAATTTTGAGTAAAACCTTTAGCTACTAAACGAGCTTTATAGGATTGTACTTTTCTGTCCGTGTCGGTTTTCTTCTTGTATATCCACTTATGTCTCACTACTTTATCATTTGGTGGTGGATCTACAAGAATCTAAACATCATTAACTTTCATGGGTTTCGTTTCCTCATCCATAGCAACCATCCACTTATCCTTCTCAGAATCAAGCATGGCGGATTTATAATTTCGCAGGTTCTCCAAGATCCCCTACTTCATCATCATCATCTATATTAAGACATATATTGCTATTAGCATTTTTAGTTCTTTCAGATCTACGCAAAGGAACTAACTCCGGTGGAACTGCCAGACTTTCTAGTTCTACAGTAATTATTTCGCTAGTGTTTTCAGAAGGTAATGTACCTATATGACTCTCTTCAAGATCGTAATTTCTCCCACTGAATTCTTGATTTACAAGATCAGTTTCAAGGAATTCTCCATACCTAACAATAATTACTTTGTTCTCAGGTGGATAACAAAAGTAGTAACTCATAGTTTCCTTAGGGTATCCTACAAAGATACATTTTATAGATCGTTGTTGGAGTTTATCGCCCGAGTCACGTTTCACATACGCCTCACAATCCCAGACCTTTAAATAAGACAAATATGGCTTCTT
Organism: Glebionis coronaria; assembly: GCA_025667525.1. Lineage (NCBI taxonomy): Eukaryota > Viridiplantae > Streptophyta > Magnoliopsida > Asterales > Asteraceae > Glebionis > Glebionis coronaria. The sequence goes on from CM046876.1 coordinate 268,512,299, forward strand.
TCCATGCCATATGTCATATGGTGTCTTATCAACCTTCTTTGTGAGAACCATATTTAAAATACGAACAACATATTCTAAAGCATAATCCCAAAAGGATAATGGTAAAGTTGTAAGATTATACATAGATCGCACCATATCTAATAATGTACGATTTCTCTTTTCAGATACACCATTTTGTTGTGGATTATAGGGAGAAGTAAGATGCTGAACAATTCCATTCTCATTTAGATAATCTATAAACTCTTGACTTAAATATTCACCACCTCTATCAGAACGAAGAACTTTAATCTTCTTTCCTAGTTGCAGTTCTACTTCTACTTTAAACACTTTAAATGTTTCAAATACCTCATGTTTATGTTTAAGCAAATAAACATAACCATAACGACTATAATCATCCGTAAAAGTTAAGAAGTAGCTAGCACCTTTCCTTGACACATGTCTAAGTGGACCACACACATCAGTATGTATTAAACCAAGTAGATTAGTAGCTCTTTCAATATTTGCTATTAAAAGGTTTCTTGGTCATCTTTCCAGAGATACAAGACTCACATTTATCAAATTCGGTTGAATTTGATTCCATTTCGTTTTAAGAAGTTGTCTGACAGGTCGAATTTGCTGCTTGACAAATGGTGGGTGCCGAGCTCTAGTGTTCTTCATGATGGGAGTGCCGGGTAAGGGTTGTACTCTTTTTTCCTTGTCCAAGGTTTTTCCCACTGGGTTTTCTTTGGCAAGGTTTTTTAAGGAGACAGGCTCATTTGGATATCATTTGCTCCTTTCGTGCTGTTGGTGGAAGCTGAAGACAATGTGTGACTTCATGTTTGCATCTTGGTTTCTTTTTAGTTTACTTGCATTGTAGTTCTAGATTAGTTTGTGTTTATGCCATGACATAATCACGTGTTAACATGCTGCCTGTAGCATGCGGTTAATGTGGTATCTTAGCCACATTCCTTTGTACTTCAACGCTTTTTTGGTTAATATTTACCGGGGAAACCCTTTACCAAGAAAAAAAAACACATTTATCAAATGATTCATCATTGATATTCTCCAAAAGACCTTCACGTTGAAGCTTTTGTATACGAGTCTTCCCAATATGGGCAAGTCTACAATGCCAAAGATAAGAAGAGTTCTTGTCAAACTTTCTCTTCTTATTCATGCTAAAAACAGAATTATTATTGTTATTGGATTCATTATCATGCATGTCTATTTCAAACACACTATTCACAGAAATTGCATAAAATAGAAAATACCATTTTTCCAAATAGAAATTCCATTATTATCAATAGTGTGAACGAATCCATTATTCAATAAACAAGAAAAGGTAATAACACCTCTAAAGTAGGTGCATAATGACAATCATTTAAAATCAGTACTAAACTTGAAGGTAAAACTAAATTAAATGTTCCTATTGCTTCAACCGCTACTTGTGCGCCATTCCCTACTTGTAGAAATTGTTCCCCATAGGATAGCTTCCTTTCCAGATTAAATCCCTGCAACGTATTAAAAATGTTAATACCGCATCCCGTATCATATACCCAGGAATTTAATTTGTATGTCAAATTGAATAATTCAATCATAAATAAAGTACCTGACGCTGCAACGCTTTGCTCAGACTTCTTTTTATTTCTCGCAAATCTTCGAGGTAAAGAGGGCAATTCCTCTTCTAGTGACCACTTGCATTGCAATGGTGACAAGTCTCATTCTTCTGTAGATTGATTCTTCTTGACAAAGTTCTGCTTAGGTTTCGAATAAGTCGCAACTTGCTTTCCCTTATCACCCTTGCATTTGCCTTTCTTCTTGTTCGCTTGCGGTTTTGGCTTACTTACTCTACCCTTTCGTATTGTTAGTATAAGAGGAGTAGAAGTAGAGCCTTGTCCTTTAACCCTTTTTCGTAGTGAATGAGCATTGCATGCAAATCATTAACTGTCTTCCCCGTGCAATGCATATTATAGTTTCAAACAAAATCATTGAATTCCTTGTTAAGGGACATATTGATCAAGTTGATAGCCATATTATGATCATAGGGTTGTCCTAGTGGCAATGAGTTTTCCCATATAACCCCTCATCTCCATGTAATGGGCACTAACAGACTTTCCAGGAGTTTGATTGCAGCTATGCAACACATCTACTAAGTCGTAGATCTCCACAAATTGCGTATTTTCGAACATAGCCTTGAGCTCATCAAGCATACGCGTAGGTGAAAATAGCTCATACTTCTTTTGAAGTGGAGGGGCCATTTTCCCTAACATTAAGCAAGCAACCTTCGAGTGTTTCTTAACATTAGCAGCGTGTTCTGAAGGTCTACGTGATTATTGGCCTATCCTACATGATGGATTTGATTGATAAAGATGGTTGATTAATTGATAAACATAAGAAAGATGAAGGAGGAGATGAGGGAGTAGAGAGAGAAAGGAGAGAAGGGAGAAAAATAGAGAGAGAAAGTAAAGATGAAATGTGAACTTATGAAAATAATCAACCCCTCCTAACATGCTAGGAGGGGATATATATAGCCCACCCTACATGTGGGCTATATGGACTATACATATACTAAGTGGATCACGAGCCCATTACATAATTATCGTTGGAGCGACCGATCCTTCATAAATACGTAAAACGTATTTCCAACAATCTCCCCCTAAGGGAGGTCGCTCCAAGACACAAAGTTCTAAATAGTCTATATCTCGTGATCTATGCTAACTAAGATGTGACCGAGACTTTATTGGGAAAAACGTATTTCCAACAATCTCCCCCTAAGGGAGGTCACATCTTTTTACAAAATCTTAAACCTAGCATCTATGCTTGAGTCTTCGATCTTGTTCTTGTGAATATGCTTGATGTGATCTTTGACTTTAGTCTTGAGCATGTTTCCTTGCCTTGACCTTGTGCATTCTTCACTTGTGATATTTGCCTCTTCGTGACTTCATGTTCCACATACTTATACTTTTAAATTCTTAAAAGCTTCAGAGTTTGATACAGCGGAAGACTTGACCTTCAGGCTTTCTTGAATTTGTTGAAGTACTAATTGTATGTAGTATAAGCATGTGGTGACGACTTCTTCTGGATTGTACACCGCAATGCCACCTTCTTGTTACGCTGCATAAGACAGTTAGCAACAAACAATATACACGGATGAAATGGCCTTGAACATTTCATTCTAATTCGGTAGCATTTTACCTCCGGTCGGTGAAGACCGTTGGACGATATTAAATATCGTACTTGTGGCAGGTAGTTTCAATAAAGAACCTCCTTGACAAGATTTCGCGGGTAAACCCGTTCTCTTTACTCGACCGTCCAAAGCTGACTGCGAACGTAAAGAGTGAATCATTTGGATAATATTATCCGCATGATTTGAAGCCGTCAATTCATGTTCCTGGAACAAGTGAAGTTCAATTAAGAACCGCACCATCGTTGCTTTCCAGTTGTCACTAGCTTGATTCATATAGAATCTTGCAAGTTACCTACCAAGTGCTGTTTGATGTTAACACTAGAAGGATTTTCATTCGTCACTGTAAATACTTAATAGTATTACTCTGCATGTTCTGGCAAGATCACTAAGATATTGCGTAGAGGCCTGGAACGTGTTTAAATTCATTTAAGAATTAAACCACTGTTGCTTTCCAGTTATCACAAGTTTGATTCATAAAGAATCGCAGAAGTCACCTACCATGAGCTTTTTGATATTCGCTCAAGAAGGATTTCCATCTTCATTGTAAATACTTTCGTATTACTCGGATGTTCAGGCAAGATCATGAAGATTTTGCGTAGGACTCTTAAGATCTTTCTTACTTTTCACAGTGTGTGAAGAAGCAAGGAAATATGAAAGTGTGTCCTAATGAGATATTTGATGATCTCAAATGGCTCTAGACTCGATCGTGCATTTTGGATTTTAGTGATCGGAGGCTGGAGAGGAGTGCCACCTTTTCAATACCAATTTATTCGGAGTGAATAAACCAATAGATAATGTGTTGATCTCCGTGTGATTAAAACAAATACCTTTTGAGAGATATTTGAGTTAGCTGGGAAGGGTTGTGCATTGCATCACTGGGTCCATGATGTCTTTCTTCAATATCAAGAATCATTAAAAATGATCTCAATAGCATATGAGTTGACCCGGTTTCTGCCTAAGGTTGTAAGGAGGGCTTCTTTCTTTACACCCTTTATCTTTACAATTCTTTTTCATTCTTCAACCTCTTCAATGCTTACCAATACGTCATAACTAGCACCTTGTTGTGATTGTTCCAATGCTAACTTAAGTACTTGGTCGGCATTCAGCTACGTTCACAATCTTTCTCCATCTTTCTTAAGGACTACTATTTCTAGCTATGGAATGTCCTTGGGAAGATTCCTCCGGTTATAGAGAAATCATTGGACTTTAACCTATCCTACCATCCTTATGTCACCACAATCTTCACCGTCGTGAATAGAGATGTTTTGGGTAAGTGTATGTCACCATGAAATCCATTTTGAAGTGCATATCCATTTTGCTCCCTCTTAACATATGCCACGATATCCGAAAACATTTCGCACATGTCGGGATGAGCTAGCACGTTAAGTCAAACCATTTGTGATTAATCATTTCCCATATCAAATCACATTTTCTCCCCCATATTAAAAATATTAACGCAATCGATGTTTTTAATATCAATTGATTTAATAGCATTTTAAGAAAATTTGGGAAGAAAAATGCAAATCTAGTTATCTTCATGATTTTAACAAGCTCCCCCTCAAATTAATGAGGGTGTACTTGAAACGTAAATTAAATACCTTTTAAACATAAGTGTAAGGTATTTATCACGTGCAAAGATCATATATGATAATGAATTCACAAGATTAGCAATTTACGAGGTTGGACCTGAATGATGGAGAACATCATATGAAAGAAGCACATGGTTCTTGTTCACGAATGTTGGTCTTCCTCGTAACTTTTGAAGTTATCTCTTGACTCCATGTGTATGATTGATATCGTTGTCTTAACACCAATATATGAACTTGGCACTCTCGGCATCAAGGATTCTGAATGCTGGACAGTTGCTCCCCCTCAATTGTTGACCCGTGTTCTATTGAAAGAGCTGTAGTCACCGTTTGAGTAGTCGCATCGTCGAGTATGTAGATATCAATTGCAATGAACTTTGGATTGTGGAGTTGATAACTTCGGATTCTGAAGTCAAAGCTTTCCGGTGAAATGCTTGACTTCAAAGTGAAAAGCGGGTTACTATCGGAAATAATAGCAAACCATATAGAGCATGTTTTAAATCTTTTAAACTTCTGCTCGAACTTTATTTACAACCCCGTGTCATTATTGAATGACATTTCTAGGTTCGTAAATATTATCGATTCCAGAAGACATGCTCGTTTTATCAAAACGTTTTTGAACACACAATTTTGAAAGATTTAGAAAAACCTTTTGAGAAATTCTTGAAAAATTGTGTTCAAAGTTTTGAAAACCAATTACTTGAGATTAAGATTTGGAATATCTTGGGAAAGCTCAAGTCCGAGAAGTTGTAAACTTCTCGTTGTAAGGATAAGTTACCATCGGCGATAACCTTTCCTTTTATCTAAAGAACGAGTCCTAAGCTGACATTTACTTAGAAGTCGTTTTCATGAGCTTGAAAACTTTGACTGTTTTAACGGAAAGCTCATGACCGAGAAAGGTTAATTTCTCGTTATGAGGAAAAGTTCTCTTATTTAAAAGATACACTTTCCTTTCTGAGCTTAAAACTTCGAATGTTTTAATACAAGCTCATGACCGAGAAAGGTGAATTTCTCGTTAAGAGGATAAGTTATCATAAAAGATAATCTTTCCTTTATTTTAAGTTCGAGTTACAGTCTGATATTTAACTGTAAGTCATTGTGCATGAGCTTAAAAACTTCGAATGTTTTTAATATTAGCTCATGCCCGAGAAAACTTAATTTCTCGTTGTTAGGATAAGTTTATCATCGGCGATAAACTCTCCTTTCTTTGAAGCACGGGTTACCATCTGATATTTAATGATAAACCATATACACGAGCTTAAAACCTTTGAATGGTTTTAGGATAATCTCGTGTCCAAGAAAACTTAATTCTTGTTAAGAGGGTAAGTTATCGTTGCGTAGATAAACTTCCCTGTCTCTGAAGTCCGGGTCGTCGTCTGTCATTTAACGAGGAACCTTAGTGCATGAGCTTAAAAACATGGAATGTTTTTTGATATAAGGTCATGCCCGAGAAAAATTAATTTCTCGTTGTTAGGATAAGTTTACCATCGGCGATAAACTTTCCTTTCTTTGACGATCGAGTTATAGTCTGTGATATGACTATAAGTCCTGAGTGCAGCTTAACCATGAATCCCCTGAGACATTTGTTTCTCCGATATCTGCTTCTTCAGCAACCAAACTCTAAGAGTGTCCTTAGTTGAATGGTATACAATGATTGGACCGCTTCGTTCTTTTGGAACATCAACTTTGGTACCTGCATTCTCATTAGGAATTTGCTTGCTTTGACATGGGTTGGCGATATCAATTTTAGAAGCACGTGGGGGTTCACAGTTGGCTTTACTTGTGTCAGAGGCGACCTGAGTAGATGATTCACTTATCTTAGCTGGCAAACGTTTCCTTTTATAGAAAACCTTAAGTTTAGGCTTAAGTGAAGTATCATCTTTATCAATTTCCTCCCTAGTAGTCTTAGTGGAATCAGAGACTATCCTAGTTAAAGGGAACTCGTTTCCTACAAGAGTAAAAGTTCTACCAGTGGGGCGCCAAACTTTACCAAAGGGTTTGATTTTAGCTATCCACTGGGACTTAATTCTAGCACGGGAGTTCACCTCATCAAGTAATTTTTTGATACAGGAATCATGATTGGCTCTAAAGACACATTTTCTACATGTTTTACAGGTAGCATATTTAATGTCCGAGTAATTCCTAGATGATTGATCGATGCTCCTAGGAGATGACATGCTACGGTTAGTAGTGTTGGGTAATCTAGAAGGCATGTGACTAGGATTGACATTGCTATCTCTTACATGTGTCTTTTGCATAACTTCCCTTAGACCAGATTTATGGCCAACGTCATTTGAACTAGTTCTAGACGTGGTCTTGGTGTTTTCAAGGAAACTAGAGGCAATCATATGATTTGGTCTTGCTAAAGCTGAAGTGATCACATAGGGCCTAGTTGCTGGAGTGACTGGTCTAGAAAGATGAACCAAATCAACTTGGGAGGCAAACCGCGGTCTCGGGGATTGTGGTCGCTCGGATCTAAATGCAGTAGGTTGTCTGACAATCGGTTGTCTGACGAACTGATTTGTAGGCGGTTTCCCCAAGATTGATGGTTTTTCAAGCTTAGTGTCCACACTAGGTCCTCTATTTTTCCTTAACTCGTTTTTCAACGCGGCTATAGCAAAGACCTTTTCCTGTACTTGAGCCTTTAATGTCTCATTCTCTTTAAGCACTCTATCTTGGGATGCCAATTTAGACTCTAGTAACTGAATTTGTTTCAAAAGATTATCCTTTTCAGCTTTAGAATCTAAAACTTTTTGATCCAATTTTCTTTCAAGAACAACGTTTGACTTTTCAAGTTTTTCAAAGTATGTTTCAAATTTGTCCGTGTTCTTAGAAAATTCAAGTTTGGCATCCTCAAGATCTTTTGATTTTTGAGCTACAATCGTTTCGAGCTCTCTAATCGTGGAATTAGAAGCAGTCAACGAAGCAGTTATAAAGCATTTATCATGATGTACTATAGCATTCTGAACAATCTCTCCCCCATTATGACTTACATCGGATGAATCGGAAGTGGTATTGCTATCACTCTTTTCCATCCCATGTTTGTCATAATTAGGTTCAGAATGCTCAATATGCGGCATATCATCAGCATATACATCATAAACAACATTACATTGTACCATGTTTGCCGGCTCTTCGTCATAAACGGGTAAGGTGTCATCAAGAGAGATCTCGTGAACATTCCCTGACGTGCCATTAGTATCATGTTGTCCTCCTGATTCCGTGCTCTTGCCATCGTTAGGCTCCAAGTTTTCAACCGTATGACCATTTTCCTCTTGTATCGAGGAGCCTTGCACTCCATTATCATACCCTTGTTGAAGTCGAGATCTTTCATAAATCGAAGACGAGACCGATGACATGAGTTTCAAAATTGTATCACGGAAAACTCGAAGCTTGGTATGTGTATCTCGAAGAAATGATTGGCAAATCACTGAACTTTCAGGTTTGATGATATTGAATTGGAGGAAAGGCGTGAGTTGTGTCACGAGATCCTTATATGAAAGTGCCGATGCAGAGTGATTAAAGTTGTCATGGTTGAGTTGCTCGGCGAGTTGGGTCAAAGTGGTGAATATTGAGGTGATGAATATATGACGATCTTGACTAAAAATTGTCACAAATTCGCTCCCTCCTTGGATCTTCGAAAGAGTGACAAGATGAGACTGAAGCATTTGAAATGAAGTGTTGCCACTTTCTCTAACTTTGTCTTGCAAATTATGCGAGTCTCCCTCTTGAAGTGTCAAATTCAACGACTCCATTGAAAGTTTGATGAAAAATGATGTCGTTGTTGTCGGAATTTAACAATACGTGAAGAAACGAAAGATCCGTAAAAAACTCTTAAAAAAAATCCTCGAGTGATGATGTAACTGTTTTCTCGGCTCAAAAATTATTGTCGGCTCAAATGTTGATAAAACAAACCGGAGACCAATCCAAGCTACGATAAATATGATAATCGGCCCGTTAAATATTTTACCGCTTTGGTTCTGTCTAAATATCCGCCTCAACACGATGTACCAAATCCAAAATAAACCTAACTAAAAAAAACATTAACTATAAAATATAAAAAGTTTAACTTTAAAAAAAATAAATATAAAATATAAAAAGTTTAACTTTTTTTTTTAAATAAATATAAAATATAAAAAGTTTAACTTTTAAAAAAAATAAATAAAAAAATAAGGAAAAAAAACTGGTATGTATCGGTTTAAAAAAAAAATCTTAGAAAAGATTTGTCAAATATGAGCCCACGTGGTGGCCTAAAAACGTGGCATGACTTGCCTAGTTTCCTCCGTCCCTAATATTTTAATCTACACGTGGCTACTAAAACAAAAAACTTTGGTTACTCCGTCCCACTGTATTCTTTGTTTATGGCGCCCAATTAATATACTCTAACCTAATCTCTCTTCTCTCAATCACAAAATAATTCTCTTCCGTCTCTTTTCTTCCCTCAAAACTCTTCTCTCTCAAATCTCATGTATCACTCATTAATTCATTTGATCTCTACTCTCATTCACACATCAAACGAATTACATAAATCTGCTACGAATCTCATCTTCAAAATCGGACATCCATAATCTTCGTATCCAACCCTAGCAGCTCATCAACCAATTCAATCAATTACCCTATATTAAATCGAATCCTCTCACAACCCAAAAATAAACGTGAGAGCCTCTAATTAATTTCGAGTAAAGAATATGTTTCAAGGTCTATGATAGATTTCTGGTTATTCGGCTTCAAGATCTTGTAAAACAAGGTCTCGGGTAGGTACTGTTTATCGTCTAATCAAAGTCTTTCTCTCATCTGTCGAGTCTTTCTGTCGTGTATCGAGTCTGAACGAGAGATAAAGAAAAAAGACGAGGGTGTGCGTCGAGGGTGAGTGGAAAGTAGATAGTTTTATGAGTCGAGTCAGTTGTCTGAGTGGGTAAGTATGGGAGTCTTATGTGTGTCGAGGGTTTTGGGAAGAGAGGTTGAGGTTGTGACGAGGTTCGGGAGTTTGTGAGTCCAGGTTTGCTCGATTTGAGTGTGAGTGTGAGACGAGGGTGTTGGGTGAGACGAGGGTTGAGATGGTCGAGAGTCTCGGTCGAGTCACGTCCAAGATTTTGTTTTGAGTGAGTTGTTTTTGTGAGTCAAGAGTCTGTGTGAGTGAGTCCGTTTGGTGTGCGATGTGTCGAGGGTGGTGTTGGGTTCGAGAGTGAGTGTCGAGGGTTTGACGAGGGTGTAAGGTGAGGGAGTGGAGTTGGGGTGGGAGTCCGAGTGTTTGTTGAGAGTGAAATAATTGTTTGTCAGTCGAGAGTCGAGGTTGTTGGTGTCGTGAGTTTAGTGTTTGTACGAGTCTTGTTGTTGAGATGTTGGTCGAGAGATTGAGAGTGTTTTGTGTTTGGTCAGAGGGTGAGCAAGAGTGTGAGTTAGTGAGTCGAGAGGTGTGGAGTCGAAAATTGGTGTCGAGTCAAAAAGGTTCCCGTTATGTTTGAATTGTGTTCATTCGGAACTTACTTTGTTTGGAACTTACTTCGTTCGGAACTTCATTCGGAAGTTCGTTCGGAAGTTCGTTCGGAAGTTCGATCGGAAGTTCGTTCGGAAGTTCGTTCGGAAGTTCGTTCGGAAGTTCGTTCGGAAGTTCGTTCAGAAGTTCGTTCGGAAGAATTCTTGATTCTGAACTTTGTTGATCCGGAACTTTAAGAATGGAAGAACAGTTATGATGGGACAATTTTGGACAGAAAGATGATAACCAAGATACTTTTGACAGTTTGACAGATGACAAAAAAAAGAAAACCCAAATATGATAAAATTGATAAACTGATAAACGAAAATCAAGCCAGATATGATAAACTGATAACTGATAAACGAAAAACTGATTAAAAAATTTATATAAAAAACTGATTATAAAAAACTGATAAAAGAAAAAACTAATAATAAAAAAAAATTAAAGTGGAAACTGATTATAAAAAAATTAAAAAAAAGATAAAATTAAAAGTTCAATTAAAACTTTCAATTAAACTGTCAATCAAAATGGATAGGTTAAAAGTCCAATTTAAAGAATTCAAACAAAAAATACAATCAAAATAGAAAGGGATTTATCAATAAAAATACAAAATTAAAAAGAGAAAAACACAAACTTTTTATAAAAACACAAACTTTTTAAGATTTGATAATAAAAGTTTTTGATTTTTGTATAAAAATTTGTGATTTTTATCTAAAAATTAAGTAAATCTAAAGATTTGACATGATTTAAAGCATAAAAATACAAACTTTTTAAGATAAAAGCTTGATTAAATCAAAACCCACCAAAATCAATAAAAAATAAAAGCAAGAATAAACCAATCAAACCTTGGCTCTTGATACCAATTGAAGGTCTATGTGATTATTGGCCTATCCTACATGATGGATTTGATTGATAAAGATGGTTGATTAATTGATAAACATAGAAAGATGAAGGAGGAGATGAGGGAGTAGAGAGAGAAAGGAGAGAAGGGAGAAAAATAGAGAGAGAAAGTAAAGATGAAATGTGAAATTATGAAAATAATCAACCCCTCCTAACATGATAGGAGGGGATATATATAGCCCACCCTACATGTGGGCTATATGGACTATACATATACTAAGTGGATCACGAGCCCATTACATAATTATCGTTGGAGCGACCGATCCTTCATAAATACGTAAAACGTATTTCCAACATGTTCAAGCCTTTGCGCTTCAGAAGCTCCTTCAGCAAGATCCTCTGGATAGGGAGTAGTCAAGATATCAATAGTACCCGCTACTCTCAAGACAATTGTTAGTGAGCGGTACTAATCATTAAAGTTTGGGCCATTAAGTTCAGGTCGATCAAAAAATGTTTTGAACGCAGAACTCATAGTGTTATTGTCGGGTTGAGCCATTTCTATAGAAATAAGTTCAAATATTAGTATTTTCGATAATAAAATACTTTCAAGAAAATAAAATTACCCCGATATATAAACCATAGTATTTTCCTTGAATCCTAGAACTATACTGACATAGATCCATTACATCAGTTGATCTGCTAGTAATGAATGTACTCAACATAGCGACTTGGCAAACAATTCAATTGACAAACAATTTTCAATTACTAGATTTTTAAGGGATTTACATTGCCAAAAAAATATTTTGCATTGTAAACATGTTTCATCCCTTCTGAATGCATTAAGTTTCCAGATCTCACTAAGTAAATTAATTAAGTCGTCTAATCTGAGTAACGTAAAACCACCATACGAATTCTCATTCTATGGACGTTTTCTCTCCGTCACAACATCATACAAAAATCTCATTTGATGTCATAGCAATTCAAGTGTTCGTCAATTAGGAGCATTCAACTTAAATTTTAAGGGTATAAATTTGATATCAAAATCAATGTATGGAGAAGCATGCATACAAATCCATAGCATAAGTTTAATAAACACTTAGTAAACTTCTTCACGAGACTAAATTTCTACATAAATTATTTTGAGGTATTGGTTCAACCAATCAAATAATTTACCCACAACTATTCACAACGTACTTATGGATAAAGCACAAAGCAATAACCTTATTCACTGTGAATTCGGATGTGAATTTGTGGTAAATCAACCTTAAGGTATAATGCAAATAATAATCGTAGGTAATTTCAATTTGACGCACAAGCGAGCCGGGAATTTGGTAAGCGACTAATGGCTAAACAACTCCTTCCTTAACCGGGTACATAACCAGCGGTGCATTATACCCCTTTATAGTTTGTCAAAAGGAGTAGGCCGTTAAATTATTATTGCAATTATCTGTAACACTCTCAATTTTTGTATCGGTACAGCAGAAGGGTCTTTCAGAGTGTTACGGGATAGCACAATAACTCCAATCATAGACAACACATACAAATGGTTGTACAAGGTTCAACATACATTCATTCGATAAAAAGTTTCAAAGTGTACAACAAGTCCCAAATTATACAGGTCATTAAGTTTACAAAACATAGATCGAATGAACATTTTTAATATTATGTGGGCCATCAGAGTCGATCTCCATCCGGATTACCTTCAAGCACCTGAGATAAAAACATGCAAAAATCATATCAGCGAATGCCGAGTGAATTCATAGAGTTTAATAAAAACCGTTATATAAAACAATCGTTAAAGTCAGAACACAAGTATAATATCGAAAGTAAGTCCACGTATTGCTAGTCAGGCAATATATAAATCAAGCATACATCTTAAACCGTCCATGAGACCGTAGTCTCTATATTACCATGATAGGTAATATATTCATCGTTAATAGCGTCGTTATTATGTATAGGATACATTTTGTAACACCCCTAAATTTATACAACTCAATACAGCGGAAGACTAGTTGGTGTTACGGGATAGCACATTACTCACATCATAGACAACGCATAAAAATCGCGTCGTTTAATAATAAAGCATTTCCATTCATAAATATCAAAGTTACATCGGTCCTAAGTCATATTATTTCATACAAAGTTTTACAAAGTGTTTGAATGGAAATAAGTATTTAGGTGCGGGCCATGAATTCTTGTTGTCTTCCCGAGAATTACCTTCAAGTACCTGAGATAAAACATGTTAAAAGAAAAGGTCAGCGATAACGCCGAGTGAATTCATAGAGTTTAATAAAATCCATCAATATAATATCAGTATAAAATTATTAATGAAAATCATTTTGTACACATCATTTTAATAGGCCATAAAATAGCCAAAGTCATTTTATACAAATCCTTATCGAAAATCATAATATAGGCATTTGCCTTAGAAATCATTATACGAGCCAATGTCGTAAAAACATCATACAATACGTCTTATGACGTTGTATGAAAATAAAAACCGTTATATGAATATGGTTATATAAAACCAAAACACGAACATAATATCAATAGTATGACCCCGTATTGCTAATCAGGCAATACATCGTAATTCGGTGCGTCTAGTAGTATTTCGTTAGTTTGGATTATTATAAGCCGCATGACATTTTTACCTTACTAAACAAACAATGGGTAGCTAACCCGATACTCAATTTGCCCATCTAAATTAGCGTGTCGTCACAAAGGTCACGCTATGGAAATCTTCTCATACATAAATTCGCTTACCAATCAATGTGGCACGACGGGGATCAACCGTCAAGGCGCGAACTGGGATGATCGTCCCCAAATAGTACTATTAAATGCATAAGCGTCTACCAAATCTCGGTAGTTCACAATTCATGCTAATGGGACTTTTAGTGACATAACCTAACTTTAATAATCCATTTGATTTCATCTATCGGGTCCTTTAATCATTTATCGGGTCATACATTCGGGTCATACAATCATTAGGGTCCAAATCAATAAACAAATAATCGGGACAAATGGTGTCCTATTTTATAAAAACTAACATGTTATCTCCCTCGCGGGTTTATAAAACATCTCATAAAAACATTTAAAAGAGTGCGAGGCTATGAACTCACGTTGATGTGGGAAGGCGGGTTATCGGCAATTCGGACGTACGGTACGTGCTTCAATCACGGAAACCTAGACAAATAATACTCGTCTTAGACTCATGTCCAATGACTTTATAAAAATAACAATTATGTATACATATGATGATTTTATATATATGATGATCAAGTGGGTTTACATATTCTCGTTTGCTCATTTTAGTGTTATATGTCTATAACTTTTATACTAGTTTACTAGTTTTACCTATTTACGTGTTTTAAGTCCAATAAACTTATTATAAGTTCTTTGACTTGTATTAATCCATTTTATACCTCTATTATCAGTATATATACTTTCCTTGTTGGGCCCAAATGGGTTAAGCCCAATAAGTACTTTTTATGAGTGTTTAACTTATTTAGTCCAATTATTAGTCCAATATGCTTATTTAGCTCGTTAATGTCCGTATGTCATATAGTTCGGGTTTTATCGGTTTTTACTTGTATTAGATACTTATATATCAGTATATGACTTTTAAAAACTTTACATTAGACGGGTTTGATCGTCTAAGTTTTAATTGGCGAAAAACGTTAATTTTACGGTAATAGCCAAAAAAGTCGTAAAAATCGTGTTTATAGTTTTATAACTTATAAGTGTTAGTCCACTACCATTTTTATAATTTATTCACTTATTCCAACTTTTACATATTTATATAAATAGAATCCATAAGTTAGTGGGTTTTAATTTATATTTTATACTATTAAATTTTGAGTGCTTATATAATAGTATTATTCTTTAATTTCCAAAATCTGATTTTTATCTTCACTTTCACCAAAACTGCCATATCTAGAGTTCTATATGGAGATAGAAGCTCAAATTTTTATCACATAAACTACATGATATGTTCTACATTTAACTCTTCTATAGCTACTGTTGAATCATCCTCTAAGTATTTTCTAAAAATCGTCCAAAACAGTGAACTCAGATTTGTACCTTAAACTTGTTTTGATCATATCTCACTCATTACAATGATTCCATTGCATGGCCAACTCTCACATGTGTACAAGACATATAGATTACTGTAAATGGATTCTACTTCATCATTTTATCAGTCCATGACCTGTTTCTTTACTGTTTTATACAGCCATCACTTTTAAGCAAGATTTTAGCCTTGTTCTTTATAGTTTTTCACCTTTTTAATCATGTTTATCAACACCAAATCCCCACATAACATTTTTATCATCATATAATCATTATATACATATACAATAGGAAATAAAATACATGTTTACATAATCAAAATAACAAGAAGATGAGGAGGACAATCTTTATACCACCAAGTTGATGTAGGTTGTGATTTGAACATGGTTTTTGATGGAGAAACTTGTGAATAACCATGACCATCTTCTAGACCACCATTCTTCATAAACACTTTGTGGAAAATCAGCCTACTACTTCATGAAAACTCCTCCTTGGATGTTATAAGCACCACCATTCAATAGGGTTTCAAAAGGGCTTCAACATATGTGTATATAACATAGGATTTCATGGTTGATTTTTGATCAAAATGGTGTTTAAAGGTGAGATATGGACGACATAACCAAGAGAGGGGAGGAGAGTTGTAGCTAGTTTTGCATGTATGGAAATGGGAGATAGTGGTTTGTGTTTGTGGTTTTGTGAAGTTAGTGGAAAGTTAGCTTAATGTGTAAGCTTAATGGACAAGTGTCCATATGGAGTGAAAAGTTTTGCCACCAAGGGTGTTAAGTGGCTTACTTTGGCCGGTTTTGATGGGGGTGGGGCAAGTGTCCCACTTGTCTCATCCCCATTTATTTACGGGTACTCCTCGATTCTAGTTTCCTCGATTTGCGTGCCCTCGGGTCGTTTTACGAAAATGTTTTTATAAATTATGAATCAACGCTAATAAAAATTGTTTCATCAAAAACGGAGCTCGAAAACGTAAATACGTAATCCTAGGGTTTCCGGTTTAGTCGTAAAGGACGTTAAAATAAAATCGTAAGTCCTAATCTCTTCTCGTAAATTTGTGAGTTTATGAACCAACACAAATTTAAAACTCTAAAATAATATTCATGGAAAATTTATTTTCTGAAATATCGGACTGTCACCAAAGACGGTGTATGTAAACGTAAGCACGTAACGTTGAATCCTCCGGTTTAGACGTAGTCGATGCTACTTCAAGACGTAAATCCAAATTTCTTCCCAAAAATAAGTGAGTTCATAAAATAATATTTTCAAATAAATATTGAGAATAAATTATTGACCATAAATTGACGGATTGTCACAGCATTTACCCCTAAACAGGATCTTTGTCCTCAAAGATCATCTTACCTTACTACTCGCTTCTTATAGAGTTAAAGCCATGTGGGTATTTCCTCCACATTCGGTCCTTTCTCACAAGTGCAATTCATTACAATACGCGAGTTTCATCAAACATAACTACGGGAATAAGATCAGGCTTAATGTTGACTTACTTTCTCTATCCATGATGTTCACGGGTTTTTGATGAATGCAACTTTTCGCCGATCTAAGCTCTACTAAGAATAATCAGATTCTCACTTGATATATATTCCATCAAGTTCGATATACGAAACATAATTCACGCAGTCTTTGAAGTCCTAGGGTAGATCCAGCTTATATGCCTTTCAAACCAATCTTTTATATCATCTCAATGGTCCCATACAATGGGGACTTATATCCCATGATTTGTCAGATCATGAATTCATTTTTCCAAGGTTAAAAATTGTGGCATAACTTCGCTACCCATTTGGCACTTCAAGATCTATATTTCATATTCACATAACCTCTTTCCCACTACCGGCTGTCAATAATCAGATCCTAATTTCAACAATCATTTCAGATCTCGCGGGTCGGGTATTTTGTAAGGTTAGGTTCGCCATCATAGGAAAGCTTAAACCTAAAAGACATGTCCAACTCACAATGGGTGTATGTCGGGTGTCTTCATCTCAACTCCTGCTTACAGATGCTCTAATATTTAAATCCTAACAAGATTCGATCTTAATCCTAACACGATAATTATCAAGGATAATCTCTCCAAAGGAAAACGATTATACGGTTCATTACCAAAGGTCAATCATTTAAACATAAAATAGCGCTTATAGTATATTGTATCGTTACTTTACCTCGTCCCTTCGATTGGGGTGGTACATAGTACTCTCATCAAGGTTCGTTCTCAATGACTTCTGAGCAAATCTCTAGAAATTCGAAGCGAAGCGAGGATCTTGATATATAGATGATCGATACAGGCACACTATGTTTACATAACTCTTTTAAATAAAAGAGTCTATTTCTTCATCAAGATTCTATCATTAATGAGAATAATATTAGCAGATTTGGTCAGTCTGTCGACGATGACCCAAATCGAATCAAATTCAGATGATTACCTTTGCATTAGCTAGACGTTTACTAATGTATGAGGCGATGTCTGCCTTCATAATTGTCATTAGTACAACTTCTTCAGACAAAGATACTTTTGGTCATAAATGACATAAATAGAATACTTATACGTACAAATTCCAACATAACTATATCTCACAATCTCCATATTTAGGCAACCACAAGTGGCCTTTAAAACATTTACTGCCATCGGCTTCTTACTTCTAATGGTTCACATTAGCCGTGAAATCCTTTTATTATCTATATTATCCTTCTTACAAGCATCGGTTATTTTTACATTGTTCGGCAATTTATTTTACACAGTCATTATTAAGAAACACATCCTAATCGATTCTTTATCCTTTCTATATAATGTGTTGGTAATTACGTTCACTTTTCGTCATATTTTCTAAGTTTCAGTTTCGTTTCAGCTATTATTTTTATCAGTTTTGCTCAATCCGACGTTTAAAGCGTCGATAGTTATTACAATTAATTAAATAATAATCAGTTAATTTTTATGAAACGTAAACGTAAAAATCTTAAATTTCTTAGTTCAACTTATTATATAAAATGTTCAAAAATAAATTTGAATTTAATTAACAAGATTTTTGTTGATTTATCGAAAATAATTAATAGGATTCGTAAATGTTCGAAAAACCTTTGTTTATACGTTGGTCAAAGTTTTCTTAGTTTGAAAATTAAAAATTATCGTTTCAAATTTCAAGTTATAGTTTAAATGGGTTTCCTTAATCCTTCTTAGGTTATCTTGAGGTATACACAAACATTTACCCCTAAACAGAATTTTAGTTAAATGGTTTGTGTATAAGGGAATAATCCCTTGTTAAAACATTTGTCAAAATATATTTGCACTTTCTTTTTGGTAAAACCCAAAATCCTAAAAGGGTTCTTAATTTTTGAAGAGTCAGTGTAGATTCCATTATCTTATTAATCACACGGTCAAATAGTGTAGATGATTAAGTCTTTAATCACATGTTAAATATTTAAGGTACATGTTTTTATTGTTCGGTCAATTCAGGGCAATCTATCAATAACTATTAACTCATTCTTATTCTTATAAACAAACATATAGTCCTTAATGATCACGAGCATGAATTTATCAAATTACATTCTACGCACGTGATTCACCAAATTTATGAATACTACATGTGCATTGTCAATCCAAACGACATCACGTGGAACTCATAATGTTCATTACAAGTACCGGATGTAGTGATTGGAATAGATAATACTTTTCGCAGATGCGAAGTTGATGATAACCATGCCGATGATCAAAAACCTTGTAAATGATCTAACAAATCTTCCATTTCGAGTTATGGATATCATTTTCGATTGTCAATTTACTCAGTTCACAGTAATCTATAATTATAAGGAATGATAACACCATAGCTCTTCAGGATGGCAGGCTTGGTATAATAAAATCTTTCTCCGACAACTCTCTAAGTTGTACGGTAATTCCTTTAATTTAGATGGTGCTGACGTACAGTGCACAAGCCACAGGTGCAGCACCAGAAATATAATCAATACCAATTTCAACTTGCCTTAATGGCGAAAGTCTAGGTAATTCTCCAACAAATACTTCCTAAAATTTCAGATAACATAAACATCTTTTAATACATTCATATCAGGTTCTTTCTAGATTATAATATCTATGACTAATTCACAACCATTTATGGTATAATTTCAAGTCTAAATACAGGATATGGTCATCCATCGAGAATTATTTAGATCACTTTGGATAATCAACATCTTATCTTTTCGGGAAATTCTACTCAAGTTCCCATCAATTAGGACAATGTCGTCATGTCATAATCAATCAATCCATTCTACGGGCACTATCAACTTTCTAGTTGCATTGCCGTCGATAAGATGTGAACTTCTCAAAAGACTAATAATAATTCTCAATCCTTCCACAAATTCAAGGATATCTGGAGACATAACTAATCCCTAAAAGAGTAAGGTCAACGCATAATCTATGCGAGAGAATTTCAAATCAGATACAGATGAAAACATTTAACGAATATGAATATATCCCATGTCTTCATAATTTGAGTACGCATTCGAAAGCTCCTCGGATCGTCACCCAGGTCATTCAAATGAAATCGAATCAAAAGAAATGATAAGAACGTTAATACATCCAGTCGGGTATCAACACTCGGTAATCAGATACTTTTCCTAAGAATCTCACTATGGGAGAATTGGACAAGAAAGAATTTTCAATTGTCAAGTAAGAAAATTTCCACAGATGAGTAAATTCAACTCAGAAGAATAGATAGTACGAGCACATATGTAGGTGTCCCTATCAATATGTCCCTATTTTTTTTATTTTTTTTTCACTTCTTGCAGATCTCATAAAATTTAATCTTTCACAATCTTCAAAGAAAATGTAGTGTTCATTCATTAGTTTTATGGTGACTACTAATCAGCCTTGCATGGTCCATTCCAAATTGTATGTAGGCGCGCAACTATATACAATTTCAAGATTAACGATGCAATACTCAGTTCGTCAAAATTTTATCATAATGTTTATAATAACAACATTTTCATGCTTAATTCTTAAATAAGAATCAAAAATATATTTACAAAGATTTTCTTTGTTATGAAAACAATAAGGTTTTCCAAAGTGTTTTATAAACAACTTCATTCAAATAACAATCACTTATAAATCTCACTTTAAATAATCCATCTAGTGATGAAAATCCAAATTTTTTTTTCTCAAGGGATACTGTTTTAACTTATAAAAACAATGAGTGATCTGCAAAGAGTGATGAAAGCTTGTTCACCAAGAATTAACTACGATATGATAGGAAATGAGCTTAGCCAAATAATCATGAGGTTCATGATCTCGATGGCACTCAAAAGAATAATCCACAACGTAACTTATATCGAGATGAGTACTTGTTCAATGGTTGCGTCACTAATGCGAACATCAGGATGAAGCAATAAAAGATAGATAACATCGATACATGTAGAATTTAGCAATCAAAGGTAGTCTTTTATTTA
Organism: Glebionis coronaria; assembly: GCA_025667525.1. Lineage (NCBI taxonomy): Eukaryota > Viridiplantae > Streptophyta > Magnoliopsida > Asterales > Asteraceae > Glebionis > Glebionis coronaria. Next base: position 268,532,883 of record CM046876.1, read on the forward strand.
ATCACAAACAAGTTAAATTATACCGTAACACATTGCGTGTCACTATGTCATACAATTCTCAGAACTCATCCTACCAACTGATGTCACAGTTAAGTTAGGGATTATTTTTAAAAGATACCACAATGAATACTAATCTACAAGAGTCATTAGGTGTTCCACATGTCCCGAAAGATCCATCGGTCTCAATTTAGAAGAAGATTTCTTCAATTTATTTATTGGACACTGGGCATCCTCGTTAGTGGACAATGGCCTAGGAACAACACTTAACACGAATCAACAATCAATTAAGACCTTATAATTCAATCACAAAACTTAACGACTTCCTCTTAACAATCTCATATTTCATACGGGTTAAATTTAACTTTGTTCAAGTTTCAACCAATTTTATACTCAATTCAATATCCTAACTCATATTCCAATACTTTCAATCTTATTCTTCGGCCTTGTAAAGGCAATAAAAGCTCAATATGATCAACACTTAATTCCAATCCTATAGCTCTTACAACAACAATTATCAAATGAGTCACTAGCATGAAATGACTCGATCATTCAGTTAAACTTCTCGGAAAGGTATTAGTGGCATGAGGCTTCTGGGTAATGGTTCCAATGACAGCCTCAAGTGCAACATTCACCCTTTCGATTTCAAATTTAAGAATTGGATGACAACGAATCAGATGACATCTTTCCAGGTGATAACGTTTTGTCAAACTCCACTCTATAAGGAAAGATCATCATGACATCGATATCAGATTTAATCTCGCCAATTCTTTTTCAAAATCACAATCAACTAATATCTACATTTCTACGAATATCAACCATTTGTTGGGATCATAAATATCCACAACTTGGTTTAGATCTAGGATAGCTAGAATTCCTACGAGGATAGCTTCGATTAATTTACTAGGGGATTTAGGGTTCCTTGTGACAATCTACGTCATATAAATATCTCGTATAAATATCAAAATAATCATCAAACAATCATGTAATAAAATTACATCATATATATATATATAATCCAAGTTATATATATATTAAAATAACACTTCTCAGTCTAGCCTTGTCGGTAACTCGGGAATTCTTCGGCACCGTTATAGTCAAAAGATTTTTATACATTTTTAGAAAATGTTTATAGTTAAAAGATTTTGAAATGTTTTATTCAAAACCTTGGTTTTAAAAATCTTTCGTTCTCTATAACGAGAGCACTGATACCAAACTGTAACACCCCCAAATTTATACAACTCAATACAGCGGAAGACTAGTTGGTGTTACGGGATAGCACATTACTCACATCATAGACAACGCATAAAAATCGCGTCGTTTAATAATAAAGCATTTCCATTCATAAATATCAAAGTTACATCGGTCCCAAGTCATATTATTTCATACAAAGTTTTACAAAGTGTTTGAATGGAAATAAGTATTTAGGTGCGGGCCATGAATTCTTGTTGTCTTCCCGAGAATTACCTTCAAGTACCTGAGATAAAACATGTTAAAAGAAAAGGTCAGCGATAACGCCGAGTGAATTCATAGAGTTTAATAAAATCCATCAATATAATATCAGTATAAAATTATTACTGAAAATCATTTTGTACACGTCATTTTAATAGGCCATAAAATAGCCAAAGTCATTTTATACAAATCCTTATCGAAAATCATAATATAGGCATTTGCCTTAGAAATCATTATACGAGCCAATGTCGTAAAAACATCATACAATACGTCTTATGACGTTGTATGAAAATAAAAACCGTTATATGAATATGGTTATATAAAACCAAAACACGAACATAATATCAATAGTATGACCCCGTATTGCTAGTTAGGCAATACATCGTAATTCGGTGCGTCTAGTAGTATTTCGTTAGTTTGGATTATTATAAGCCGCATGACATTGTTACCTTACTAAACCAACAACGGGTAGCTAACCCGATACTCAATTTGCCCATCTAAAGTAGCGTGTCGTCACAAAGGTCACGCTATGGAAATCTTCTCATACATTAATTCGCTTACCAATCAATGTGGCACGACGGGGATAAACCGTCAAGGCGCGAACTGGGGTGATCGTCCCCAAATAGTACTATTAAATGCATAAGCGTCTACCAAATCCCGGTAGTTCACAATTCATGCTAATGGGACTTTAGTAACATAACCTAACTTTAATAATCCATTTGATTTCATCTATCAGGTCCTTTAATCATTTATTGGATCATACATTCGGGTCATACAATCATTCGGGTCCAAATCAATAAACAAATAATCGGGACAAATGGTGTCTTATTTTATAAAAATTAACATGTTATCTCCCTCGCGGGTTTATAAAACATCTCATAAAAACATTTAAAAGAGTGCGAGGCTATGAACTCACGTTGATGTGGGAAGGCGGGTTATCGGCAATTCGGACGTACGGTACGTGCTTCAATCACAGAAATCTAGACAAATAATACTCGTCTTAGACTCATGTCCAATGACTTTATATAAATAATGATGATTTTATATATATGATGATCAAGTGGGTTTACATATTCTCGTTTGCTCATTTTAGTGTTATATGTCGATAACTTTTATACTAGTTTACTAGTTTTACCTATTTACGTGTTTTAAGTCCAATAAAGTTATTATAAGTTCTTTGACTTGTATTAATCCATTTTATACCTATATTATCAGTATATATACTTTCCATGTTGGGCCCAAATGGGTTAAGCCCAATAAGTACTTTTTATGAGTGTTTAACTTATTTAGTCCAATTATTAGTCCAATATGCTTATTTAGCTCGTTAATGTCCGTATGTCCTATAGTTCGGGTTTTATCGGTTTTTACTTGTATTAGATACTTATATATATGTATATGACTTTTTAAAACTTTACAATAGACGGGTTTGATCGTCTAAGTTTTAATTGGCGAAAAACGTTAATTTTACGGTAATAGCCGAAAAAGTCGTAAAACTCGTGTTTATAGTTTTATAACTTATAAGTGTTAGTCCACTACCATTTTTATAATTTATACACTTATTCCACCTTTTACATATTTATATAAATAGAATCCATAAGTTAGTGAGTTTTAATTTATATTTTATACTATTAAATTTTGAGTGCTTATATAATAGTATTATTCTTTAATTTCCAAAATCTGATTTTTATCTTCACTTTCACCAAAACTGCCATATCTAGAGTTCTATATGGAGATAGAAGCTCAAATTTTTATCACATAAACTACATGATATGTGCTACATTTAACTCTTCTATAGATACTGTTGAATCATCCTCTAAGTATTTTCTAAAAGTCGTCCAAAACAGTGAACTCAGATTTGTACCTTAAACTTGTTTTGATCATATCTCACTCATTACAATGATTCCATTGCATGGCCAACTCTCACATGTGTACAAGACATATAGATTACTGTAAATGGATTCTACTTCATCATTTTATCAGTCCATGACCTGTTTCTTTACTGTTTTATACAGCCATCACTTTTAAGCAAGATTTTAGCCTTGTTCTTTATAGTTTTTCACCTTTTTAATCATGTTTATCAACACCAAATCCCCACATAACATTTTTATCATCATATAATCCTCATATACATATACAATAGGAAATAAAATACATGTTTACATAATCAAAATAACAAGAAGATGAGGAGGACAATCTTTATACCACCAAGTTGATGTAGGTTGTGATTTGAACATGGTTTTTGATGGAGAAACTTGTGAATAACCATGACCATCTTCTAGACCACCATTATTCATAAACACTTTGTGGAAAATCAGCCCTACTACTTCATGAAAACTCCTCCTTGGATGTTATAAGCACCACCATTCAATAGGGTTTCAAAAGGGCTTCAACATATGTGTATATAACATAGGATTTCATGGTTGATTTTTGATCAAAATGGTGTTTGAAGGTGAGATATGGACGACATAACCAAGAGAGGGGGAGAGTTGTAGCTAGTTTTGCATGTATGGAAATGGGAGATAGTGGTTTGTGTTTGTGGTTTTGTGAAGTTAGTGGAAAGTTAGCTTAATGTGTAAGCTTAATGGACAAGTGTCCATATGGAGTGAAAAGTTTTGCCACCAAGGGTGTTAAGTGGCTTACTTTGGCCGGTTTTGATGGGGGTGGGGCAAGTGTCCCACTTGTCTCATCCCCATTTATTTACGGGTACTCCTCGATTCTAGTTTCCTCGATTTGCGTGCCCTCGGGTCGTTTTACGAAAAACGTTTTTATAAATTATGAATCAACGGCACAAAACGAATCTAATAAAAATTGTTTCATAAAAAACGGAGCTCGAAAATGTAAATACGTAATCCTAGGGTTTCCGGTTTAGTCGTAAAGGACGTTAAAATAAAATCGTAAGTCCTAATCTCTTCTCGTAAATTTGTGAGTTTATGAACCAACACAAATTTAAAACTCCAAAATAATATTCATGGAAAAATTTATTTTCTAAAATGTCGGACTGTCACCAAAGACGGTGTATGTAAACGTAAGCACGTAACGTTGAATCCTCCGGTTTAGACGTAGTCAATGCTACTTCAAGACGTAAATCCAAATTTCTTCCCAAAAATAAGTGAGTTCATAAAATAATATTTTAAAATAAATATTGAGAATAAAATATTGACCATAAATTGACGGATTGTCACACATTTTTATTTGGATTAGGATTATTACTAGCCGCATGACATTGTTACCTTACTATGAAAACAGCGGGTCGCGAACCCGACAAACAATTTGCCCATCTAAGTTAGCGTGTCGTCACAAAAATCACGCTATGGAAATCTTCTCATACATAAATTCGCTTACCAATCAATGTGGTACGACGGGGATCAACCGTCAAGGCGCGAACTGGGGTGATCATCCCCAAATAGTACTATCAAATGCATAAGCGTCTACCAAATCCCGGTAGTTCACAATTCATGCTAATGGGACTTTAAGTGACATAACCTAACTACTAATAATCCTTTTAGTCTCGTTTATAGGGTCATAGCATCATTCGGGTCCATATCATTAAGCATACCATCGGGACTACTTGTGTTCTATTTTTATCAAAATCTAGCATGTTATCTCCCTCGCGGGTTTACAAATCATTTTATAAAACATTTAAAAGAGTGTGAGGCTATGAACTCACGTTGATAATGAAAGGCGGATTATCGGCTACGGGCGTGCTTCGGTCACGGAAACCTATATAAATAATAATCGGTCTTAGACTCTTGTCCAATGACTTTTATCAAAATAACAATATACATATGATGATTTTTGTACATATGATGATGATAAAGTGGGTTTATACATCCTTGTTTACTCATTTTAGTGTTTACGTTTTGGTAACTTTTTACTAATTTACTAGTTTTACCTATTTACCTATTTTAAGTCCAATAAGCTTATTATAAGTTCTTTAACTTGTTTTAATCCATTTTGTACCTATATTATCAGTATCTATACTTTCCATGTTGGGCCCAAATGGGTTAAGCCCAATAATTTCTTTTTATAAGTGGTTAACTTATTTAGTCCAATTATTAGTCCAATATGCTTAGTTAGCTCGTTAATGTCCGTATGTCCTATAGTTCGGGTTTTATCAGTTTTTACTTGTATTAGTTACTTATATATCAGTATATGACTTTTATAAACATTACATTAGACGGGTTTGATCGTCTAAGTTTTATTTGGCGAAAAACGTTAATTTTACGGTAATAGCCGAAAAAGCCGTAAAAATCAAGTTTATAGTTTTTATTACTTATAAGTATTATTCCAATATCATTTATATAATTTATCCATTTAATTAACCTTTTACATATTTATATAAATAAGTTTCATAAGTTAGTGGGTTTTTATTTTACATTTTATACAATAAAATTTGAGTGCTTATATAATAATAATAAACATTAATTCTCAAAATCTGATTTTTATTTTCATGTTCATCATTTTTATCATATCTAGAGTTCTATAATGAATTAGAATCTCAATTTTTGATGGCATGATCTTCATATTATGTGCTACATTTAACTTAGTTATAGCTACTGCTCATTTTAAGTTTATCTTTGCTTAACAGTCCCTACAAAACAGCTTATTCAGATTTGCATACTCATCTTGTTTTGATCATATCTCACTCCTTATATTGATTCTATTGCATGGCCAACTCTCACATGTGTATAACATTTTGTACTTACTATAAATGGATCATACCATGCAAGTTTATCAGTTCAAGTTTTAGTTATATACTGTTTTTATACAGCCAACTAAATTATCAAGATTTTAGCCTTATTTCTTATGGTTATTAACATTTTTAAGCATATTTATCACACTTGATCCCCACACAACATTTTTATCATCATATATACATCATCTAAATATACAATAATAAAGAAAATACATTTGTTCTTTACAAAAATAACAAGAGAAAATGGAGAGGATGATCTTCTTTACCAACCAAGTGTATTTCTTGTTTTTGGAAGACAAGAACTTGATGAACACCAAAAGTAACTCCAAGATCATCAAACACCAAGAAAAATAGTTGAGAAATCAGCCCTAGGACACAAGCAAATCACCTCCAATGTTGTTAATATGGCCACCAAATGATCAAGGCTTCAAGATAACTCCATGATAGAGCTAGATAACATGTATTTCATGGCTAGAAAAGATCAAAAGGGGTGTTTGTAGCTTAAAAGTGGACGGCAATGGTGAAGGTTTTTGAGAGAGTTTCAGGTTGTTTGCATGTAAGTAAATGGTATGTGTGAAAAGTGGTTAATGGTTTTGTGTTGGTGGAAAGATGTAAGCTTAAAGTGTAAGCTTAGTCTTACACTTGTAAGCACTTAGCTAACATGATGCCACATATGGTTGTGGTGTCATGTTGGTGCCGTCCCATAGTGCTAGTGGGGTGGGACAATGTATTTTGTCCCATCTCACTAGTTTACGGGTATTCCTCGATTCTAGTTTTCTCGATTTGCGTGCCCTCGGGTCGTTTCACGAAAAACGTTTTTATAAATTATGAATCAACGTCACAAAACGAATCCAATAAAAATTGTCTCATCAAAAACGGAGTTCAAAAACGTAAATACGTAATCCTAAGGTTTCCGGTTTAGTCGTAAAAGACGTTAAATTATGCACGTAAGCCCAAATTTAAATCCGTAAATTGTGAGTTCGTCAACTAACACAAAAATAAGTTTCAAAATATTATGCGAGAAAATATTTCACTACCTGAAAATGTTAGATTGTCACAGCTTTTCCTCCTAAAAGGGATCAACGTCCTCGTGATCCATTTCATTTGGATGTCCGTTTCTTATTGAAATCAAAGAGGTGCGGATATTTCTTCCACATTTCATCCTCTCGTCCCAAGTATACTCCGGTCCATGCTTTGAATTCCATCGGATCTTGACAATAGGTATCCGACTTTGTTTCAGTTGCTTTACCTCACGATCCATAACCTCTACGGGCTCTTCGATAAAATGCAACTTCCCATCTATTCGAACCTTATCTAACGGAATTTTCTCATCACTCACTGCTAGACATTTCTTCAGATTAGATACATGGAATGTGTTGTGAACACCATGAAGTTCTGGGGGTAACTCTAGTTTGTAAGCCACCGGACCTACTCTAGATAAAATCTTAAAGGGTCCAATATAACGGGGATTTAATTTCCCTCGCTTTCCAAATCTTATAATGCCTTTCCATGGCGATATTTTCAACATAACTCGGTCACCCACTTTAAACTCCATTGGCTTACGCCGCACATCCGCGTAACTTTTCTGTCTACTACGGGCAGTCAACAACCTATTCTTAATCTGAACTATCATCTCCGTAGTCTCCCGGATCAATTCCGGTCCCGTGAGCTGGGTATCCCCAACTTCACTCCAACATACAGGAGATCTACACTTCCTACCATACAAAGCTTCAAACGGTGCAGCCTTAATACTAGAATGGTAACTATTGTTATACGAAAACTCTGCTAACGGCAAATGTTTATCCCAATTCTTACCAAAGTCTAACACATAAGCTCTCAACATATCTTCCAGTGTTTGTATCGTCCTTTAACTCTGCCCATCAGTCTGGGGGTGATAAGTAGTGCTCATGTCGAGATTCGTTCCCAAAGATTTTTGGAGAGATTTCCAAAAATTCGATGCGAATCTAGGATCTCGATCTGAAATGATCGATACAGGCACTCCATGCTTGCATACAACATTATCAAGGTATATACGAGTCAGCTTCTCCAATGAGAACTGCTCTTTAACTGGAATGAAGTGTGCTGATTTGGTCAGTCTGTCGACAATAACCTAAATCGAGTTGTTTCTAGATGATGTTCTAGGAAGCTTGGTGATAAAATCCATCGTAATTCGCTCCCACTTCCATTCAGGAATCTTTGGCTGTTGAAGTAGTCCTGATGGCTTTTGATGTTCAGCTTTGACTCTGGCACAAGTCAAGCATTGAAGAACATACATAGCTATGTCAGCTTTCATATTCGGCCACCAATACAACTTCTTCAAATCATGGTACATCTTATCAGATCCCGGATGAATGGAATACTTAGATTTATGGGATTCTAACATAATCAAGTCTCTTAAGCCTCCAAACTTAGGTATCCACATACGACCTCTTAAGTATTTCACTCCATCAGCTCTAACCTCTAAAGGATCTCCTTCTCCTCGGAACCCTTCATTAACAAAATTTTCCTTCTTACAAGCTTCTATTTGCGCATTTCTATTTTGCTCAGGCAAATTATTGTGCACGGTCAAGACTAGAGAACGTACCCTGATAGGCTCTCTATCTTTCCTACTTAACGCATCGGCAACAACATTGGCTTTTCCTGGGTGATATTTTATATCAAAATCATAATCACTTAACAACTCTATCATCTTCGTTGCCTCATGTTCAATTCTTTCTGGTCGAGAATATACTGTAGGCTTTTGTGATCGGTGAATACCGTACACTTGGTGCCATACAGATAATGTCTCCACAACCTAAGAGCAAAGACTACAACTCCTAACTCAAGATCATGAGTAGTATAATTCTCCTCATTCTTCCTTAATTGCCTAGAAGCATAAGCTATCACTTTCTCTCGTTGCATCAAAACAGCTCCATAGCCTTTAAGAGATGCATCACAATAAACTAAAAAATCTTCACTCCCGTCGGGTAATGATAAAATTGGCGCACTACATAATTTTTGCTTCAATGTCTGAAATGCTCCATCTTCATCACTTCCTCAAACGAAAGGTTTATTATTCTGGGTAAGCTTAGTCAAGGTTTTAGCTATCAAAGAAAATTCTTTAATGAATCGCCTATAATAGCCAGCCAATCCTAAGAATTGTCGTACTTTCGTTGGCGTTGTCGGTGTAGACCAATTCTTAATAACTTCAACCTTTGCAGGATCAACATGAATTCCATCTTTGTTAATCACATGACCAAGAAATTGCACAGAATCTAACCAGAAATCACACTTTGAAAACTTAGCATACAACCTTTCATCCTTCAACAAATTCAAAACAATCCTCAAATGTTCTCTATGTTCATCTTCATTCTTAGAATAGATTAGAATATCGTCAATAAACACAATCACAAATTTATCCAAGTAGGGCTTGCACACTCGATTCATTAAATCCATGAAAACCGCAGGTGCGTTAGTTAACCCAAATGGCATTACTTGAAATTCATAGTGTCCATAACGAGTTCTAAATGAAGTTATAGGAATATCTTCTTCACGGACACGAAGTTGGTGATATCCTGACCGCAAATCTATCTTAGAATACACACTAGATCCTTGCAGTTGATCAAACAAATCATCAATCCTAGGTAAAGGATATCGATTTTTAATTGTCAACTTATTCAGTGCCCTATAATCAATGCACATACGAAAAGATCCATCCTTCTTCTTAACGAACAAGACTGGAGCTCCCCAAGGCGACGATCTCGGTCGAATAAAACCTTTATCAGACAACTCCTTAAGTTGCTCAGATAACTCCTTTAATTCAGAAGGGGCTAATCGGTAAGGCGCACGTGCCACCGGTGCAGCACCAGGAATTAAATCGATTCGAAACTCTACTTGCCTTATCAGTGGAAGTCCGGGTAAATCTTTAGGAAATACCTCAGGAAATTCACAAATAATAGGTACATCCTCCAATCGTTTCTCACTAGACTCATTCCGGTCACTTGAGCTAAGAATAACTCACAACCGTTCCTGATGTACTTTTGGACTTTTATACATGAAACGGTTTTCAAATGGGATTCACCTCGATTACCATCAATTACTAACGTCCTATTCCTAAGAGGAATCTTAACCTTCTTCTCTCCAAATAAAATAGTAGCATTATTCAATGACAACCAATCCATACCAATAATAATATCAAAACTACGTAATTCTATCAACATCAAATCAATCGGAAAGGAATGGTTTAAGAGATTTAGAGAGCATCCTTCTAATAGCTTATTAGTTTTCACTAATTTACCATCAACCAATTCCACCTCGTAACTGGTACTTATCTCAACAGGTTCAATATCAATAAGGGCACTAAATTTAGTGGATACAAAGCTCCTATCAGCACCCGAATCAAATAAAGCAACAGCATAATGATTGTTGAGTAAAAACGTACCGGTAACGACATTCGGATCCTCTTTCTTCACCTCAATTGTTCCAAGTTTATAGATACCACCCTGGGGGTTTCTTCCAGGTACAATCACTTTCAACTTGGGGCATTCCGATTTCCTATGACCTTCTTCATTACAGTTGAAGCAAGTGGTTCCCTTTTTACACCTTTCAACCTTGTGTCCAAGCTTTCCGCAATTTCGGCATTTCCAGCAGTCGCCAGCATGCCTCTTGTTGCCACACTTAGGACATCTATCATCGTTGCGTGGTGTGTTGTTGGTAAGAGCATTTGCATTCCCCTTTCTCTGGTTCTGACGGCGATTGAAATTCTTCCTATTATCACCTCTATCTACACGATCACCGTCACCCTTTCTTTTCTCACCAACACGGGCTTCATCTTCCCTATCCTGAATTATCTGTCCAATGAGTTGGTAGGCCATTCGAACAGCATCGTCAATGGTTAGTGGTTTCGATGATGTCACGTCCCCCCGGATATTCCTGGTCAACCCTTTAACATATTGCTCAATTCGGATCTCTTCGGGTTCAACCAATCGAGGACATAGCAAGGCCAACTCATGGAATCGGTTTGTGTAACTATCAATGTCCACACCTTTCATTTTCATATGAATCAACTCTTGTTCTAACCTAATGATCACACTACGAGGACAAAACTCCAAAGTCATCCACTTCTTAATTTCAGCCCAAGGAGTAGCATTAGCAGCATCAAGACCCATGAAAGCAATTATCCCGTTCCACCAAGTCAACGTACGACCTATAAGAGTATCCATAGCAAAAGTCACCTTATCTTCCTCCTTACACTTACTAATTCGAAACACCGACTCAATCTTCTCAATCCACTGGCTTAATCCTACAACACCTTCAGTTCCATTAAAAGGTAGAGGTTCAAACTTCATGAACGTCACATAAGTACAGCCACCAACTTCAGGTGCATTAGCTCCAAGTCCTCCTATATTTTCTCCAGCATTAGCATTCACATTATTAGCATTCACATTCACATTAGTACCGCCAATTCCACTACCGCCAGCTTCATTTCTAGCATTTGCCATAAATTCAGTCATAGATGCGGTAACTTGCTCCGTAATAATCCTACGTACATCATCCTCAGTCACAACCTTCTTGGGCGGCATAGTTCTATAATTTCATAATTTCAAAGTATTAAGCATTCACCCAACAAGGATTCATATAATATGGATTGATTCATAATCAAGATACAAATAAGGCACAATATGGAATTCAAGACAAGAAACATATTTCATTCGATTGAAACAAAAGCATTGTCTTAGTTACATCCCATATAAAAGTTCTAGCACTATACATACTCAGAATTCGTGCCAAGTCTACTACTAACAAGTCGGTTCAGTCAAAGCTACAAAAGCACAAAAGATACAAAGGTCACTACTAAACACAGACTGGTCTACTGAGAACCGCTAGATTGTCCATCATCCATCGTCTTCTGTATCTTTGTCGGGTAATCACTAGACACATCTTCAGCTGGGCGCTTACGGATCACTCCTCTTTCAACCATGTCAGCATAAAATCTACTATTCCAACCCATGGATATATTCAACTCCTTTTCAGCTTTCTCACGCATCGCACGAGCTACACTCAACTGAATCTCCATAGAATTCACCTTTTTCTTCATTTCAGCAAACTCACCACTTTCCAACACCGATAACCTCTTAAAAGCCTCATTCAAACCACACTCTACATCAATCAAATTCAAACTAAGCAATTCTAGCTCTTTCTCGCCAACCTTAGTCTTCGACTCCAAATAAGCAACCTGAGTCTGAACAACACCTAATCCAACCTCTGTCATACAACTCTTAACACGGGAAGCATCTAGATCACGTCTCAAGGCCCATGGTGCAAGACCATCAATATGAGTAGCCTCTCGAGCACTAGACGACTCTCCTATCTCACGTCTACGAGTAGCAATACCATCAGTACCGTCAGGTGCATCGTCATCCTCATCCTCCTCTGATTCAGAATCAGATTCAGATGATTCGGACATTTCATCCCTAGGTAGCTCAACCTCTGAATCAGACAAATAAACTGGTGGGGGTAAAGGCTCGCCCTCTGGAACATCATATGGAAAAATAAGCTCAACTTCCTCATCGTCATCAACCTCATCGTCTATACCTACATCCTCCTCGACATCCTCGTCGTCAATCTCATCATCTAGATTATCTAACCCAATCTCATCATCATTCTCTATATCAACATTCTCAATCTGATTCTCTACCAAGTCAACCTGAGGGGCAATCTGATCTCCTAGTCCTATCTCGGGCTCGGGATCCTCAAATGGTTCCTCCTCATCATCCATATCATAATCTACTAAGTCTAAATAAGGATCATCATCTACATTAGGTTCGGGAATAGCATGGTTTTCTACAGGAATATTAGGGTCAGCCATGACAATCCGCATTTATATATATATCTCGTATTAGGATAACATACTAGTTAAACAATTACATAATGAAATCACGATATATACATATATATAAATTAAATTATATATATCAAAATATATATCTTCTCAATAGGGCTTGTAGGTAACGTCGGAGATGTCTGGCACCGTTATAGTCAAAAGATTTTTCAAATATTTTCTCAAATGTTCATTGTCAAAAGATTTTGAAAAGTTTTGTTCAAAACCTTGGTTTTTAAAATCTTTTGTTCTCTATAACGAGAGCTCTGGTACCAAACTGTAACACTCTCAATTTTCGTATCGGTACAGCGGAAGGGTCTTTCAGAGTGTTACGGGATAGCACAATAACTCCAATCATAGACAACACATAAAAATAGTTTTACAAGGTTCAACATACATTCATTCGATAAAAAGTTTCAAAGTGTACAACAGGTCCCAAATTATACAGGTCATTAAGTTTACAAAACATAGATCGAATGAACATTTTTAATATTATGTGGGCCATCAGAGTCGATCTCCATCCGGATTACCTTCAAGCACCTGAGATAAAAACATGCAAAAATCATATCAGCGAATGCCGAGTGAATTCATAGAGTTTAATAAAAACCGTTATATAAAACAATCGTTAAAGTCAGAACACAAGTATAATATCGGAAGTAAGTCCACGTATTGCTAGTCAGGCAATATATAAATCAAGCATACATCTTAAACCGTCCATGAGACCGTAGTCTCTATATTACCATGATAGGTAATATATTCATCGTTAATAGCGTCGTTATTATGTATAGGATACATTTTTATTAGGATTAGGATTATTACTAGCCGCATGACATTGTTACCTTACTATGAAAACAACGGGCCGCGAACCCGACAAACAATTTGCCCATCTAAGTTAGCGTGTCGTCACAAAAATCACGCTATGGAAATCTTCTCATACATAAATTCGCTTACCAATCAATGTGGTACGACGGGGATCAACCATCAAGGCGCGAACTGGGGTGATCGTCCCCAAATAGTACTATCAAATGCATAAGCGTCTATCAAATCCCGGTAGTTCACAATTCATGCTAATGGGACTTTAAGTGACATAACCTAACTACTAATAATCCTTTTAGTCTCGTTTATAGGGTCATAGCATCATTCGGGTCCATATCATTAAGCATACCATCGAGACTACTTGTGTACTATTTTTTATCAAAATCTAGCATGTTATCTCCCTCGCGGGTTTACAAATCATTTTATAAAACATTTAAAAGAGTGAGAGGCTATGAACTCACGTTGATAATGAAAGGCGGATTATCGGCTACGGGCGTGCTTCGGTCACGGAAACCTATATAAATAACAATCGGTCTTAGACTCTTGTCCAATGACTTTTATCAAAATAACAATATACATATGATGATTTTTGTACATATGATGATGATCAAGTGGGTTTATACATCCTTGTTTACTCATTTTAGTGTTTACGTTTTGGTAACTTTTTACTAGTTCACTAGTTTTATCTATTTACCTATTTTAAGTCCAATAAGCTTATTATAAGTTCTTTAACTTGTTTTAATCCATTTTATACCTATATTATCAGTATCTATACTTTATATGTTGGGCCCAAATGGGCTAAGCCCAATAAGTTCTTTTTATAAGTGATTAACTTATTTAGTCCAATTATTAGTCCAATATGCTTAGTTAGCTCGTTAATGTCCGTATGTCCTATAGTTCGGGTTTTATCGGTTTTTACTTGTATTAGTTACTTATATATCAGTATATTACTTTTATAAACTTTACATTAGACGGGTTTGATCGTCTAAGTTTTATTTGGCGAAAAACGTTAATTTTACGGTAATAGCCGAAAAAGTCGTAAAAATCAAGTTTATAGTTTTTATTACTTATAAGTATTATTCCACTATCATGTATATAATTTATCCATTTAATTAACCTTTTACATATTTATATAAATAAGTTTCATAAGTTAGTGGTTTTTTATTTTACATTTTATACAATAAAATTTGAGTGCTTATATAATAATAATAAACATTAATTCTCAAAATCTGATTTTTATTTTCATGTTCACCATTTTTATCATATCTAGAGTTCTATAATGAATTAGAAGCTCATTTTTGGATGGCATGATCTTCATATTATGTGCTATTTAACTTAGTTATAGCTACTACTCATTTTAAGTTTATCTTTGCTTAACAGTCCCTACAAAACAGCTTATTCAGATTTGCATACTCATCTTGTTTTGATCATATCTCACTCATTATATTGATTCCATTGCATGGCCAACTCTCACATGTATATAACATCTTGTACTTACTGTAAATGGATCATACCATGTATGTTTATCAGTTAAAGTTTTAGTTATATACTGTTTTTATACAGCCAACTAAATAATCAAGATTTTAGCCTTATTTCTTATGGTTATTAACATTTTTAAGCATATTTATCAACACTTGATCCCCACACAACATTTTTATCATCATATATACATCATATACATATACAATAATAAAGAAAATACATTTGTTCTTTACAAAAATAAAAAGAGAAAATGGAGAGGATGATCTTCTTTACCAACCAAGTGTATTTCTTGTTTTTGGAAGACAAGAACTTGATGAACACCAAAAGTAACTCCAAGATCATCAAACACCAAGAATAATAGTTGAGAAATCAGCCCTAGGACACAAGCAAATCACCTCCAATGTTGTTAATATGGCCACAAAATGATCAAGGCTTCAAGATAACTCCATGATAGAGCTAGATAACATGTATTTCATGGCTAGAAAAGATCAAAAGGGGTGTTTGTAGCTTAAAAGTGGACGGCAATGGTGACGGTTTTTGAGAGAGTTTGAGGTTGTTTGCATGTAAGTAAATGGTATGTGTGAAAAGTGGTTAATGGTTTTGTGTTGGTGGAAAGATGTAAGCTTAAAGTGTAAGCTTAGTCTTACACTTGTAAGCACTTAGCTAACATGATGCCACATATGGTTGTGGTGTCATGTTGGTGCCATCCCATAGTGCTAGTGGGGTGGGACAATGTATTTTGTCCCATCTCACTAGTTTACGGGTATTCCTCGATTCTAGTTTTCTCGATTTACGTGCCCTCGGGTCGTTTCACGAAAAACGTTTTTATAAATTATGAATCAACGTTACAAAACGAATCGAATAAAAATTGTCTCATCAAAAACGGAGTTTAAAAACGTAAATACGTAATCCTAAGGTTTCCGGTTTAGTTGTAAAAGACGCTAAATTATGCACGTAAGCCCAAATTTAAATCTGTAAATTGTGAGTTCGTCAACCAACACAAAAATAAGTTTCAAAACATTATACGAGAAAATATTTCACTACCTGAAAATGTTAGATTGTCACATTATCCAATCAACGTAATCTTATATAATTTAGATCTCAAACAAATCTTAATTTTAATATGATTTAGTCCATGTTATTTCTTTAAAAAAAACCTTGTTTACAATATTTCGAACAATTTCAAGATAAACAAGTAAAAAAAACTAAATCATAAACACATAATAACAATTTATATATGCAATGAATAAATCAAATAGCCACATGCATACGATTTATTCAATAATCATCAAATCAAGGTTTTTATATTCATATAAAAGTCTTCCCTAATTCAAGATTTATTGAATCAAATAAAGCAAGTAGCACATACAATCATATAAACATATGATTTTACGATCCATGAAAACATGCACGTTCATCATGGATCCACCCTCAAATCTTACCAATTAAATCTCTTCGGATCGTAACCTTTAATTTACATGACATAACAATTAATCATGCAATTTAATCTAAAGTTATCCAACATGTAATTTAGGGTTTCTAAAACAATATTTTTTTATAAAATTCGGCCAAAAAACCCAAAATTTTAAAAACAAAACCCTAAATTTTAAGAAAATCTAAAAAACATGTAGTTTTTACTCAAAACAATTATAAGTTAAAAAACTTTGGATTTTTGAAAATTATAACATGTTAAAACGGCTCTCGATGCCACTGAATATAGTTCATAACAATTACACAAAACCCTAAACGAGATCAAAGCACACATAGCGGAAGCGATTTAACAAGATAATAATAATAGCACAATTTAATTAATCGAATTAGGGTTACATACCTTTACGCTAAAGCAAATCCACAAGATAAAGAACGAATCACCAATTCGGGTTTATACCGAATATCACCAAGATATAGTCTAAAGTAAAACTATATTACGTTCTTGTACACACGTAATACAACGAGCTAACCGTGATTCTAGCACGTAAAACTGAGCTTCTACGCTAGTGGAAAGATCTACCCAACAACCCTAGAGAGGGGCTAGGAGTATATTATAAGTAAAATCAATAGAACAAGAAAACCAACCAAACCCCTTTGTGGGTTCCCTTTTGCGATCGACTAGAGAGAAGAAGAAGGAGAGACTGTGTGTTGAATTATGAGGGTGGCGGGTTGTTTATATAGACCTAATTCTTGTAGTCAAAAATAAATATAAGGAAAGTTTTTCCCCTTCCCTTTTGCCTCCATACCAGACGGCCCAAACACCCCCTTGGGGCGTTCCAGAACCTTCCGTTCTTATTTCTATTTATTCTACTTACTATTTGTTATATAACGCTCGTTAATACTTAACTTTTAATTATTTAACGATCGTTAAAGTCATAGCTCGGTTTAATTTAATAAATATAATAAATATATATTTATTAAATAAATTAATAAATATAATAAATATATTTATTAAATAAATTAACTCTTTACGTATTGTGTGCAATCCCGTAATCTCGAGTTCAATCATATCACACGACTATTAAATATAAGTCCATAAACTTTCACTCTATTCATCCAGATCCACCAAAATGTACCATGATCTTAAACAACATTTTTTTCTGGTAGAGTGGCATGAAGCAGGATGTTGCTACTTTCGTTTCCAAATGTCTAACCTGCCAGCAGGTTTCGATCGAGCATCAACGGGCTTGTGGTTTACTACAACCGTTAGATATTCCCGAATGGAAGTGGGACAAAATCTCATGGATTTTGTCACTGGATTCCACTAACTCAAAGAAAGCAGGATGCTATATGGGTTATAGTCGACCGTTTAACCAAGTCAGCTCATTTTTTTTCCAAGTCGCAAAGATTTCTCAGTTCGCAAATTGGCAGTTATATTCCTTCAGGAGATCATGCGACTGCATGGTACTCCATCAGATATCATATCCGAGAGAGATCCTCGTTTCACGTCTAAATTCTGGAAAGGTCTGTAGAAATCTTTGAGCATCAGACTTAAGCTCAGCACCGCCTTTCATCCTCAGACCGATGGTCAATCGGAGTGTACCATTCAGACCTTAGAAGACATGCTGCGAGCTTGTGCGTTGGAATTGATAGGAAGTTGGGACGACTACATATGTTTGGTTGAGTTTGACTACAACAATAGTTGGCACGCAAGTTAATGTTCGTTTGCAAGTCTTAAATGTTTATTACAAGGTTTAGACAAAACAAGGAACTAGAATACAAACACGGGCTAATATACCCTTTCGTTCGTAATATAGCTTGTAGTGGTAAGCCAGGAACATTCGCAGAGACTTAATTTTGTTTTGGTAATCAGTATAATAATTGAACAAAGAAATGATTGAAATAAGTAATAATAGTAACAAGTATGACTAATATGGGATAGTTCGTATAAGTTCCTGATGATGATAATAATGATCGACACATGTTTATGTAGGTAAAGAGTAATAATCCTTTTTCGTCAAAATGACATTTGCACAATTTACTTTAGTGTGATTCATGACTATGTTTGATTAAGAGACTAAACTTAAAACAAGTTGCCAATGAGTTCAATCTTTTTTCATGGTTTCTAAGCGGATCTCTCAAACCAAAGATTCAAAACCATAGACAAGTTCTTAAAAACTTATTATACAGTATGTGTTTCTCAACGCCAAACTATCGTAACAAATCAACTCTAGATAAAATATAGTTTATAGAACTAGGTGGTAAAATGGTTCTACAACATTAGCTTGAAATCAATTATAAAGGATCATATCATATCATCATCACTAATTATAGTCACATACCCATATAGTCACAAATAGCTTAGCCTAACATAGTAATCAATGTAGCAAATGGAAAAGAGTAAGAAAACATCATACTTAGATTCATCAAATGAACGAGTACACAAGTGTCACGATTGTATCGTTTCTCCAGAATCAAAGAGTGGAATACTCTCGTTACAAGTATTTCCTAAAAGGGTATAATACTGAAAATTTACGAAGAAATCTAAAATACTCGAGCTGTGGAGTATCAGATATAAGAGGTGTGTGTAAAATGAGTAGAAGTGGCGTCTATTTATAGTGCTGGCTGATGGAAATGTGCGTCGCACATCACTGAAAGTGCGCCGCACTTTGGATGTGTGAAATGTGCGCCGCACTTCTGAAATTGTGCGCCGTACTGCGTTCCAAAATCTTCTCTCAATAGTTTTGTTTATTTGCACTTCAAGGACCCTTCTTTGTATATCTTCACTTTGCTTCTTCAAACTTTATACCTGCATGTAAAACGTAATATATTAAGTATTGAAAGCTCTTATTTATAATACAAAGTGGCATTATAATAATGGGTTGAATATGTATATTTAGGTCGTTATCAAATTCCTCCACACTTAGCTATTTCTTGCCCTCAAGTAACCAAAGCGAGAAAACAAATAATATTTTTAAAACTTTTAAGTATTGTGAAGTATGATAGAAAAATGATTAAATTTTTCTAAGTAGGAAAAGCAAATGACAAAATAATTTCATCACCTCAAATGGATAGCATTTGGATTTTAAGTTCACAATGTCACTCACAAAGGGTAAATGAAAGATAACACTCAAGTAGCTCGGTCATTAAATAGATAACTACCATAGGCTTATACATGACACATAAACATAACTGTTACGGCGTGAGCACCAAATAAATTTTCAAAGAAGCAAAACGTGATAAATGATGTGGGGTTAAGAACCAAATATGCCTTGTCAAAGTCGTAGAACAAACTATACTAGAATTATTTATTTCTTCTCTTTTTTTAAGAGAGAACATCATATATATACTTTTTGACTTGACAATGGATAGGCATCGTATCGAGATAATAGCACAAGGGATAATATAGCACATATGTACGAGTGCAACATTAATAAGTGTGAAATCACATATCCTTTTACCACTTGATTATAATAAAACGAGACCAAAACGTGTATTTAATGTCGTAAAAGTCGGAATTATGCGTGGTTTGTGTTTTTGTTATGTTTTAGGACCAAAATATCAAAAAGGAAGAAAACATGGGCTTTCACGGGCTTTTATCGAAGAAAAAGACAAAAGACGATGTCAAAAGATCAAGAGTGCAAAAAGAACGGAAGTCAAAGTCCTATTCTGAAGATTTATCGAAGAAAAAGTCTAAAGAGAGAAGCAACCAACACCACATCACCTCCTCCTATAAATAGCCTCATAATCCTTCATTAGGAGGTGTTAGATAGTTAGTTAGTTTAATTAAGTTTTAGGAGTAGATTAATTACTTTCTCTCTCTAGATTTACTTTCAAGTTTTCAATCTTTTTCATCTTTCATCTTGTATTTTGAATCTTTAATCTTCATCTTAATTTCAAGCTTTTATAATCATTCTCATTCTACCTTTCTTGTTTTTTAAATCTATTGTTTGATTTGGTTAATCATGTAGTTTGTTTGATCTTTTTTTATTGATGTGCTTATTTGATTGTTCTTATTGTTTTTCATGTGTTTGATGGTTTTAGCTTATTGTGCTTATTGCTTATTGTGTGTTTGTCTTATTTTTAATTAAGTGGTTTTTAATAGTTTAATCTTTTAAAAGTAGATTTTAAATAGTTTGCTTATTTGGTGTTTTTATAGTTTTTAATTTGTGTCTTTTTAGCTTTTTCTTAAAATTAGTTTGGTTAAGTTTTTGGTTAAGTGCTTATTTGAATTTAGCTTATTTTTATAATCCGGGTTCATAAACCCTTGTTCCGACTTATATCTTTAACCTAGTATTCCGACTTGTTAATTTTAAACTCATTCTGAATTATAATTGCATTCACTTTATTCCGAACTAGCATCTTTCGATCATTCCGGATTGTGTGTTGGTTTTATATTCCGGATTGTAACATGAGCACACATTCCGGATTAGGGTTGTAAATCATTCCGGATTGTATACTTATTAGGATTCCGGATTAGTGATACAACCACATTCCGGATTACATATTGTTTGCACATTCCGGATTAGGTAAATTTGTAGGTATTCCGAATTAGGTTAAGAACCCATATTCCAAACTAGGTGGAGCTTGTGGATTCTAGATTGCCTTTCAAACTTACATTCCGGATTACATATTTAGTAATATTCCTAATTATACTCTTTGGGTGTATTCCGGATTAGAGTGTCTGTTGGTATTCCTACTTAAGTTTAGTATATTTTGTATTCCGAATTAGTTCTTGATTTTACATTCCGAATTATTTTCAAATTTTAGTTTTCCCGCCATTTTTACCAAGCTTTATTTTTAATTGTTTTATTTAGTTTTAATATCAAATTTACTTTTCATCAAGTTTTAATCTTTTATCATTTATTTTTAAAAGTCTTTATTTTTATTTTATAACTTTAAAGCTTTCATTTTTATTTTAAAATAGATAAACGGAATTTCCTTTTTACACCAAGAACAACTGAGTCGTACGTCAATTCGATTAGAAACATAATCAAGAACATATATCTCTACAGTAAGATGGCACCGCTGCCCGGCTCTTTTCGTGAAGATTAACGGTTTTTTATGAGAGACGCGTTGGATTTTGGGATCCGTTCACTTTTGAACATTATTTTTCTTGCAAAAATTTCAAAAATTTTCAAAAATCCAAAAACATACAAAAATTTCAAAAATCCAAAAACATTTAAAAAATCATAAAAAGCATTTATTTTTCAAAAGTTTTGCACCAAAAATATTTACTTTTCACGTTAACCTTTATTTCTTCTATTTCTTTGGTATATTTTTCTTTTGTAGGTGTATGTGTACCCGTTCACGCAAAAGGAAGTCCATTCAAGCCGCTATCATCGAGCCTCCTGTTGTTAACATAATGGATAACCGTCCAATGATCGAGCTTTTGCAATCACATGTTTAAGGCAATGAAGATGCGATTGTGGTGCCGGCTATTGATGCAAATAACTTCGAGCTCAAAGCCGGTTTTATACAAATGGTTTCCGCCACACCTTCTTGGGCGGCACTGATGATGATCCACACGATCATATCAAAAGGTTTGTCCACTTAACCAACACTGTGAAATACAATGGGGTCTCACAAGAGGCAATTCGTTTGCTCCTCTTTCCTTTCTCTCTCGAGGGACAAGTCCGAACATGGCTTGATAAGGAACCACCCCAAAGTATTACAACATGGGCGGACCTAGAGACCAAATTTATCAATTATTTTTTCCCACCCTCACGCACTACCGCTTTGCAAAATGACATCATTAATTTTGAGCAAAAGTACGGTGAGACGTTTAGTGAATCTTGGGATCGTTTTAAGGAACTTTTAAGAAAGTGTCCACAACACGGTTTTACAAAGGTGCATCAAATTAATACTTTTTATAATGGATTAAGTTTGAATTACCAAGATTCACTAAATAGTGATTCGGGGGGTAATTTTCTTGAGCAATCATAGAAAACAAAGCCAACGTCCAAACCAAGAGTGTTAGGGCTACTATGGCTAGTGCTAGTGAGAGTGAGTTGACTAATCAAATTAAGGAACTTACTTCAGTTGTAAAACAACTTGCTTTAAGAGATAACCCTCCCACTACACATGTCCATGCCGTTAATATAACTTATGAAACTTGTGGTGGACCACACTCTTATACTAATTGTGATAAGGCTTATGATCAATCTCAATGGGAAGTGTATGCTTACAACAACACTGAGAGCGTTCATTTCAATCCGAATGTCGATGTTAATCACTTGTCTTACAATTCGACTAATTATTTGAATCCACCCGGTTTTCAACAAAGACACACCCACCCACCCATAACAACCAAGGGCCACCAAGAGCAAATTTTCAACGAAATGCAAATGTGAGGGGCTACAATACAAATCAAGGACCTTATCAAGTGCAAAATCAAGGCTTTCCAAACCAAGGTTTCAATCCTCAAGGTTTTCCACCATACAACCAATACCCAAACCAAGGATTTCAACAACAAGGGTTCACTTTACCTTATCCGCAAATGGACTTGGTTCTACAAAAATTAACCGATCATGATCGAACCATGAAAGAAATGCAAGAGTCCACGGATTGGAAATTCTTTCAAATGTTTCAAGCCCTTTGTCCCCAAGGTTCTCTTCCTTCTACAACCGAAACAAACCCTAGAGCTAATGTGAGTGCTATTACTACATGCAGTGGAGCAACTATAGTAGGACCTTCTATCCCTCCACCAGTTATTCCATCTACACCTCCTCCACCCCCATTTATCCCTCCTACTACCATGTCTAGTACTAGTTCTCCATTATCGTCTCCACCTCTTCCTGAAGAAATACCAAAGAAAAACCCTTCACCATCCCCACCTTCCACCTCTCAACCTTCACCCTCTCAACCATCAACATTTCAACCATCACCTTCTACACCTACACCTTCTTATTTGAAGATGATCTCCCAAATGAACTTTAACATTAGCCTTGTTGAAGTACTTGTCCAAATGCCGAAATTTGTTAAAGCATTCAAGGAGTTGCTTAGTAAGAAGGAAAAGATGGCTGAATTTGTCAACACCCGCTTAAATGAAAATTGTTGTGCAGTCCTTCTCAAAGAACTTCTAGAGAAACTTGGAGATCCCAGTCGTTTTGTGCTACCTTGTACATTTTCCCAAATCTAAGAATGTACAGCCTTAGCCTATCTCGGGGCAAGTATCAATTTGATGCCATTAAGTGTTTGGAAGAAGTTATTATTACCTGATCTTATACCAACACAAATGACCCTTGAGCTAGAAAATCGAACACTCGCTTACCCCGTTGGTATTGCCGAAGATGTTTTTGTTAAAGTTGGTACCTTCACTTTTATGGTTGACTTTGTTGTTGTTGATTATGAGATGGATCCTCGTATTCCGTTAATACTTGGACGGCTATTATTGAGAACCGGAAAAGCTTTAGTCGATGTTGCCGAAGGTGAACTAATTCTTAGGGTCCAGAATGATCAACAAGTTTTTAAGATAGGGAAGATTACAAGTAAATCAAATGGAAAAGAATCGGCGAAAATGATTGATGTGCTTCAACACGAGCTTGTTACAACAACTTTCAAAAGTACAAAGCTTGATGATTTTTTGCTACATCACAATTCTCTTTTTGAGACTTGCTATGATAATCCACTTTTTCAAGAACATGTGGACGATCCTAATGAATCTCTTTCCAATTTGGATGCCCCGCCAATTTATGATGCTCCACCAATCTATTATGAATATGATGATGATTCTCTTTCTGATTTTGATGATTATGATGATCTTACTTCCGAGTATGAAGGCATGCCGACTTATGATGACTTTGATGATGTTGACACTCTCTCGAGTGATTTTTCAAGTGTTATATCTTCTAATGATGATCTTGCTCCTATTCTTGATGAGGATCCACCACCAACAACGCTTGATGCTACTTTAGAGGATTACTCATTTGAGGAAGATTTCGCCACCTTTCTCAATACATACTTTCCTAATGAGCATGATTCTCCTTCTTTGGACTTCGATTATGGTCTTTATCCTCCTTTGGATGTTAAGAAACCCGTTTCAAAGAAGAAGAAACCGGACGACACCAACATCCGTAGTACTTATGTCTTGACACCTCTCTTTCCACCTTCTTCAGATGAGATTGTGCGGTTTATGGGCGAATCTTCAAGGTCGAGTGTCAGTCTTATTTTCCCCTAAAGGAAAAGGTGTTCGATCCAGGTATCACCATTTTTGAGCCATCTCAGTATCCATCTGATGAAATAAAAGGAAAGATTTTTGGAAAATATGGAGCTATGCTTTCACCATACCACACCTTCTACCACCGTGCTCAACTTTTGCTTAAGGGAACCTCGCCTAATCTACTTTGGCTTATGCTCTTCACCTTAGGCTTATGCTACTTGATGGATGAGAACCATGTACTTGACCCCGGCGGATGTTCTTCAAGGTTCTTACCATAGTAATCAAGGTCGAGTCAGGCTCGTGACTCAGTGAACAAAAACAAGCGCTCCTCGGGAGGCAACTCGAGTATCTATCCTTTTTATCCATTTTCATAATAAGTGTAGGAGGAGACCCTAGTATGTGTTTGTTGTTTTCTTTCTTATGATGTGAAGTGATTTGAGCTTTCAAAGATCCACTTTTGATGACTTTTGATGACCCGTGATTCCGTGTACCCGTATTTTCGGTTCTATCCTAAAACTCTCTTGATTCACTATTTTATATCCATATATGTTGAAATAGGAATCACTTTAGTTGTCTCTTCCTTAGCAAGATTTAAACAACGTGCAAAATGTCCTAAGTGTAGGGGAGTTTACCCCCACATGCTTAAACATTGAGGACAATGTTTATATTAAGTGTAGAGGAGACTTCTATCGAAGTTAAGTGGGCTTTTCCATGAATTTGTCCTCATTTTAACAAGAAAATTGATTTTTCGACATTTTTCAAAATTTTTGATCTATTTTGGCCTAGTAGTAATTTCCTTTGTAATTGTTATTTTCTTTCTTCTTAATTATTTAATAAAATGGTTTTAATGAGTTTAGATATTAATAACTTGCTTTTTATGTTCTTTGAATTGTCTATTCGAATTGACCCGGTCTAAAGTGCGACTCAGTTGTTCTTGGTGTAAACATCAAATGTGGTTGATCTATTTTAGAATAAAAATGAAAGCTTGAAAAGATTAATCTAAAAATAAAGATTTTAAAAGAAATTAAGTAAATTTAGAATAAATATGTGAACTTTAAAAATTAAAACTTTATAAAAAGTAAACTTGAAAATTAAACTAAGACAAAACACTTTGAAATTAAACTTAAGAAAATTGGCGGGAAAAATTAAAAGTTTAAGAATAAAACAGGAAACCAAAACCAAACATAAGTCAGAATACCAAATGTTTAACCTAAGTCAGAATGTGAAAACAATGAACAATCCAGAATGCCATATTTGTACACTATTTGGAATCCCAAATTCTAACACAATCCAGAATACTATTTCATCATACAATTCGGAATGTCAGTCAATTACACTAATCCGGAATGCAAACCCCCAACGTAATCCGGAATGCTTGTTTTGTTCTCAATCTGGAATAACTGCCTTGTTCTCAATCCGGAATACTGAACTTGTTACTATGCGGAATGTTGGATTCTATGGGTAATCCGGAATAAGAGAATTTGATCTAATCCGGAATATGATTCTTACACACAATTCGGAATACAGAGACTGACCTTATCCAGAATACTCTACTTTGCACTCAATTCGGAAAGAACATGCATA
This sequence comes from Glebionis coronaria, assembly GCA_025667525.1. NCBI lineage: Eukaryota > Viridiplantae > Streptophyta > Magnoliopsida > Asterales > Asteraceae > Glebionis > Glebionis coronaria. Next base: position 268,559,361 of record CM046876.1, read on the forward strand.
ATGTAAGTCGGGATAAAATGGAATGCTAACTAATTTGGGATAAGAGGGTATTTAAAACCCGGATAACACAAAAATGCAAATAAGCAAAACCAACTAAGCACTTAACCAAAACTTTAACCAAACTAATTTTAAGAAAAAGCTAATAAGCTACAATTTAAAAACTATAAAAACACTAAATAATCTAAATATTAAAATCAACTTTTTATAAAATATTAATCTACCAAATCAACTTATTTAAAAATAAGAAAAACTTAGAAATAAGCAATAAGCACAATAATCTAAAACATCAAACAAACACTTGAAAATCAATAAGAACAATCAAACAAACACATCAATCAAACAAAGAACAAGGTAAACAAACTACATGATTATCTAAATCAAACAAGAGATTAAAAAAAGAAAGGTAGAATGAGAATGATTATGAAAAAGCTTGAAATTAAGATGAAGATTAAAGATTCAATTAAAAGATTAAGATGAAAAAGCTTGAAAACTTAAACGTAAATCTAGAGAGAGAAAGTAATTAATCTACTCCTACTCCTACTCTAATCTATCTAATAATGAAAAACTAACTAACTAACTAACTCCTCCTAATGACGGATTAGGAGGGTATATATAGGAGGAAGGGAAGGTAGGTGTTGATGCTTTCTTCTTTCACTTTGTTTTCTCGTGTGACAAATCTAACATTTTCAGGTAGTGAAATATTTTCTCGTATAATATTTTGAAACTTATTTTTGTGTTGGTTGACGAACTCACAATTTACGGATTTAAATTTGGGCTTACGTGCATAATTTGGCGTCTTTTACGACTAAACCGGAAACCTTAGGATTACGTATTTACGTTTTTGAACTCCGTTTTTGATGAGACAATTTTTATTGGATTCGTTTTGTGACGGTGATTCATAATTTATAAAAACGTTTTTCGTAAAACAACCCGAGGGCACGCAAATCGAGAAAACTAGAATCGAGAAATACCCGTAAACTAGTGAGATGGGACAAAACACTTTGCCCCACCCCACTAGCAATATGGGACGGCAACATTGACACCACCACACATATGTGGCATCAAGTCTTAGCTAGCTTACAACATGTGTAAGCATATGCTTACACATTAAGCTAACTCTTTTACCACTAAACAAAAACTAGCAACTTGTTTCATTCCTACCATTTCTTCCATGCAAACAACTCTAAAATCCTCTCAACTCTCCTCTCCTTGCCGTCCCAAATAAGCCAACAAACACCATCCTTGATCTTTTCTAGCCATAAACCACATGTTTACTAGTCCTATTAAGGTGTTCTCTTGAAGCCTTGATCATTTGGTGGCCATATTAACAACTTTGGAGGTGATTTGCTTGTGTCCTAGGGCTGATTTTCCAACCTATGTTCTTGATATTTGATGGTCTTGGAGATACTTGTTGTGTTCATCAAGTTCTTGCCTTCCTAAAACAAGAAATCCACTTGGATTGGTAAAGAAGATCATCCTCTACATTTTTCTCTTATTATTTTGTAAAGAACAAATGTATTTTCTTTCATTTTGTATATGTATATGATGTATATATGATGATAAAAATGTTGTGTGGGGATCAAGTGTTGATAAACATGCTTAAAAATGATGATAACTATAAGAAATGAAGCTAAAATCTTGACTATTTAGTTGGCTGTATAAAAACAGTAGATAACTAAAGGATGAACTGATAAATTTGCATGGTTTGATCCATTTACAGTAAGTAGATGATGTTATACACATGTGAGAGTTGGCCATGCAATGGAATCAAAATAATGAGTGAGATATGATCAAAACAAGTTAGGTGGTATAATCTGAATAAGCAGTTTTGTAGGGACTGTTAAGGCAACTTAGACTCCAAATGGGCAGTAGCTATAGCTAAGTTATATGTAGCACATATTATGAAGAATTTGTCATCCAAAAATGAGCTTCTAAGTCATTGTAGAACTCTAGATATGATAAAAATGGTGAATATGAAGTTAAAAATCAGATTTTGGAAATAATGTTTATTATTATTATATAAGCACTAACATTATAATTTATAAAATGTAAAAATATAAACCCACTAACTTATAAAACTTATTTATATAAATGTATAAAAGGTTAATTAAATGGGTAAATTATATAAATGGTGGTAAAATAATATTTATAAGTAATAAAAACTATAAACTTGATTTTTACGACTTTTTTGGCTATCGCCGTAAAATTAACGTTTTTCGCCAAATAAAACATAGACGACCAAACCCGTCTAATGTAAAGTTTATAAAAGTCATATACTGATGTATAGATAACTAATACAAGTAAAAACCGATAAAACCCGAACTATAAGAATTACGGACATTTACGAGCTAACTAAACCTATTGGACTAATAATTGGACTTAATAAGATAAAAACTTGTAAAAAGAATTATTTGGGCTTAACCCATTTGGGCCCAAAATGAAAGATATATATACTGATCATATCGGTATAAAATGGGTAAAAACAAGTAAAAGAACTTATAAAAGAATTAATGGACTTAAAATAGGTAAAATCGATAAAACTAGTGAACTAGTAAGACGTTACCAAAACGTAAACACTAAAATGAGTAAACGAGGATTTATAAACCCACTTGATCATCATCATATGTACAAAATCATCATATGTATATTGTTATTTTGATAAAAGTCATTGGACCGAGTCTAAGACCGATTATTATTTATATAGGTTTCCGTGACCGAAGCACGCCCGTAGCCGATAATCCGCCTTTCATTAACAACGTGTGTTCATAGCCTCGCACTCTTTTAAATGTTTTTATAAAATGATTTGTAAACCCGCGAGGGAGATAACATGCTAGATTTTTATAAAAATAGAACACAAGTAGTCCCGATTGTATGCTAAATGATATGGACCTGAATGATGCTATGACCCTATATTCGAGACTAAAAGGATTATTAGTAGTTAGGTTATGTCACTTAAAGTCCCATTAGCATGAATTGTGAACTACCGGGATTTGGTAGACGCTTATGCATTTGATAGTACTATTTGGGGACGATCACCCCAGTTCGTGCCTTGACGGTTGATCCCCGTCGTACCACATTGATTGGTAAGCGAATTTATGTATGAGAAGATTCCATAGCGTGATTTTTGTGACGACACGCTAACTTAGATGGGCAAATTGTTTGTCGGGTTCGCGGCCCGCTGTTTTCAAAGTAAGGTAACAATGTCATGCGGCTAATAATAATCCTACAATATACTACGTATGCTATAAGACATAAATAATAAACGATAACGACGCTATTACGATGAATATATTACCTATCATGGTAATATAGAGACTACGGTCTCATGGACGGTTTCAGATGTATGCTTGATTTATATATTGCCTGACTAGCAATATGTGGACTTACTTCCGATATTATACTTGTGTTCTGATTTTAAATGAATGTAAATGATTGTTTTATATAACAGTTTTCATTAAACTCTATGAATTCACTCGGCATTCGCTGATATGATTTTTGCATGTTTTCTATCTCAGGTGCTTGAAGGTAATCCGGATGAAGATCGACTCTGATGGCCCACACTTAATATTAAAAATGTTCATTCGATCTGTGTTATGTAAACTTAATGACCTGTATAATTTGGGACCTGTTGTACACTTTTAAACCTTTTTATCGAATGAATGTTTGTTAAACCTTGTACAACCATTTTTATGTGTTGTCTATGATTGGAGTTATTGTGTTATCCCGTAACACTCTGAAAGACCCTTCCGCTGTACCGATACGAAAAATGAGAGTGTTACAGTTTGGTATCAGAGCTCTCGTTGTAGAGAACAAAAGATTTTAAAAACCAAGGTTTTGAACAAAACTTTTCAAAATCTTTTGACAATGAACATTTGAGAAAATATTTGAAAAATCTTTTGACTATAACGGTGCCAGAGATCTCCGACGTTACCAACAAGCCCTATTGAGAAGATATATATTTTGATATATATAATTTAATTTTTATATATGTTTATATCATGATTTCATTATGTAATTGTTTAACTAGTATGTTATCTTAATACGAGATAAATATATATAAATGCAGATTGTCATGGCTGACCCTAATATTCCTGTAGAAAACCATGCTATTCCCGAACCTAATATAGAAGATGATCCTAATTTAGACTTAGTAGATTTTGATATTGATGACGAGGAGGAACCATTTGAGGATCCCGAGCCCGAGTTAGGACTAGGAGACCAGATTGCCCCTTAGGTTGACTTAGTAGAGAATGAGATTGTGAATGTGGGTAATGAGAATGTGGAGATTGAGAATGCTGATATCGAGAATGAGGATGAGATTGGGTTAGATAAGTTAGATGATGAGATTGACGACGAGGATGTCGAGGAGGACGTAGTTATAGATGTTGAGGTTGATGACGATGAGGAAGCTGAGCTTATTTATCCGTATGATGTTCCAGAGGGCGAGCCTTTTCCCCCACCAGTTTGTTTGTCTGATTCTGAGGATGAGTTACCTAGGGGTGAAATGTCTGAATCGTCTGAATCTGATTCAGAATCAGATGAGGATGACGATGCACCTGACGGTACTGATGGTATTGCTACTCGTAGACGTGAGATAGGAGAGTCGTCTAGTACTCGAGAGGCTACTCATATTGATGGTCTTGCACCATGGGCCTTGAGACGTGATCTAGATGCTTCCCGTGTTAAGAGTTGTGTGACAGAGGTTGGATTAGGTGTTGTTCAGACTCAGGTTGCTTATTTGGAGTCGAAGACAAAGGTTGGCGAGAAAGAGCGAGAATTGCTTAGTTTGGATTTGAGTGATGTAGAACGTGGTTTGAATGAGGCTTTTAGGAGGTTATCAGTGTTGGAAAGTGGTGAGTATGCTGCTATGAAGAGAAAGGTGAATTCTATGGAGATTCAGTTGAGTGTGGCTCGTGCGATGCATGAGAAAGCTGAAAAGGAGTTGAATATATCCGTGGGATGGAACAGTAGATTTTATGCCGACATGGTTGAAAGAGGAGTAATCCGTAAGCGCCCAGCTGAAGATGTGTCTAGTGATCGTCCGGCGAAGATCCAGAAGACGATGAATGATGGACCATCTGGCGGTTCTAAGTAGAGCAGTCTGTATTTAGTAGTGACCTTTATATCTTTTGTGTTTGTAGCTTTGACTAAACCGACTTGTTAGTAGTAGACTTGGCACAAATTTTGAGTGTATATAGTGCTAGAACTTTGATATGGATGTACTAAGACAATACTTTTGTTTCAGATCGAATGAAATATGTATCTTGTCTTGAATTCCATATTGTGCCTTATTTGTATCTTGATTATGAATTCGATCCATATTATATGAATCCTTTGTTGAGTGAATGCTTAATACTTTGAAATTGTGGAATTATAGAACTATGCTGCCCAAGAAGGCTGTGACTGAGGATGATGTACGTAGGATTATTACGGAGCAAGTTACCGCATCTATGACTGTATTTATGGCTAATGCTAGAAATGAAGCTGGCGGTAGTGGAGCTGGCGGTAGTGGAGCTGGCGGTAGTGGAGCTGGCGGTAGTGGAATTGGCGGTACTAATGTGAATGTGAATGCTAATAATGTGAATGCTAATGCTGGAGGAAATGTAGGAGGACTTGGAACTAATGCACCTGAAGTTGGTGGCTGTACTTATGTGACGTTCATGAAGTGTGAACCTCTACCTTTTAATGGAACTGAAGGTGATGTAGGACTAAGCCAGTGGATTGAAAAGATTGAATCGGTGTTTAGGATTAGTAAGTGTAAAGAGGAAGATAAGGTGACTTTTGCTATGGCTACTCTTAATGGTCGTGCGTTGACTTGGTGGAACGGGAGAATTGCTTTCATGGGTCTTGATGCTGCTAATGCTACTCCTTGGGCTGAAATCAAGAAGTGGATGACTTTGGAGTTTTGTCCTCGTAGTGTGATTATTAGGTTAGAACAAGAGTTGATTCATCTGAGAATGAAAGGTGTGGACATTGATAGTTACACGAATCGATTCCATGAGTTGGCCTTGCTATGTCCTCGATTGGTTGAACCCGAAGAGATCCGAATTGAGCAATATGTGAAAGGGTTGACCAGGAATATCCGGGGGGACGTGACATCATCTAAACCATTGACCATTGATGATGCTGTTCGAATGGCTTACCAACTCATTGGACAGATAATTCAGGATAAGGAAGATGAAGCCCGTGTTGGTGAGAAAAGAAAGGGAGACGGTGAGCGTGTAGATAGAGGTGATTATAGGAAGAATTTCAATCGCCGTCAGAACCAGAGAAAGGGGAATGCAAATGCTCTTACCAACAATGCACCGTGCAACGATGATAGATGTCCTAAGTGTGGCAACAAGAGGCATGCTGGCGACTGCTGGAAGTGCCGAAATTGCGGAAAGCTTGGACACAAGGTTGAAAGGTGTAAGAAGGGAACCATTTGCTTCAACTGTAATGAAGAAGGTCATAGGAAATCGGAATGCCCCAAGTTGAAAGCGATTGTACCTGGAAGAAACCCCCAGGGTGGTATCTACCAACTTGGAACAATTGAGGTGAAGAAAGAGGATCCGAATGTCGTTACCGGTACGTTTTTACTCAACAATCATTATGCTGTTGCTTTATTCGATTCGGGTGCCGATAGGAGCTTTGAATCCACTAAATTTAGTGCCCTTATTGATATTGAACCTGTTGAGATAAGTACCAGTTACGAGGTGGAATTGGCTGATGGTAAATTAGTGAAAACTAATAAGCTATTAGGAGGATGCTCTCTAAATCTCTTGAACCATTCCTTTCCGATTGATTTGATGTTGATAGAATTAGGTAGTTTTGATATTATTATTGGTATGGATTGGTTGTCGTTGAATAATGCTACTAGTTTATGTGGAGAGAAGAAGGTTAAGATTCCTCTTAGGAATAGGACGTTAGTAATTGATGGTAGTCGAGGTGAATCCCGTTTGAAAATCGTTTCATGTATTAAAGTCCAAAAGTACACCAGGAACGGTTGTGAGTTATTCTTAGCTCAAGTGACCGGGAATGAGTCTAGGGAGAAACGATTGGAAGATGTACCTATTATTTGTGAATTTCCTGAGGTATTTCCTAAAGATTTACCCGGACTTCCACCGATAAGGCAAGTAGAGTTTCGAATCGATTTAATTCCTGGTGCTGCACCGGTGGCACGTGCGCCTTACCGATTAGCCCCTTCTGAATTAAAGGAGTTATCTGAGCAACTTAAGGAGTTGTCTGATAAAGGTTTTATTCGACCAAGCTCGTCGCCTTGGGGAGCTCCAGTCTTGTTCGTTAAGAAGAAGGATGGATCTTTTCGTATGTGCATTGATTATAGGGAACTGAATAAGTTGACAATTAAAAATCGATATCCTTTACCTAGGATTGATGATTTGTTTGATCAACTGCAAGGATCTAGTGTGTATTCTAAGATAGATTTGCGGTCAGGATATCACCAACTTCGCGTCCGTGAAGAAGATATTCCTATAACTGCATTTAGAACTCGTTATGGACACTATGAATTTCAAGTAATGCCATTTGGGTTAACTAACGCACCTGCGGTTTTCATGGATTTAATGAATCGAGTGTGCAAGCCCTACTTGGATAAATTTGTGATTGTGTTTATTGACGATATTCTAATCTATTCTAAGAATGAAGATGAGCATAGAGAACATTTGAGGATTGTTTTGAAGTTGTTGAAGGATGAAAGGTTGTATGCTAAGTTTTCAAAGTGTGATTTCTGGTTAGATTCTGTGCAATTTCTTGGTCATGTGATTAACAGAGATGGAATTCATGTTGATCATGCAAAGGTTGAAGCTATTAAGAATTGGTCTGCACCAACAACGCCAACGGAAGTGCGACAATTCTTAGGATTAGCTGGCTATTATAGGCGATTCATTAAAGAATTTTCTTTGATAGCTAAACCCTTGACTAAGCTTACTCAGAAGAATAAACCTTTTGTTTGGGGAAGTGATGAAGAAGGAGCAATTCAGATATTGAAGCAAAAATTATGTAGTGCGCCAATCTTATCATTACCCGACGGGAGTGAAGATTTTGTAGTGTATTGTGATGCATCTATTAGAGGTTATGGAGCTGTTTTGATGCAGAGAGAGAAAGTGATAGCTTATGCTTCTAGGAAATTAAGGAAGAATGAGGAGAATTATGCTACTCATGATCTTGAGCTAGGAGCGGTGGTCTTTGCTCTTAGGTTATGGAGACATTATCTGTATGGCACCAAGTGTACGGTATTCACCGATCACAAAAGCCTACAGTATATTCTCGACCAGAAGGAATTGAACATGAGGCAACGAAGATGGATAGAGTTGTTAAGTGATTATGATTGTGATATAAAATATCACCCAGGAAAAGCCAATGTTGTTGCTGATGCGTTGAGTAGGAAAGATAGAGAGCCTATCAGGGTGCGTTCTCTAGTCTTGACCGTGCACAATAATTTGCCTGAGCAAATTAGAAATGCGCAAATAGAAGCTTGTAAGAAGGAGAATTTTGTTAATGAAGGGTTCCGAGGAGAAGGAGATCCTTTAGAGGTTAGAGATGATGGAGTGAAATGCTTAAGAGGTCGTATGTGGATACCGAAGTTTGGAGGCTTAAGAGATTTAATTATGTTAGAATCCCATAAATCTAAGTATTCCATTCATCCGAGATCTGATAAGATGTACCATGATTTGAAGAAGTTGTACTGGTGGCCGAATATGAAAGCTGACATAGCTATGTATGTTCTTCAATGCTTGACTTGTGCTAGAGTCAAAGCGGAACATCAAAAGCCATCAGGACTACTTCAACAACCAAAGATTCCTGAATGGAAGTGGGAGCGAATTACAATGGACTTTATCACCAAGCTTCCTAGAACATCATCTGGAAACAATTCGATTTGGGTTATTGTCGATAGACTGACCAAATCAGCACACTTCATTCCGGTTAAGGAGCAGTTCTCACTGGAGAAGCTGACTCGAATATACCTTGATAATGTTGTATGCAAGCATGGAGTGCCTGTATCGATCATTTCAGATCGAGATTCTAGATTCGCATCGAATTTTTGGAAATCTCTCCAAAGATCTTTGGGAACGAATCTCGATATGAGCACTGCTTATCACCCCCAGACTGATGGGCAGAGTGAAAGGACAATACAAACACTTGAAGATATGTTGAGAGCTTGTGTGTTAGACTTTGGTAAGAATTGGGATAAACATTTGTCGTTAGCAGAGTTTTCGTATAACAATAGTTACCATTCTAGTATTAAGGCTGCACCGTTTGAAGCTTTGTATGGTAGGAAGTGTAGATCTCCTGTATGTTGGAGTGAAGTTGGGGATACCCAGCTCACGGGACCGGAATTGATCCGGGAGACTACGGAGATGATAGTTCAGATTAAGAAGAGGTTGTTGACTGCCCGAAGTAGACAGAAAAGTTACGCGGATGTGCGGCGGAAGCCAATGGAGTTTGAAGTGGGTGACCGAGTAATGTTGAAGGTATCGCCATGGAAAGGCGTTATAAGATTTGGAAAACGAGGAAAATTGAATCCCCGTTATATTGGACCCTTTAAGATTTTATCTAGAGTAGGTCCGGTGGCTTACAAACTAGAGTTACCCCCAGAACTTCATGGTGTTCACAACACATTCCATGTATCTAATCTGAAGAAATGTCTAGCAGTGAGTGATGAGAAAATTCCGTTAGGTAAGGTTCGAATAGATGGGAAGTTGCATTTTATCGAAGAGCCCGTAGAAGTAATGGACCGTGAGGTAAAGCAACTGAAACAAAGTCGGATACCTATTGTCAAAATCCGATGGAATTCAAAGCATGGACCGGAGTATACTTGGGAACGAGAGGATGAAATGTGGAAGAAATATCCGCACCTCTTCGATTTCAATAAGAAACGGACATCCAAATGAAATGGATCACGAGGACGTTGATCCCTTTTAGGAGGAAAAGCTGTGACAAATCTAACATTTTCAGGTAGTGAAATATTTTCTCGTATAATATTTTGAAACTTATTTTTGTGTTGGTTGACGAACTCACAATTTACGGATTTAAATTTGGGCTTACGTGCATAATTTGGCGTCTTTTACGACTAAACTGGAAACCTTAGGATTACGTATTTACGTTTTTGAACTCCGTTTTTGATGAGACAATTTTTATTGGATTCGTTTTGTGACGGTGATTCATAATTTATAAAAACGTTTTTCGTAAAACGACCCGATGGCACGCAAATCGAGAAAACTAGAATCGAGAAATACCCGTAAACTAGTGAGATGGGACAAAACACTTTGCCCCACCCCACTAGCAATATGGGATGGCAACATTGACACCACCACACATATGTGGCATCAAGTCTTAGCTAGCTTACAACATGTGTAAGCATATGCTTACACATTAAGCTAACTCTTTTACCACTAAACAAAAACTAGCAACTTGTTTCATTCCTACGATTTCTTCCATGCAAACCACTCTAAAATCCTCTCAACTCTCCTCTCCTTGCCGTCCCAAATAAGCTAACAAACACCATCCTTGATCTTTTCTAGCCATAAACCACATGTTTACTAGTCCTATTAAGGTGTTCTCTTGAAGCCTTGATCATTTGGTGGCCATATTAACAACTTTGGAGGTGATTTGCTTGTGTCCTAGGGCTGATTTTCCAACCTATGTTCTTGATATTTGATGGTCTTGGAGATACTTGTTGTGTTCATCAAGTTCTTGCCTTCCTAAAACAAGAAATCCACTTGGATTGGTAAAGAAGATCATCCTCTACATTTTTCTCTTATTATTTTGTAAAGAAAAAATATATTTTCTTTCATTTTGTATATTTATATGATGTATATATGATGATAAAAATGTTGTGTGGGGATCAAGTGTTGATAAACATGCTTAAAAATGATGATAACTATAAGAAATGAAGCTAAAATCTTGACTATTTAGTTGGCTGTATAAAAACAGTAGATAAATAAAAGATGAACTGATAAATTTGCATGGTTTGATCCATTTACAGTAAGTAGATGATGTTATACACATGTGAGAGTTGGCCATGCAATGGAATCAAAATAATGAGTGAGATACGATCAAAACAAGTTAGGTGGTATAATCTGAATAAGCAGTTTTGTAGGGACTGTTAAGGCAACTTAGACTCAAAATGGGCAGTAGCTATAACTAAGTTATATGTAGCACATATTATGAAGAATTTGTCATCCAAAAATGAGCTTCTAAGTCATTGTAGAACTCTAGATATGATAAAAATGGTGAATATGAAGTTAAAAATCAGATTTTGGAAATAATGTTTATTATTATTATATAAGCACTCACATTATAATTTATAAAATGTAAAAATATAAACCCACTAACTTATAAAACTTACTTATATAAATGTATAAAAGGTTAATTAAATGGGTAAATTATATAAATGGTGGTAAAATAATATTTATAAGTAATAAAAACTATAAACTTGATTTTTACGACTTTTTCGGCTATCGCCGTAAAATTAACGTTTTTCGCCAAATAAAACTTAGACGACCAAACCCGTCTAATGTAAAGTTTATAAAAGTCATATACTGATGTATAGATAACTAATACAAGTAAAAACCGTTAAAACCCGAACTATAAGAATTACGGACATTTACGAGCTAACTAAACCTATTGGACTAATAATTGGACTTAATAAGATAAAAACTTGTAAAAAGAATTATTTGGGCTTAACCCATTTGGGCCCAACATGAAAGATATATATACTGATCATATAGGTATAAAAGGGGTAAAAACAAGTAAAAGAACTTATAAAAGAATTAATGGACTTAAAATAGGTAAAATCGATAAAACTAGTGAACTAGTAAGACGTTACCAAAACGTAAACACTAAAATGAGTAAACGAGGATTTATAAACCCACTTGATCATCATCATATGTTCAAAATCATCATATGTATATTGTTATTTTGATAAAAGTCATTGGACCGAGTCTAAGACCGATTATTATTTATATAGGTTTCCGTGACCGAAGCACGCCCGTAGCCGATAATCCGCCTTTCATTAACAACGTGAGTTCATAGCCTCGCACTCTTTTAAATGTTTTTATAAAATGATTTGTAAACCCGCGAGGGAGATAACATGCTAGATTTTTATAAAAATAGAACACAAGTAGTCCCGATTGTATGCTAAATGATATGGACCCGAAAGATGCTATGACCCTATATTCGAGACTAAAAGGATTATTAGTAGTTAGGTTATGTCACTTAAAGTCCCATTAGCATGAATTGTGAACTACCAGGATTTGGTAGACGCTAATGCATTTGATAGTACTATTTGGGGACGATCACCCCAGTTCGCGCCTTGACGGTTGATCCCCGTCGTACCACATTGATTGGTAAGCGAATTTATGTATGAGAAGATTCCATAGCGTGATTTTTGTGACGACACGCTAACTTAGATGGGTAAATTGTTTGTCGGGTTCGCGGCCCGCTGTTTTCACTGTAAGGTAACAATGTCATGCGGCTAATAATAATCCTACAATATACTACGTATGCTATAAGACATAAATAATAAACGATAACGACGCTATTACGATGAATATATTACCTATCATGGTAATATAGAGACTACGGTCTCATGGACGGTTTCAGATGTATGCTTGATTTATATATTGCCTGACTAGCAATATGTGGACTTACTTCCGATATTATACTTGTGTTCTGATTTTAAATGAATGTAAATGATTGTTTTATATAACGGTTTTCATTAAACTCTATGAATTCACTCGGCATTCGCTGATATGATTTTTGCATGTTTTCTATCTCAGGTGCTTGAAGGTAATCCAGATGGAGATCGACTCTGATGGCCCACACTTAATATTAAAAATGTTCATTCGATCTGTGTTTTGTAAACTTAATGACCTGTATAATTTGGGACCTGTTGTACACTTTTAAACCTTTTTATCGAATGAATGTTTGTTAAACCTTGTACAACCATTTTTATGTGTTGTCTATGATTGGAGTTATTGTGCTATCCCGTAACACTCTGAAAGACCCTTCCGCTGTACCGATACGAAAAATGAGAGTGTTACATCTCGTCTTTTAATTTCTTCAACTTTCTCGACTTTGTCTCGGGATTTGTCGATATAAAATGAACTCGTCTTCTAATTTTCTTCATTTATTAGACTTGGTTCTTCGACTTCGTTAAACTTCCATCTTTAGTCTTTTTCTTCGATAAATCTTCAGAATAAACATTTGACTTCCGTTCTTTTTGCACTCTTGATCTTTTGACTTCGTCTTTTGTCTTTTTCTTCGATAAAAGCCCGTGAAAGCCCGTGTTTTCTTCCTTTTTCATCTTTTGGTCCTAAAACACAACAAAAACACAAACCACGCATAATTCCGCCTTTTACGACATTAAATACACGTTTTGGTCTCGTTTTTAATTGTATTAAGTGGTAAAAGAATAAGTGTTTTCACACATATTAAATCCCCTACACTTGACCATTGTAATGCCCTCATGTAATACATTAGTTACAAAGCAAGATTTACATTCTCTATCATAATTAACACCTTGGCATTTATTAAACACTACAACATTATGGAAACTAAAAAGATATAAAATTACAAAATGTTTTAAGGACGAAACAAGTAAAGAAATCTAAGACTTACATTAGGGCTTTGGTGTCATGAATGTTTATCACCCTCAAGTTTCACGTTCCCCATACCAAGCTGAAAAATGAGATCATTGTTATTATAAGTTAATAAAGCTAACACTCACTCATGTTTTATTGTTGTCTTGAATGATCACGAGGATGCGTTGTTGACTTATTTCGATAATTTATTTAGGCTTAAAATAAAGTAGGACGATTTAATCAATAGTTAGCTAAAGGACAAAATAATTTAAAACTGCGTCTCGAAACCTCAAAAAGTTCATATCTTGGCATAACTCGTTTCACGATTTGAGACCTTTCTCGGATCGATATTTGGCATTGACTTCATACTTCGCATCTTGAGAGATGATCTTGAAATAATGGTCTTCTCTTCATAATAGGAAGTTCTTCACTTGAAGTTTTTGGGAGATTCTTCATACTTGTACCACGACTTCTTCATTTTTCTCCAATCTTTATTTAGGATTTTGATATACAAAGATCTGCCTCCTTTTAGGACTTGGATCTATTTACCCTCATACCTTGCTAGGCTCTTTTCGGATAGACTTCTCCATGATCTTTAGGGGAGTGTTTACTTTTCGTCGTGTGTCTCGATCCTTCATATTGATTTTTGATAAATGATTCTTCACATCACTTTGGATCTTTAGCAACAAAATGTAGCCCTCATGCCTTGTTAGGGCCTTTTCGGACTCGCCAATCTTTGCATCCCGCTTCAATAAGTTATGCCTTAGCTATGAACTCTAATTAATACCGAGCATCTTTTAAACGATCTTGGGCTAGAAGCTAAGTAACTTTTAAAATCGTACGACCTTATTTATTGCAATTATTTATTAACAAACGATGGGAGAAAAAGCTCTAATTAACTAACATAAATTCATGAAAGAATACAAAACTATTATTTGACTCTATCATCTCTCGTTCTCCACAATTTAAAATCTCAAGGAATGAGACTCATGGATGCTTAGCCTATTAAATCAAAGTTTTGGGTTTTCAAGTCATCTATAGGATCTTACAACTTCTTAAACTTTTTCAAGTTTAGAATTTGCATTTTAAAGTTCCCTTGATAAACGACTTTCTAGGATCAATTATAGGAACTTGCGAAAAGTTCTTGTTCTTAAACCCGTATGAGTTAAGACTTTCGCATTTTAAAGTTCCCTATATAAAAGTCTAGCAAAACTTGATTTAAACACGTTAAGGATACTAGCTAGAGTAAACTCGAATAAGTAAACTCGGGTTGAGTCAAAAGATTCATGACGGGCCTAATATATCAAAAACATCTAAACTAATTAAAACCATTTTATTAAAATTTATTCTAGCAAAAATAACGTTAACAAAGAAAAATACTACTAGGCCAAAATAGATTAAAAAATTTGAAAAATGTCGAAAAAATCAATTTTTCGGTTAAAATGAGGACATATTCATGGAAAATCCCACTTAACTTCGATAGAAGTCCCCCTACACTTAAGATAAACATTGTCCTCAATGTTTAAGCATGTGGAAGTAAATTCCCCTACACTTAGGACATTGTGCACATTGTTTAAATCTTGCTAAGGAAGAGACAACTAAAGTGATTCCTATTTTAATATTAAAGAATATAAAATAGTGAATCAAAAGAGTTTAGGATAGAACCGGGAAGACGGGTACACGGAATCACGGGTCGTCAAAAGTCATCAAAAGTGAATCTTTGAAAGCTCGAATCCCTGCACATCATAAGAAAGAAAACAACAAACACCTACGGGGCTTCCCTACACTTATTATAAAAATGGATAAAGAAGGATAGATAATGCGGGTTGCCTCCCGAGAAGCGCTTGTTTTTGTTAACCGAGTCACGAGCCTGACTCGACCCCAAATTAATTGGTCGATGGGAAGCCTCTAATGTAATACCGGGATCAAAAATCTTGTCCTCGGTCCCGGAGGAACATAATAAATGAGAGGCAGGAGGATAGATCTTGAAGGGTAGAAAAGTCCTCTTAACATACGAAAAGTATGTGAAATCGTGATCCACGGGAGGTGGGGTGGGTAAAGGAAGCAAATTGTTATCCCCCCAAGACATTTGATGGTCACTAAGCGGCAAAGCCGTAAAGGTGTCAATCATAGAATGGTCAATTTCACCTCCCGGGTCAAAGCACTCATCCTCACTTCCCGGTGTGAAATTGGGAGAGTAAAACCGATACATCACCTGATTGGGCGTGCACGCGGTAGGATGAGGTGGCAACATAATATGAGAAGTATAAGAACAATTACCTTCCATCCGCGTCACCTTTAAAGTAGAGTCAAATCTCTCCACCTCTGCGATAGGAGGTGGCATGGCGAACAAAGTATGTTCATCAATAGCAAGAGAATCAGGGCTATCAATGTCCTCAATCCTATCTTCAAAGAGAGGATTCACCTCACTAGAGATGTAGGCGTCATCAAAATCAAATAAAGGGTTCGAATAAATCTTGAAAGTGTCCTTCGGAACGTCTTCATCTGATAGTGACTCGTCATCACTAGAAGTAAAATCATCATCTTGATCAAAAAGAGGATTAGAGAAAGCCAAAGAATCATCTGCCAAAGTGTCGGTGGAAGGGACGTCATCACAAGAAAGTACATCATCACACTCATCGTCACTATGTCACTCAGATTCACTTGGGATTGGGACAAGGTAATCGGCACTAGACTTTATGACTTCATCTAATTCCTTTGCAGGAGTTGTGATGATATCCTCAGCTCCTATGATGGGTGAATTCTCGGGCTCCATAGCCGGCAAGACAAGAGAAGGAAGTACGATTACACTAGACGAAGGATGTTGAGCAATAAGATCTCAGAAAGAGATATTACTCTCCTCGTCGTCATCATAATAAAAGGGACGCACAAGAGGAGTATAATCACTAAGATTAGATACTTGCTCTTGTCGTTGTCGCTTTTCCTCCTCCCATGTTTCTTTTAGTCGAATTACACCGTCATGAAGTTTCAAAAGAAGTGTTGGTGTTACGTCATTCGGATTCAAAGAAGGTTGATAATCGAGGGTGTATTGTGGTGGCTCAAAATTCTGAAAACTGGAATTATAGTACCGATTTAGTTCATAATAATTCATCGGTTGACAATAAGAAGTATCGTGAGGCCCCTCACAATTGTTACAACAAGGGTAATGAGAAAAACCCGGTGCATATTACGGATAAAGATCATCATTGGTTGAAGAGGGTGAGATAGTGTCAGTAGAGCTGAAGTATGAATTGATCGAATTGCAAAATGAACAATGTCCAAATTCGTAATTAGGGATATCCATTCCACACAATCGCATGAACACCATTGACAGGATTGACTACCAGAAGATGGTCTTCCACACCCTACAAAATCAACAAACGAGTCCATTAAACACAATAGAGAAGTAAGAGGAATATTTTTGGTGCAAAACTTTTGAAAAAGAAATGCTTTTTATGATTTTTTTAAATGTTTTTGGATTTTTTAAAACTTTGATAGTTTTTAGAATCTTTTTGAATTTTTTTTTTGAAAATTTGACAAGAAAAATAACGTTGAAAAGTGAACGGATCCCAAAATCCAACGCGTCTCTCACAAAAAACCGTTAATCTTCACGAAAAGAGCCGGCAGCGGCGCCATTTTAATAACTTGCTTTTTATGTTCTTTGAATTGTCTATTCGAATTGACCCGGTTTAAAGTGCGACTCAGTTGTTCTTGGTGTACACATCAAATGTCGTTGATCTATTTTAGAATAAAGTGAAAGCTTGAAAAGATTAAACTAAAAATAAAGACTTTAAAAGAAATTAAGTAAATTTAGAATAAATATGTAAACTGTAAAAATTAAAACTTTATAAAAAGTAAACTTGAAAATTAAACTAAGACAAAACACTTTGAAATTAAACTTAAGAAAATTGGCGTGAAAAATTAAAAGTTTAAGAATAAAACACGAAACCAAAACCAAACATAAGTCGGAATACCAAATGTTTAACCTAAGTTAGAATGTGAAAAGAATGAACAATCCGGAATGCCAGATTTGTACACTATTCGGAATCCCAAATTCTAACACAATCCGGAATACTTTTTCATCATACAATTCGGAATGTCAGTCAATTACACTAATCCAGAATGCAAACCCCCAACGTAATCCAGAATGCTTGTTTTGTTCTCAATCCGGAATAACTGCCTTGTTCTCAATCCAGAATAGTGAACTTGTTACTATCCGGAATGTTGGATTCTACGGGTAATCCGGAATAAGAGATTTTGATCTAATTCGGAATATGATTCTTACACACAATTCAGAATACAGTGACTGGCCTTATCCGGAATACTCTACTTTGCACTCAATTCGGAATGAACATGCATAATGTAAGTCGGGATAAAATGGAATGCTATCTAATCTGGGATAAGAGGGTTTTCAAATCTCGGATAACACAAAAATGAAAATAAGCAAAACCAAATAAGCACTTATCCAAAACTTTAACCAAACTAATTTTAAGAAAAATCTAATAAGCCACAATTTAAAAACATTAAAAACACTAAATAATCTAAATATTAAAATCAACTTTTTATAAAAATATTAATCTACCAAATCAACTTATTTAAAAATAATAAAAACATAGAAATAAGCAATAAGCACAATAATCTAAAACATCAAACAAACACTTGAAAATCAATAAGAACAATCAAATAAAACATCAATCAAACAAAGAACAAAATAAACAAACTACATGATTATCTAAATCAAACAAGAGATTAAAAACAAGAAAGGTAGAATGTGAATGATTATGAAAAAGCTTGAAGTTAAGATGAAGATTAAAGATTCAATTACAAGATTAAGATGAAAAAGCTTGAAAACTTGAAAGTAAATTTAGAGAGAGAAAGTAATTAATCTACTCCTACTCCTACACTAATCTATTTAATAATGAAAAATTAACTAACTAACTCCTCCTAATGAAGGATCAGGAGGGTATATATAGATCTTTACTCTACTATATGTCCCTTATGTGATAGTGACATCGAAACTACTCTCCATATTTTTGTAGATTGCTCAGTGGCTGTTGATCTTTGGAATTCGATTTCATGATTGTGTTATATAGATGATTCTCCTAAAGATATAAATAGCTTAATCATGTGGTCTGATTCTTTTGCCTTCAACGACCACACGAAAATCTGTTTCGATGTTGTAATTCAAACAACATCTTGGATTCTATGGCGGTATCGAAATCGTATTTGCTTCGACTTGAAACCGCCAAGAAAGGATACTCTTTTGGAAGATATCAAGGTTCTTTCATATCGTTGGATAGTTAATAGGAGTAGGAAGTCTAATATCGATTGGTTTCAATGGATATTGGATCCTAAAATTTCATGTAAAAACACCATGTAATCTCTTTTTCCCCTAGCATCTTGCTAGTGTGTTAATCAAATCGCCGTTCAAAAAAAAGGAGGGTATATATAGGAGGAAGGGAAGGAAGGTGTTGATGCGTTCTTCTTTCACTTTGTCTTCTCGTCTTTTAATTTCTTCGACTTTCTCGACTTTGTCTCGGGATTTGTCGTTATAAAATGAACTCGCCTTCTAATTTTCTTCATTTATTAGACTTGGTTCTTCGAATTCGTTAAACTTCCGTCTTTCGTCTTTTTCTTCGATAAATCTTAAGAATAAACCTTTGACTTCCGTTCTTTTTGCAATCTTGATCTTTTGACTTCGTCTATTGTCTTTTTCTTCGATAAAATCCCGTGAAAGCCCGTGTTTTCTTCCTTTTTCATCTTTTGGTCCTAAAACACAACAAAAACACAAACCACGCATTATTCCGCCTTTTACGACATTAAATATACGTTTTAGTCTCGTTTTTAATTATTTTAAGTGGTAAAAGGATAAGTGTTTTCACACTTACTAGATATCTTTGATATATTAGGTCCGTCGTAAATATTTAGACTCAACCCGAGTTTACTTATCAAAGTTTACTTTAGCTAGTATCCTTAACCATATGGACCTTAATTGGTTTATTAGGCTAAGCATCCACGAGTGTCATTCTTTGAGATTTTAAATTGTGGAGAACGAGAGATGATAGAGTTAATTATAAGTTTTGTAATCTTTCATGAACTTATGTGAGTTAATTATGAGCTTTTTCTCCCATCGCTAGTTAATAAATAATTGCAATAAGTAAGGTCGTACGATTTGAAAAGTTACTTATCTTCTAGCCCAAGATCGTTTAAAAGTTGCTCGGGATTAATTAGAGTTCATAGCCAAGGCATAACTTATTGAAGCGAGATGCGAAGATTGGAGAGTCCGAAAAGGCCCTAACAAGGCATGAGGGCTACATTTTGTTGCTAAAGATCCAAAGTGATGTGAAGAATCATTTATCAAAAATCAATATGAAGGATCGAGACACACGACGAGAAGCAATTACTCACATTAAGATCATGGAGAAGTCTATCCGAAAAGACCCAAGCAAGGTATGAGGATAAATAGATCCAAGTCCTAAAAGGAGGCGGATTGTTGTATATCAAAATCCCAAATGAAGATTGGAGAAAAACAAAGAAGTCGTGGTCCAAGTTTGAAAAATCTCTCAAAAACTTCAAGTGAAGAAATTCCTATTATGAAGAGAAGACCATTATTACAAGAACGTCTCTCAAGATTCGAAGTATGAAGTCAATGCCAAATATCGATCCGAGAAAGGTCTCAAATCATGAAACGAGTTATGCCAAGATATGAACTTTATGAGGTTTCGAGAAGCAGTTTTAAAAGATTTTGTCCTTTAGCTAACTATTGATTAAATCGTCCTACTTTATTTTCAGCCTTAATAAATTATCGAAATAAGTCAACAACGTATCCTCGTGATCATTCAAGACAACAATAAAATATAAGAGATACACCTAGGAATAAGGGGGTCTAAGTGAATAATTGAGCCACATGAGCAAGTGTTAGCTTTACTAACTTATAATAACAATGATCTCGATTTTAAGCTTGGTATGGGGAACGTGAAACTTGAGGGTGATAAACATTCATCACACCAAAGCCCTAATGTAAGTCTTAGATTTATTTACTTGTTTCTTCCTTCAAACAATTTGTAATTTTCTCTCTTTTTAATTTCCTTAGTGTCTGGTATTTAATAAAGGCCAAGGTGGGTTAATTATGATGGAGAATATAAATGTTGCTTGCTAACTAATGCATTGCATGAGGGTATTGCAATGCTCAAGTGTAGGGGATTTAATAAGTTTGAAAACACTTATCCTTTTACCACTTAATTATAATAAAAACGAGACCAAAACGTGTATTTAATGTCGTAAAAGTCGGAATTATGCGTGGTTTGTGTTTTTGTTGTGTTTTAGGACAAAAATATGAAAAAGGAAGAAAACACGGGCTTTCACGGGTTTTTATCGAAGAAAAAGACAAAAGACGAAGTCAAAAGATCAAGAGTGCAAAAAGAACGGAAGTCAAAGTCCTATTCTAATGATTTATCGAAGAAAAAGTCTACAGACGGAAGTTTAACGAAGTCGAAGAACCAAGTCTAATAAAAGAAGAAAATTATAAGACAATTTCACTTTATCATTCGACAAATCCCGAGACAAAGTCGAGAAAGACGAAGAAATTAAAAGACGAAAAGACAAAGAGAAAGAAAGAAGCAACCAACACCACATCACCTCCTCCTATAAATAGCCTCCTAATCCTTCATTAGGAGGTGTTAGATAATTAGTTAGTTTAATTAAGTTTTAGGAGTAGATTAATTATTTTCTCTCTCTAGATTTACTTTCAAGTTTTCAAGCTTTTTAATCTTTAATCTTGTATTTTGAATCTTTAATCTTCATCTTAATTTCAAGCTTTTATAATCATTCTCGTTCTACCTTTCTTGTTTTTTAATTCTATTGTTTGATTTGGTTAATCATGTAGTTTGTTTGATCTTTTTTTGATTGATGTGGTTATTTGATTGTTCTTATTGTTTTTCATGTGTTTGATGGTTTTAGCTTATTATGCTTATTGCTTATTGTGTGTTTGTCTTATTTTTAATTAAGTGATTTTTAGTAGTTTAATCTTTTAAAAGTTGATTTTAAATAGTTTGCTTATTTGGTGTTTTTATAGTTTTTAATTTGTGTCTTTTTAGCTTTTTCTTAAAATTAGTTTGGTTAAGTTTTTGGTTAAGTGCTTATTTGAATTTAGCTTATTTTTATAATCCGGGTTCATAAGCCGTTGTTCCGACTTATATCTTTAACCTAGTATTCCGACTTGTTAATTTTAAACTCATTCCGAATTATAATTGCATTCACTTTATTCCAAACTAGCATCTTTTGATCATTCTGGATTGTGTGTTGGTTTTATATTCAGGATTGTAACATGAGCACACATTCCGGATTAGGTTTGTAAATCATTCCGGATTGTATACTTATTAGGATTCCGGATTAGTAATACAACCACATTCCGGATTACATATTGTTTGCACATTCCGGATTAGGTAAATTTGTAGGTATTCCGAATTAGGTTAAGAACCCATATTCCGAACTAGGTGGAGCTTGTGGATTCCGGATTGCCTTTCAAACTTACTTTCCGGATTACATATTTAGTAATATTCCTAATTAGTAATACAACCAAATTCCGGATTACATATTGTTTGCACATTCCGGATTAGGTAAATTTGTATGTATTCCGAATTAGGTTAAGAACCCATATTCCAAACTAGGTGGAGCTTGTGGATTCCGGATTGCCTTTCAAACTTACTTTCCGGATTACATATTTAGTAATATTCCTAATTATACTCTAGGGTGTATTCTGGATTAGAGTGTTTGTTGGTATTCCGACTTAAGTTTAGTATTTTTGTATTCCAAGTTAGTCCTGATTTTACATTCCGAATTATTTTCAAATTTTAGTTTTTCCGCCATTTTTACCAAGCTTTATTTTTAATTGTTTTATTTAGTTTTAATATCAAATTTATTTTTCATCAAGTTTTAATCTTTTATCATTTATTTTTAAAAGTCTTTATTTTTAGGTTATAACTTTAAAGCTTTCATTTTTATTTTAAAATAGATAGACGGCATTTCCTTTTTACACCAAGAACAACTGAGTCGAACGTTAAACCTTTTGTCAATTCGATTAGACACTTAATCAAGAACATATATCTCTAAATTAAACATATTTTAGCAAGCCATTGTAGCTTAACTAAAATGATATAATGGTGATTTATATTGCCTTTTTTCGAAAATATCTATAAATTAACCTTATTGCGGTTTAGTAAATGATGATCAAGCACAAGTTCTAAAGCATACTAGATTATCGGCTTTCACACCAAATAGAGAAATGTAAGGCTAGGCTTTCTAACGTATTTGGTGGATGGTTTTTGTTCTTAGTTATAGTATCAATCAATGAGATTTTTGCTTTGCTAAAACTTTATTTATTTATAAAACATATATGTTTATTTTTTTCAAAAATATTTTCATGTGGAGAAATTTATTATATTTATTATTTTTCCTATTTGTCTCCTCCTTCAAACTTAAGGTGAACATCGTCCTCGAGATGATAACTGATAAAAATTAAAAATAGGAAAAATGCATAGGGAAACGAGAACTTCCCGGGGCTTAGTAGAAAATTGTGGGACTTCAAGGGATGAATCCAACTTAGAGCTCCAAGTTTGCTATTTTCCAGCATGATATTATAAAACAAAAAACACATGAAAAATAAGTTTAGAGTCTTCAGCCAGACTCTGCTACCCGGGTTTATTTTAAAAATAAGGGGATTTCTTCTTCATCGAATTCATTACAGTGTTCTTCTTCTTGGTAGAGCTTGAGTCTATGTCCACTGATAATAAAAGTGGTATTGTCTCTACCGTATAGTTCAACATATCCAGATGGATATTGGTGTTTCATTGTATAAGGTCCAGTCCATCTCGAAGTAAGTTTAGGTTGCTTAAATTTATATTTCGAGATAAAGAGAAGTACTTTCTCTCCATGTTTGAATTCTTTTCTTTGTCGCAGTTTGCGATCATGCCATACTTTGGTTCGTTCTTTATATAAACGTGAACTTTCATCTAACTCATGAAGTTGGAATATACATTTTTTTCCAGCTGCAATAAGATCAGGGTTGCAGTTCTTGAGTGCCCAATATGCACGGTGTTCAATTTCTATTGGTAAGTGGCATGTTTTTCATACAAGAGTTTGTACGGTGTGGTTCTAGTTGGTGTTTTGAATGCGGTACGAAAGGCCCATACAACATCTTCTAATTTTTTAGACCAACAAGAAGGGTTGTTTTGGACAGTCTTTTCAAGGATTCGCTTAAGAGCTCTATTAGTGTTTTCAACTTGGCCACTCATTTGAGGGTGGTAAGATGTGGAAATTCGGTTGTTGACTCCATATCTTTTCATGATTTTTTCCATGAGTTTGTTACAGAAATGAGTTCCTCTGTCGCTTATTAGTGCTTTTGGAATTCCAAAACGACAGAATAATTTCTTTAATAATGTTATAACAACTCTTGCATCGTTAGTTTGCAAGGCTTGAGCTTCGGCCCATTTTGATACATAGTCGATGGCGACTAAAATGTATTCACATTTATAAGATTTAGGAAATGGTCCCGTGAAGTCGATACCCCACACATCAAAGATTTCGTAGACTTGGATGTTATTTAGAGGCATTTCATCTCTTTTTGAAAGAGCTTCACGAATAATCGTAGGCCAGTAAAAGCCAGCGTCAAACAATTTTTTAGTGGTGGTGTTCGCTGTGTAATGTCTTCCAGTTGGTCCGTAGTGACATTCATCGAGAATTTTTTGAGATTTAGATCTGGAAATACAACGTCGGATCATTCCATCAGAACAGATTCTAAACTGGTGAGGATCGCCCCAAAAGTATTTTTTGAGTACAGAAAAGAATCTTTTCTTTTGTTGATGTGTCATTCCCTTTCGTAAAATACCTACAACCAAATAGTTTGCAAAGTCTTCGAACCATGGTGGATTGTAGTATTTATTTGCATTATGTGTTCATCGGGAAAATCATCGATTTCATCATCGCTAGAGTCATCATTAACTATGTGAGATAAATGATCAGAAGCAACATTCTCAACTCCTTTTTTATCTTTAACTTCTAAATCAAATTCTTGTAAAAATAAATATCCATCGTATGAGACAAGGTTTGGCGTCTTGCTTTTTAAACAAGTATTTTAAAGCTGAGTGATCGGTGTAAACTATTGTTTTTGGTATTACGAGGTATGATCGAAATTTGTCAAACGCATTCTTTTTTCCATCTTTTTCTGTAATGGTGTAATTTTGTTGGGCTGTGTTTAGAGTTCTACTATCAAAGTAGATGGGGTGAAATTGTTTTCCATCTTTTTTTCCAAGGACGGCTCCAAGGACATGTTCACTTGTATTGCACATAAGCACAAATGGAAGAGTCCAATTGTGGCTTGCAATAATTGGTGTGCATGTAAGCTTTGCTTTGATAGTTTCAAATGTTAAAAGGCATTCATCATTAAAATCAAATGCTCTTTCTTTTTCTAGAAGTTGAGTTAAAGGTCTTGCGATCTTCGCAAAGTCTTTGATAAATCGCCGGTAAAAACCGGCATGACCTAAAAAACTTCTAATGCCTTTCACATTAGTAGGTGGTGGGAGTTTTGAGTTTACATTTATTTTCGATTTGTCAACTTCTAAACTTGCGGCTGACACCTTGTGTCCTAGCACAATTCCTTATTTAACCATAAAGTGACATCTTTCCCAGTTTAGCACAAGATTTGCTTCTTTACATCATGCTAAAATTTTATCAAGATTGCTAACACATGTGTCGAAAGAATTTCCAAAGACGAAAAAATCGTCCATGAAGACTTCGACTGATTCTTCAATCATATCGTGGAAAATTGCAATCATACACCTTTGAAAAGTAGTAGGTGCATTACATAGGCGAAAATGCATGCGCCTATGCGCGTAAGTTACAAATGGACAAGTAAACGTGGTTTCCTCTTGATCCATAGGGTTGATTAGGTTTTGAAAGTATCCGGAAAAACCATTCGAGGAAACAAAAGTATTCATTCCCTGCGAGTCTTTCTAACATTTGATCCATAAAGGGCAAAGGAAAATGATCTTTCGCGGTTGTGTCATTCAATTTTTGATAGTCAACACAAACTCTCCATCCGGTGATGGTTCGTTTTGGTACAAACTCATTTTTTTTGTTAGTTACTACAGTGATACCTCCCTTTTTAGGTACATAGTGAATAGGACTAACCCAGGCGCTATCTGCGATTGGGTAGATTATTCCATAATCGAGGAGTTTAAGGATCTCTTTTTTAACAACTTCCTTCATGTTAGGATTTAATCTTCTTTGTGTTTCAACAATCGGTTTCTTGTTATCTAAAAGTTAGAATTTATGTTTACAGACTGATGGACATATGCCAGGAAGGTCAAAATTTTTCCATGCAAAAGCTTGTTTATGCTTCTTGAGAACTTCCATTAGATCGATTTTGTGTCCTTCCAAAAGATGGGATGAAATAATTACAGGCAGTAATTTTTCTTTATGAAGAAACGCATATTCCAAATGTTCAGGAAGAGGTTTATGTTCTAAATCTGTAGGGGGCTCTTCCACAGATTTCTTAACATTGAAATCGGTTTCGAAAGTTATGGTTTCAAATGGTGTTTCATTTTCTTCTTCAGGGGTTTCTATAGGTACGTCGGTATTAACGGCTATGAAGGCGTCAAATTCAGCAAAACGCTCTTCTTCGAGGATGGATCCTTCGATAGAATATAAAATTTCGCTTCCTTCATCAAGAAGAGCGTTGAAATCGGATTCAACGACTTCGTCAATGATATAATTACTAAAGCAAGTATCGTCATTAGAATATGAGTGTTTCATTGTTTCTTCAATAGTAAAGGAAATTATATCTTCTCAAACTCCAAGGTTGAGTTGTTTTTGTTTTACTCGAATCACAGCGTCGGCTGTATGTAAGAAAGGTCTACCAAGGATAAGTGGTACCTTGCCATCTTCTTCCATCTCTAGGATTACAAAGTCGACAAGAAAAATTAATTTTCCAACTCCAACGAGCATGTTTTCGGCTATTCCCATTGGGTATTGAAAAGAACGGTGCGCGAGGCGAACACTCATTTTTGTGAGTTTGAGAACATCTTTTGAGAGTTTAGCATACAAGGAGTATGGCATGAGGTTGATACTAGCACCAAGATCGGCTAAGGCGTTACAAGAGTATGAGTGATGGAAAGTACATGGAATTAGAAAACTTCTAGGATCTCCAAGTTTTGGTGAAACTTTGTTTTGGATAATGGCAGAACATTCATCATTTAAAAAAGCTAAAGAAACATGTTCAAACTTATGTTTGATTTTGATAAGTTCTTTGAGAAATTTGACATAGTTTGGCATTCCAGTCAGAACATCGACTAAAGGCATGTTAATTCGAACTTCTTGGATTAAGTCGAGGAATTTACCATACTTAGCTTGCATCTTCTGCTTGCGTAAGTATTGGGGGTATGGTACTTTTGTTTTATATGGTTTGGGTGTTGGGTTTGAGTTTTCAGTGGGTTTGGTATTTGTTGGTTGAGCTTCATCCTCATTGTCACTATCGAGTGGATTTTCGATTGGTGTATCTTGGATTGGTTTGGTAGGTGATTCGTAAGATAAACCACTCCGCGTGAATACGGCATTCACATGCTCGTTACGAGCTTGCGGTGGTTGATATTTTTTGTTGTTTTTGGGGTTTGGGTTGGTATTGCTTGGTAAAGAACCAGAAGCGCGATTTGATTGCTTATCGGCAAAACAATCAAATTTAGCTTCCAGATTTTGAATGGAAGCTTGGTGGTTTTTGTTTGAAGTCTCGAACTTTGTTTTGAGGTTAGAGAATGTATCTCGCACGAAAAGGTTGGTTAATCTTTGAGATTCAATAAAATTGTCGACCTTGTTTTCGAGGTTAGGTTTGTCTTCGGTTTGGTTGAGTTTCTTTTCGTCTTGATTGTAATTTGGTTTATCGTTAGATTTCCAATTATCTCGGTCACGATTATGATAATCATTATAAAATCGAGTTCGACGAAAGGTGTTCATGATATTGACTTCTTCTTCTTTTGTCATGGGTGTGTCACCGTCATCACATTCTAGAAGGATAGTTTCCTCTACATTGTTTGCAAGTTTCACGACTTTTATTTTTCATCTCTTTATATTGAGTATTGATTATGAGAGAGATGGCGTCCATACGAGCCATAATTTTTTCGGTTTCGGTTAGGTTTTTGCTTTCTTCGGCAAAATCTACGATTTTTCGAGGGTTTTTGTTCTTGTGATTTTTGGACCAATCAAGCTTGAGTAAGACTTTGTCATCTAATAATTGGTAGGCTTGTTTATGGGTTTTATAAAGGAAAATACCGCCTTATGCGGCGTTCAATGCATCTTGGGTAGCATCGTCAAGACCATGATTGAAAATCTTGATTATTCCTTCTTTTCTTACTCCATGACCATGGCAATTTTGAGTAATTCTTTCATTATTAACCATGTGTCTGTGAGAGTTTCTCGATCTTGTTGAGAAAAGCTTCGGATTTCTCTAAGGAGTTTTGAAAATAGGGCAGGGGGAAAGAATCGGCTAATGAAAGCAGTTCTAAGACCTTCCCATGTTCGAATGATTCCTTCATTAAGTTCGTCGAGCCATGACTTGGCTTCTCCATTAAGGGATGATGGAAACATCATGAGTTTAACGGCTTCGGCTTGTCCTTCTCCATAATTAAACATTTTGCAAATTCTTCTAAATTCATGGATGTATTTGTGAGGATCGGTTTTGATTCGTCCATAAAATTGGTGGTTTTTTGACAAGTGTCAAATGGTTTCCTTTGATTGCAAAATCGTTTGCAATTTCAGGTAAAACTATTGCGGAGCCAGGAGTTGGTGCTACAATTCTATCGGCTGACCACATTGGTTCATCATCGGTGTCCGACATTGGATCGTAAAATTTGATGAGTTTGTTGAGAAATAGGAATTTAGAAAGGTTGGTTGATTTCGCGTGGTAGAGGTTACTCGTGTCTCCTATCTAAAGGTACACGAAGGTGAAGTCTACGTAACCTTAGGTTAAGGGTACGTTCAGGTTCTGGTAACGGTGATACTGACGGAGTTTCGGATGAACGCGTGTGCATCCAACAATGGTTTTGGTGTTACAGTAGGAAATGTGCGTCGCACTTTTAAATTGCGTGGCGTACTTTTATTCGCTACAGGAAGTGAGGCGCACTTTTGAATTGTGCAGCGTACTTTCTGTACTGCAAGAATAATTTTGGTTTGTTTTGGGTGGGAAATGGTTCAATTCTTCAAAGATTATAGAAATTTTGGTTACAAAACAGGATTGTAAGTCCCCGGTAGCGGCGCCAATAACTTGATGTTCATTTACAAGTCTTAAATTTTTATTAAAAGGTTTAGACAAAACAAGGGACTCGAATACCAACACGGTCAAGTATACCCCTTTCGTTCTTAATATAGCTTGTAGTGGTAAGCAAGGATCGTTCACTGAGACTTAATTTCATTTTGGTAATCAATATAATAATTGAAGGAAGAAATGATTCAAATAAGTAATAATAGTAACAAGTATGACTAATATAGGATAGTTCGTATAAGTTCGTGATGATGATAATAATGATCAAGATATGTTTATGTAGGTAAAGAGTGATAATCCTTTTTCATCAAAATGGCATTTGCACAATTTACTTTAGTGTGATTCAAGACTATGCTTGATTAAGAGACTAAGCATAAAACAAGTTGCCAATGAGTTCAATATTTTTTCAAGGTTTCTAAGTGGATCTCTCCAAGATTCAAAACCATAGACAAGTTCTTAAAAACTTATTATAACAATTTGCATTTCTCAAAGCCAAACTATCGTAACAAATCAACTCTAGATAAAATATGGTTTATAGAACTAGGTGGTAAAATGGCTCTACAACATTAGGTTGAAATCAATTATAAAGGGTCATATCATAGCATCATCACTAGTTATAGTCACATACCCATATAGTCACAAATATCTTAGCCTACATAGTAATCAAAGTAACAAATGGAAAAGAGTAAGAGAACACCATACTTAGATTAATCGAATGAACGAGTACACAAGTGTCAAGATTGTATCGTTTCTCCAAGAATCAAAGAGTGGAATACTCTCGTTAAAAGTATTTCCCAAAATTGAATAATACTGAAAAATTACTAAGAAAGCTAAAATACTCGAGCTATGGAGTATTAGATAGAAGAGGTGTGTGTAAAATGAGTAGAAGTGGCCTCTATTTATAGTGTTGGCTGAGGGAAAATGTGCACCGCACTTTGTAGGTGTGTAATGTGCGCCGCATTTCTGAAATTGTGCGCCGGACTTTTGTGTGTTCCAGAATCTTCTCTCAATAGTTTTGTTTATTTGCACTTCAAGGACCCTTCTTTGTATATCTTCACTTTGCTTCTTTAAACTTTATACTTTCATGTAAAACTCAATATATTAAGTATCGAAAGCTCTTATTTATAATAAAAAGTGGCATTATAATAATGGGTTGAATATGAATATTTAGGTCGTTATCACAAGTATTAAGTGTGCACCTTTCGAGATACTTTATGGCAGAAAGAGTTGTGCTCCAATCTGTTGGGATCAAGTTGGAGAACAAATCCTTGAAGGACCAGAAATGATAGAGGTGACCAATGAGAAGGTTGCCATCTCCAAGGCGAAGCTATAGGAAGCTCGTGCTCGACAGAAGAGCTATGCTGATAAACATCGTATAGATCTAGAATTTAAGATTGGTGATCATGTGTTCCTTAAGGTATCACCAGCACGTGGCGTCAAGCGTTTTGGACTCAAGGGAAAGATCAGTCCTCGTTTCATCGGACCGTTTGAAATCCTTGAACGTGTCGGTGAAGTATCATATCGTCTAGCATTACCTCCTCAGCTATCTCACGTGCATGATGTGTTCCACGTATACTTACTTAGAGGTTATAACTACCATCCGTTGCATACAGTTTTGTATCCATTCGAGCAGATTCGAGAGGATCTATCCTACATTGAGGAACCCGAGCAAGTTCTCGACTGCCTGGATCGAGTCATGAGGAGAAAGACGATCCCATTCGTCAAAATCCTTTGGAGGGAGCATTCCGAGCGGGAAGCCACTTAGGAAACGGAGGAATCTATCCGGACTTCTTACCCTCATTTTTAGCTATGATTCGAGTATGTCATTTTCAGCTTATCGTATCTCTAATTCGAGGATGAATTATTCTTTTAGAGGGAGAGTTGTAAAATCCGCTTTAAAATCCCTAAGATCATTAAATGCATGAATTTACGGTCAAATTATAACTTTTTAGCTAATTAATATACGACATGAATCATGAATATTTAATACGAACGTTACGTATATTGATTTTATAAGTATTACGTATGTAACATGAGTATTAATGCACGATAAGTATTCACGTATCATACTTAAATCATACAAGAAATAAAACACGAACATAAAATACGAACATACACGATAAATATTTAAGTCACGAAAAATAAAACAAATGTGTAAGTATGTGTGTGTGGGTGGCGTACAAACCAAAGGGAAGGAAAGGGCTTTGGCCCAATCCATTACGAATCCACTCCTTAACCAAAAAGGACTCCAGGGATTATTTTCATAAAACACATTCACTGAAAATTTATCAAAACCCTAAAATCTTCTCCTTCTTCTTCTCTTTGGACGCGACACACAATCAAACCACAAGGAAGATTCGTAGCTTTTGATCTTTGATCATTAACGGTATAGTGTTTGTGTTTAAAACCTTATTAATCACACGCATACGGTATCTTCCAATCCTTTTTCTTTTTAATTAATTAAGTTATGATGACAGATCCTTAAAAACAATCAAGTAAAAACAAGTTATTATTAATGGTTTAACTAGATCAAGGGTTCGGGTGTGGGTTTCTTTGGATCGTACACAATCCGAGACCTTAATAGGTCTCGATGGTTTTTTTTCTCACCAGCCGCAACCCTAAATAGTGGCGGTGGTAGTTTTGTATTGCCAGCCGCAAACCCAACTGCTATAGCAGTGGGGTGTGTAGCCAAAACAATAGGAACCGAGACCATGGCAGCTCTCGGTGGCATGGCATTGGGCAGCAGGGGAACAACAGCCAGCAACGGCAACCTTGGCTAGGCCAGGGGCTGCATGGCAGCAATAGTGGCACCGACGTCACTATCGGTAGCTGTTGTGGTGTTCGGCCGCAAGACACAACCACTCGGCTGTGGTGATGCGTGATGTTCGAGGCTACACCGAGACCTCCATGGTGTCAGTGGGGGTCTTGAGGGGCTCGGTTAACACCAAACATGCAAGGGGGTGTTTGGCTAAACTTTTACGAAACATGTATTTATCTTAATAATTAATTTGTTTAATTTAAAAACATGTAAAATTAAATTAATTAATTTCCATGACTTAGGATATAATTTTATTCAAATAAAAACCATGATTTATTTATGTACCTTTTATTTAAATACAACTAAGGATAAAATAATTAATTACTTAATTATTCATGTACATTTAAATTAATTTAAAACTTAGTTTAATTAATTTACATAATTTTAAGGTAAAGTTTAATTTTATTAATCATGCGATATTATTAATTAATAATAACTTATTATAACATGTAATATTATTATTAATTAATAATTATAAGATGAATTACACTAATCTAAAACACATGGAACATTAAGAATTCACATGATTAAACAAGAACAAGTATAATAAGTAAAACACGTCAAGTAAACTAAATAAGCAGTATGTATAAGTAAAACAGACACTTATTCATGTCCCTTTATTATGTAGCTATCGTGAAGTCGGAGTGATCTTCTGCGTTCGTTTTCGTCTTCATTTACTGGACATAAGGTACGATTTGTTTGTCCTTCAGTAAGGAAACTTCTTTCCTATATTAGGATTCCCCGTTTGCAGCCATCTGTTTTCCCAAGTAGTTTACGTGTCTTAAACACTTTCAGTATATGCTATGTTTATTTTAGATTGCCTGAGCTATATACATGCATGTCAGTTTCACCTAGTTATGGGGGTTCCATAACCATAGCACTGGAGGCACCGGTGTTATGACTCTTATGCGGTGAGAGTGATTACTCGCACCGTCCCTTACAGTTATTTGGCCTATGTTATTATTATAATGTGGGGCGAATGGGTGCATCCTAGGACAAGTTTAGTAAGATTTCATGGTAATTGCGGTGTGTGCTTTGCATCCGTTATAGGAGCTGATCCCTCTACTCAGACTATTATAATTAGAGGCAACCCCTCTAATTGCATGATGAGGTCAACCCTTTAAGTATTCATGCACGCTGATATAACATGACCTATATGAGCTTCGGGCATATTTAAAATACAGTTTTCAGTATAAACAAAACATAAGTCTTTTCAGAAATATAAAACCAGTCTTATCAGCTTAAAATAGGTTTTCCATGACATACACTTATTCCACTGTTATTCATTTCATTTCATTACTTACTTATGTTTATGCTTCATTTCATTGTTATATATCTGCACACTGAGCGTATTGCTTAACCGTATTTTTTTCCATGTCCCAATACGGCAGGTACTAAAGGGCAAAGCTAGGATTCAAGAGTATGTGCATGGGATGGAGGCGCCTAGTCTTCTTTCTCTTTCAATACATTTACATAGTTTTGCTTTGTTGGACAGGGTTTAGTCCTTTCCTTACATCCTATACTTATGTATTTGTGTGTAGAGCTTATGTTGGAACTGATGTTTGTTTTAGGTTTCCTTTATGATCATTTAATGTTTTAGAAATTTACCTTGCATGCTTTGATGACACGCCATAATTACTAAGTAACGGTCCATTTATCCAAATGGGGCGTTACACCGGGTATTCCGAGGATGAAACTGTATGGTGGGTGTGATTGTATGATCATGAAGTTCATCTTTGTCTCCGTCCAATGCTCTTCGTCCCATATGAGTACTTGCAGTTCTATCTGTCCCAACGGCCATATAATTTCTCTGTTAAATCCTACAAGGGAGGTTGTGGTGGGGATCATCATTTTCCTGGTTTTAGGTTGAAGGATGTTGAAGCAGTGTTCGTACAAGATTTCAAAGGCTGACCCTCCATCCACATATAGTTTATGGATATGGTTCTCTCCTATTTCTACTTCTATGATTATGGGACTTTCCTCTGACTCTATTTCATCCACTAACGGGAAAGATATTTCAAGTCTCGGGGAGAAGTTTTTTTTATCATTTTTCTTTCCACGATTCTTTTCTAGGAGTGAATCATGAGGATTGTCAGAGCTTTGTCTCTTGCTCGTGTCTCAGCTTTTTTGACTGTTTTTTGTTGATCGCTCCCACCATTATTTTTACTTCTTTTATCCATTCTGTCAGTTTTCCATTTCTGGCAGCTCATCAATCTGCCTTTTCAGGGGCTGGCACTCATCGGTGTTATGCCTAATATCTCCGTGATGTTCACAGTATTTACTTAGGTGTCTTTTTTTCCACTAGGTATTCATTAGGGGAGGCGATCTAAACTTTCCACTTTCAAAGACTAAGATTTCTTTAGGTGTTTTTAATAATGTGAATTTGTCGTTCCTTTTCTCTAGCCTTGTGTTACTTCAGAAATCTGGTCTCCTGTCGAAGTATGGCCTTTGGCTTCCATCATGTTTCCACGTGAGTCTCCCTTTCTGTTTGGACTGATGTGCGACTGCGAACTCTCCTCCGAGGAAGGCCACGTTTTCCCTCATTGCTTCATTCATTGTCTTAGGTATTTTGTCGTATAGACATTTGATTAATCGGAGATGTGTGACGCGTGCATGAATCCTGATATTTTCATGCATTCTAGGGCTGCTTTACATGTCGAACTTCGATTTTGAAATGCTTCATGAAATCCTCCGTCGATTCTCCTTCCCTCTATTTGATGTGATGGAGCTCCACAAGATCTTTGATGAATTTATTTTCTTGGAGATAGTTGGCTAAGAATGCTGCCTTCAAGTCGTCATAAGTGTCGATTGTCTCTGTAGGGAGGTCATTGAACCATACCTGGGCGTTTCCAATCAAGGTAGAGTTAAACATGTGGCACCATGTAGGCATGGCCCATTTTTCTACTTTGGCGGATGTTTGAAATTTTTTGACATGATCTTCCGAATCTTCCGACCCGTCATACATCTTGACTTGGCTTAGCATTCAGATTTTATTTGGGAAGTCAAAGTTTCGGATGCGAGGTGTGAATGGGTCGACATCCTCAGATAACCAAGGGAGAGATATGTCATCGCTACTTCCTCTTGATTTCGCCTTCTATGACCTTTCGTTTTTGTTATCGCTTTCATCCGTCTCTAAGTACTTTCTAGACGTTGCTTCATCATTTTGGTTTCTTTTAGTGGTAGATCTACTCCTCGTATGACCTTTTTTCTTTAGTCTATCAAATACTCTTCCGTCTTGTGGCCCTAGCCTAGTGAACACTCCTCCCCCACTATAATTTCTCTGGTCGGTAGAGCTGTGTCGGGTCCGTGAGGGTGTGTCCCGGCTATGAAAATGGCTTTCGCCTTTATCCAGGGATGTTTGCCTTCTATTCCCCCGTCTTCTTTCATGCCAAGGGGTAGCTGATTCGGAGTAGGCAGAGAGCTCATCTTCCTTCCATTTTTTCTTAGAACTTTCTCCGTATGTGAGGCGCGCTTTCATAGATTTTAGCTTCTTTTTACGTTGTTCTTCTTCTTGGAATTTCTCAGCTATCATGGGTAACAGCCGATCAAAGTGTTTATTGTAGAAGTTCCTAATGGTGGCATCAAATGCTCTCAGTTTGGGGTTTTCTGCAACTTTGTTTGTCTTCTCAACACCTATGTTACGCACGGCGAACGTGGCAGTGTTGGAGGATCTCTTGGTTGATCGCTTAATTTTGTGGAATGAGATTTCTTATGGAACGCAGTTGTGTAACCGGGTGCCACGGATGGCGCCACTTGTTAGTACAATAATTGGTCGTGGTCGAGAGTAGATCTAAGTACTCATGGAGAGGTATCTAGATGCCTTGATTGACGATTTCCTACACAAGTAAAGTAGCACCATTAGTCGTTACCGTGGGGACAGGCCCCACGATTAGACTCCGGCGTGAGAGTAAGTATTCATATCGTCTGATATATATGTGTGTGTTAAGATGAGTGAGAAAATCGTACCTCGTTTGGAGTGCAAGTGGGGTACTATTTATAGGAGAAAGTACTGGGCCTTTCCCCGTTTCTCAGATAGTACTAGGGAGTAGGCCTTTGTGGTCTAAAGGCCCATTTTTTTGTTTTTTTGTCTAATCGTGACCTGCGGATTGAGTCTTTGAGAGTTCGTCTGCGAGGCTTAAACTTGCTCGCTGGGAGCGCATCCGGTACCGTGTTGCGGATCCGCTCACTTGGTAGCAGATCCTGTAGAGACTTTGCCACCGTAGTGAGATTTTGGGTACTTGGGTCTGGGCCCAAGGTTTGGTGTATGGTCTTAGGCTCAATGGGTTGTGTCCATGCTATACGCCATAAGATATTATTCAGTAAAATGCAATGGTATATTTTTTACAAGGGTAGCATATGTGAATGGATTGAAGCACAACCTCTTCAGTATCAGTCAACTTTGTGATGCCAAATACTTGGTTCTGTTGATGACAAAAAAGGTACAATCTTCCAATCATGAAGTTGTCATGATTGCTCCTAGAGTCAAAGATGTTTATGTCATGGACATGAGCTCTACTCAGGAGACATGTTTCTTTGCTAAAGCTTTAGATATAACTAACTGGCTCTGGCACAAGAGAATTTCACATCTTAATTTTAATACAATCAATCAACTGGAAAAATAAAATCTTTTTATTTGTCTCCCTTCTCTCATCTATTCAAAGGACAAACCATGTTCAGCATGTGAGAAAGTGAAGCATCATAGGGCCAGCTTCAAAACATAACAAACTTTCTCAATTAAAGAAAGTCTCCATCTTCTTCACATGGATTTATTTGGCCCAGTTTCACCAAGGGTCATTTTCTATGAAAAATATACTCTTGTCATTGTTGATGAGTTCTCTAGATATACCTAGGTATATATTCTGACGAGGAAAAGTCATGCATTAGAAACCATTATGTTCTTCATCAAAAGAGTTAAAAATCAAAATGAAGCTCATGTCAAATAACTCAGGACTGACAATGGTACTGAATTCAGAAATTACTCACTAATCAAGTTCTGTGATGACAAAGAAATTTCACTAAATTTCTCATCTCCTTACACACCTGAAAAAATGTTGTGGCTAAAAGAAGGAACAGAACTCTGATTGAAGCAGCAAGGACAATGCTTGCGGGATCAGCCTTATCTAAGCATTTTTAGACTGATGTTGTAGCCACTACTTGCTACACTCAAAATAGGTCCATTACTGTGAAGAGACACATGAAGAGTCCCTATGAAGTCTTCAGGGAAGAATTACAAGCATCACATTCCTACATGTGTTTGGGTGTCCAATATTCATTCACAATCACAAGGATCTCCTTGCAAAGTTTAATGAAAAATATGTTGATGGTTACTTCCTTGGATACTCACTAGTATCAAAGGCATACAAAATCTTCAACACACGAAGACAGTGTATTGAAGAAACAATTCACATCACTGTCAATGAAAGTTCTAAAGCCATCAAGTTTGAAAATCCATAAGTGGATGAACTTCATATTCATGAATCTCATAACTACCCATCTAATGAATTCCAACACCATGAGCCTTCTCAGAAGTTTCAAACAGACCGTCTATCAGTCCCCCACATTGATCCATTTGAAGATATGACTAGTCCTTCTACTGAAGGAAATCCTTACTGATGGAAATCAATCAGTGGATCAAAATGATCAACAAGCTCAAACAAATGATCAAAATGATCAGTCAAATGAATTCACCAGTGATGAACAGTTTGAGACTTGTGTCTAAAACTCTCTAGTTGTTTCAAGAGAAATTGTTCAAGTGAACTATCATTTTGAAAAAGAAGATAGTCCCTAAACGATTGAACCTTTTTCTATTGAATATCCTTCATTAAACACTAGAGACAGTCCAATTCCATTTCATAGACTTCCTAGTTCTAGCTCAAATACTAACCCCAGTTCCGACTCTCTAGCTCCACAAAGTTCATGGACTAGAAATAGTCACATTCAATTGGTAAACATAATGGGAAATTCTGGTGCTGGTAGACTTACAAGAGCTATGGCCCAGAAACTAAGTGTTGCTTCACCTGGAGAATGCCTCTCTGTGGATTTTATTTCAGATGTAGAACCCAAAAAAATTTCTTAAGCCTTCACTCACCCTGGATGGGTAGATGCCATGCAAGAGGAACTAAGTCAATTTGAAAGAAACAAAGTCTTAAAATTGGTTCCTTTTCTTCATGGAAAATCAATATCTGGTACCAAATGGGTATATAAACTCAAAAAGGATGAAACCGATGTTGTGGTAAAAAATAAGGCCCGACTTAAGGATACAATCAAGAGTATGGTGTTGATTTTTATCAGAAATTTGATCCAGTTGCTCGTATGGAAGCTATACGAATTTTCCTTGCTTAAGCCATATAAATGAACTTCATAATAATACCAATTGGATGTCAAAAGTGCATTTCTCAATGGTGTTCTGAAAGAAGAAGTCTATGTTACTCAGCCACCTACCTTTGAGGGTAGTGAATAACTAAGTCATGTCTATAAGCTTTACAAAGCTTTGTATGGACTGAATCAAGCCCCAAAGGCATGGTAGGAAACTCTCTCAAACTTTCTCATTGAACATAAATTTGTCAGAGAAAAAACAAATAGCACCCTTGTTAATGCAGTAATGCCTAAAAGTTTTGCTTGCATTTTTCGGTCTCGCTTAGTTTTGATTACGACAATATGTAAAACAAGCATTTAGGAAAACAACGAAAAACGAATTCTTGAGTTCAATTATTTTTCATTTTACCCATTTTCACTTAAGGTATGAATAAACAAGTACTAACCTTAATCAAGTGATCAAGTGATTTAATATTTTCTTAAAACTCACCTTTTATTAAGTGTGACAAGTTTTTTATTAAACTTTCTTTTTAAGAAAATGTTTTATTAAATTAAATATTTGAAAATTTGAAATGGCATATTCTTTTTTGATTTGGAATATTCTTTCAGGATATTTTATAATCAGATAAGACCTCCACCACTAAAGGACAAAAAGGGAGCGGAGTCTACTCTGGCGGTTCTCTAGTGCCTAGGCGGTTCCTTATCGATAAGGTACCGCCGGCTGAGATAAGGAATCGCGGGCAGATATAGCTGTTGGCCCTTTGTCCTATAAATATCGGACCTTTCTCAGATTTTCTCTTCACCTCTTTTGCACATAAATTTCCAGATTCAAACATACTTCTTAAATCACTCAAATCCTTGATCATTTGATTGATTACTACTTGTTTAGAAGTGAATCTATCCCATCCATCCCTTCCTCTTCAAGTGCAAAGAGAAAATCACTATCCTTGTGAAGTGTTGAGTCCACTACCAAAGATCCTTTGAAGATCAAATTTAATACTTTTGTTGTTGTGTTATAGTTGTGAAGATCCAAGTAGTTGTGTCTATTTGGAAGTTGTGCATGTACTAAGTATAGTTGTGTAGATTGGTCCTAGCTACGATTAGGGCTCATTTTTAGCTTAGAGTCGGAAATTGGTTAAGCAACGTGTACGGTTTTCTCCACCATAAGGAGCTTGTTATGTAGTGAACTCTCGAGTAAGGAGTACTCGAGGAGTGGAGTAGGAACGAGGAGTGAGCTTCGTTGCCGAACCACTATAAATCCTTGGTGTTTGGTTTGATCTTTCTTTACCCTTAACTCTTTACATTCTTTATTCTTTGTGCATATAGATTAGTTAGTATTAGTTTAGTTACACTATCATTGTTCATATTGTGCATAAGAAGATTTCACATATTTCCTTAAGTCTAAGTTTTTGAAAAAAGTTTTTTTTTGAAAACCATCTTTTAACAAGTAAATATAAGAAACTATTCAACCCCCCCCCCCCCCTTCTAGTTTCTACAATTGGTATCAGAGTAAGGTTGCTCAAGTATTTTTAAAGTATATTGTATTTTAAAACTTAAATCGATCTATGGATTCCAACAAGTACCTAGAAGGGAAAACTATGCAAAGACCACCACTTTTTGAAACCGATAGTTTTATTTATTGGAAAAATAGATTTGAGATTTATGTGAAATCAAAAGATTTAGATCTTTGGCATGTTATTACCAATGGTGATTTTTTACCTTATCAATTTAATGAAGTTTCTAAAACAAAAGAATTGGTCACATTTGACAAAGCTAATGATGATACTAAAAAGAAACTTTCGAAAAATAATGAGGCTAAAATGGTGATTTATAA
The DNA here is from genome assembly GCA_025667525.1 of Glebionis coronaria. Taxonomy (NCBI): domain Eukaryota; kingdom Viridiplantae; phylum Streptophyta; class Magnoliopsida; order Asterales; family Asteraceae; genus Glebionis; species Glebionis coronaria. The sequence goes on from CM046876.1 coordinate 268,599,218, forward strand.
TGCTTTACCTAAGAAAGAGTATTAAAGGATTTTTATGTGTGAAACAACTAAAGATATTTGGAACACTCTTTTAGTAACCCACAGCCAAGTCAAAGAAAGCAAAATCGATCTTCGTGTCCAACAATATGAACAATTTGTCATCTTAGAAGATGAAACTATTGATAGTGCTTTTGCTAGATTTAACACTATTATTACTAGTCTAAAAGCACTTGATGAAGGTTTTTCTAGCAAGAACAATGTTAGGAAGTTTCTAAGGGCCTTACATCCGAAGTGGAGAGCAAAAGTCACTGCGATTGAAGAATCAAAAGATCTCTCAACTTTATCACTCAATGAACTCATAGGCAACTTGAAGGTTCATGAGATGATAATTTTTAAGGACTCGGAATTGTTGAAAACCAAGAGTGAAAGGAAGTCTCTTGCACTCAAAACCAAGAAGGCACAAAACGATCATGATAGTTCCTCGGATAGCAACGACGAGGAGTATGCATTGGCGGTGAGAGATTTCAAGAGGTTCTTCAAAAGACGAGGTCAACACGTGAGGCAACCCAACAATGACAAGAAACCATTCTCAAAGAATCGGTTTGCCAAGAACGAAAAAGGTGATAGGAATTGCTTTAGATGTGGTGATTCAAATCATTTCATTAGTGAGTGTCCAAAGCCCTCACGCGATAAGAATCACACGACATTCGTTAGTGGTTCTTGGAGCGATAGCGGTGAAGATGTTGATGACAACCCCAAAGAGGAGAAATGTCTTATGGCTCACACTTCTAAAGAGGTACATTCCGAAACCGAATATTATAGCAATGATAGCTCCACCTTAGATGATATTGAACTAGAAGGCCAATATGATAATTTACACAAACTTAGCCTTAAATTCATAGAAAAGAACAAAACCTTAAAATCAACCAAAACTAAGCTTGAAAATGAGATCAATGAACTTAGGGAAAAATTAGCCAAGCTTGAGAAAAATAAAGAAGTTGATTTAGGTTGTGTAAGTTGTGAGAAACTTAGATTAGAGAATGAAGATCTCAAGAGCACCTCCATTAAACTGGAAAAGTTCATGAAAGGTACTAGTGCTCTTGATGATATGTTAAACAAACAAGTTCATTCTAAGGAAAGACTTGGTGTAGGTTTTAACTCAAATGAAGCATCAACCAGTGAACCTAAACAAGTCAGATTTTCAAAAAAATTGTCTGTTGTACGTAGTCCCAGATTGTATGGGGTGGTTCCTTATCACTATGGAACCGCCGCCCTAGATAAGGAACCGCGGCCAGAAAGAGTTTTTGCTAAAAATCCTGAATTTTCTGAAAAGTCAAATTTAGGTGAACAACCAAAGCATCTTATTGTTAACAAGGTCAAATTACCCATACTTGACGACAATGCCGTTGATAAGCCCTTGAGTAAACCTCTAATGGGAAATAGAAGTTTATCAAGACCATCTTCTAATCCACCAAGAGTACGAAATGAGTCTAGGCATAGAAGTAGAACGACAACACCTAGAAGAGATAGTCAAAACAATTCACGACCTAGAAGTAAAACTCCAACACCTAGAAGGAATGACCACAACTCTAAACCAAAATCAAATACACCTAGGAGAAATAATGAACAACAAAATGGTTATATGAATAATTATCCTCCTCCTTTTTGTTCCCCATGGGGAACCCTCCTCCATTCATTCATCCCAACCAAATGCAAGGGATGTTTGGAACTAACAATTTTGGACCCATGAGATATTAGGGACCAAATGTTTGATCGTGTGTGTTGTTACCTAGATATGCTTTGGAATTGATTTGGAACACGACGAGTGGATTAAGGATAGTGGTTGTTCTAAACACATGACGGGTAATCGGAGTTTGTTCTCGCGCTACAAAGCATATGATGGAGGTAACGTAACATTCGCTAGTAGTCTACGTGGTAATATCATTGGCAAAGGTACGGTTTCTCTTGACTCCATGACCATTGAAAATGTTGAGCACGTAGATAATTTAGGGTTTAACCTTTTAAGTATAGGTCAAATTTGTGACAATAAGTGTAAGGTCATCTTTTCGAAACATGATAGTGAAATCGTAAACGATGGAAAGGTCAATGGAAAAGGTGTTAGAAAGCATGGGCTTTATGTCATGAAGGTCAATAAGAAGTCAAAATAAAACATATGTCTTGCGACTATAGATGATAGTTCTACTCTTTGGCATAGGAGATTAGGTCACGCTAATATGCGTTTAATTCAATCTTTAGTCTCTAAGGAGTTGGTAAGACACCTCCCTAAGATGAAGTTTGATAGTCACTTTTGTGATGCTTGCAAAGTTGGAAAGCAAGTTCAGTCAAGTCACAAAGCCAAGAATTTGGTTTCAACATCTCGGTGCTTAGAACTCCTACATATGTATCTCTTTGGACCTTCCGCCATACGGAGTTATGGAGGTAACCTTTATACCCTAGTTATAGTTGACGACTATTCTAGATTCACTTGGACTAGATTTTTGGCATCTAAGAATGAAGCTTTCGATCATTTCGAAATCTTTAGTCGAAGAATTCAAAATCAACTAGGATGTCCAATTGTCTCTATCAGGACGGATCATGGTAGGGAATTTGATAATGAAGTGCAATTTGGTGCCTTTTGTGAAGCTCATGGTATTACCCATAACTTCTCGGCTCCTCGCACTCCACAATCAAATGGGGTAGTTGAAAGGAAGAATAGGACCATTCAGGAGATGAGTAGGACGATGTTAAACGAGCAATCTTTGCCTCAAAAGTTTTGGTGCAATGCTGTGGACACATCGACTTATATTCTCAACCGAATTCTTATTCGACCTTTCCTAGGAAAGACCCCCTATGAGATTCTTAAAGGTAAGAAACCCTCATTGGAATACTTTAGGGTGTTTGGAAGCAAGTGCTTTATCCTCAACACCAAAGACTACCTTACCAAGTTCGATCCAAAGTCTTACGAAGGTATCTTTTTAGGTTATTCCCAAACTAGCAAAGCCTACATAGTCCTCAATAGAATTGATGTGACTCTAATTACACATCATATTTCCTCGTAAATCGTACTCAAATGTGCTAAAACAGATAAATAATCATCAATATTGCCACATATATGCTTGTTTTGTCGTTTGTGCGTGTGTAGGTACGGATATCAAAGAAATCACAAGAAATGAAGCTAAAGAGCCAAAACGAACACGAGAAGTGGAAAGAATACGAAAAATCGAGTCCATCGGTGCCTTCATATTTTAATGGGTCGATCCGACACCATTTATATGGGTTGAACCGACCCATATTATGCCATTAGCCCAAATCAAGCCATCAGGCCCGTTTAATACACTTGTCAGCCCAATAGCCTCTGCTCAGGCCCAAAAATGAAAAGGAGAGCCCAGGCCCGAAAAAGAGAGAAGAGATAGATCATATCTGCTTATTTATTACGCATTCACTTATTCCAAGGGGATATTCATTATGTAGCTTAGAAAATAGGCATTTGTTTCTTTCCATGTCTTTCTTTGATGCAGCGTACATTATAAGCAGAACAATATCCATCTTTATTTTTTGATCCGTTCTTTTTCTTTCAGATTTAGGATAGCTTTAGTTTTCTTGTCTCTTCATTTAAAAACCGCAGCTATTATTATTCTTGTACTTCAGATTTTCGATTTAGCTTTTAAATAAGTTTTATGTTTTCGGCTATAGAAAGTTTGCTATTCAGTTATTTGTGTTTTGTGGATTTCTAATAATAATAATATCATGATTCTCGGTTAATATTTTCATTTGTTAGTTACCAGTGATTTTCGATTCAAAGCAGGTTTATGATTCGAAGGTTAATAAAGCAGGTTTTATTTCGATTCGGTTGATGCTCAGTTGGTTTCGAATAGTTGTAGTAGGTTTTCGGTTATGTTTTGAATAGCAGGTTTGATCTCCAAATTTAATTGTTTTCGGGTTTGATCCGAAGCAGGTTCAAAGTTACGGTTCATTAAAGTTGTTCGATTAATATAGAAGTAAGGTAGAAGGTTTTCGGATTTTGATTTCAAGCAGGTTCGGTTTCAGTTGATTTTGCTACAAGTTCATCATTGGAACTCAGTTCATTAGCTTCGATATCATCTTGGTGTAGTGTTCGGTTAAGTGTAGCTTATGTATAAAGCAAATAGTTCAGCTTCATAATCAGTTTGCGGTTCATTGTAGCAGTTTCGATTAGTTTTCAGTCACGGTTCATATCGGTTATGGCATAGCTTCAATATCAGTTTGCGGTTCAAGTTTTGATTCCAGTTTCTCGGTGTAGCTTCGATTTCAGGTTTCATAAATTCATTTCAGGAAGTGAAGTTTAATAAGCTGTTGATAAGCTGCCGTTCCAGTTCTAATTCAGTAGTTAGCTTCTCGACAACGGTGGCCTGGAAGCAGGGAGTTTCACTTTCTTAATTTTCAGCGCTTTCTAGTAGAAATTTGTTAAGGAGCTTAAGTGTAGCTTGATTTCAGTTAGTAATAGTACTGATTTGTCCTTCCTGAATCATTTGTTACTCGTATCGATTTCCAGTTTTTTTTTAATTGCTTTGTTGTTCAGAGTTTGTGATAATAGCTGTAGGAGAGTGATTGGATTAGTAACGTTTTAGTAGGATTTAGATCTGCTGTTTTTTTTAATTGTAGCCTTAGTCGAGATTTTACTAAATGATTAGATTTAATCTGATAGTTTTCCTGTTCTGATAGATTATGGATCTGCGTGTTTGAATCTGATGATATAGGCTTCAAAAAGTGGCATTAGGATTGCAGATCAGTTACTTGTGAATTTGTTTATTGTTTTAGAAAGTAAGGTTGAAAGAATAACTAAGTTTGCTGTGTAGATTTGATTTAGATGATTTCATTTTCTAGCCTATTAGACACGCAGTTAACTTGATTTAAAGCTAAAAAAATTTGAGCTCTAGTTTAATTAGATAGAGTTCAAACGCTTCTCCATTTTTTTTATATATAACAACACGTGGCTACATGTGAATTTACATTGTAAGAATTTTGTTCACGTTCTTAAAAGCTAATAAACTAGGTCCGTTAGTTTGTTTATTGGGCTTTAGGATTGGTAATTTGGCCGTTATCTCTTAATTGTTGGTGTACTGATTTCTCATTTGTATTTGCATTTGCTAGTTTGACATACTACTTTTCCATTTTAATATCACCTTTATGTATAAAAGTAATGATAGTATAATAATAGTTTCTTTTCTCGTTTTCCGCGTCATTTACGTTCTTGTCGAAACTAGTTAATAATACCAAATTTGATATCTTAACCAAAAACAAATTAAGTCGAAACGTTAGTTGAAAATCAATTCGAGTCGAGAGGAAAAACGATATACTAAACAACAGTCATTAAAAAGGCGCCGCTGCCGGTTCGTGCTCGTTACGATTGACGATTTTTCGTGAGACGATTTGGATTTTGGGATCCGTTCGATTTTGAACGCTATTTTTATTGTCAAAAAAAAAAATATCAATAAAAACCAAAAATATTTTCTTATTTTATATTCTTTTCTTTATTAGTATATATACCCTTTTAAAAAAAATTAAAAAAAAAGTATTTTCTTTTAGATTTTTTTAGCTATATATTATAATAATTAAAAAAAAATATAAAAAATAAAAACAAAGTAATACTTTTCCTAAAGTATTACACCAAAAAAATCTACGTATATATATATTTTCTATCTTGATTTCTTCTTCGTTTTACGTACATATTATACTCTTTTAAAAAAAAAATATCGTGACGAGTCAAGCCGATCTCGAGTATCGTGTTTTTGAAATGGCTATGGATAATCGATCGATTTATGAGTTGTTGCAAGTACCTACTGAGGGATGTCTCGACAATGCGATCGTGATACCGGATATCGAGGTTGATTCTTTTGAGCTTAATCCGGATTTGATTAAGTTGATATCCGGTCGTCCATTTTACGGATTTGAGGATGACGATCCTTACACTCATATCCGTCATTTTCGTTCATACGCCAATACCGTCAAATACACCAATGTGACACAAGACATTATCTATTTACACCTTTTTCTTTTCTCCCTCGATGGAGCAGCCCGACTTTGGCTAGAAAAGGAACCACCACGATCTATTTTCACATGGGCTAATCTTGAGTCAAAATTCTTAAATCAATTTTACCCTTATGCTAAAACGAGAAAAATTCGGTTGGAAATAACTAATTTTGAAGAGTCTAATACTGAAACGTTTACCGAGGCTTGGGAAAGATTTAAGGATTTAGTGCGTAGTTGTCCTCATCATGGATTTTCCGCCTTGCATTTGATTGATCCGTTTTATCACGGGTTGACCCAATACGATCAAGATTCTCTTAACACGGCTGCAAGTGGAAATCTTTACTCTCGGAGTACTAGTGAGGCTTTAATGATTATTGAGAACAAGTCTCAAGTATGGAGCAAGGTCGAAGTATCCGGTAACACGGTTATCTATAGGAGTGGCCCTCTTTTCTCATATACTCCGAGAGTTAGTGATGAGCCATGTGTTGATTCGGATGACCCTATTTTTGATGATTCTTCTAGTCCCCTTTCTCCTGTGACTAGTGACTCTTCTCCTCCGGATTTTGAGGAAGAAGTAGTTATTGAGCAACTCTCGGTTGAGTTGACTCCTGACCCACCACAAATTAATGAAGGGTGTTATGGGGATTTTCAAAATCAAGGCTTTCCAAATCAAGAAGATTTTCAAAATCATAACAATTTTCAAAGTAATAATCAAGGGGATTTTCAAATTCAACCTGCACAAATGGACGAAATAGTTGAAATATTTGAGGAACAAAAGAGGATGATAAATGATCTTCATGAACAAAACAAAAGTCTTAAATATCAACTTTTAGAAGCTTTGAGAGCTCATGTTGAGGCTAACACCACTACTAGTAGTGAGGTTCCCACTGTGGATCCTTCCATCTCTCTGCCAATAAAGGAGAGACAAGGCCCGGAGATTATCATGAGTTTTACTCCCCCTCCGGTGTTGACTCCCACAGATACATTTAGCTCTCCTTCCTCATCTTGTGAGGAAATTCCCGAGATTGTACTTGAGCCTACATTTGACCCCATTCCTTTTATGACTCCTTCACCTACTCCTCCAAATGATACTACTCCTCATAATAGTTCTCCGGATATGGATGTGTTATCTTATGATTCCGACTATACTTTTAATCTTTATCAGGCTCGGATGAGGATGACTTTCCTATTTTACAAAAACCAACTTTTGAAAAACATGCTAAATGATACTAATGATTTTTCGGATACTTCACTCCTTTGTGATGATGGTTTTCACATTCCCGAGATCGATGAGTTTCTTGATATTGATACACCCGTGGAGTACATATCCGGGTATTTTGATGTGGAGGGAGATATACTTTTTCTAGAGGATTTATTACACGATGACACTATACCTTCTATCCCTCCCGAACCACCCATTCATGATGCTATAGAGAACAAAGACCCAGGGGTTCCCACTATTAGTGTTTTGACACCCACTTTTTCACCCCCGACGTCTCTTGTTGATTTCACATTTGAGGGTGATTCTTGTATGGTTGACACCGAGTTGTCTTGCTATTTTCCCATAAAGGGAACGGTATTTGATCCGGGTATACACATTTTTTAGCGATCTCAGTATCTTAATGATGAAATTAAAAGAAATTTTTTTGAAAAATTGGGATCATTACCTTCTTACTATACCCTTAATTGTAAGAAACTTTTGCTTAAAGGAAACCCATCTTTCTTATACTTATTTGCTATTGCCACCTTGGGGTCTATTTCTTTTAGAGATGGAAACCACGTATTTGACCCGGGTGGAATTCTATGGGGTCTTCCTTATTTGGGAGGTTATTTCACTTTATCATGGAGAGTTTTTCTTTTACGGGTAAATATTTGTCTCTCCATGATCGTTTCCCTAAGGACAATTTAATTCGGGGATCGAGTCGAGCTCATGACTCGGTTACCAAAAACGAGGTGCCTCGTGGGGGAGATTCCCATGCTTATCGTTCTATCTTCTTTCTAATTTCTAATGTGAAGGACTTGTGCTTCGTTTGTTTCTCGTGTTTCGTTTGTGATGTGATTTTAGGTTTCTCATATATCGAAGACTCTCGTGTTCCTTTTCATCACGTATCACTCGAGTTTCGATACTTCATTTGAGACATCTGATATCCGATGATTATATCCTTTACTAACGCTTATTTTTATTGGCATAATTAATAAACGACTTTTAATTATTTGCCTCATACCCTTTTCATCCTAGAATTTTGCATTCGACTCTTCGTCTCTAGTAGGGGGGTATTATACCCTTCGACTTGAAACATTGAGGACAATGTTTGGTTTTAGTATAGGGGGTATCTATCGATGTGCTTTTCCTTTTGTTCGTTGTCTTCACGTACTCCGTTTTTCAAAAATGTGCTTAAAATTGCATAAATTTTAATTTTTTTTCCATATTTTAATAAGTGTTTTTGACACGAATGTAAGCTTTCCGTTGGTGAAAATAAGAGTAGTTTTTGACTCGACCGGTTTACCTTAGCTCATTCCTTAACCATGTAAATCGTTTATTCGGTTTATTAGGCTAAGCATCCACGAGTCTCATTATTTGAGATTTTAAATTGTGGAGAACGAGAGATGATAGAGTTGATAATAAGTTTTAAGGTTAATTCTTCCTTATATGAGTTTTTGTGGCTCTTTCTCCCCGCTTGTATATTTAATTGCTTAATAAATGAAGATTTTTGCGGTTTAGGTTCGATATTTTAGCTCTTAACCAACTCTTTTATTCCCTTGTAATTAAAGCAAGAACACATTGAGGGTGTCAGCGTCGTGGACTTCCGACTAAGGTGGCTCATAACCACTAAGTAGGAGGTATTCAGACCACGGGATTTCGATATTTGGCATACTATATGTATAAAAAAACAAATAAAGCACAAATGTGCTAAAGTATTGTGAATAAGGCAAAAAAAAAATGCCAAAAGTATAAGTATACAATCCAAAACCGATAAGGGTCGCCTACTTTGATGCCGACTTGACAGCGAGGGGGTTCTAGATCCTAAGGTGGAGGAATATTATCCAAGGTCGTAATAAAAAGTCTGAAGGTCGCCTACTCCGACGGCTACTTGACGGTGGGGGGGGGGGGTTCTAGATTCTAAGGACTAATAAAAGACCAAGGAATATCATTTTTTATGTATGTATATAAATAAAGTTTTTGTTATAAATAAGCCAAATTTCGGGTCCGGGATGATCTTAGACTTCCGCTTCTGGTCTCGTAGTTGAGATGTCGAGGTCGTCAATACAAGAAATTCCCTAAATCGTGTTAAATTATCCTTGATGTGGGCTTTCTTTAGTGACAACGATTTTTGAGGAGGAGGTTAGGTTCTAAGTGTCGGGTTTACACCGTTTTGCCTTCATTTTTGGACTAATAATTATTGAATAAGTCAAATGATCCTACGGGTGAATGACAATTCTTAAAATCTAGAGATACAACTTAGGAATAATGGAGAAGGAGTTCTACATAAATTACTTATATAAGTGGTCTTAACACGAGAACTTATTGTTAACAATGATCTTGTTTTTGAGCTTGGCATGGAAAGAGTGAAAAGTCGAGGACGATGAACCTATTCAAATTTTGTGATCCTAAAAGTTATTTTCAAATAATGAAAGTGATACATTATGTCATTTACACATTAAATATTAATAAAATGAATAAATGCTTTTAATAAATGAAAAACGGAGTTGCTTTATACCTTATTCTAGCATTGCGTGAGGACACGGCAATGGTTTAGTAGGGGGGTGTGATGTGACTCTAATTACACATCATATTTCCTCGTAAATCGTACTCAAATGTGCTAAAACGGATAAATAATCATCAATACTGCCACATATATGCTTGTTTTGTCGTTTGTGCGTGTGTAGGTACGAATATCAAAGAAATCACAAGAAATGAAGCTAAAGAGCCAAAACGAACACGAGAAGTGGAAAGAAGACGAAAAATCGAGTCTATCGGTGCCTTCATATTTTAATGGGCCGATCCGACACCATTTATATGGGTTGAACCGACCCATACTATGCCATTAGCCCAAATCAAGCCATCAGGCCCGTTTAATACACTTGTCAGCCCAATAGCCTTTGCTCAGGCCCAAAAATGAAAAGGAGAGCCCAGGCCCGAAAAAGAGAGAAGAGATAGATCATATCTGCTTATTTATTACGCATTCACTTATTCCAAGGGGATATTCATTATGTAGCTTAGAAAATAGGCATTTGTTTCTTTCCATGTCTTTCTTTGATGCAGCGTACATTATAAGCAGAACAATATCCATCTTTATTTTTTGATCCGTTCTTTTTCTTTCAGATTTAGGATAGCTTTAGTTTTCTTGTCTGTTCATTTAAAAACAGAAGCTATTATTATTCTTGTACTTCAGATTTTCGATTTAGCTTTTAAATAAGTTTTATGTTTTCGGCTATAGAAAGTTTGCTATTCAGTTATTTGTGTTTTGTGGATTTCGAATAATAATAATATCATAATTCTCGGTTAATATTTTCATTTGTTAGTTACCAGTGATTTTCGATTCAAAGCAGGTTTATGATTCGAAGGTTAATAAAGCAGGTTTTATTTCGATTCGGTTGATGCTCAGTTGGTTTCGAATAGTTGTAGCAGGTTTTCGGTTATGTTTTGAATAGCAGGTTTGATCTCCAAATTTAATTGTTTTCGGGTTTGATCCGAAGCAGGTTCAAATTTACGGTTCATTAAAGTTGTTCGATTAATATAGAAGTAAGGTAGAAGGTTTTCGGATTTTGATTTCAAGCAGGTTCGGTTTGAGTTGATTTTGCTACAAGTTCATCATCGAACTCAGTTCATTAGCTTCGATATCATCTTGGTGTAGTGTTCGGTTAAGTGTAGCTTTTGTATAAAGCAAATAGTTCAGCTTCATAATCAGTTTGCGGTTCATTGTAGCAGTTTCGATTAGTTTTCAGTCTCGGTTCATATCGGTTATAGCATAGCTTCAATATCAGTTTGCGGTTCAAGTTTCGATTCCAGTTTCTCGGTGTAGCTTCGATTTCAGGTTTCATAAATTCATTTCAGGAAGTGAAGTTTAATAAGCTGTTGATAAGCTGCCGTTCCAGTTCTAATTCAGTAGTTAGCTTCTCGACAACGGTGGCCTGGAAGCAGGGAGTTTCACTTTCTTAATTTTCAGCGCTTTCTAGTAGAAATTTGTTAAGGAGCTTAAGTGTAGCTTGATTTCAGTTAGTAATAGTATTGATTTGTCCTTCCTGAATCGTTTGTTACTCGTATCGATTTCCAGTTTTTTTTAATTGCTTTGTTGTTCAGAGTTTGTGATAATAGCTGTAGGAGAGTGATTGGATTAGTAACGTTTTAGTAGGATTTAGATCTGCTGTTTTTTTTTAATTGTAACCTTAGTCGAGATTTTACTAAATGATTAGATTTAATCTGATAGTTTTCCTGTTCTGATAGATTATGGATGTGCGTGTTTGAATCTGATGATATAGGCTTCAAAAAGTGGCATTAGGATTGCAGATCAGTTACTTGTGAATTTGTTTATTGTTTTAGAAAGTAAGGTTGAAAGAATAACTAAGTTTGCTGTGTAGATTTGATTTAGATGATTTCATTTTCTAGCCTATTAGACACGCAGTTAACTTGATTTAAAGCTAAAAAAATTTGAGCTCTAGTTTAATTAGATAGAGTTCAAACGCTTCTCCATTTTTTTATATATAACATCACGTGGCTACATGTGAATTTACATTGTAAGAATTTTGTTCACGTTCTTAAAAGCTAATAAAGTAGGCCCGTTAGTTTGTTTATTGGGCTTTAGGATTTGTAATTTGGCCGTTATCTCTTAATTGTTGGTGTACTGATTTCTCATTTGTATTTGCATTTGCTAGTTTGACATACTACTTTGCCATTTTAATATCATCTTTATGTATAAAAGTAATGATAGTATAATAATAGTTTCTTTATCGTTTTCCGCGTCATTTACGTTCTTGTCGAAACTAGTTAATAATACCAAATTTGATATCTTAACCAAAAACAAATTAAGTCGAAACGTTAGTTGAAAATCAATTCGAGTCGAGAGGAAAAACGATATACTAAACAACGGTCATTAAGAACCTCGGGCGTAATTGAAGAATCACTTAACGTGACTTTTGATGAAACCCCTCCTTTACCCAAGACACCACCATTGGTTGATGATGACTTGGATGAAGTAAAAGTAGTTAAAGCCAAAGATGTTAGAAAAATAGGAGTTGAAGACCTTAGTGTTGAAAAGGAAGTAAACATTAAGGAGTCTAAGGATCATACTCTCAATAATATCATTGGTGACTTAAATCAAAGGACCCTAAGATCTCAAGTCCAAAACCAAAGAAACTTCTTTTGTTTCATCTCCTTGATTGAACCAAAGAATGTTAAAGAAGCTTTGACGGATGAGAGTTGGGTCATTGCGATGCAAGAAGAATTGAATCGATTCGTTGCTAATGACGTTTGGGAACTTATTCCTCTACATAGAAGTTCTACCATTAAAGGAACCAAATGGGTCTATAGGAGTAAGCTAGACTAGAATGGTGTTGTGTCTCGTAACAAAGCTAGACTTGTAGCTCAAGGCTATAATCAACAAGAATGGATTGATTATGACGAGACATATGCACCGGTAGGAAGATTAGAATCCATTAGAACCCTTTTAGCCTACGCTTGTGCCTTAGACTTTAAGCTTCAACAAATGGATGTAAAGAGTGCGTTTCTTAACAGTTTGATCAATAAGGAGGTATATGTGGCTCAACCTCCCGGCTTCATTGATTTTGAGAAACCGGATCATGTTTACAAGCTTAAGAAGGCACTTTATGGTCTTAAACAAGCACCCAAAGCTTGGTATGATAGACTTAAAGCGTTTCTTGTTAAACATAAGTATACCATGGGGATTGTAGACAACACGCTCTTTACAATGAAGAAAGGTTCTCACCTCATAATCGTGCAAATATATGTTGATGACATTATATTTGGCTCAACTTGTCAAGAATTGTGTGATGACTTTGCCAAAATCATGCATGATGAGTTTGAAATGAGTATGATGGGAGAACTTAACTTCCTTTTAGTTTGTTGTACCTAACGGCAAGTCGACCGAATATCATGTTTAGTGTTTGCCTTTGTGCTCGCTTCCAAGAGGCTCCCAAAACCTCTCACCTTGAAGTGGTTAAGCGTATTTTTCGATACATTAAGGGCACTATACATTTAGGATTATGGTATCCTAAAGGGACCGGCTTAGAAACCATTGTCTACGCGGACTCGGATCATGCGGGAGACTGTGTGGACCAGAAAAGCACTAGTGGTGTTTGTACCTTCATGGGTTGTTGTTTAACTTCTTGGTTCTCCAAGAAACAAACCGCTCTTGGACTAGATTTTTGGACCTTCCGCCATAATCCTAAATGTATAGTGCCCTTAATGTATCGGAAAATACGCTTAACCGCTTCAAGGTGAGAGGTTTTGGGAGCCTCTTGGAAACGAGCACAAAGGCAAACACTAAACATGATATCCGGTCGACTTGCCGTTAGGTACAACAAACTACCAATCATACCTCTATATTTGGTGTTGTCTACCGACTCACAATCATCATCTACGGTGAGTTTAGTATCCGAGGCCATTGGGGTCTTCATTGGTCTAGATTCTTCTAATCCAAATTTCTTTAGCATTTCTTTAGCATACTTAGTTTGACTAAAGAAAATACCATTATCCATTTGTTTAATTTGGAGTCCTAAAAAGAAGTTAAGTTCTCCCATCATACTCATTTCAAACTCATCATGCATGATTTTGGCAAAGTCATCACACAATTCTTGACAAGTTGAGCCAAATATAATGTCATCAACATATATTTGCACGATTATGAGGTGAGAACCTTTCTTCTTTGTAAAGAGCGTGTTGTCTACCATCCCCATGAAATACTCATGTTTAACAAGAAACGCTTTAAGTCTATCATACCAAGCTTTGGGTGCTTGTTTAAGACCATAAAGTGCCTTCTTAAGCTTGTAAACATGATCCGGTTTCTCAAAATCAATGAAGTCGGGAGGTTGAGCCACATATACCTCCTCATTGATCAAACCGTTAAGAAACTCACTCTTTACATACATTTGTTGAATCTTAAAGTCTAAGGCACAAGCGTAGGCTAAATGGATTCTAATGGATTCTAATCTTGCTACCTGTGCATATGTCTCGTCATAATCAATCCCTTCTTGTTGATTATAGCCTTGAGCTACAAGTCTAGCTTTGTTACGAGACACAACACCATTCTCATCTAGCTTATTCCTATAGACCCATTTGGTTCCTATAATGGTAGAACTTCTAGGTGGAGGAACAAGTTCCCAAACGTCTTTAGCAACGAATTGATTCAATTCTTCTTGCATCACAATGACCCAACTCTCATCCGTCAAAGCTTCTTTAACATTCTTTGGTTCAATCAAGGAGACGAAACAAAATAAGTTGCTTTGGTTTTGGACTTGAGATCTTAGGGTCCTTTGATTTAAGTCATCAATGATATTATTGAGAGTATGATCCTTAGACTCCTTAATGTTTACTTCCTTTTCAACACTAAGGTATTCAACTCCTATTTTTCTAACCTCTTTGGCTTTAACTACTTCTACTTCATCCAAGTCATCATCAACCAATGGTGGTGTCTTGGGTAAAGGAGGGGTTTCATCAAAAGTCACGTTAAGTGATTCTTCAGTTACGCCCGAGGTTCTATTGAGGACTATGTAGGCTTTGTTAGTTTGGGAATAACCTAAAAAGATACCCTCGTACGACTTTGGGTCGAACTTGGTAAGGTAGTCTTTGGTGTGGAGGATAAAGCACTGCTTCCAAACACCCTAAAGTATTCCAATAAGGGTTTCTTACCTTTAAGAATCTCATAGAAGGTCTTTCCTAGGAAAGGTCGAATAAGAATCCGGTTGAGAATATAAGTCGATGTGTCCACAACATTGCACCAAAACTTTTGAAGCAAAGATTGCTCATTTAACATCGTCCTACTCATATCCTGGATGGTCCTATTCTTCCTTTCAACTACCCCATATGATTGTGGAGTGCGAGGAGCCGAGAAGTTATGGGTAATACCATGAGCTTCACAAAAGGCACCAAATTACACTTCATTATCAATTGGACATCCTAGTTGATTTTGAATTCTTCGACTAAAGATTTCGAAATGACCGAAAGCTTCATTCTTAGATGCCAAAAATCTAGTCCAAGTGAATCTAGAATAGTCGTCAACTATAACTAGGGTATAAAGGTTACCTCAATAACTTCGTATGGCGGAAGGTCCAAAGAGATACATATGTAGGAGTTCTAAGCACCGAGAGGTTGAAACCAAATTCTTGGCTTTGTGACTTGAGTGAACTTGCTTTCCAACTTTGCAAGCATCATAAAAGTGACTATCAAACTTCATCTTGGGGAGGTGTCTTACCAACTTCTTAGAGACTAAAGATTAAATTAAACGCATATTAGCGTGACCTAATCTCCTATGCCAAAGAGTAGAACTATCATCTATAGTCGCAAGACATATGTTGTCTTTTGACTTCTTATTGACCTTCATGACATAAAGACCATGCTTTCTAACACCTTTTCCAATGACCTTTCCATCTTTTACGATTTCACTGTCATGTTCCGAAAAGATGACCTTACGCTTATTGTCACAAATTTGACCTATACTTAAAAGGTTAAAACCTAAATTATCTACGTGCTCAACATTTTCAATGGTCACGGAGTCAAGAGAAACCGTACCTTTGCCAATGATATTACCACGTAGACTACTAGCGAATGTTACGTTACCTCCATCGTATGCTTTGTAGCGCGAGAACAAACTTCGATTACCCGTCATGTGTTTAGAACAACCACTATCCTTAATCCACTCGTCGGGTTCCAAATCAATTACCAAGCATATCTAGGTAACAACACACATGATCAAACATTTGGTCCCCAATATCTCATGGGTCCAAAATTGTTAGTTCCAAACATCCCTTGCATTTGGTTGGGATGCATGAATTGAGGAGGGGTTCCCCATGTGGAACAAAAAGGAGGAGGATAGTAACTCATATAACCATTTTGTTGTTCATTATTTCTCCTAGGTGTATTTGATCTTGGTTTAGAGTTGTGGTCATTCCTTCTAGGTGTTGGAGTTTTACTTCTAGGTCGTGAATTATTTTGACTATCTCTTCTAGGTGTTGTCGTTCTACTTCTAGGCCTAGACTCATTCCGTACTCTTGGTGGAGTAGAAGATGGTCTTTATAAACTTCTATTTCCCATTAGAGGTTTACTCAAGGTCTTATACTTATCAACGGCATTGTCGTCAAGTATGGGTAATTTGACCTTGTTAACAATAAGATGCTTTGGTTGTTCACCTAAATTTGACTTTTCAGAAAATTTAGGATTTTCAGCAGAAACTCTTTCTGGTCGCGGTTTCTTATCTAGGGCGGCGGTTCCATAGTGATAAGGAACCGACCCATACAATCTGGGACCGCGTACAACAGACAGTTTTTCTGAAAATCTGACTTGTTTAGGTTCACTGGTTAATGCTTCATTTGAGTTAAAACCTACACCAAGTCTTTCCTTAGAATGAATTTGTTTGTTTAACATATCATCAAGAGCACTAGTAACTTTCATAAACTTTTCCAGTTTAATGGAGGTGCTCTTGAGATCTTCATTCTCTAATCTAAGTTTCTCACAACTTACGCAACCTAAATCAACTTCTTTATTTTTCTCAAGCTTGGCTAATTTTTCCCTAAGTTCATTGATCCCATTTTCAAGCTTAGTTTTGGTTGATTTTAAGGTTTTGTTCTTTTCTATGAATTTAAGGCTAAGTTTGTGTAAATTATCATATTGGCCTTCTAATTCAATATCATCTAAGGTGGAGCTATCATTTCTATAATATTTGGTTTCGGAATGTACCTCTTTAGAAGTGTGAGCCATAAGACATTTCTCCTCTTTGGGGTTGTCATCAACATCTTCACCGCTATCGCTCAAAGAACCACTAACGAATGTCGTGTGATTCTTATCACGTGAGGGCTTTTGACACTCACTAATGAAATGATTTGGATCACCACATCTAAAGCAATTCCTATCACCTTTTTCGTTCTTGGAAAACCGATTCTTTGAGAATGGTTTCTTGTCATTGTTGGGTTGCCTCACGTGTTGACCTCGTCTTTTGAAGAACCTCTTGAAATCTCTCACCGCCAATGCATACTCCTCGTCGTCGCTATCCGAGGAACTATCATGATCGCTTTGTGCCTTCTTGGCTTTGAGTGCAAGAGACTTCCTTTCACTCTTGGTTTTCACTAATTCCGAGTCCTTCAAAATTATCATCTCATGAACCTTCAAGTTGCCTATGAGTTCATCGAGTGATAAAGTTGAGAGATCTTTCGTTTCTTCAATTGCTGTGACTTTTGCTCTCCATTTCGGATGTAAGGCCCTTAGAAACTTCCTAACATTGTTCGTGCTAGAAAAACCTTCATCAAGTGCTTTTAGACTAGTAATAATAGTGTTAAATCTAGCAAAAGCACTATCAATGGTTTCATCTTCTAAGATGACAAATTGTTCATATTGTTGGACAAGAAGATCGATTTTGCTTTCTTTGACTTGGCTATTACCTTGCTGGGTTACTAAAAGAGTGTTCCAAATATCTTTAGCGGTTTCACACATAAAAATCCTTTCATACTCTTTCTTAGGTAAAGCATTATAAATCACCATTTTAGCCTCATTATTTTTCGAAAGTTTCTTTTTAGTATCGTCATTAGCTTTATTAAAAGTGACCAATTCTTTTGTTTTAGATACTTCATTAAATTGATAAGGTAAAAAATCACCATTGGTAATAACATGCCAAATATCTAAATCTTTTGATTTCACATAAGTCTGAAATCTATTTTTCCAATAAATAAAACTATCGGTTTCAAAAAGTGGTGGTCTTTGCATAGATTGCCCTTCTAGGTACTAGTTGGAATCCATAGATCGATTCAAGTTTTAAAATACAATATACTTTAAAAATACTTGAGCCACCTCGCTCTGATGCCAATTGTAGAAACTAGAAGGGGGGGTTGAATAGTTTCTTATATTTACTTGTTAAAAGATGGCTTTCAAAAAAATCCTTTTTCAAAAACTTAGACTTAAGGAAATATGTGAAATCTTGTTATGCAGAATATGAACAATGATAGTGTAACTAAACTAATACTAACTAATGTATATGCAGAAAGAAGAAAGAATGTAAAGAGTTAAGGGTAAAGAAAGATCAAACCAAACACCAAGGATTTATAGTGGTTCGGCAACGAAGCTCACTCCTCGTTCCTAATCCACTCCTCGAGTACTCCTTACTCGAGAGTTCACTACACAACAAGCTCCTTATGGTGGAGAAACCCGTACACGTTGCTTAACCAATTTCCGACTCTAAGCTAAAAGTCGAGCCCTAATCGTATCTAGGACTAATCTACATAACTATACTTAGTACATACACAACTTCCAAATAGACACAACTACTTGGATCTTCACAACTATAACACAACAACAAAAGTATAAAATTTGATCTTCAAAGGATCTTTGGTAGTGGACTCAACACTTCACAAGGATAGTGTTCTTCTCTTTGCACTTGAAGAGGAAGGGATGGATGGGATAGATTGACTTCTAAACAAGTATTAATCAATCAAATGATCAAGGATTTGAGTGATTTAAGAAGTATGTTTGAATCTGGAAATTTATGTGCAAAAGAGGTGAAGAGAAAATCTGAGAAAGGTCCACTTTCTATAGGACAAAGGGCCAACGGCTATATCTGCCCGCGGTTCCTTATCTCAACCGGCGGTACCTTATCGATAAGGAACCGCCTAGGCACTAGAGAACCGCCGGAGTAGACTCCGCTCCCTTTTTGTCCTTTAGTGGTGGAGGTCTTATATGATTATAAAATATCCTGAAAGAATATTCTAGATCAAAAAACAATATGCCATTTTCAAATTTTCAAATATTTAATTTAATAAAACATTTTCTTAAAAAGAAAGTTTAATAAAAAACTTGTCACACTTAATAAAAGGTGAGTTTTAAGAAAAGATTAAATCATTTGATCACTTGATTAAGGTTAGTACTTGTTTATTCATACCTTAAGTGAAAATAGGTAAAATAAAAAATACTTGAACTCAAGAATTCGTTTTTCGTTGTTTTAATAAATGCTTGTTTTTACATATTGTCGTAATCAAAACTAAGCGAGACCGAAAAATGCAAGTAACGTTTTTAGGCATTATTGCATAGTCGTCATCTAATTTTTCTTAGTTTATCTATAAAACTAAGGTGCTGGTTATCTTTTTAGAGGGTCTAAATCTGAATCTGATTCGCACATCTGAATCTGAGGCGAAAATGTTTGAATCTAAATACAATAAGACTGTATGTTTTTCATTTAAAAACATCTGATTGTTGAATGTTCGATGTTGTTAGTTTGTATTGACGACGCCAACATTATTATACATTACACGTCCAATGCAAGTAACTTTTTACAACCAAATAATTCTGACATAGACATACACATGCATACATACACCAGGTTAACTTTCTATAGGAAATTTTTTTATAAATGTAACTTATTTTATAATTTTAACCATCGTAATTTGATGCAAAGTTAGTACACTACTAACATAATTCCATTATATTAAATATATTAAAACTTTTACTATCGAGTCCTAGACCCACCCAACTTACTAGCCTATGAATTATCATCTTCTTGAACTAGAACATTATCTCTTTATCTCCATAACTTGCTAACATAAGCAGTAAACCGTTGTTTGATTTGTATAAACAACTCGTCTCTCATTTTTCCGGCTAAATTGTTCAAATAGAAGACGAAGAAGAAAACATTATTTTTCCGAGTTGGATAGTTTGTGATAGAAGCATCTGTGTCTTGGAGATGTGAATAATGTAACTTTATTTTGTTTTTTCAAGGTTCATAGGTATTAAAACTGCCCTAGGGTTTGTTTTAAGGGTCAGTTAGGTTATAAACACCCCTTTAACTTTGTTAAAAAATACCAAACGCCCCTTTAACAATGTAAAAGTCACAAAATGGATTTAAAATGTTACGGTTTGTACCCTAAAGTTTAAAAACTTGCAAAAACTTTAAATAACTTTTATAAATGTTTATTTTAGTCCTATACTTTCACCATTGTTTATTTTTGGCACAAAAAGTGACAAAAAAGTATTTTTTTTTTAGTGCTTAATGGGCTCAGTAAGGCCTATTAAGGGTCTGATTGGTTTTGGGCTTGTATGAGCTTGGTTTTTGGGCTTGTCTAAGGCTAGGAAAATTAATACAAGTTTCTAACTTATACTAAATAAGATAAAAGTCTTCATGGGCCTAATGGGCCTAGTTTAGGGCTCGAATTTAATTGGTTCGTGTGTTCTAGGGTTTATACTTTGGGCCTTTGAGCCCGTTAAGAGATCTCGGGTTTTACTCTAAGCTTGTAATAGAATTAGGCTAGGTTAGGCTTTCTAGTTTTCTAGATTAACTTAGGTTTAGGAAGTGCCTAATACTAACCTATCATATATCAAAACTAACATGATATTAGCTATATAAAATCATGTCGTGGGTTCCTTAGTTCCATCTAAGGCTTTGTTTAACAAATTTTACGTATGCATGGAGGTTATATGGTGACAACCATAGTGTAACTAGTTTACCCCTAACTTGGTTACATGTTCATGTATGTATATGATTCATAAAAGGAAGTAAAATGATAATAAAAATGGTGGTACTTACTTGATGATGAGGATGATGAACTAAGAGTGATAGTAAGATAGAAATCCGTTGCTCTTACTAGATCTACACGAAATGTGTTTATGCCGTGACATAGGGTTTCTTAGGTTGCCTTGGATTTCAAGTTTTATGAAATGTGAGTTAATGATAGGAGTTATGAGGTAAATAACATAGAAATGCTGTATTGAAAGAAGCTTTTAGGAAAGATCTATGCTAGTGTGTATGTATGCCGTGGGTTATACGGGAGGAGAGTGAGATTTGTGTTTGTGGTTTGTGTTTATACACAAGAGAGAGAGAGATGAGAGATCTTAGTGAATATCTTAGCAAATCTTACTTAGATATCACAAGGACATCGTGGTACTAAACCTTAATTGGGATGTTTTACACTTGTCTTTCCGGTTTGTTGCTAGGCGCGGCACAAAGGGTGGTCAAGGGACAACTAGTTGCCAAATAGTGAAGTCCTTGATGAGATGGCATTTATACATGATCTCATCGTTCTTTTCGGGATTTAAATGCATAAAAATGTCATAAAATACCATATATATGCTTGTGTTTGTTTACTTGTGTATTTTAGGTATGGATATCGTGAAAAAGACAAAAGATCACAAGAAACAAGGAAAAACGGACACGAGAAACAAAGCCGTACAAAGAACCGGGCCCTAGATCATGTTTTATCCAACAAATACCCTTGAAGACTTGAAGACATGCAAGATTGATCCTCATTAAATGAATAAATGACACTTAAAACCCTTGTATATTCATAATTATAAGTTTGGTCCCTTAAGTTTGTCAAAATTACACAAATAGTCATTCAACTTTGAAGAAATGGCAAGTTTAGTCCCTCAACAATTCTAAATTGCCAATTATGGTCCCTCATGAAGTCAAAGTTATATTTAAGACCTTTGAAGATCAACAATGTCCAAGATCAGCCCTTGAAATATGCAAAAATGGCAAAAACAATCCTTATAACCCTTTTTCCAAAAGTTTGTGCCAAAATTGTCAAGTTCCAAAAGTTGTTAACAAAGGAATTGGGCGCTGATACATTTTCAAACACAAATGAAAGAAGAAAAGAAGAAGGAGGGCCAAAGCTGCCAAGATTAGAAGTTTAAACTTAATAAACACGCGCCAAACAATTACCCTCCCCTAAATTCGGATCAAAACCTTTTACT
This sequence comes from Glebionis coronaria, assembly GCA_025667525.1. Classification (NCBI taxonomy): domain Eukaryota; kingdom Viridiplantae; phylum Streptophyta; class Magnoliopsida; order Asterales; family Asteraceae; genus Glebionis; species Glebionis coronaria. The sequence continues at coordinate 268,621,107 of CM046876.1, forward strand.
GTAGCACGTATGAACCCAGAATTAACTTTTTACCATCAAGGGGTTAATTCAAATTAGGAGTTCATACGTGTGATTCACCTAAGGCTAAACCTTTCCCCACATTAATTCCCTCTTCTCCACTACTCCTTGGACCCCACACCTCAACCTGTTCACCCAATCACATCACACCCTCCTCTCCAAGTCATCCTACGTGTCCAAATCAACAACTAAGGATCCTTGCTTCATTCCAAAGCTAAAACGAACGCCCTTGATCAATTTGGACAGCTTACATCAAAGAATTATCATGAAGACCTCAAGGGCACATTTGGGAATTCAGTTCTAGGGTTTGTGAACAGTGATAAGCTAGCATACGTCTATAAAAGGAGACCTCAACATGTGAGAGTCCCTTTTGTTCCAGTTTTAGGCTATTAAAACTTTGTAATTCCTTTTTAATTAATAAAATTTGATTTTCTGAATTTTGAGAAATCTCTTTTATATTTTGTTAAAAGTTGGTGTTAGAATAGCCTGATTCTGAGTTTCATTTACATGTTTGAAGGTTTTTGAGGCAAGGTTGTTGTCCCTAATATATGATGATTCTAGCACACAAATTTATGAAAGAAAGGTAGATATGAGATGAATTTTAGAGAGAGAAAGTAGACAGAAAATGGTTGGAGAAACTTGTGGAATATTAGATTAGAGAGAAAATGAAATGACCAACCAACCTCTCCTTACATGCAAGGAGAGGTTTATATAGCCTTGCCTACATGTGGCATAATGGGCTATATGATCATGGGTCGGGCTTTCCTTTTGGGCTTTGGTTACTTATTAATGAACCTTAGCTTAAAGTTAAGCCCGTAATAACACGACTAATATACTATCTATTACAACGTTCTAAAATACGATACATAATAAACATATGACCGAGCATTCTTGTTTGACTCAATATTTTGAGGCTAACAATCTCCCCCAATGAGAGGTCATAAACCTTGGTCATTTAGGAAATTTGTAGAGATTACTAATCTCGCCATAAATGAGTCTTGAACGTGTAATAGTAGTCTTGTTCCTTCATGTTGTGATCTTTGAGCCTTTGTCGTTGTCTTTCGACTTTGTCTTTAAGCTTGAGATCTTCAAATCATCCTTGACTTGTCTTTGCCATCTTGCGACCTTGTGTCTTCATCCACATGCTCATACTATTAATTGTTGAATATGTCTTTAGGCATGAGTATGTGGTTTCTGAATCATTGACTTTGTTGTGTACACCGTGACGCCACCTTCTCGAGACAAAACATAGACACGGACTGAATGGCTTTGACATTCGTCCTAAATCGGTAGCGTTTTACCTCCGGTCGGTGAAGACCGTTATACGATATTAAATACCGTACCTGTGATCAGGTAGATTCAATTAAGAATCTCCTTGACAAGGTTTCGCGGCTGTACTAGCCGTTCTCTTTACTCGACCGTCTCAAAGCAAGACTGCGAACATAAAGAGTGAATCAATTGGATAGATATCCGTTTGATTAAAGTCGTCAATTCAAATTCCTGGAACAAGTTTGATTCTTAACGAATCTTACCATTGTTGCTTTCCAGTTGACACAAGTTTGATTCATAAGAGTCTCACAAGTCACCTACCGTAGCGCTGTTTGAGATTGACGCTAGAAGGATTTCCATTCGTCACTGTGAATATTAATGAATATCACTCTGAATGTTCTGGCAAGACCATAAACATATTGCGTAGAAACCTGAAACGAGTTTGAATCAGTTCAGAATCAAACCACTGTTGCTTTTCAGTTTTACATATGTTCAACTCATAAAGAATCTTGCATATGACCTACCGTAGTGCTGTTTGATGTTAACACTGGAAGGATTTCCACTCATCATTGTGAATACTAAGTAGTATCACTCTGAGTGTTCTAGCAATATCGCAAGGATATAGCGTAGGACTCTCTTGATCTTCATCCGTGTGTCCTAACGAGATTTGATTGATCTCTTGGCTCTAGACTCGATTTGTGCACTTTTAGTGATCGGAGGCTGGAGCAGATGCCACCTATTCAATATCAATTATCTCGGAGTGAGAAAGTCAATAGAAATCGTGTTGATCTCCGTGACAATAAAACAAACTACTTTTGAGAGAAGTCTGAGTAGCTAGGAAAGGGTTGTGCTTCACATCACTGGGTCCATGATGAGTTTGTCTTCATGATGAGTTGACCCGGTTTCTGCCTAAGTTGTATGGAGGGCTTCTTTCTTTACACCCTTTATCCTTACATTTCTTTTTCATTCTTCAACCCCTTCAATGCTTACCAAGACATCATTAATAGCACCTTGTTGTGATTGTTCCAGTGCTATCATCAGTACTTAGTCGGCATTCAGCTACGTTCACATTCTACTCCATCTTTCCTAAGGACTTCTAATAATCTATTGGATTGTCCTTGGGAAGATCCCTCCGGTTCTGGTTGGATCATAGGACTTAAACCTAACCACCCTTTTGACACCAATAACGTCGTGAATTAAAGATGTTGTGGGCATTTGATCGTAACCATGAAAAACACTTTAAATTCTAACAAAGTGTTTGAAAAACATTTAACACCTTGCTAGTTTTGTCATTTCAGAAATGCTCCCCCTTCACATGTGCATCGATAATCGAAAGTGTTTCGCACATGTAGGTAAGAGTTAAAGTGCTTGAGTCTTATATTAGATCACATTTTAATCACATTTTCTCCCCCTATCTCTAATATATAAAATCTTTTGATATTAGAGATACCAAATTTGATTAAAATATATTTTGAAAAATAGTCTTGAAATCTCCGGGAGAAAGATGTGTTAATCTTTTGCATGAAGTTAAAATGCTCCCCCTCAAAAATTGATCCAATTGAATTGTCGTTGTGAGGATATTATCCACATGTCGCTTTTTGAGGATGGGAGTTGTTGAACACACAATTTTTGAAAGATTTTGAATATCATTGAAAAATTCTTGAAAAAATTATGTTCAACACTTTTTGAAAAATCAATTCTTTTTGTCGAAAGGTTTTTCTAAAGCATAAACTTGAGTTCATAGACTTTGAATGTCTTGACGAATCCACTCAAGTGTAAGAAGATTTAACTTCTTTTGATAAGGGTAAGAGCACGAAATCGTACACTCCCCCGTGAATATAGTTTCGGGTTGCAATCTGAAGGTGATTACAAGCCATTGTGTTGAGCTCAAAACGTTGAATGTTTTGTGACAAGCTCAACCCGTGATAGATTGCTCTACCCGTTGTTTGGAAATATTTGTCCAAAATAGACAATTTCCTTTATTAAAAGAATAAATGACATGTTTTGAAAAATATTTACAACTTTCATTCGAGCTTTATGTACACACCCGTGTCGTTATTGAGCGACATTTCTAGGCACGTCCATATTATCGACTGAAAGACATGTCGAGAAGAATATTTTTGGATTTTGAAAGATTTTTAATTTTGTGTTTTGCTTTTATGTGTTTTATATTTTTGTATTTTGCTTTTTCAAAGATATTTACAGGTTGATGTTTGATAGATAAATCAAGCAGACACCTTTGCCAGAATCTCCAGGTCTGCTGGAGTCAAACATCTCATACCAATTTGCCTAACGAGGTACTCAAACCTATCTTTCGACAGAGCTTTCGTAAACAAGTCGGCTAATTGGTAATCCGTTCCAACAAAGTATAATTCAGCGATACCTCTTTCAACTTGTTCCTTTATGAAGTGGTATCTGACATCGATGTGCTTTGTGCGGGAATGCTGTACCGGATTGCAGGAGCTGGCTATGGCCGACTTAGAGTCACAGTACATAGGTACTTTATCAAAGTGGAAACCATAATCCGTGAGTTGGGTTCGCATCCAAAGAGCTTGAGCACAACACGCAGATAGAGACACATACTCCGCTTCGGCTTATGAAAGTGACGTGCAATCCTGCTTCTTGGAAGACCATCCCACAAGCTTATCTTGTCCTAGAAATTGTGCACCACCAGAAGTACTTTTACGTGTATCAAGACACCCTACATGATCAGAATCTGAATAGGCCGTTAGAAAGAAACCGGTTTCCCTCGGATACCAGAGTCCCATGTGAATGGTATTCTTAAGGTACCGAAAGATCCGTTTAACCTCCTTGAGGTGCTTTTCAGTGGGTCGTGCTTGATATCGTGCACAATAGCATGTAGCATGATGAATATCTGGTCTGCTTGCTGTCAAGTACATGAGGGACCCGATCATGGAACGATATCTCGTTTGATCTATGGGTAATCCCTCCAAGTCAGCATCTAGGGATGTGGTTGATAATGGTGTCCCAACGGGGTCACATGAGGTCATACCATGCTTTTTAATTATCTCTTGACAATACTTAGCTTGGTTTATAAAGATACCACTTGGGGATTGGTGAACTTGAATTCCTAGAAAGAATTTTAGTTCGCCCATCATAGACATTTCAAATTTTTTGTGCATTACTTTTTCAAACCATTTTGAAAGTTTTGGGTTTGTAGATCCGAAAATAATGTCATCAACATAAATTTGCACAAGCAAAATGTCATCCCCATATTTATAAGTGAACAGAGTTAGATCAATGGAACCTTTTGAGAAACCTTTGGATACCAGAAATTTTGAGAGCTCGTCGTACCACGCCCTTGGAGCTTGCTTGAGTCCATAAAGTGCTTTGTGGAGACGATACACCTTGTCAGGATAATGAGGATTGACGAATCCTTCTGGCTGCGTGACATAGACTTCTTCCTTCAAAGGACCGTTAAGAAATGCTGTCTTTATGTCCATTTGATAAACCGTGAATCCATTATGTGCAGCATAAGCAAGAAAAATCCTGTCTGCTTCCATTCGAGCTATTGGTGCAAATGATTCTTCAAAATCAATTCCCTCTTTCTGGCCATACCCCTTAGCCACTAGCCTAGCTTTGTTTTTGATGATCGTGTTTTCTTCATCCATCTTGTTTTTCCAGATCCAACGAAGATTTAAAGGAGTCACATCGTATGGTCTGTCAACAAGTTCCCAGACTTTAAGTCTTTCAAATTGGTGAAGTTCATCCGTCATCGATGCAATCCAAGCATAACCAGTCATGGCTTCTTTGATGTTTTTCGGTTCAGCAGTACTCACGGCGAGTGTGAACATACAAACATCACCATCGGTTGCTAGTTGTCGTCTTGTACGAACAGGCTGTGAAGGGTTTCCAATTACGTGAACCAAAGGATGATCTCGGGTCCAATGATGTGTTGAAGGATGTCGTTGATAGAACATATGCATATTTGACGGATCAACATGGCGAGTAGAAGACTCTCCAGTTTCATGTACCGGTGTACCGAATGGGTTGATAAATTCGTCTTCGTCAGATAATGCATCGTCTGCTTGATGTGTGTTCTCTGGAGCAATGACAGTAGTTGTGGATGTTGTAGGATCGATTGTTGAAGTGATATTCTGAGGAGGTAAATCTGCAACAACCCGTGTTGAAGTAGATGAAGTTGTATCCTTTTGTTGACGATGAACGGTATCATCATTCTTATCATGAGTGACAGCGGAAGACTTCGATGCAACTTGTTTCTCCCCCGTGAAATATTCATCATACATTGGTCCATATAGCATTTCCAACTCTTCAAGTGTCGTGTCCAATGTCATATCTGCTCTAGGAACATGTTCAGGAACCAGCTTTGAACTTGACGGTTCATTGTTGTGGTCTTGAGTTCCGAGTTCCGTGCGGTTGTGAACGGAAGGCGTTTGTCGTTGTGGATCGGGACTTAAACTGCTTTGTTCAAGTGCCATTTCTTGTAATTCATCGAATCTGATATGAATAGTCTCGACTATCAATTTTGTTCTCTTGTTGTATACTCTATATCCCTTAGACTGAGTTGCATATCCCACTAAAATGCATGCATCACCTTTCTCTTTCATCTTGTCCAGATTTTCACCATCTCGAATAATGTAACACGTACATCCAAAAACATGAAGGTGTTTGAGTGAAGATTTGCGATCATTAATTATGTGATATGGTGTCTTTTCGTGTCTTGGGATAACTAAGGAGCGGTTTTGTGTGTAGCATGCGGTTGACACGGCTTCGGCCCAAAAGTATAGTGGAAGTTTTGAAGCGGATAATAATGTTCGAGCAGCCTCAACTAAAGTACGGTTTCGTCTTTCAACAACGCTGTTTTGTTCGGGTGTTCGAGCAATAGATGTTTCATGTTCAATTCCTTCGGCTTCAAAATAATTTCTCAGTTTTGAATTCAAAAATTCTGTACCTCTGTCAGTACGAACCACTTTAACTTGAGCTTGAAGACCACGTTGTATCACTTTAAGGAAGCTGATGAGAACATCGGGTGTTTCATCCTTGGATCTCAAGAAGTGAGTCCATGTGTACCTTGAGTAGTCATCGACAATTACCATAACGTATTTCTTCCCATTGATACTTTGAACACGCATGGGACCACACAAATCTATATGAAGAAGATCTAACCGTCTTTTAGAGCTTGGTGTAGTCTTTGTCTTGAAACTACTTCGTTTAGCTTTACAAAGCTCACAAGAAGAACAAAGATGATCTTTGATGAATTTCAAGTTAGGAAGGCCTCGCACAATATATTTCTTGGAAAGCAAGTTGATGGTATCAAAGTTAAGATGAGATAAACGTTGTGCCATAACCAAGCTTGAGTCGTTGAAGCTTTAGCCATGAAACAGATTGGAGTTGAAGATGTGGATTCTTGTAGTGAAATAGTGTAGAGATCAGTACCCCGTGTTCCGGTAAGTAAGTCATTCCCATCATAATCATGAACAAAACATGTCTTCTTTCTAAAAGCAACCTCCAAATCCGCATCACAGAATTGACCAACCGAGAAAAGATTGTGATTGAGCCCTTCGACGTAGTAAACCCTTTTGATAGTGATATTCCCCTGAACCAAGTCTCCATATCCTAGGATCGGTGCAAATTGATCATTTCCGAATCGGACCGTACCCAGGAACTTCTCCACGAAGTTAATTAGAAGCTTGAGATTCCCCGTCATGTGCTTCGTGCATCCGGAGTCCAGTATGAAAAGAATTATTTCGATCACCTGCATAAGAATTAGAACACGATGGAGCATTTGCTAAATTGGATTCCATGTTAGTTGTGATTTCCGATTCATTAGTTTCCCTAGTTTCATCACTTATAGGCACACTAACGCTCGTAGTCACATTTTCTTTCCTAACCTTAGGCATCCATTTATATCCTGGAGGACATTGATTAGCAAACCACCATTTCCAAGGCTTGCTAGCAGACTCATATAATTCCCTAATTCTGCTTCTAGGGTTCTTAGTGGTGGAGTCTGATGCAATACTTTTCTTAGGGGGAGTTGCACCAGAATGGTTCACTTTGCGTTTGGGTTTTCTAGCACTAATCGGCATCACAGTTTGCTTCTTAGTTCTAATTTCTACGCCTTTGGCATTATTCTAAACACACATAGCATGATTAGCATTAGCACACTTTCCACATTTCACACAAACAAACTTAACTTTCATAGCATTCAAAGTCGAATCATTCAAATCATCATTACACGCGATTACAGACGTTTTATTCTTAGAAACATTGAAAATCCTAGGGTGTTCTTCTACTTCCTTCAACTTCCCTTGACTTTTGTTTTGCCAGACCTTTTCATTCATGTGAGTGCTCTTAAGCTGGGGCCGGCTAACACTAGCAGTGGGGACTACTCCTGTAGTAAAAGACACACGTCTATTAGTGTTTCTAGAAGTCTGAGGTGATTGACTTTCTTTGTTTTGTGTGGGTTTAGTGGCCAATCTATACATCTCTGGTTTAACCACATTTGTGTTCTTAATGCTCTGTGATCGAATATGTGTTTTGGGAGTGTTTTGTGGTAACCTATCCTTCCCATCCGTGTTGGGGGCAAACGCAGGTTTTGCAAATGCAGAGTTAGAGAAAACAGATGGTTTTCCCAAGACAGAGGGTCTAGTCACTTTTTGAGCATTGGGTTGTCTTACAACAGGTTTCTTAACACTAGGTTCCACAATCTTCCCACCCATCTTAGCAACGAGTTTCTGCAACTCTGCTATCGCTCTGTCACTGTCTTGTAACTGAGCTTTCAACCCTTTAATTTCAAAATTCTGTTCGTTCATTTCTCGAAACGTTTGGGAAAGTTTTTCTTGCAATTTATTATTATGTGGAAAACTACCAACGTCTTTTTGCAAAGCAAGTTCAAGAGAATGACAATGTTTTTGAAGGAAATCAGTTTTGTGTTGAAGTAACTCAAAAGCCTTTTTATCAACATTTTTTTTATGTTTTGAAAGATCAAGTTCAAGACGCTCACATTCTTTGATTTTATCAAGATATTTGCATGTAACATCAGAATATTCATCGATATCAGCACAAGATTGAAGAGTAACACACAAAATATCGTTGGAGAGACATTCTTCTAAGAGTAGATCATATTCGTTTAAAAATTCTAATTTGTCATTTTGAAGGTCATCAATTTCTTTTTCAAGAGACTCAACATATTTCAAATCATCAAACATTTCAGACTGAATTAAATTTTCAAACTCAAGAACATGTTCTTTTATTATCTTCGTATTTGGTATTAAAAGTTCTTTCACAAGCACAGTTATGTCGTGAGTAATCTCGGTTTTCCACTTATCCTTTTGACGTTTCTCCCAATCGCTTTCAACAATTGATTGAACATTATTAACGTGGTGTTTAAGAAAACCAAGTATTTTTCTACTTTTGCTTTTAGAAGCATCTAGAGGCAAATAGTTAATATATTTAAAAACATTAGTTTTCCTCTTAGTGGCAAAAGCTTTTTTCCATTGAATTCTTTTTTGTTTGCATTCTAAAAATAATTCCTCACGAGACTTCTGTTTTTGTGGAGTGAAAAGACCATAAAGACTGTTTTCATAAGCATAGTTATATGGTTTCACAAAATCTTTATTGACCGGTTATCTACTCTCGTCATCCCAAAGGGACGTCTCTTCACTATTGATGTTAGCTACTGGGCAGTCATTATCAGTCCATTCGGACTCATCAAGATATAAGTGAGGGTTCGCAGCTTGAGCTTGTCCGAGGTACTTGGGGGTGGCAAAGCTAGGTTGACCCTTGAAAAACGACCGAGGTGCTATCATTCTTACGGTTTGAATAGAGTCATGTGTATTATAAACAACTTTTTTCAAAAAAAACGACTTGTTCTTCGAGATCCTTTACTTTTTCAGTATCTTTGCTTTGTCTATTTTTGAAATCTTATTTTAATTTTTCAACCTCTTGTTTCTTCTCGTCAAGAATTTTAGCAGAATCGGTGGTGTTCATAGAAAGCCTCTGTTCAAGTTCATTAACTTTTGTTGTGGCAAGGTACCTTTTTTGACGTTCATCACTTAATAAAACATTAAATTGACGTTTTTCTTTAGTTAACAAAGCAAGAGCTTCATTGTATTTATTTTCAAAATCGTCCTTTTTAACGTTGATGACACGACTTTTGTACCCCTCAAGCTCGTTGGTCTTTTGAAGAAGCTCAGCCCTATAACTATCAATAGTCTCACTAGATTTTATAAGAGCGGCTTTGCATTCTTTAAAGTTTTGAGTGAGCGCTGCATTTGCCTTCTTTAATTGCTTTTTATTCTTTCTATTATCATTGACATCTTTTTGTAAACTAGCAATTAAATTAGCAAGCGCGACACGCTCCTCGTCATCATACTCATTTTCATGTTGATCATCCTCAAACTCATTATTGCACATGTTTGATGAATTGGGTGTGGTATTGCTATCAACCGTTTCCATCATACACGTGTCAGTAATTGTTGTTGGTAGATCACTATGCTCATGTGTATCACCAAACACATTATATTCAGCATCATCTTGTACCTTATCAATTAGCTCGGTATCAAAGATAGGACCATTTTCATCTTCAGTGACGTTAAGGACCTCATGAATCTTTGCCATGTATGAATAATGTGCCTCGAGTTCTTGGTTGGAGAGTTCATCATCTGTGTCGTCAAGCATTTCTCCTTCCTCAGCTGATAACTTGATTCCGGCTTCCATTTTCTTGCACAACAGCATCTTTTCCTTATGATAACCATAATCTTTAACCCTCTTTGGCTGCCTGCATTCCTTAGCCAAATGCCCAAAACCTCTGTAGTTAAAACACTGAATCCCACTTTGTTGCACAACTTGAGTACCAACAGTTTCCCTATTTCCAACAACAGTAGCCACCCTCTGATTATCATACTTAGGTTGTCGATCATACTTTGGAGGACTCTCAGCACGTCTTCGTGTGTCATACCTTGGAGGACTCTGTGCATGGGTGTTCCTCGAGTTTGAAGATGTTCGAAGGTTGTTGTTGGTGGGTTTGTAGATTTTCTTATATTGCTTCATAACGAAAGCCATTTGTTGCTTGAATTCCCTATCCTTTTGAGCTATTTCTTCTTCACTGTCTTCTTCGGATGATTGCTCAGGTATGGGTGATGGTTCTCTTGCAACTTCTTTGCCTCGGGATCGTGTTGGAACATGTGACTTGGAGACAATAGATGATCGTGGTGATGATGATTGAGTAGAGTAGGTCTTTGAAGTACGGGAGTGATAATCTGGGTAATGTTGAGTGGTAGACACCAAAGCAAGTGGATTGGAAATCTTTGCAACTCGTTCAGCTCGAAGTTCATTTGCCTCATTTTGAAATTGTTTCAAGATGTCAAAGAGCTTGTGATATGAAACTTCGTTTAACTTTTGGTGTTGTTTCACCAAGGTGACAAACCGTGTCCACTCAGGTTGAAGTTGCTGTAGAAATTGGACATTGACTTGCATGGTGGAAACTTGCAAGTTGTTTCGGGTCATATCATTCATCATCTTGTAGAATCGGGAGTAATAAGAATCAACTGATTCCCCATCCTTTGATGTAAACTTGCCAAAGTTCTAAAACATCTTAGTTTTCACATCTTGTTTGTTAAGTGATTCACCTTGTTGCAATCTTTCAATGGCCGTCCACATTTCTTGAGCAGTAGGACATGCGTCAACCGTAGAGTAAATCTCATCTCCAATGCCACTGAGAATTAAGTAGATTGCTTCCTTCTCTACATCAAACCACGCACGGTTCTCTGGGGTGAGGTCGGTCCTCTTTTCATCACGTTCATATGCGGGTTGTGCGTCACTTGTGTTTGTGGCTGGTACTGCAGGAACTTGAATCCTTGAGAGTTTATAGGGTCCTTTGAAAATACATTGCCTTAAAGCATCACCGTTAGGTTTTGTGTCAAGGTAACGTATAAAACGGGATTGCCATTGATCATATCGACCCGACACAAGCATTGGTGGTCTTTCTTTGTTACCTGCCACCATTATGTTGTTGTTCGTCACACGATATTCAGCGGTAGAATCCATCTCAATGTTCTCTGAGATGATGAATCGAATGTGGATCTTAAGTAGTTGTGTTGTGATTGTTTGGTTGTTGAAATTCCGAAAATTGCGATTTTTTCTCAGCCCGACAATAAATTCCTCAGTCCGACAAAACGGTAGACCTAAAAAATTTGTAATCACCAAATTTTGAAATTGAGCTAGAAATGTCCTAAAACTAGTATGGAAAAAATTTGATTTTACTTGACCTAAAAATTTTAACTCCTTTTTTTTAATCTTCGTGTAAACTACGTTCCGAAACTAGTCTAGATGGTGGCTAAATCTAAAAAATACTCAAACAAAATTTAGCTAAACATGTCATCGGAATGTGCCATCGGAATGCCCATCGGAATGTTGCTTAGATCGGAATGTCCTTTAGATCGCAATGTGCACCTGTCGGAATCCTTAGATCGGAATGTGTACTTGTCGAAATCCTTCAGATCGGAATGTTCAGATCGCAATGTGTACCTATCGAAATCCCAGATCGGAATATTCAGATCGCAATAATCTGTCGCAATAACACCTATCGCAATGTGACTGTCGCAATGTGGGCAGAGTAACGTTTCAAGATTGCCTTAAATCCGTCGCAATCCACGATCGCAATAACGATCGCAATAAGCGTCGAAATAAGGGGGCTATCGCAATACTGATCGCAAAGTAAAACCCTAGGGTTATTGCGATCGAAACCGTACTTACCTTTTCCGAAATTTAAGCTGTCGCAATAAGGGACCTTATTTCCAACTTTTTAGACAACGATTTTAGCAACTTTTAGGCAAAAAGATCGTGTTTTTAACCAAACCAAAACAACCAAATCTCTACAACAAGTATATAGAAGATTTGTAGCAAGATATAGAACACGAAAAACACAAAAAAAAATTGAATTCGAGATGATTTATGGATTAAATCATACGAATCAAATATAATAACAACAACCAATCACAAAACTACCCCATGGCGATTGATACCAATTGTTGTCCCTAATATATGATGATTCTAGCACACGAATTTATGAAAGAAAGGTAGATATGAGATGAATTTTAGAGAGAGAAAGTAGTGAGAGAAAGTAGAGAGAAAATGGTTGGAGAAACTTGTGGAATATTAGATTAGAGAGAAAATGAAATGACCAACCAACCTATCCTTACATGCAAGGAGAGGTTTATATAGCCTTGCCTACATGTGGCATAATGGGCTATATGATCATGGGTCTGGCTTTCCTTTTGGGCTTTGGTTACTTATTAATGAACCTTAGCTTAAAGTTAAGCCCGTAATAACACGACTAATATACTATCTATTACAACGTTCTAAAATACGATACATAATAAACATATGACCGAGCATTCTTGTTTGACTCAATATTTTGAGGCTAACAAAGGTTTTAAGTGATAAAGCTTGTGCTTCAAAAATCAGAAAGTTTGGTTTATTTTGATCTCACTTTTGTGGTTTGTTCTTCTTAGCAGCTTGGAAGCTGGTACTTGTTCTGCTAGTACCTCAGCTCAAACAATCCAGGGCCTGGATGTAGGTCTTGGAGGTTTGCATCTTCTTCCCTTTTTCATTTTCTCTCTTATTTTTCTGAATTTTGAGATATTGGCTTGTTTGTGCTTGAATCTGTGATTTGATGGTTGATTATTGTTAATCTGGTGTTGTTTGCTGATATTTAAGTGTTTGAGGATTGATTTGTGGTTTGAATCTGGATGATCCTTCGAAAAGTTGTGAAAACAGGTTTTTAAGGGGTGTTTGGGTTAACTGCATAGATTGGATTTGTGGTGTTTTGAGTGGTTGTTTGTTGTTGCTATTGACTAGTACTTGTGTATCTGTTATACTTGGTTGCTTTGCTGCACATTTTGTGGGTTTAAACACACAGATTCATAAATTGGGTATAAAATCTTGTTTACTTGGTGAAATTGACTGAAATTTAGGGGACACCTAGATCTAATCATAGACTAGGGTTAACAAGTGTTAAATATAGGTTAACTACACCAGGGAAGAAGGATTTGAGGCTTGAATTTGGATCTAGTGTCAAATAGATCAGCAAATAGTTTCTCCATATGCACCTTGTTCATCAGTAACTTTATATGCTTTGATCTTGTTGTTTACTTTGATTCAGTGTTTGATTTAAGTTTATTTGTGCTTATTCATAGTTAATATAGCTTGTGAATGCATCTTGTTGAGTTTGGTTGGCTTATTCTTGCTAAATCTGCTTATTAAGTGCATAACTGCTTATTTTCATGTATGTGGTGTATCTGGTAACTGTTTGATCATTTGTGGCTTATTGTGTGAACCAAATTTGGATTTTCTTGTTGCTATTGACTCCTTGTGATTCACTGATCACAAGGGTGCCCTTGTTTCCAATTGAATCTAACTAAATCTATCTAAAAAGCTTGGTCAAATAGTCAAAGCAGTGGGAACTCCTTTCCCCTGCTAGTTACCACTGCTAGTGTTAAATTGGTTTCAGCTTATCAATAAGCTATAATAGCTTATTTTAGCCAGCAACAACTTGGATTTTGTAATAGGTGCTCATTATTTGACCCATTTGTTCATACTGGAGCATTTGGTGGGTTGACTTTAGGGTTTGACTAGAAAACCAACTTAATTAACTTTTTCATTAGTGCTTATTGGCTTATTTTGTCTTATTGGTTTTGCTTATTGGAATTTTATTAATTGTTTTGGCTTATTGAGTCCATTTGTGATCTTTTGCAAGTTGAATCAAGTCCTGAGGTCCCTTATTTCTCAAAAACGACTATTTTGTCTTTTAGTGAAATATTACTTTGCTTATTTCTGGCTTATTGAGTGTGCTTTTTCAAAATTTCTTTTTACATATCTCATAAGCATCCCAAAAGAAGGTTGTGTGTCAAATTAGAGCTTATGGCATTAGCTTATTGCTTAATGGGCTAAAAAGCCCAATAAGGATAAGCTGTTTGCTTATTAAGCTGTGATAAGCTCACATTCAGCTTTTGGGCCTTTAGAGTTTTGTGTTTAGAATTAAATTTTGAGTCAGATAGGGCTTTTCTAAGTCAATTGGGCCAAGTTTGACTTTTTGGGCTAAAAAGCCCATTTAGGTTGACTGTTTTTGGTTTTGGCCCATTTGAGGGCCTAATAGGGGTATTCTGGTCATTTCACTTTAATTTTCTATTTGTTTAGGTTAAAATAAACTAGTTTGCAAGTTTTTATAATTTTTTATAATTTTTAGATTTTTAATATTATTTTATTATTATTTTTCAAATTTCACATTTTTCAACTTTTTACATTTTTCTTAGCCTAAATACATTAAAATGGGAATTTAGCAACTTTTAAGTTTTAATAGTTTTTAAATCATTTTAAATAGTTTTTGTTAGTTTAAAAATTTCTAAAAATAGTTTTTAATCTTTTTAGGTCATTTTAGAGGTTTACCAATTAAAAAATCTTTATTTGGGCTTTTTGATAATTTGATTTTTAGGGCTTTAATTAGCATTTAAAAATTGAATATTTAATTATTTAAAAAGTTTGAAAAAGTTTTGATCATTGGTAAACTCTTAGTTTATTTATTTTGATTTTTGGTGAATTTTTGGTAATTTTTAGAATTAATTTTTATTTTTGTAGTTTTTACGGTTTTACGTTTCGTCATCGTAGTATTAATTTTCACGTCTTCGTCATCTTCTTTTCTCATCCCCTTCTAAACCAAATATTAATCTCAAATCATTTACATCTTAGTCACACACATATACCTCCTTGGGAAACGAACTTTCACACCTTAAGGGTCATTAGTGCTTGACTTTCCTAAATCATCACTTAATACTTACCGCTTTTACGCACCTTTTCCTAAAGGTCGTAATTTACCACAATCAGTCCTTAAAAACCTAAGGTTGTACATGTTGAAAATGGAAAGTGTAGTAATGTGTTTTGGTTTCTAGAAGGTCTTAGGTATTATGGTTGTAGAATTCGGCTAGTATAAGTTTTTAGGATAGTTTGATGTTTGATTTTGGTAAACTTATGGAGTTACTAAGGATCTAGCTCAAATAATGTAAGTCCTAGTTTAAATCTAAGGTGATTTGGTTGAGGTTTAGGGTTTATAGTGAAAGTATAAGTAATGTATCCAAAATGTATAATGGGTGAGGTTATTCTACAAAAAATCTTATAATAAAATAAATAAGATGAATTGTGGAGGTGACATGTGTCATCCTTTTAAATCATTATTCCACATCATATTGGCATATCTTGTCATTTAACTTCAAAAGAAATTGAATTTTTTTGAAAATATTTTTCGAAAAAAAAATTTCATTAGATATTTTTCGAAATTTTTTTTTTCAAAAATTTTAAAAAAAATATTTCGAAATTTTTTAAAAAAAATCTTTTATTTTTTTTTTCAGAAATCTTTTTTCGATTTTTTTTCAAAATTTTTTACTGCATCATAGTTACATGTTTTACTGCATCACAGTTAAATTTCGAAAAAAAATTCGTAAATTTATTTTTCAAAATACTTTTTTCGAATAATTTTTTTGGAAAAAAAAATTTCGGGAAGTTTTTTTCATAATTTTTTTACTGCATTACAGTTACATTTTTTTGTTCATTATAACTATAAATTAATGCATTACAATTTTAATTACAACATTATAGTGCACTCACCAATGTTTTATCTATGATGCACAAAAACTATAACTACGATGCGGTAAACTATTACATTAATGCACTAATAATACAAGTGATGACTAGTGATAGGTGTGTAAACACCCATCCTTTTACCACTTAATTCTGGCTAAAACGAGACCAAAACACGTATTTAATATCATTTGTTTGGAATTATGCGTGGTTTTTGTGTTTATTGTGTTTTCAGAGCCAACCGGATGGATAATGGAGAAAACATGGGATTGCACGGGATTCATCGAAGAAAAAGACTCAAGATGAAGTCTATTGTCCAAGAGATGCAAAAGATTTGAAGTCACTGGGCCTATTCGAAGATTTATCGAAGAAAAGGACCAAAGATTGAAGATTTACATAAGTCGAAGAAACTCAAGTCTATTAAACGAAGAAATTAAAAGACGAGTTGAATTTAATCGTCGACAAATTCCGAATCAGAATCGAAATCGTCAACTTTTCTGAAAAGACGAGAAGACACGAAGAACGGGAGAAAGCCCACTCACCAACCAAGGGGAACACCTATATATAGTTCACCCCTCACACATTTAGGCAGTTAGTTTTTTAGTTTTTCTTTCTCCTTCTTTTCCTCTTTTTTAGTTCGTATCATCACCAACACCACTAGGGTGTTTGGTGATCTTGATCTTTGTTTTTTTTCAATCTTGTAATTTTAATCCTTGTTTTGTTATTGTTAAAACATTAAATCTTCAATACAAGTTCTTGTTTAATCTTTCCATTTTATCTTGTTCATCATCATCTTTCTTTTCAAGTTCTTAAGTTCTTATTTTATTGATTTGATCTTTAAAAGTTGTTGGGATTTGTGTTTTGTTGATGGGATTTGTAGTTATTGGTTAGTAAATCATTTGTGTTAAGTTGTATTTAAGTTTTTGGTGAAAAACTTGGTGATTTTTGGATTAGAATCGTTTTCCGTGTTCTTCGTGGCTGTTACTGTTCTTGTGCATTCCCCAGGTTCCAAGTGAACCAAAAAGTTCCGGATGAACACAAAACTTCCGGATGAACACTTAAGTTCCGAATCAATTTCTTTTTTAAAAGTTCTGAATGAGTTTAAGTTCTTAAGTTCCGAATCAATTTTAAAGTTCCGAATGAGTTTATTTTTGAAAAGTTCCGAATGAGTATAGGTTTTTAAGTTCCGAATGAATTTTCCTTTTAAAACTTCCGAATGAGTAAAAAGTTCCGGATGAACCAAACTTCCGAATTAACTTCCGGATGAACCAAACTTCCGAACAAACTTCCGAGTAAAGTTCCGGGTGAAAGTTCCGAACCAACTTCCGAACCAATCTTCCGAACCAAGTTCCGGGTAAAGTTCCGAGTAAATGTTCCGAGTCAATCTTCCGGATAAACTTCCGAACAAAGTTCCGAATCAAGGTGTTCCGAGTGAAAAGTTCCGGATGAACAAAGTTCCGAATCAAGGGTAAACTTCTGAATCAGTTTTCTTTGAATATTTTTAAGAGTTACTGTATTACTGTTTCTTACTGTTTCTTTATTTTAATATTAATTTTAATTCTAATCTTGTTAGTTGTCATTAAATTAATTGTTTTTGATTTAAATTTTTCATGTTAGTACATTTAAACTTTTTAGTAGATTAGAAATTCAAACCCCCTTTTTAGTACCAAGAACAATCATTCCACTTAAGGCCGAGATCAATTCGAGAGGATATCGAGAGAAATCTGAAAAAACATGTATCAAATGGCGCCGCTGCCGGCTCTTCTCGTTAAGATCAAAAGTTTTTTGTGAGAACTTGGATTTTGGGATCCATTCCCCGTGAACGTTACTTTTTCATAAAAACTTTCAAAAACACTAAAAAATATAAAATTTTCAAAAAATCCTAAAAAGTAAAAACATAAAAAAAACCAAAAATATTTTTGCTTTGCTTTTCTTTGTTCGTTCTTTAGCAGGTGTATGCGCACTCGATCCACGTCTTATCAAGAGCCCGAGCCTCTCGATCACTTAGACATGGCCGGTGTACAAAACAACAACAACATACCACCTCCGAACAACAATAATAACAACAACAACCCACCTTTCAACAACATGAATAATAATAACAACAATGAGCCTCTACCGGATAATCGCCCGATGATTGAACTGCTACAAGCTCATGTAGATGGCAACACTGATCCAATTGTCATACCTCCAATTGCCGCCAACAACTTTGAGCTAAAATCAGGCTTTATCCCGATGGTCTATGCTCAACCGTTCTTGGGACGTACCATTGATGACCCACATGACCATATCAAGAGATTCTTGCAACTCACTAACACGGTCAAGTTCAATGGTGTTCCACAAGAGGTTATCAGGTTACAACTTTTTCCCTTTTCTTTAGAGGGACAAGCCCGGCATTGGCTTGCTAAGGAACCGCCACAGAGTATTCTCTCGTGGACGGATTTGGAAACCAAGTTTATCAATTACTTTTTCCCACCCTCTCGTACTACCGCTTTGCGGAATGAAATCATAAATTTTGAACAAAAGTACGATGAGTCGTTCAGTGAATCTTGGGATCGTTTTAAAGATCTTTTAAGAAAATGCCCACAACATGGTTTTACCAAAGTACATCAAATTAATACTTTTTACAATGGTTTAAGCATGAGTGACCAAGATTCACTAAACAGTGCCTCGGGGGGTAATCTTTTGGCTAAGACTTCCAATGCTGCTTGGGATATCATTGAGAATAAGTCTCGTGTGCAAACCAAGAGTGTTCGGACCAATGTCGCTAGTGCTAGCACTACTGACAGCGACAAGCGATTGGACAAAATCACTACGCTTCTTGAATCGCTTGTCACCCACACCGTTAACAACACCAACAGCAACAACACTAAAAACGCTCAAGTTAGTGCTGTCAGCCAACCATGTGAGATATCGTGATGCTCACTTTGGTCCCAACTACACCGCCAAAAAAGTGTTTGGTTCGGGATTTTATTGGCCCTCCATATATCGTGATGCTCACATTATGGTTAAACAATGTGATGTTTGCCAAAAACAAGGCACGATCACACATAAAGACGAGATGCCTCAGAATTTCATTCAAGAGTGTGAAATCTTTGATGTTTGGGGTATCGACTTTATGGGGCCATTCCCTTCTTCTAAAGGAAACAAATACATCCTTGTAGCCGTTGACTACGTTTCAAAGTGGGTTGAAGCTAAAGCTTTACCCACTAATGACGCAAGGGTGGTTTGTAACTTTTTGAAAGCTCTTTTCGCTAGATTCGGTGTGCCTCGTGCCATTATTAGTGATCGTGGGACTCATTTTTGCAATGACCAATTCGCAAGAGTCATGGCTAAGTACGGTGTAAATCATCGTCTTTCCACAACCTACCACCCACAAACTAATGGCCAGGCTGAAATATCCAACCGAGGACTTAAGCGAATTCTGGAAAGAACCGTGGGAGAGCATCGTGCCTCATGGGCTGATAAACTTGATGATGCTTTGTGGGCTTTCCGTACTGCATACAAGACTCCGATTGGTTGTACACCATATCGTCTTGTGTACGGGAAAGCGTGCCACCTCCCCATTGAGTTGGAGCACAAGGATTACTGGGCCTTGAAGTGGGCTAATTTTGATATCAACAAAGCCGGTGACCTACGCAAGATCCAACTCAATGAGCTCAATGAACTCCGTAATGAGGCTTATGAAAATTCTTTGATCTATAAGGAAAGGACTAAGCTCATTCACGACTCCAAGATTAAAAACCGAGAGTTCCATGTTGGAGACAAAGTTTTGCTCTTTAACTCTCGGTTGAAAATCTTCTCGGGAAAGCTCAAATCTCGTTGGTCCGGCCCATTCACCATTGCCCAAGTTTTTCCATATGGTACTCTCGAGCTCGCTCAACCTAATGGACCTAATTTTAAGGTGAATGGCCAACGAGTGAAGTTGTACTTTGGTGAGGACACCTCTCAGGAGGTGATTCCATCCCTCACCATGTTCCCCATGAACTAATTTTGGGTCGAGTCAGGCTCGTGACTCGGTTATAAAAAACAAGCGCTCCTCGGGAGGCAGCCCGAGTATCTATCCTTTTATGTTTTAATCCCCTAAGTGTAGGGGGACTTCTATACGCGTTTGTCTTTGTGTTGTGATGTGATTACAGGGATAAGTGCACTCTTGGACTCTCTGAAGAACCGTGCCCCCGTGTTATCCGAAATCCGGTTCTATCTCTCAACTATCGTGATTCAATTTTCTTAATACTCACATTTGAAATTGATCACTTTAGTCATCTCTTCCTTAACTTGAGTTAACCAACGTGCACAATGTCATAAGTGTAGGGGAGACTTTTCCCACATGCTTAAACATTGAGGACAATGTTTATCTTAAGTGTAGGGGGGACTTCTATCGAAGTTTTAAGTGGAATTTTCCATGAAAATGCCTTCATTTAACCGGAAAATCCTATTTTTCAACATTTTTCAAATTTTTTATTAACTTTGGCCATTTAGTCGTAGTTTTTAAATTTTTATCGTTGCTTTCATATGTATATATCCCGCAATAAAGTCAAAAATATTAATAAAGTGGTGTAGCTAGTTTAGAAGTCTTTGACATATTAGGCCCGTTGCGTTTATTTTGACTCAACCCGAATAGACTTATCCAAGTTTATTCTTGCTAGTATCCTTAACCATGTAGACCTTAATTGGTTTATTAGGCTAAATGTCCACGAGACTCATTACTTGAGATTTTAAATTGTGGAGGACGAGAAATGATAGAGTCAACTATAAGTCGGTATTCTTGCGCAAGCTCACTTGGTGTAATTATTTGCCTATTCTCCCATCACTTGCTAATAATTTATCTGCAATAAGTAAGGTCGTACGATTTGAAAGGTTACTTAGCTTCTATCCCAAGATCGTTTAAAAGTTGCTCGGTAATGATAAGAGTTCATAGCCAAGGCATAACTTATGAAGCGGGGCGCGAAGATTGGCGAGTGCGAAAAGGCCCTAACAAGGCATGAGGATTCCATTTTATTGCTAAAGATCCAAAGTGATGTGAAAAGCATTATTCCCAAAGTCAATATGAAGGATCAAGACTCACGACGAAAAGCAATCAACTCCCATAAAGATCATGGAGAAGTCTATCCGAAAAGACCCTAACAAGGTATGAGGATAAATAGATCCATGTCCGAAAAGGAGGCGGATCGTTGTATCTCAAAATCCCAAATAGAGATTGAAGAAATAATCATGAAGTCGTGGTCAACAAAGTTGGAGTACCTCTCAAAAGTCTCCAAGTGACGAAACTATATGAACGATGAGAAGACCAATATCTCAAGCACGTCTCTCAAGATATGAAGTATGAAGTACATGCCAAATATCGGCCCGAGAAAGGTCTCAAATCGTGAACCAAGTTATGCCAAGATATGAACTTTTTGATATCCCGAGAAGCAGTTTTAAGAGATTTTGTCCTTTAGCTAACTATTGATCAAATCGTCCTACTTTGCTTTCAGCCTAAATAAACTATTGAAATAAGACCAAAAATGTATCTTCATGATCATTCCAAGACAAAAATAAAATATACGAGATACACCTAGGAATAAGGGAGTTTAAGCATATAATTAAGCCATGTGTGTAAGTGTTTGATTTACTAACTTATAATAACAATGATCTCGTTTTTAAGCTTAGTTTGGGGAACGTGAAACTTGAGGGTGATAAATCTTCGCAGCACCAAAGCCCTAATGTAAGTCCTTGATCTCTTTGCAAGTTATTTCCATGTAGCTATTTTCAAGTGAAAATGGTTTTCTATCCTTTTGTTTCCTTTAAAGTTTTAATTCCTTTTAGTACTTTAATTTTTGTTTAGTAGTATTTGAATAAGGCCAAGGTTGATTAATTATGAGAAAAGTGTAAATTTTGCTTTATCACTAAGCGTTGCATGAGGGCATGGCAATGGTTAAGTGTAAGGGATTTGATAGGTGTGTAAACACCCATCCTTTTACCACTTAATTCTGGCTAAAACGAGACCAAAACACGTATTTAATATCATTTGTTTGGAATTATGCGTGGTTTTTGTGTTTATTGTGTTTTCAGAGCCAACCGGATGGATAATGGAGAAAACATGGGATTGCACGGGATTCATCGAAGAAAAAGACTCAAGATGAAGTCTATTGTCCAAGAGATGCAACAGATTTGAAGTCACTGGGCCTATTCGAAGATTTATCGAAGAAAAGGACCAAAGATGGAAGATTTACATAAGTCGAAGAAACTCAAGTCTATTAAACGAAGAAATTAAAAGACGAGTTGAATTTAATCGTCGACAAATCCCGAATCAGAATCGAAATCGTCAACTTTTCTGAAAAGACGAGAAGACACGAAGAACGGGAGAAAGCCCACTCACCAACCAAGGGGAACACCTATATATAGTCCACCCCTCACACATTTAGGCAGTTAGTTTTTTAGTTTTTCTTTCTCCTTCCTTTCCTCCTTTTTAGTTCGTATCATCACCAACACCACTAGGGTGTTTGGTGATCTTGATCTTTGTTTTTTTTCAATCTTGTAATTTTAATCCTTGTTTTGTTATTGTTAAAACATTAAATCTTCAATACAAGTTCTTGTTTAATCTTTCCATTTTATCTTGTTCATCATCATCTTTCTTTTCAAGTTCTTAAGTTCTTATTTTATTGATTTGATCTTTAAAAGTTGTTGGAATTTGTGTTTTTGTTGATGGGATTTGTAGTTATTGGTTAGTAAATCATTTGTGTTAAGTTTTATTTAAGTTTTTGGTGAAAAACTTGGTGATTTTTGGATTAGAATCGTTTTCCGTGTTCTTCGTGGCTGTTACTGTTCTTGTGCATTCGCCAGGTTCCAAGTGAACCAAAAAGTTCCGGATGAACAAAAAACTTCCGGATGAACACTTAAGTTCCGAATCAATTTCTTTTTGAAAAGTTCCGAATGAGTTTAAGTTCTTAAGTTCCGAATCAATTTTAAAGTTCCGAATGAGTTTATTTTTGAAAAGTTCCGAATGAGTATAGGTTTTTAAGTTCCGAATGAATTTTCCTTTTAAAACTTCCGAATGAGTAAAAAGTTCCGGATGAACCAAACTTCCGAATTAACTTCCGGATGAACCAAACTTCCGAACAAACTTCCGAGTAAAGTTCCGGGTGAAAGTTCCGAACCAACTTCCGAACCAATCTTCCGAACCAAGTTCCGGGTGAAGTTCCGAGTAAAAGTTCCGAGTCAATCTTCCGGATAAACTTCCGAACAAAGTTCCGAATCAAGGTGTTCCGAGTGAAAAGTTCCGGATGAACAAAGTTCCGAATCAAGGGTAAACTTCCGAATCAGTTTTCTTTGAATATTTTTAAGAGTTACTGTATTACTGTTTCTTACTGTTTCTTTATTTTAATTTTTATTTTAATTCTAATCTTGTTAGTTGTCATTAAATTAATTGTTTTTGATTTAAATTTTTCATGTTAGTACATTTAAACTTTTTAGTAGATTAGAAATTTAAACCCCCTTTTTAGTACCAAGAACAATCATTCCACTTAAGGCCGAGATCAATTCGAGAGGATATCGAGAGAAATCTGAAAAAACATGTATCAACTAGTGATAGAATTTTTATTCTCCAGCGGATAAATATAATGCATTTACTTATCATGTATCAATGTCATAATTATGATGCATTAAAGTTATAAATTACAACATCACTCGTGATGCACAAAACTTATAACTACAATGCGATAAACAATTATCACCAAAAATAAAAGTGATACTACTGATATATTTGTATTCACTAACGGATAACTATAATGCGTTTACTTATAATGTATAATTGTTATAATTCTGATGCATTAAGGTTATAAATTACTCCATCATTCGTGATGCACAAAAGTTATAAATATGATGCATTAGTTATAAATTTGGTGCATTATGATTTTTACTTACTGCATCATAGTTATGCATATAGAAAATCAATGTTATATTATTAGTAATCACATGTATTTTTTGTGCATGATAGTTATAATTTGACACATCATAGTTTAAATGTGTTGCATCATATATATGAGAATTACACTATAATTATAAGTTTTGTGAAGGAATAATGATGCAATAACTTAAAACCGTGATGCATTAACTTATAAACATGATGCTCTAAAACGTATAACTGTGATATACTGAATTTTTATAGAATTGTTGTAGTGCATCACACTACAAATTTCAGTGCATCAAGAGTATAAATATGGCGCATAAAGGTAATAAATTAGTGTCTTATTCGTGATACACTAAATTATCTAACCGTGATGGTCTAAAATTTTTTCCATAATAGTTTAAAAAAATTTAATTTTGAAAAAAAAAATTGAAATTTTTTTTTCGATTTCGAAAAAATTTTCAAAAAAAATATTTCGAATAAAAAATTTGGTAAAAAAAATTTCAAAAAAATAATTATGAAAAAAAATATTTTCGAAATTATTTTTTTTTAGAAAATAAAAAATTCGGAAAAAAAATTATTTTTGAAATTTTTTTATTAAAGAGATGATATGGAAAATTGATGTTTGATAATGTTGTGACAAGGTGACATATATATATATATATATAGTTAAATATATATATTTTTAATCTTGTTTATTAATTCTCATGATTTGTTGTATTCTACATGATAATACTAAGCATGTGGTCAATATTATTACTCCTACTTCTACTATAAATAATGGTGGGGTCATGGATGCAAGTTTGTTGGCAGCTAATGATGGTACTAGTGCGAATAATAGTACTAACAAGTTGCATGGGTTTGCCGATCTGTTTCATGAACAGAAAGTTCTAAGAACGAAAAAGGTTGTTAGGGTCTCACATGTTACTGAATTTGAGAATGTATCGGGTGCGGATGTAGCTTTACCTAAAGTTGCGGTTGATGAGGTTAGGGCTCATTTCACTAATACTTTATATGGGTATTTTATTGGTAAGAGAGTTGCATTCCCGTTGGTGGAAAGGTATGTTATGAACACATGGTCTAAATACGGTATTGAACGTGTGATTGTTCGTAATGGTTTAATTTATTTAAATTCAAAACTAAGGAAGGGATGGAACAGGTGATTGAAAGTGGTCCGTGGTTGATAAGGTTAGTCCCTATTATTCTTAATGTTTGGTAGCCTAATATGAAACTTCTAACACCCCACCAAATGCTATGCGCAGCAGAACTACAACATTTGGGTGCTAGGCAGTTATCATCGCACACAAGATATATCGAACGACTCCAAAGAGACGTCAATTTAAAACTTAAATTAAAAATTGTTAAAAAGTTACATGTCTACGGTTTTCCAACCCCAAATGATACAACAAAGTTTTGCGTTTTCGGTCCCCATGAATCTCAACCCCAAAAGTTACAGTTTTCACAACAACATGACATCAAAGTTAAAAATGTTTAAGTAATAACGCGAGGAAAAACAAGTAGACTCCAAGCTCCACACACAACATCCATCCAATGCACGCTCCATGCTACACTTCAGCGGTTACCTGAAACACATGCTAAATTTGGTCAACGAAAACGTTGAGTGGAATTCATAGGTTTTACAATTCATTTTGAACATATGTGAAATAAAAACCATTCACGATCATTCATAGACTTGTCGATCAAACAATCTATATTCAAGATACTGACAATTGTGTTTAAGCTCATGACACTAAACCGTTAACTCAATCACCCGCGTAATAATTACCAGCGTGATTCAGATGAAACCAGTGCCCTTACTAAGGCATCAGTTACAATTATACCTTATCTCTTATCACAAATTATCCGTCCACAGGGGGTATCAACGTACTAGCCCTCGTCTCGGATAGGGTAGTCAACCCCATAGTACTATCACTTTGTATAAGCGGCTATTTCTAATCCACGCTAGGACTAAACAATAGTTAATAGTTCATGAATTTAGGGCCTTTTGCAACTAGGTACTCAACACAATTTCAAAGGCAACATTCGGTTCCAACAATCATTCATGACATATGTTCATTTTAAAAACTAGCATGCATTTTGTTAGGACCATTGTAATAGTTATATGTAATAGGTAGACTAGGAGGTATGTAGTTCCTCCTGGTCCTAGTCGTAGTAGGAGCAAGTCCTGCTCCTGGTCCTAGTCGAAGTCAAACTTTATTATTTACTTAATATTCTGTTAGGATATGCATGAGATATGTTAGGAAAGGATATGCATATCAGTTTTACACGTTTTCTTTAATGATGTATTAGGGTTTCCTTGTAGTATAAAAGGAACCTTAGGCAGAAGGGTTAGACACACCTTCACAAAACGTTGTTCTAGTCATTATCAATATTAGAAATCCTTAGAAAGGATCAAGTCTTTATAGTTATTCTGTTCTTCTTGATTATATTTATATTCTACATTCATATTGTGTATAGAGTCTCTTTGTGATTTGACTTGTGATTACAGAAGTCATTCACCGGTCCTGACAGGCTGCAAGATCTACATCTAGTAGACCTAACAAGTGGTATCAGAGCCTGGAAGGGTCTCTATACAAGAAGAATCAAGTTCTCTTATTACTACCAATCTGTTTATCATGTCTGTCTCAACTTCTACTCAAACAGGAGAAGAAAGCACTCCAAAAATTGTGCAACCTCAGCAGATCCTGGCTACGGTCTCCAACACGAATGGAAAATTCCCTCTTCTAAAGAAGGGTGAATATGATAACTGGGCAATGAAGATGGAATGGTGGATCACCAACACTGATCAAGATCTTTGGAAGATCATTCTGAATGGAAACAGCAGGAAGCTTACTGGACGAGACAAGAACGGTAATATTACTCTTCTTGACCCTAAATATCATGAGGAGATCATCGCTATTCAGAAGGAGGTAAAAGCAAAAACAATTTTGCTTCAATCTCTTCCTGAAGATCACATGGGTGACTTCTACCATTTGGATGATGCCAGAGAGATCTGGAATGGCATAAAAGCAAGGTTCGGCGGGAATGAGGAGTCACAGAAAATGCGAAGGTCCATGCTGAGAGATGAATTTACCGAATTCAAAATCTCAGAAACTGAAGGTCTAAATCAAGGGTATGATAGGTTCCAGAAGATCTTGAGCCAATTGAATCAACTTCGGTCAAAACCTGATGATGGTGACATTAATGCAAGGTTTCTTAAAGCCTTACCCTACTCATGGAACCAGGTGGTGATCTCTCTCAAAGCCAAAGGTGGGCTTGACTATCTCACCTTTGATGATCTGTTTCATAGGCTCAGAACATTCGAACCTCATGTGAGAGGATATCCTAGTGACTCTTTTCCCACCCCTGCTAATTCAGCCTTTGTGATCTCTATGGCATCTAGTCCCATGTCATATGCAAGTAGCCCAAGCAATACTGTCTCCCCCAGCATACTATTCAGCATACTTCTGCTCCTGATCCTGCTGCCAAGTCTGGTAGTATGGTAGAAGCTGTTCTTCATTCTTTTGTGGCTGATGTTAATGCTGAACAACAACTTGCTTTTGATGACTTCAAACAGGTCGATAAACTTGATCTGGATGAGATGGATCTTAAATGGCAGATGGCCATGCTTACTCTTAGGGTTCACAAGTTTGAGAAGAAAGCAGGAAGGAAATTTAATTACAACCCTCGGGAGCCAGTGAGATTCGATAGAAGCAAGGTACGATGCTATAACTGCCAGCAACAGGGTCACTTTGCAAGGGAGTGCCCTAGCAAGAATGATCAGGAGAAGAGCAGGTACTCCGCTTTCAAGGTTCAGGAGGTTAAAGATGACAGGAAGGCATTGGTATCTGTTGACTCTATGGTCAACTGGAATGATCATCAGGCTTCTACTCTGGAATCAGCTGAATCCTCGACTGACGTGTTAGCAATGATTGCTGGGAATCTCTCTGATGCAGAAGAAGCAGACGAGTTCGCTCTTATGGGCATCTCACCTCAGGTACAACATTGTCCTCTTGGTTGTCATGATAAATACACAGAATTGTTGTCCCAATTTAATGAAGTAAATGATCAAAATGATAAGTATTTTTTAGAGGTACAAGCCTATAAGGCTTCACTAAACACATTGGAACAACAAAAGAGGTGGTTACAAGATACACAACGTGCGTATGAGGATAAAATCAGGATACTAAGCATTGATTTAGAAAACACTACAAATATGCTTAAATATACAGAAACTGAAAGAGATGCTAGTATCAAAGAAAAAGAGGAGATGCAAGCTAAATTAGATGCTACAATGTTAAGATTTGACAAATGGCAAAAGGCACCTAAAAATCTTTCAAAATTAATTGATAGTAGCATGTCTGGCAGAACTAAAAGAGGCTTAGGATTTGAAAAATATATTGATTCAGAAGATGTATTTGATTTATCTTTCTCAAGTGTCTTTGATGCCGACAAAGAGGATGAAGGCAAACCTAGTTACAATAGGTTTAAACCAGCAGCAGAAATGCATGTTGTCCCTCCTCCTCTTACTGGAACTTTTATGCCCACCTCATGGCATAATGACTCGGATGGATCACAGATGCTTGAGTCCCCAACAAGTTCTACTAATACTAATGACTTTGTCTCATGTACTTTCAGTGACAAAGCCGGTGACTCTGCATCTAATGGTTCAAGTGAAGAGTCAAAACCTACACGTTCCAAGTCGAATGAACATGCTGCTACTGGTGCTAGGAAGTATGAAGAAAAAGTTGCTGTCAAGTCAAGTGTGTCTGGTCCTTGTTTATTGAGTCCTAGGAAGAATGTTTTTCCTAGAAATGAGTGTAATAAAGTAGGCAGTATGAAACAATCTCATTCTAATAAAAGGTCTTTCAAAACATGTTTTGTTTGTGGCAGTTCCTTTCATTTAATTAAAGATTGTGATTATTATGACACACATGCATCTGTTAATCATGCTTTTCCTGTTCCTGGTTCACCAGGAGCTGCTTCATATGCTTCTAGAAGACTTAATCCTAGTGCTCCAATGTTTAATACTTCTAGAGTATCCTCTCCTTTCGCGTCTGATTATTGGAGAGATAGTGGATTCCAAGCAACCAGTAATTATTTTCAAAATTTTAATCCAATATATCCGCATCATTTAGACCACACGTATTTTGGTTTGGGAAATTTGGGAACTGCTGTTAAGTCCTCAGCAGGTTGTTCTTGGTCAAATAATAATTCCCATATGATGCATAGGCAACCAAGGAACAATGGTGGATCTCATCAATCTTTTTGGCATTCTTCTAATGATCCACAAGGCAGGCTCAAACCTGACAAGGTTTGGGTCCCCTTAAGACACTAACTTTTGCATTTTTATTATCTTGTTGTTGTAGGTTACTCCATACCAGGATCCTAGTCTAGGCATTGTTGATAGTGGTTGCTCCAGGAGCATGACTGGCAATAAAAGTCTTCTCTCTAACTTTGTACCATTTCATGGAGGCAAGGTCTATTTTGGTGGAGGTGAAGGCAGAATCACTGGCAAAGGAACGATAAAGACTCCTAGTCTAAATTTTGAGCAGGTCTACTATGTGGAAGCACTTCAACACTTCAACTTGATATCGGTCTCTCAGATTTGTGACAAGAAGCAATTTGTACTCTTCACCGATACTGATTCACTTGTGCTTTCCAAAGATTTTCAGCTTCCGGATGACTCACAAGTTTTACTCAGAATCCCTAGAAGACACAATCTATATAGCATCAAGTTGAATGAAGTCAACCCTACTGGTCAACTAGCATGTCTGGTTGCAAAAGCCTCAGAAGATGAAGCCACTAAATGGCACCGAAGGATGGGACATGTGAACTTCAAGACCATTCACAAACTTGCCAATCTGAATCTGGTCTCTGGTTTACCTCCCAAGACGTTTAGAAATGATATAAATTGTATTGCCTGCAGCAAAGGCAAACAACACAAAGCATCCTTCAAGGCCATTACTGCTTTAAGTCTTATTACTGAACCATTGCAGCTTCTACACATGGACTTATTTGGTCCTACTTCCATCAGAAGCATTGACCACAAGCAATTCTGTTTGGTGGTGACTGATGGTTATAGCAGGTTTACGTGGGTGTTCTTCATGGCTGCCAAGAGTGAGACCTACTCAATTCTTCGAGATTTTCTTACCTTGATAGAGAATCAGTTGTCCAAGAAAGTTAAAGGTATTCGTTGCGACAATGGAACCGAGTTTAAAAATAGAGACCTCATCGCACTTTGCAATGCTAAGGGCATCAAAAGAGATTATAGTGCTGCTCGCACTCCTCAACAGAATGGTGTGGCAGAAAGAAAGAACCGGACACTAATAGAAGCAGCAAGAACTATGCTTGCCGATTCCAAACTTCCGACCATGTTCTGGACGGAAGCTGTTAATACTGCAAGTTATGTTTTGAATAGGGTTTCTATTACCAATCCTCACAAGAAAACTCCTTATGAGCTGCTCACGGGCAAAGTTCCAAATATTGCTCATTTGAAGCCTTTTGGGTGTCCAGTCACCATTCTGAATACTAGTGACTATTTGGGGAAGTTTGATGGCAAGGAAGATGAAGGATACATTGTGGGATATTCAGCTCATTCTCGGGCATATCGTGTCTACAATCTTCAAGCCAAACGGATTATTGAAACTATTAATCTCAGGTATTTTGAGGAGAAGTCAAACATCAAAGGCAAAGGTCCAGAATGGTATTTTGATCTTGATTATCTTAGTGATTCGTTAGGATATTTTCGTTTCAAAACTAACCATGATGCAGGACCACAAGTGTTTGCAACTTCTAGTACTGGTGTTCCTTCTAGTCTTTCTGATTCAGATGATGAGGATGACATTTTTGTGGTTCCATCCTATTCCACCACGGTTTCTCCTACTCCTCCTAGTGATGCAACTCCATTGGATGTACAGGATTCCCAAGCAGCTCTTGACACTCTTCTCAAGCAACAACAAGAAGCTACTAAAGCAGCTGCTCAAGGTAGTTTTGAGTTTCCCTTGGTTGAGCCTATTGACAAAGTTGCTCCTGGTACTCCAGCTTCTGCTCCTAGTGCTAGCTTATCAACTACTGGTACTCCGACTAGTGAGTCTGCTTCCAATACACGTTTCTCCAGTCCTTCTGATTTGGGGAACCATGAGCAGAAGTCTTCTACCAAGCTGGATGATATTCATAAACAACCGGTAGATGGGATTTTCCAAAATGCTTCATATGATGCTGACTTTGTTGTTGATCTCAATAACTTGGCACCAGAAGTGGAGGTTTCTTCCAATCCAGTCTTGCAATCACATAAAGATCATCCTACCACTCAAATTATTGGAGATCCTGGTTCTACCGTCAAGACACGCAGAATGCAACAGAAGGCCTCGTCTGATCATCATGCTCTTGTGGGCTATATTGAGGATCAAAAGCGTAATAATCATACGGACTTTCAACACTGTTTGTTTGCTTGTTTTCTTTCACAGGTGGAACCTAGGTCTGTTTCTCATGCACTTGAGGATCAAAGTTGGGTGGAGGCTATGCAGGAGGAAATGCAGCAATTCTTGTTTCAAAATGTTTGGGTTCTGGTTGACTTACCAGATGGGAAGACAGCTATCAATACCAAATGGATTTTCAAAAACAAGAAGGATGCACGGGGAATTGTTGTCAGGAATAAAGCTAGACTTGTCGCACAAGGACACACTCAAATTGAGGGCATTGACTATACTGAAGTCTTTGCGCCTGTTGCCAGGATCGAGGCCATTCGTCTGTTTTTGGCCTTTGCTTCGTATGTTGGCTTTACGGTGTTCCAGATGGATGTCAAGAGTGCATTTCTCTATGGAAAAATTGACGAGGAAGTGTATGTTACTCAACCTAAGGGGTTTGTAGATCCACTTCATCCCAAGAAAGTCTACAAGGTGGTCAAGGCTCTTTATGGGTTACATCAGGCTCCTAGAGCTTGGTATGAGCGTCTTTCCACTTTCTTGTTAAAGAATGGCTATAGAAGAGGTACTATTGACAAAACACTATTTCTTCGGCGGAATTCCAAGGATATTATCCTTGTTCAGGTTTATGTGGACGACATTATCTTTGGTTCTACAAGGAAGGAGTGGTGTGATGAGTTTGAACACTTGATGAAAGGCGAATTTCAGATGAGTGCCATGGGAGAACTGTCATTTTTCCTTGGTCTTCAGGTCAAGCAACAATCGGATGGGATTTTCATCAGTCAAGATAAATATGTTCATGAGATTCTTCAGAAGTTTGACATGGATCCTCTTAGACCAGCAGCAACTCCTTATGAAGTTGCTAAAATCAAACTTAAGAATGAGCCAGATCCCCCGGTAAATGTTCACATGTACAGGTCTATGATTGGCTCTCTCATGTATTTGACTGCATCACGTCCGGACATTATGTTTGCAGTAAGTGCTTGTTCTAGACACCAGGTGACTCCAACGGTTTCGAACTTAAATGCAGTGAAGAAGATTTTCAAGTATATCAAGGCTCAACCTAAATTGGGTCTATGGTATCCTAGAGAATCTCCCTTTGTTCTGGAAGCCTATAGTGATAGTGACTATGCTGGTGCTAATAATGATAGGAAGTCTACTACTGGTGGTTGTCAATTTTTGGGTCGTCGGCTTATTTCATGGCAATGTAAGAAACAGACAATCGTAGCTACTTCTTTAACAGAAGCTGAATATGTAGCTGCTGCTAGTTGTTGTGGACAAGTTTTATGGATCCAAAATCAGATGTTGGACTATGGTTTCAATTTTATGAATACCAAAATTTTTATTGACAATCAAAGCACTATTTGCATTGTGAAGAATCCTGTATTTCATCAGCGGACGAAGCATATTGAGATTCGACATCATTTTATACGCGATGCCAATGAGAAGAAGCTGATACAGGTTCTTAAAGTTCATACGGATGACAATGTTGCTGATTTGTTGACTAAATCTTTTGATGGTCCTCGGTTTAACCAGTTGGTGGTTCATATTGGGATGGTCAATCCTTGAGGTCTAGGATTGAGGGGAGGCAAAGCCTAAGGGGAGGCTTTGTGTACATATTAGGTCAGACTAACGTATTCATAGTATTTAACAACATTGTTTTTGGTTTTGTTGGTGTGTGGTGCTTCTGATGTGGATTTTTGCTCTCTTCTGGTGGATTTGGCATAACATGACTGGCTTCTGGTCCTCTTTGGTCAGATTCTGGTTATGCTTGGTTGCCTTCTGGTGGTTTAAAATCCTTCCATGTCACGTGGTGTTTGGCTCCTGGTACTGGTCTGGCATACTGTTCATTCCTTTTGTCCTTTGTTAATCACGTTTTGCTCCTGGTTTGACCGTTGTGTGCTTTGACTTTTGGTCAACGCTCCCACTGCTGGTATTTACAAGTTTGAATTAAGCAAGTTAATTGGGAGTTGGTTATTATGTTAAAAATGGCAAGTGGTTATTATGCACTTATGGTTTAATTTGAAAGGGCAACCCCCCATTAATTGGGGTCAATGAACAGTTACTAGTTTCTTTATATATGGTCAACATACACCCTTGACTCACTCATTGCAATTAACACACACACAAAACCGCTTCTACTCTCTACACCCCAATCTCATTCCTTCTTCCATCAATTCATCAAGATCCATGGCTGCTCTTGCTTACCAACCTGCTCACAACCGTGTTGCTTATCTGGGTGGTCCAAATCGTGAACATTTTGCTGACATCTTGGATTTCATTGAAGCTTCTAACTTAAGGTTTGCATTTACTGTCTGTCCTACCATATATGATAGTGTGATACGTCAATTTTGGGCGTCTGCTCAGCTTGTGAATGTGGCTGGACGTCCACGTGCACTCCATGCTACCATAGATGGACGTGCATATGTGGTGACTGAAGCGTCTATTCGCTCTTCTCTTCATCTTCAGGATGAGGGGGGTGTTGAATCAATCCCCAATTCGGAAGTCTTGGAGGGAATGGCTGCCATAGGTTATGAACATGGGGGGAAGTTTAACTTCCAGAAAAATAGGTTTTCCCCTCAATGGAAGCTTCTGGTTCACTTTTTAATCCATTGTATGAGTCCCAAGTCTGGGAGTTGGGATGCTTTCCCTACTCCTTTGGCTACTGGTCTTATTTGTTTAGCCCAGGGTAGAGTGTTTAATTTTTCTCATTATCTATTTGAGGGGATGGCTAGTAATTTGTCTACTGCTGGTTTGAGGAAGAAATTTCTTATGTACCCTAGGTTTCTTCAACAAATCCTTGTTTGCATTCCACGTGCTATGGTGATGATGCGTAAGCACCAGTTGGCTCTTGCTGAAGAACTAAAGAAACAGAGAAGGAACAGACCTCTATCTCGGGCTGAGGAGCGCCAGCAGATGCAACGTTATGTGAAATATCAATCTGCTGCTCATTTCAATGCTCCGTGGTCTTGGGCTCGGGTGAGGGCTTTGACTTTTGATGAGCTTAAGGCCCTTTATGAAAAGATGGTGAAGCGTCAGAGTCAACCTATTCCAGAAAGATTTATTTACCATCCTCGTGGTGTGACTGCTTCTATGCCTGATGATTCTACTGTTCCTTCGTCTGCACCCACTCCTGTTTCTGATGGTAGTCCTTCTGGTTCTGTTGCTACTTCTGTTGGTCCTTCTACTACACCCTTGGTTGCTCCTATGGGTTCTACTGCTGGTCCTGCTACTACTATCTTTGTTACTACCACCACCACTCATGCTTCCACCACCACACCTGTCACCACTTCCACCACACCAGTTCCTGCAACACAACCTAATCCTACTTCTGATGCAGCTCCTAGTGGTCCATTGGGTGGACATGTTCATGAGTCTACTTCTACTGCTTCCCCTGCTGTTGCTGGAGTTAAGGTAAAGGTTGAATCAACACCTTCGGCTCCCACACCTCGACGTTCCATTCGCCAGAAACTTGCTCGTCGTGTTCGCCGTGGTAAGACAGTTCCTTTTGAGAAGCGTGATCCTGAGAATCTAATTGATGCAGCTTCTGATAGCGATTCTGACTTACCCTTGGGCAATGGGAGCATTACGGGTTATACGGTTGAGAGTTCTACAACACTTCCTGGTGGCGTCTCCCATCGGATTACTTTGAGTGATGGGTCTGTGCGATTGGCAACGGGTTTGCAGGGTGTGTTATCTTGGGCTGACCGTATGGATCTTATGGCGTTGTTTGGGCTTGTTGATTCTAGTATGCCGTTTGACCCCATGGCGGTGTCTTCCTGGCCTGGTCTCCGTATCTGGGCTGATCTCAAGCTGATGTTGGATCCTCCTCCAAATGCTCCTGTTTCGGGCATATGGAAGGATCAATTCCAATGGGATATTCTGCGATGGAAGCTATATGCTGGATGTGGAGTTCATATGTTGGAATTAGAATCTGGTCATATGGTGTTTATGCTGACGGATGTGGAGTATCCTTTGACTATTTCTTCCATGGAGGCGATGTTGGCAAGTCACTTGCAAATTTCTACTGCTCCTTCTGGGAATGAGTCGAGTATGGCTACGGCTTTGGTAGAGGGTATTCAGGCACGGTTGCTAGCGGATAAGAAGGCAGCTTCTGGTATGTAAGGTGATTGGGTTGTAAGTGTTTATACTTTGTTTATTTGTTCTTATTTTTATTCTTTTCACCAATATGTACAGTGATTGGTGAATTTCATTCTTTATAGTTAAAAAAAAAAAAAAAACAGTTATAAAAAAAAAAAAATACTTTTTATATAATATCTGCTTATACTTTAAACACAGTTTAGCTTTTATATACTTGTACATAATATCCCTTGGCTGTTTCACACTGTGGTTCCTGGTTTGAGCTTGTCCTGGTACTTGGTTTCACTTGGTGTTGGACGTGGTCCACACAACAAATGGTTCTCAACTTACCATGTCTAATCGACAAGAAAAAGTTGATTCACCTTGAGGGTACGGCTCCTGGTGCGATTCTCAAATCCGTTGATGGTTGCCAGGTTACCCAAAACTGGATGGTTTTCACTTGCCATAGTCTTAGACTGAAAAGTGGCTAATCCAAGGGGGTACGGCTCTTGGTAAAGATCTTATCAAATTCGTTGATAGCTGTAATAGCTTGCTTAAAGCTATAGGGTGTTCAACTCACCGATGCTTCAATGCTAAGAGTTGGCGAGTCCAGAGGGGTACGGCTTCTGGTAAAGACGTATCAAATCCGTTGACGTCTGTGATGGTTTGCCTAAAATCATCAGGGTACTCCCACTCACCATTGATTCACGTTCTAAGAGTTGGGCTGGGTTCTAGTCTCCCAGGGTGATGCTTATTCCACCAGAATGACTAGCTAGCCCAAGAGCGAGCAGCTACTTGGTAAAGGCTCATCAAATCTGCTCATGTTGCTGAAAAGATTTACACGATGCTGATTTGTTACAAGCTTTGGAGAAGCTTCTAGTGTTTCATGTTGCGGCTATTACTCTGATTCTTATCTTGTTGATGCTGCTATTTGTTTTGATGATACAATCCTCGGGCTTTCTTTGCACGTTTTCCAGGAAACTTGAACTCAACAGGTCACATTCAAGTTTAGGGGAGGATTGTTAGGACCATTGTAATAGTTATATGTAATAGGTAGACTAGGAGGTATGTAGTTCCTCCTGGTCCTAGTCGTAGTAGGAGCAAGTCCTGCTCCTGGTCCTAGTCGAAGTCAAACTTTATTATTTACTTAATATTCTGTTAGGATATGCATGAGATATGTTAGGAAAGGATATGCATATCAGTTTTACACGTTTTCTTTAATGATGTATTAGGGTTTCCTTGTAGTATAAAAGGAACCTTAGGCAGAAGGGTTAGACACACCTTCACAAAACGTAGTTCTAGTCATTATCAATATTAGAAATCCTTAGAAAGGATCAAGTCTTTATAGTTATTCTGTTCTTCTTGATTATATTTATATTCTACATTCATATTGTGTATAGAGTCTCTTTGTGATTTGACTTGTGATTACAGAAGTCATTCACCGGTCCTGACAGGCTGCAAGATCTACATCTAGTAGACCTAACACATTTCCCTCGCGGGTAAAACAGTTTGAAATAATAATAAGCGAGGATATAAATTCACACCTTATATAACAAGTAGTCGATAGTTCGAGAGACGGTCACTGACGACGATACGGATGCCCGGGTAAATCAACACCTATCAAACCAAATAACACGTAATGAGTAATATCATTTTAAAACCTTATGGTACTGTATAAAATACATAAATATTAGTCACTTGTGACAATTACAACTCACGCCAAAACAAAACGACAAGTGTTACTCGTTTTATACCATTTGTCCTTATTATTAACGTTATCCATTTTTACTCATTTTCGCCGATACTTGCCGAAAGTACGGACTGTTTTACTATACTTAACCCTTTTTATAAAATTTGAGAAAATTCTCAAAAATACTATAAGACCTGTAGAAAACACATATTTAATCCCAACAAAAGTTTTCACTTCTACGACCCGTTACTCAACACTTTTCCAAAACTACGTTTTTCGGACTGAAATTGTACTTTGACCAAGTCGGACTCGTTTGACCCGTTTAAAATACTCCATTGACCCATTTGACACCTAAGTCCTATAATAGACTCAAATGTGCAGGTTTGACACCAAAATTAAACCCTTGAACATTTACCAAACTAAACTTATAGTCCCCGGGATTTGACCTAAAACCAAGCATAATTTCGGATTATGATGGTTTTTATCTCCCGGTACACGAATTTCAAAACGTCGTAACTTTTGACTCGTTAGGAGTCGTAAGCTCTACCTTATACCAAATCGAAGCTAAGAAGATGCTCTACGACTCTATCCTATCCACAAGACCTGTTTTCAAAATAATTTTTACGAAAATGCCTTAAACTTTCTGCCTAAAATCAACTATACCAAAATCACACTAACGCTCGTTTTCAAAGCCATTTATCAACACTAGACAACATCCTAAGCATCCCTAATCACAACCAAACAAAATTTTCAGTCCTAATTCCCTATTGATCATCAACCTCATAAAACCAAAATCATAAAAACAAGCATGCAAGTGATTATACCCATCTAAAACATCTAAAAACATAAGATTAAACATAAACCCAAGCTTAAAACATTAACCACCATGATCCCCAAACACACCCCATTGAGCCGTGGGGTTTGGGTGATCAAAACCCACCAACCAAATTAATTTTGGTTGATTTGTTTGGTGTTCTAGCATCATTTTAGCATGAATTAAACATGCAAATGCTCAATTAACATCAAAAACGAATTTGAAAAATCTTGAATTTTTGGAAGAAATTTTTGTTAATGCATGTTTGAAATGATCATGGATTAACACTCACTAGATGATTTTAGAAGGTGGTCTTTGATTAGAATTAATCAAAACTGAAAAAAAATGATGTGGTGGTGGTGTTTGTGTGTTTGGCCGTCGGCCTAAGAACAAAAGGGAGGGGGTTTTGATCTTTTTTTCTTGAAAATGTTTTGTGTGTGTTTGTTAGTTCCTTTTTCTGAAATGGGAAGGACCATTGTGCAATATAAGCATTCTTTTGGCCTTAAGCAAAACGACACCAAAACTTTACGGGATTAACTCACTAGTCATTTTAGAAAATTTTACGGGAGTCGGGAATCATCCCAAACACTCCAAAATACTTTTAGGATACTTTAAATGTACCCGGAAAGCAATAAAACTCACCCGACTCGACTTAACACGAACCGTAAGTAAAATTCTTGAAAAATTACATTATCGATAAAACCTCAATAATTATAGAAATGTGGGCATCCATCGGGATCGTATTCGTCATCGTCCTTCTTAAATTGTCAATCGTCAAAATTATAACCTCGAACATCGGTTTCAACCAAAATACTAAAGTATATAGCAATTAAAATTTATTAAAAATTTCAAAAATAAGCGTAATTTAGGGTTATGTTAGTGACCTCGGTTCTAGGATATCACATCCACCCCTCCTTAAAGAGAGCGACGTCCCGGCGCTCGCCTCTTCTTATACTCACATTTCGTGCCGCTGGAACAGATGAGGATACCTTTCCTTAAAAAAGTCCTCACGTTCCCAATTGTATTCCGGTCCACGCCTAGAATTCCATCGAACCTTCACAATAGGAATTCTACTACGCTTTAGCCTCTTGACCTCTCGGTCCATAATTTCCACGGGTTCTTCCAAAAAATGCATTTTGTCGTCCAGTTGAATCTCGTCCAAAGGAATCACCAATTCCTTATCCGCCAAACTCTTCTTCAAGTTCGATACGTGAAACGTGTCGTGAATAGAACTAAGCTCGCTCGGCAACTCTAACTTGTACGCTACTGGTCCAATTCGTTTAACGATCTTAAATGGTCCAATATACCTCGGACTCAACTTTCCTTTCTTCCCAAAACGAATTACACCCTTCCACGGCGATACCTTAAGCATAACCATATCTCCGACTTCAAATTCCAACGGTTTTCTTCTGTTATCGGCATAACTCTTCTGTCGGCTTCTCGCAGCAAGTAGTCGGTTCTTGATTTGCACAATCTTCTCGGTCGTCTCTAAAACCATTTCGGGTCCAGTCAATTGACTTTCTCCTACTTCACTCCAACACACAGGCGATCTACACTTTCTTCCATACAATGCTTCGAACGGTGCAGCCTTGATGCTCGCATGGTAACTATTGTTATACGAAAACTCCACTAAAGGCAAGTGGCGTTCCCAACTTCCTCCAAAATCAATCACGCATGCTCGGAGCATGTCCTCCATCGTCTGAATAGTTCGTTCACTCTGGCCGTCAGTCTCCGGGTGATAAGCCGTACTTAAATTCAATTCAGTGCCCATCGCATGTTGAAGCGATTTCCAAAATTCCGAAGTAAATCTACTATCGCGATCCGAAAGGATCGATAACGGTACTCCATGTCTGCAAACGATCTCCTTCACGTACACACTGGCCAGCTTTTCCATACTGTCCGTCTTCTTCATAGGTAAGAAATGGGCAGATTTCGTCAATCTATCCACTATTACCCAAATCATATCACATCCACTAGGAGTTCTAGGTAAACCCGTCACGAAATCCATAGCGATTTTCTCCCATTTCCATTCTGGGATCTCTGGTTGTACCAACAACCCAGACGGTTTCTTATGTTCTGCTTTAACCTTCGCGCAAGCCAAACACTTACTAACGTAACGAGCAATATCCGCCTTCATATTCGGCCACCAATAAACTTTCTTCAGATCATGATACATTTTATCCGATCCAGGATGTATCGAGTACTTCGACTTATGAGACTCGTTCATAACCAAATATCGTACTCCAGGCTTTCCTTCCTCAGATGGACACAACGGTAACCAAATCCGATTCTCGATATATCTCAGTCCGTCTGACCTAATCACAAAAAGAGGTTTCAACATTCTTCCCAAGTTCTCAGCATCAACATTCTCTTTCATTAGTCCCCTCTCTTGAGCCTTCAGTATAGTTTCGGTCAAGTCAACACTCTCAGTCATCACCAATGCTCTGACTCTCAAAGATTTCTCTCGATCCTTCCTACTAAGTGCATCCGCTACAACATTCGCCTTGCCAGGATGGTAGCGAATTTCACAGTCATAGTCACTCAGTAATTCTACCCATCGTCTCTGTCGCATGTTCAACTCCTTTTGATCTAAAATGTGTTGCAAACTCTTGTGGTCATTGAACACAACACACTTCGTCCCATACAAATAATGTCTCCACAATTTAAACGCAAAGACTACAGCCCCTAATTCCAAATCGTGCGTCGTGTAGTTCTCCTCATTCTTCCTCAGTTGTCTCGACGCGTAAGCTATCACCTTTTCGCGCTGCATCAACACCGCTCCATAACCCTTACGAGATGCGTCACAATACACTACAAAGTCTTCGGTTCCTTCAGGTAATGACAATATCGGTGCTGAACATAACTTGTCCTTGAGCGTTTTGAAAGCGAATTCTTCCTCATCTCCCCATTCATACACTCTATTCTTTTCGGTAAGCTTTGTTAATGGCTTTGCAATCAACGAAAATCCTTCAATGAATCTCCGATAATACCCAGCTAAACCAAGGAATTGTCGAACTTCAGTCGGCGTTGTCGGTGCCGACCATTCCCTGATCGCTTCGACCTTGGCAGGATCCACGCGAACTCCTTTGCTATCAATCACGTGACCAAGGAATTGCACGGACTCTAACCAAAACTCACACTTCGAGAACTTCGCATACAACTTCTCTTTCTTCAGCAGATCCAGTATCTTTCTCAGGTGCTTCTCGTGCTCCTCCTTACTCTTAGAGTAAATAAGAATATCATCAATAAAAACAATGACAAACTTATCTAGATACGGCTTGCATACGCGATTCATAAGGTCCATGAATACAGCAGGCGTGTTTGTCAACCCAAACGGCATCACTCGAAATTTAAAGTGTCCATACCGCGTACGAAAGGCAGTTACAGGAATATCCTCCTCTCTTACACGCAGTTGATGATACCCAGATCTCAAGTCGATCTTTGAGTATACACAGGAACCTTACAATTGATCAAACAAATCGTCAATCCTCGGCAATGGATACCGATTCTTAACCGTCAGCTTGTTGAGTTCTCTATAGTCAATACACATCCAAAATGACCCATCTTTCTTCTTCACAAACAACACTGGCGCTCCCCATGGTGATGAGCTCGGCCTAATAAATCCTTTGTCCATCAACTCCTTCAGTTGATCCGATAACTCCTTTAACTCGGATGGTGCTAACCGATAGGGTGCACGCGCAACCGGCGCAGCTCCTGGCACCAAATCGATTCGAAACTCGACCTCACGGGTGGGTGGTAAACCCGGCAGCTCGTCTGGAAAAACTTCCGGATATTCACAGATTACAGGTACTTCTTCAATCCTCGCCTCTAAATCACCATCACTCGAAACTTGTGCCAAAAACACATCGCATCCACTTTCTACATACTTCATCATTTTCAAACAAGAAATCACTTTCAAACGAGAAGTGCATTCGTCTCCCTTCACAGTCAAGACCTTATTCCTCAACGGGATCTGAACTAATCTCTCACCACAGACGATCACAGCACTGTGCGCCATCAGCCAATCCATTCCCACGATCACGTCAAACGATCCTAGCTCTATAGGCATCAAGTCGATTTTAAAAGCGTAATTTCCTAACTTCAGGGTACACCCCTTCAGTATAGAATTCGTACTAACGATTTTCCCATCAGCTAGTTCCACGTTATAACTAGTCGCTAACAACACCGGTTTTCTATCGATATGACGACTAAATTTAACATCTACGAAACTCTTGTCGGAACCAGAATCAAACAAAATACTAGCATAACAAACGTCTAGCAAAAACGTACCGGTAACCACGTTAGGACCCTGTGGTTTATCAGCCGTCCCTACTTGATACACGGCAGCAGCATTGTTACCTCCTTGCTTGTTTCCTGCCTTCGGGAAATTTCCTTGCTTATGGCCTCTTTCTCCACATCCAAAACAACCCATCAATCTTGTAGCATTCGCCCCAGTGGCTACCCCCTTTGTTCGGCAATCAGACATCCTGTGACCCGCTTTTCCACATTTGCCGCACGCAGGCGGGCAATGCCCTACATGATACAAGTTGCATCGACCACAGTGGGGATTCACCTTCGCTCCTCTGGGGTTTGTCACAGCTCTCATCCCTTCATTCCTTCGCTGATTGAACTGCTGATTGCGGTTCTGACCATTGTTGTTTCGGTTTCCACCTCGGCTTTGACCCTGGGATTGATTGCTCTGTGCCGCCTCCCACTTCCTCTTATTTCCTTCAGCAATGAAGTTCTTCTTGTCTTGGAGTTTGACATCCATCAACGCGTGAGCCATCTGGACCGCTTCATCAAACGACCCAGGTTTAGACGAAGTTGTCTCACCCTTGATATTACTGGATAGACCTTTGATGTACTGTTTCATCTTCTTGTTATCATCGGCAAAGGTGTCTGGACACAAAAGGCTTAGTTCATTAAACCTCCTGTTGTAAGCAGTGATATCATTGTTTTTCAAAGTCAGGTGCCTCAACTCATCCTCCAATTGACCTAACTCCTATTCAGGACAGAACTTCTTAGTCAAAAGAGCTTTAGTAGCAGTCCATGTTCTTGCATTCGCTACTGCTAACCCAACAGTGGCTACTTGGGTGTTCCACCAACTCAATACATCGTCGAGAAATGTAGCAGCGGCAAACTTGAACTTGTTCGCTTCTGAACAACCACTAATCTCGAAAGTACTTTCAACCTTTTCTAGCCATCTCCTAAGTTCTAGAGCTCCACCAGTTCCACGAAATTGCGTGGGACCACATTTTATGAAACTAGAGTAAGTACATTCTCTTGGGGCTTGCTGTCTCCCCACATTTCTGCCCTGGTCTGGGTTCCTTCCTGCTCGATCTGCTTCTAGCGCATTCGCAATGGCTTCCTGAATCATCGTGTTCACACGATTGGCGGTTAGTTTTGGAGGCATGGTGCGTTATCAAATACACCTCTCTGCAAAGACAGGGAAAATAGAAAAACAATGTAAGTATACACATCGAGATTAAGATGGATTTCTCTTTCAAGACATAATATAAATACAACGACACATCACTACAGAGTTACTAATATTCATCAATTCACATCACAAAAGATCAAATTAAAGACATATCACAGATCATGAAAGGTAAACATGGATTGTATTGATAATCAACCAAAATTGTGACAAGTATTGCGACTACAACCATTCACCATAAAACTTAAGTCCTCAAGTTTTTCATCACAATGCCATCATACAAAAGTCTAAAACAGTTCTATTACAACGATCAAAGATAAAATACAAGACAAGCAACTAGGCATGTGGTGATCCACACGGCCTCTTGGATGGCGGTTCCTCATCATCTTCCTCGGGTTCCTCATCGCTATCTTCCTCGTCCACTTCATCCATCTTTCTCTTTCCTTTGTCGTTCGGCCCACATTTAGTCGCCTTCTTCGTCCCTGACGTAGACCCACACTCAACCGCTACATGATTTCCCACAGTGATACAAGCACCTCTGGCAGGTGGCAGGATCATGAAGTCATTAGCTTCCATTTCCAAATCGTCCACAAATCTCCAATCTGGGGGCAATGATGCTCTCACTCGATGCTCCCAACTCTGCATCCTAGACAATCTCGCTTGATCTTCCCTAACTCGATCAAGACTGGCGCTCAAGTTCGCGATCATCGATCTTAGACTGTTGATATCACTCTTGTTTGCATTTCCATCATACTCAATTCTTGAAGTTCTTGCCAATAATCCTTGGTGTGCCCTTTCATTTTCATCAAATCTGTCGATCACCCTCGATTCCACTATGTACCGCTCGGCCATCGATTCATCCAATCTACTCACAATACGCCGTACGTCATGATAAACTCTTGGTCCGGGGCAGCAAACTCTTGAGATTCCCTGATGAAGAAAATTTGCGCTCGCTGCACCTTCGGATCTCCTGGGGATACCTGGTGCACCAACCAGATGAGAAGTACGTTGTGGGTAAATAGTTCTCCTTTGATCAAGGTCCTGGGCTTGCACATTGTTCGCCTCGGTCTGTCCTTCGGCAGTTGTTCCAACATTTCCCCCTTCGTGACCCACGACGTAATCGTTTCCATTACCATTAGGCGGTACCCTCGGCCATTCCTACAATAACAGAGAATTTTGGAGGGTACGTAAGATAACTATACAATATTTATAAATACATGCATGCAAATGCAATGCAAAGGTGGTACACACGCCCAAAATGCGAT
This sequence comes from Glebionis coronaria, assembly GCA_025667525.1. Taxonomy (NCBI): domain Eukaryota; kingdom Viridiplantae; phylum Streptophyta; class Magnoliopsida; order Asterales; family Asteraceae; genus Glebionis; species Glebionis coronaria. Next base: position 268,665,608 of record CM046876.1, read on the forward strand.
AACATGATGCTCATACATGATTAATACAAGAATTACGGTGTCGGATATTCCACGTATAATTTCAACGTTTACATATAGTAATTTCCATATTTACGTAATAAATACCCATATATATACTTTAACTCAAAAGTATACGTCAAATGCCATGAATACAAAATAAACCTTACCGAAACCATGCAGGATAGTTGTGTGCGCTTGGACAATTTCTTACGACACCAAAAGTTATAGTTTAGGAATTTCCAAAACGACCTAGTTCTCTATAACTCATGGCTCTGATTACCAATCTCTAACACCCCACCAAATGCTATGCGCAGCGGAACTACAACATTTGGGTGCTAGGCAGTTATCATCGCACACAAGATATATCGAACGACTCCAAAGAGACGTCAATTTAAAACTTAAATTAAAAATTGTTAAAAAGTTACATGTCTACGGTTTTCCAACCCCAAATGATACAACAGAGTTTTGCGTTTTCGGTACCCATGAATCTCAACCCCAAAAGTTACAGTTTTCACAACAACATGACATCAAAGTTAAAAATGTTTAAGTAATAACGGGAGGAAAAACAAGTAGACTCCAAGCTCCACACACAACATCCATCCAATGCACGCTCCATGCTACACTTCAGCGGTTACCTGAAACACATGCTAAATTTGGTCAACGAAAACGTTGAGTGGAATTCATAGGTTTTACAATTCATTTTGAACATATGTGAAATAAAAACCATTCACGATCATTCATAGACTTGTCGATCAAACAATCTATATTCAAGATACTGACAATTGTGTTTAAGCTCATGACACTAAACCGTTAACTCAATCACCCGCGTAATAATTACCGGCGTGATTCAGATGAAACCAGTGCCCCTACTAAGGCATCAGTTGCAATTATACCTTATCTCTTATCACAAATTATCCGTCCGCAGGGGGTATCAACGTACTAGCCCTCGTCTCGGATAGGGTAGTCAACCCCATAGTACTATCACTTTGTATAAGCGGCTATTTCTAATCCACGCTAGGACTAAACAATAGTTAATAGTTCATGAATTTAGGGCCTTTTTCAACTAGATACTCAACACAATTTCAAAGGCAACATTCGGGTCCAACAATCATTCATGACATATGTTCATTTTGAAAACTAGCATGCATTTCCCTCGCGGGTAAAACAGTTTGAAATAATAATAAGCGAGGCTATAAATTCACACCTTATATAACAAGTAGTCGATAGTTCGAGAGACGGTCACTGACGACGATACGGATGCCCGGGTAAATCAACACTATATCAAACCAAATAACGCGTAATGAGTAATCTCATTTTAAAACCTTATGGTACTGTATAAAATACATAAATATTAGTAACTTGTGACAATTACAACTCACGCCAAAACAAAACGACAAGTGTTACTCGTTTTATACCATTTGTCCTTATTATTAACGTTATCTATTTTTACTCATTTTCGCCGATACTTGCCGAAAGTACGGACTGTTTTACTATACTTAACCATTTTTATAAAATTTGAAAAAATTCTCAAAAATACTATAAGACCTGTAGAAAACACATATTTAATCCCAACAAAAGTTTTCACTTCTACGACCCGTTACTCAACACTTTTCCAAAACTACGTTTTTTGGACTGAAATTGTACTTTGACCAAGTCGGACTCGTTTGACCCGTTTAAAATACTCCATTGACCCATTTGACACCTAAGTCCTATAATAGACTCAAATGTGCAGGTTTGACACCAAAATTCAACCCTTGACCATTTACCAAACTAAACTTATAGTCCCCGGGATTTGACCTAAAACCAAGCATAATTTCGGATTATGACGGTTTTCATCTCCCGGTACACGAATTTCAAAACATCGTAACTTTTGACTCGTTAGGAGTCTTAAGCTCTACCTTATACCAAATCGAAGCTAAGAAGATGCTCTACGACTCTATCCTATCCACAAGACCTGTTTTCAAAATAATTTTTACGAAAATGCCTTAAACGTTCTGCCTAAAATCAACTATACCAAAATCACACTAACGCTCGTTTCCAAACCCATTTATCAACACTAGACAACATCCTAAGCATCCCTAATCACAACCAAACAACATTTTCAGTCCTAATCCCCTATTGATCATCAACCTCATAAAACCAAAATCATAAAAACAAGCATGCAAGTGATTATACCCATCTAAAACATCTAAAAACATAAGATTAAACATAAACCCAAGCTTAAAACATTAACCACCATGATCCCCAAACACCCCCCATTGAGCCGTGGGGTTTGGGTGATCAAAACCCACCAACCAAATTAATTTTGGTTGATTTGTTTGGTGTTCTAGCATCATTTTAGCATGAATTAAACATGCAAATGCTCAATTAACATCAAAAACGAATTTGAAAAATCTTGAATTTTTGGAAGAAATTTTTGTTAATGCATGTTTGAAATGATCATGGATTAACACTCACTAGATGATTTTAGAAGGTGGTCTTTGATTAGAATTAATCAAAACTAAAAAAAAATTGATGTGGTGGTGGTGTTTGTGTGTTTGGCCGTCGGCCTAAGAACAAAAGGGAGGGGGTTTTGATCTTTTTTTCTTGAAAATGTTTTGTGTGTGTTTGTTAGTTCCCTTTTTGTGAAATGGGAAGGACCATTGTGCAATATAAGCATTCTTTTGGCCTTAAGCAAAAACGACACCAAAACTTTACGGGATTGACTCACTAGTCATTTTAGAAAATTTTACGGGAGTCGGGAATCATCCCAAACACTCCAAAATACTTTTGGGATACTTTAAATGTACCCGGAAAGCAATAAAACTCACCTGACTTGACTTAACACGAACCGTAAGTAAAATTCTCGAAAAATTACATTATCGATAAAACGTCAATAATTATAGAAATTTGGGCATCCATCAGGATCGTATTCGTCATCGTCCTTCTTAAATCGTCAATCGTCAAAATTATAACCTCGAACATCGGTTTCAACCAAAATACTAAAGTATATAGCAATTAAAATTTATTAAAAATTTCAAAAATAAGCGTAATTTAGGGTAATGTTAGTGACCTCGGTTCTAGTGTATCACAAAACTTGTTAAGGAGGAGGTCAAATCTGTACCGGTATGGATTAAGCTCCATAATATTCCTATTGTTCCTTATTCGGAAGTGGGGCTTAGTATCATTACTTCTAAATTGGGTAAGCCTGTAATGTTAGATAGTTACACGTGTGATATGTGCATTAATCCTTGGGGTCGTAACACATATGCACGTGCTCTTGTTGAGGTTTCATCAGATCGGGCTCTTGTGGATTCCTTGGTGGTTGCTATTCCTTTAGATGATGATGTTGGACATTCTATGGAGAAAATTAAGGTGGAATATGAATGGCAACCCCCACACTGTTTGGAGTGTAAAATTTTTGGTCATTCGGGTGCTCAGTATCCAAAACGTGTAAAACCGGTTCTAAAGGCTACTGAAACATGTGTTGCTCCTCTAGGTCAAAATGATGACTTTAATGAGGTGGGAAATAAGAATAATAAGGAAAAAGGTAAACAAACTGATCAACAATGGAAACCTAAACCGGTTGCGGGGTTACGACTTACGAAACCGAAAGTTTCTTATTATCGGCCACCAACAAAGACGGGTACGGAGAAAAAGCAGATTACAAAATCTAATGTGTCTAATGTTGCATCTACTTCTACTTCTAATTTGTTTGATGTTTTGAATTTAATTGGGGAAGATGAATGTGTGGCTCCTGATCAGGGATAGAAGAAAACGGCTAGGACGCAAGGTCCTACCACAAATGGTTCGGGTTCATTTAGTTTGATAAACGAATCTGATGATGATGATGACGTATTTGATCATAATGATAGCTACATTGATAAATTTGATTTTAGTCTTAATAATAAGAATAGAAAGTAGCTAGTTAGGTTGTCCATAAGATGGGCATGTCTATCTTATGTAAGTGTGTTTAGTTTCAGCCGATTATGGCTTGTTTGTTACCCATGTAACGGGCTGAGATAAGGGATTCCCCCTTATCCTTTGAACTTCAACGTTTTTTGGTGTAATATATTTTACCGGGGACAGGCCCCTTTACCCAAAAAAAAGTCTGCTATGAACTTTTTCAAAGGCTTATTGAGCAAATGCCACTTATCTAAACTTGTTTAGTGGATGAAATGAACTGGTTTTGAGTAAAAAAGAAGCAAGTTTACTTGAAAATCCACAAAATGAGCACTGATGAACTTTAACTGATGAAAAGTAAGTATGATCAAGTAAAAATGAACTAAAAGCTATAGAATTGCAAGGAAGCTATCAAATCACAAAAATCACAACACAATTACTCTAACACAATCACAGTTTAGCATTTAAAATCTACCACTAGGAATTTATCATGCAGAGACAATTGAGTGGAATTTAAAACAAGAGAATGAGTTCATTTTAGCTTGGATGCCTCCTTTGATGGAGTAATAAGCGCTGAGCTTACTAGAATCTACAAGAACACCATGAATCAACCACTAAACACCATTATATCATCATAATCTGCTACAAATCAGTTACCCCTGCTAGATTGCTACAAATGGCTATGAACTGAACTGCAAATGATTTTGAACCAGCTACAATCTTAAATACATCATCAATCAAGTTCCATTGATCATGATTGATCAATAGAATCACATAGTAACACTAGGAGTATGATTATGCAGGTATGAGAATGAGAATTGAGTGAAAGTGGAATTTCATTAATGGAGGTAAAGGCTGTTACAAAATGGTTATAACTAACTGACTACCTCTTAAGTGATTGTCAGTCACTTAAGAGTAGTTTTAACTAAAGTGCTAAGTGAATTGAGAGTGAATTCTACAAGTTTGTAAAAAACACAAACTAACTACATACATAAAATGAAAGACTAGTTGGGTATTTATAGATGTTGGGATGTAGTTAGTTGGAGTCTGGTGACGTGTTGCGACCAATAGCATCCTTCCACGTGGCTTGATTCTCCCAATTGTTCATAGCCGTTGAAGATCCAAATTGGGGGGTTTTTGATTGAGTTAGTTTCAAGTTAATTGGTTGTTAGGGTTGTGATCCTCACTTGTTTTAGAGCAATTTTGATGTTGATCATGTCTCTTGATATGCAGTCTAGCTCGTCTTCGATCCTGGGCTTTGTTGTGTTTGAATGTGCCAGGTGGCGTATCTTTATTGGTGGAAGAGAGAAGACACGGATCATTATCTTCTTGGTGATTTATGATTGGTTGTTGCAAGCTGAGTGGACTCCATTGTTTGGATTTATTTATTAATAAAAGTGGCGGCTAGTGTAACACCCCCACAAATGCTATGCGCAGCGGAACTACAACATTTGGTGCTACACAGTATTCATTGCACACAAGATATATCAAACGACGCTAAAAAGACGTCAACTTAAAACTTGAATTAAAAATTGTTAGGTGATACATGTCCACAGTTTTTCCAACCCCAATTGGTACAACAGAGTTTAGCGTTTTCGGTCCCCATGAATCTCAACCCAAGAATTTCAGTTTCACAACAACATAACATTAAAATTTAAAATGTTTAAGTAGAAAAGGGAGGAAAAACAAGCAGACTCCAAGCCATACACACAACATCCATCCCATGCATGCTCCATTCTACACTTCAGCGGTTACCTGAAACACATGCCAAAATTTGGTCAACGAAAACGTTGAGTGGAATTCATAGGTTTTACAATTCATTTGAACGTATATAAAATAAAAACCATTCGTGATCATTCATAGACTTGTCGATCAAACAATCTATATTCAGGATACTGACAATTGTGTTTAAGCTCATGACACTAATCCGTTAACTCAATCACCCGCGTAATAATTACCGGCGTGATTCAGATGAAACCAGTGCCCCTTCTAAAGGCATCAGTTGCAATTATACCTTATCTCTCATACAAGATAATCTACCGCAGAACTTACTCAACGTACAGCTTCTCGGCTAGCATTGGGTCGTTAGCCCCGTAGTACTACAAATTGTATAAGCGGCTATTTCCCCCTACTCGAGGGCAGGACAATAGTTAATAGTTCATGAATTTAGGGTCTTTTGCAACTTGGTACTCAACACAATTTCTAAGGCAACATTCGGGTCTAACAATCATTCATGATATACGTTCCTTTTAAAAACTAGCATGCATTTCCCTCGCGGGTAAAACAATTTGAAATAAATATAAGCGAGGCTATAAATTCACACCTTATATATTAAGTAGTCGGTAGTTCGAGAGATGATCACTGACGACGATACGGATGCCCGGGTAAATCAACACCTATCAACAAATAACGCGTAATGAGTAATCTCATTTTAAATACCTTACGGTACTGTATAAAATACATAGATACTAGTCACTTAGGACAATTATAACTCACGCCAAAACAAAACAACAAGCGTCACTCATTTTACACCATTTGTTCTTACTATTTACGTTATCCATTTTTATCCATTTTCGCCGGTACTTACCGAAAGTACGGGCTGTTTTACTATACTTAACCATTCTTATAAAATTTGACAAAATTCTCAAAAATCCTATAAGACCTGTAGATAACACATTTTTAATCCCAATAAAAGTTTTTGCTTCTACGACCCGTTACTCGACGCTTTTCCAAAACTACATTTTACGGGCTGAAATTGTACTTCGACCAACTTGGACCTCTTTGACCCATTTGAAATGCACCTTTGACTTCTTTGACTCCTAAGTCCACTTATAGACTCAATTACACAGGTTTGTGACCAAAATTTGACCCTTGACCATTTACCAATTCATACTTGTGGTCCTCGGGATTTGACTAAAACTATACATAAATTCGGATTATGAAAGTTCTCGTCTCCCGGTACTCGATCTTTAAAACCTCATAACTTTTAGCTCGTTTTGAGTCACGGGCTCTACCTTATACCAAATTAAAGCTAAGAAGACCCTCTATGACTAAATTTAGTTATCTAGACCTGTAGGAAAAATAATTTTTATGAAATGGCCTTAAACTTTCTGCCTAATTTTGACCATACCAAAATCATGCTTAAACTCGATTCCAAACCTACTAATCACCACTAGGCATCATCCTAAGCTTTCCCAAACATATCCAAACACAAATTTCAGTCCCTACCCCTATTGATCAATTAACCTCATAATCCTAACATCTAAAAACAAACATGCAACCACTTAAACCCATCTAAAACACCAATAAACATAATGCTAAACACAATATCAAAGCTCAAAATCATCAACCACCATGGCTCCCCAAACACCCCCTTGTGCCGTGGGGTTTGGGTGACCAAATCACCACAACCAAATTAATTTTGGTGGGTTTTATTGGTGATTATACTCACACTATACATGAATTTAACATGCATCCATACAATTAGCCTCAAAAACGGATTTGAATGATTCTTGAAAATTTTTGGAAAATTTTTGTTAATGCATGTTTAATTAAACCATGGATTAACACTCACCAATGAATTTTAAGAGGTGGTCTAAGGTTAGTTTTTGTTAAAACTCAAAAAAATGGTGGGTGGTGGTGGTTCTTGGTGTTTGGCCGCCGGCCTAAGGACAAGAGGGAGAGAGTTTTGATTTTTTTTTTGTCTAAATGTTTGTGTGTGTTGTGTTTGTGCCTTTTTGTGGTATTGGGAGGGACCAAAGTGGTAATTTAAGGTTTCTTTTGGCCTTAAGTAAAAATGTCCTTAAAACTTTGCGGGATTGACTTACTAGTCAATTTAGAAAATTTTACGGGAGTCGGAAATCATCCCGAACACTCCAAAATATTTTTGGGATACTTTAAATGTACTCGGAAGGCTATAAAACTCACCCGACTCAACTTAACACGAACCGTAAGTAAAATTCTCGAAAAATTACATTATCGATAAATCGTCAATAATTATAGAAATTTGGGCATCCCTCGGGATCGTAATCATCATCGTCCTTCTTGAATCGTCAATCGTAAAAATTATAACCTCGAACATCGGCTTTAACCAATATACTTATATATATAGAAATTAAAATTTATTAAAAATTTCAAAAATTAGCGTAATTTAGGGTAACGTTAATGACCTCGGTTCTAGGGTGTCACATCCACCCCTCCTTAAAGAGAGCGACGTCCCGGCGCTCGCCTCTTCTTGTACTCACATTTCGTTCTACTGGAACAGATGAGGATACCTTTCCTTGAAAAAGTCCTCACGTTCCCAAGTGTATTCCGGTCCACGCTTAGAATTCCATCGGACCTTCACAATAGGAATTCTACTACGCTTCAGCCTCTTGACCTCTCGGTCCATAATTTCCACAGGTTCTTCCATAAAATGCATTTTGTCGTCCAGTCGAATCTCGTCCAAAGGAATCACCAATTCCTTATCCGCCAAACTCTTCTTCAGGTTCGATACGTGAAACGTGTCGTGAATAGCACTAAGCTCGCTCGGCAATTCTAACTTATACGCTACTGGTCCAATTCGTTCAACGATCTTAAATGGTCCAATATACCTCGGACTCAACTTTCCTTTCTTCCCAAAACGAATTACACCCTTCCACGGCGATACCTTGAGCATAACCATATCTCCAACTTCAAACTCCAACGGTTTCCTTCTGTTATCGGCATAACTCTTCGGTCGGCTTCTCGCAGCAAGTAGTCGGTTCTTGATTTGCACAATCTTCTCTGTCGTTTCTAAAACCATTTCGGGTCCAGTCAATTGACTTTCTCCTACTTCACTCCAACACACAGGCGATCTACACTTCCTTCCATACAATGCTTCGAACGGTGCTGCCTTGATACTCGCATGATAACTATTATTATACGAAAATTCCACTAGAGGCAAGTGGCGTTCCCAACTTCCTCCAAAATCAATTACGCATGCTCGGAGCATGTCCTCCATTGTCTGAATAGTTCGTTCACTCTGGTCGTCAGTTTCCGGGTGATAAGCCGTACTTAAACTCAATTCAGTGCCCATCGCACGTTGAAGCGATTTCCAAAATTCCGAAGTAAATCTACTGTCGCGATCCGAAATGATCGATAACGGCACTCCATGTCTGCAGACGATCTCTTTCACGTACACACTGGCGAGCTTTTCCATGCTGTCCGTCTTCTTCATAGGTAAGAAATGAGCAGATTTCGTTAACCTATCCACAATTACCCATATCATATCACATCCACTAGGAGTTCTAGGTAAACCCGTCACGAAATCCATAGCGATTTTCTCCCATTTCCATTCTGGGATCTCTGGTTGTACCAACAATCCAGATGGTTTCTTATGTTCTGCTTGAACCTTCACGCAAGTCAAACACTTACTAACGTAACGAGCAATATCCGCCTTCATATTCGGCCACCAATAAACTTTCTTCAGGTCGTGATACATTTTATCCGATCCAGGATGTATCGAATACTTCGACTTATGCGACTCATTCATAACTAATTCTCGAACTCCAGGCTTTCCTTCCTCAGATGAACACAATGGTAACCAAATCCGATTCTCAAAATATCTCAGTCCGTCCGACCTAATCACGAAAAGAGGTTTCAACATTCGTCCCAAGTTCTCAGCTTCAACATTCCCTTTCATTAGTCCCCTCTCTTGAGCCTTCAGTATAGTTTCGGTTAAGTCAACGCTCTCGGTCATCACCAAAGCTCTGACCCTCAAAGGTTTCTCCCGTTCCTTCCTACTCAGTGCATCCGCTACAACATTCGCCTTGCCAGGGTGGTAACGAATTTCGCAGTCGTAATCACTCAGTAGTTCAACCCATCGTCTCTGTCGCATATTCAACTCCTTTTGATCTAAAATGTGCTGCAAACTCTTATGGTCAGTGAATACAACACACTTCGTCCCATACAAATAGTGTCTCCACAACTTCAACGCAAAAACTACAGCTCCTAATTCCAAATCGTGCGTCGTGTAGTTCTCCTCATTCTTTCTCAGTTGCCTCGACGCGTAAGCTATCACCTTTTCACGTTGCATCAATACCGCTCCATAACCCTTACGAGATGCATCACAATACACTACAAAGTCTTCGGTTCCTTCAGGCAATGACAATATCGGTGCGGAACATAACTTGTCCTTGAGCGTTTTGAAAGCGAGTTCTTCCTCATTTCCCCATTCATACACCCTATTCTTTTCGGTAAGCCTTGTCAATGGTTTTGCAATCAACGAAAATCCTTCAATGAACCTTCGATAATACCCAGCTAAACCAAGGAATTGTTGAACTTCAGTCGGCGTTGTCGGTGCCGACCATTCCCTGATCGCTTCGACCTTGGCAGGATCCACGCGAACTCCCTTACTATCAATCACGTAACCTAAGAACTGCACGGATTCTAACCAAAACTCACACTTCGAGAACTTCGCATACAGCTTCTCCTTCTTTAACAACTCCAAAATCTTCCTCAGGTGCTTCTCGTGCTCCTCCTTACTTTTAGAGTAAATAAGTATATCATCGATGAAAACAATAACAAACTTATCTAGATACGGCTTGCACACGCGATTCATGAGGTCCATGAATACAGCAGGCGCGTTTGTCAACCCAAACGGCATCACTCGAAATTCAAAGTGTCCATACCGCGTACGAAAGGCAGTTACAGGAGTATCCTCCTCTCTTACACGCAGTTGATGATACCCTGATCTTAAATCGATCTTTGAGTATACACTGGAGCCTTGCAATTGATCAAACAAATCGTCAACCCTCGGCAATGGGTACCGATTCTTAACCGTCAGCTTATTGAGTTCCCTATAGTCAATACACATCCGGAATGAACCATCTTTCTTCTTCACAAACAACACTGGCGCTCCCCAAGGTGATGAGCTAGGCCTAATAAATCCCTTGTCCATCAATTCCTTCAGTTGATCCGATAACTCCTTTAACTCAGATGGTGCTAAGCGATAAGGTGCACGCGCAACCGGCGCAGCTCCTGGCACCAAATCAATTCGAAACTCGACCTCACGGGTGGGTGGTAAACTCGGCAACTCGTCTGGAAAAACTTCCGGATAATCGCAGATAACAGGTACCTCTTCAATCCTCGCCTCTAAATCACCATCACTCGAAACTTGTGCCAAAAACACATCGCATCCGTTCTCTACGTACTTCATCATTTTCAAACAGGAAATCACTTTCAAACGAGAAGTGCATTCGTCTCCCTTCACCGTCAAGACTTTATTCCTCAACGGAATCTGAACTAATCTCTCGCCACAGACGATCATAGCACTGTGCGCCATTAGCCAATCCATTCCCACAATCACGTCAAACGATCCTAGCTCTATAGGCATCAAGTCGATTTTAAAAGCGTAATTTCCTAACTTCAAGGTACACCCTTTCAGTATAGAATTCGTACTAACAATTTTTCCATCGGCTAACTCAACGTTATAACTAGTCGCTAACGACACCGGTTTTCTATCGATATGACGACTAAATTTAACATCTACAAAACTCTTGTCGGAGCCAGAATCAAACAAAATACTAGCATAACAAGCGTCTAGCAAAAACGTACCGGTAACCACATTAGGACCCTGTGGTTTATCAGCCGTTCCCACTTGATACGCAGCAGCCGCATTGTTGCCTCCCCGCTTGTTTCCTGCCTTCGGGCAATTCACTTGCACATGGCCTCTCTCTCCACAACCATAACATCCCCTCATTCTGATAGCATTCGCCCTAGTGGCTACTCCTCCCGCTCGGCAACCAGATGTCCTATGACCTGCTTTTCCACATTTGCCGCATGCAGGCGGGCAATTCCCGACATGATACAAATTGCACCTACCACAATGGGGATTCACTTTTACTCCTCTAGGGTTCGTCACTGCCCTCATCCCTTCGTTCCTTCGCTGGTTAAACTGCTGATTGCGGTTCGGACCATGGTTGTTTCGATTTCCACCTCGGTTCTGGCCTTGGGATTGATTGCTTTGTGCCGCTTCCCATTTCCTCTTGTTCCCTTCGGCAATGGAGTTCTGCTTGTCCTGAAGCTTGACGTCCATCAATGCGTGAGCTATCTGGACCGCTTCATCAAACGACCCAGGTTTTGACGAAGTTGTCTCACCTTTGATATTACTAGATAAACCTTTGATGTACTGCTTCATCTTCTTGGCATCATTGGCAAAAACGTCTGGACACAAAAGGCTTAACTCATTAAACCTCCTGGTGTAAGCAGCGATATCATTGTTCTTCAAGGTCAAGTGCCTCAACTCATCTTCCAACTGACCCAATTCCTCTTCCGGGCAAAACTTCTTAGTCAACAGAGTTTTTGTCGCAGTCCACGTCCTTGCATTCGCTACAGCCAATCCAACAGTAGCTACCTGGGTATTCCACCAACTTAACGCATCATCAAGAAACGTAGCAGCCGCAAACTTCACCTTGTCCGCTTCTGCACAACCGCTGATTTCGAAAGTACTTTCAACCTTTTCCAACCATCGTCTAAGTTCTAAAGCTCCACCCGTTCCACGAAATTGCGTGGGACCGCATTTCATAAAACTAGAATAGGTACACACTCTCGGGGCTTGCTGTCTCCCCGCGTTCCTTCCCTGGTCCTGATTTCTCCCGGCTCGGTCCGCTTCTAGCGCATTTGCTATAGCTTCCTGAATCATGGTGTTTACACGATCGGCGGTCAACTTTGGAGGCATGGTGTTATCGAATATCTCTTTCTGCAAGACAGGGAAAATAGAAAAACAATGTAAGTATACACATCAAGTTTCCGAGACATAATATACATACAACGACACATCACTACAGAGTTACTAATATTCATCAATTCACATCACAAAATATCAAATTTAAGACATATCACAGATCATGAAAGGTAACATGGATTGTATTGATAATTAACCAAAATCGTGACAAGTATTGCCACTACAATCGTTCACCACAAAACTTAAGTCCTCAAGTTTCTCGTCATAATGCCATCATACAAAAGTCTAAAACAGTTCTATTACAATGATCAAAGAAAAATACAAAACAAGTAACTAGGCATGTGGTGATCCACACGGCCTCTTGGATGGCGGTTCGTCATCATCTTCCTCGGGTTCCTCATCACTATCGTCCTCGTCCACATCATCCATTTTTCTCTTTCCTTTATCATCCGGCCCACATTCCGTCTCCTTTTTCGTCCCTGATGTAGACCCACACTCAATCGCTACCTGACTTCCCACCGTAAAACAAGCACCTCTAGTAGGCGGCTGAATCATGAAGTCATTAGCCTCCATCTCCACATCGTCCACGAATCTCCAATCCGGGGGCAATGATGCTCTCACTCGATGCTCCCAACTCTGCATCCTTGACAACCTCACTTGATCTTCCCTAACACGGTCAAGACTAGCGCTTAAATTTGCAACCATCGATCTTAAACTGTTGATATCACTTTTGTTTACATTTCCATCATACTCAACTCTTGCAGTCCTTTCCAACAGTCTTTGGTCTGCCCTTTCATTCTCGTCGAATCTACTGATCACCCTTGATTCCACTACGTACCGCATGCACATTGATTCATCCAAACCTCTCACAGCCCGTCTTACGTCATGATAAACTCTCGGTCCGGGGCAGCAAATTCTGGAGATGCCTTGATGAAGAGAATTTGCGCTCACTTCACCTTCGGCTCTTCTGGGGATACCTGGTGCACCAACCAGATGGGAAGTACGCATAGGCCTGGGGCAAGTAGTTCTCCTTTGGTCGGGGTCCTGGGCTTGCACATCGTTCGTCTCAGCTTGTCCTTCAGCTGCTGTTCCAACACTTCCCCCTTCGCGACCTACGACGTAATCGTTTCCATTATCATTAGGCGGTACCTCGGCCATTCCTGCAATAACAGCGAATTTCGGAGGGTGCATAAGTAATTATACAATATTTATAAATACATGCATGCAAATGCAATGCAAAGGTGGTACATATGCCCGAAATGTAATAATATGATGCTCATGCATGATTAATACAAAAATTACGATGTCAGATATTCCACGTATAATTCAACGTCTACATATAGTAATTTCCATACTTACGTAATAATTACCCACATATATACTTCACTCAAAAGTATACGTCAAATGCCCTAACTACAAAAATAAATCTTACCGGAGCCATGCAGGATAGTTGTGTGTGCTTGGACCATTTCTTACGACACCAAAAGTTATAGTTTAGGATTTTCAAAAACGACCTAGTTCTCTATAACTCATGGCTCTGATTACCAATCTGTAACACCCCCACAAATGCTATGCGCAGCGGAACTACAACATTGGGTGCTACACAGTATTCATTGCACACAAGATATATCAAACGACGCTAAAAAGACGTCAACTTAAAACTTGAATTAAAAATTGTTAGGTGATACATGTCCACAGTTTTTCCAACCCCAATTGGTACAACAGAGTTTAGCGTTTTCGGTCCCCATGAATCTCAGCCCAAGAATTTCAGTTTCACAACAACATGACATTAAAATTTAAAATGTTTAAGTAGAAAAGGGAGGAAAAACAAGCAGACTCCAAGCCATACACACAACATCCATCCCATGCATGCTCCATTCTACACTTCAGCGGTTACCTGAAACACATGCCAAAATTTGGTCAACGAAAACGTTGAGTGGAATTCATAGGTTTTACAATTCATTTGAACGTATATAAAATAAAAACCATTCGTGATCATTCATAGACTTGTCGATCAAACAATCTATATTCAGGATACTGACAATTGTGTTTAAGCTCATGACACTAATCCGTTAACTCAATCACCCGCGTAATAATTACCGGCGTGATTCAGATGAAACCAGTGCCCCTTCTAAAGGCATCAGTTGCAATTATACCTTATCTCTCATACAAGATAATCTACCGCAGAACTTACTCAACGTACACCTTCTCGGCTAGCATTGGGTCGTTAGCCCCGTAGTACTACAAATTGTATAAGCGGCTATTTCCCCCTACTCGAGGGCAGGACAATAGTTAATAGTTCATGAATTTAGGGTCTTTTGCAACTTGGTACTCAACACAATTTCTAAGGCAACATTCGGGTCTAACAATCATTCATGATATACGTTCCTTTTAAAAACTAGCATGCATTTCCCTCGCGGGTAAAACAATTTGAAATAAATATAAGCGAGGCTATAAATTCACACCTTATATATTAAGTAGTCGGTAGTTCGAGAGATGATCACTGACGACGATACGGATGCCCGGGTAAATCAACACCTATCAACAAATAACGCGTAATGAGTAATCTCATTTTAAATACCTTACGGTACTGTATAAAATACATAGATACTAGTCACTTAGGACAATTATAACTCACGCCAAAACAAAACAACAAGCGTCACTCATTTTACACCATTTGTTCTTACTATTTACGTTATCCATTTTTATCCATTTTCGCCGGTACTTACCGAAAGTACGGGCTGTTTTACTATACTTAACCATTCTTATAAAATTTGACAAAATTCTCAAAAATTCTATAAGACCTGTAGATAACACATTTTTAATCCCAATAAAAGTTTTTGCTTCTACGACCCGTTACTCGACGCTTTTCCAAAACTACATTTTACGAGCTGAAATTGTACTTCGACCAACTTGGACCTCTTTGACCCATTTGAAATGCACCTTTGACTTCTTAGACTCCTAAGTCCACTTATAGACTCAATTACACAGGTTTGTGACCAAAATTTGACCCTTGACCATTTACCAATTCATACTTGTGGTCCTCGGGATTTGACTAAAACTATACATAAATTCGGATTATGAAAGTTCTCGTCTCCCGGTACTCGATCTTTAAAACCTCATAACTTTTAGCTCGTTTTGAGTCACGGGCTCTACCTTATACCAAATTAAAGCTAAGAAGACCCTCTATGACTACATTTAGTTATCTAGACCTGTAGGAAAAATAATTTTTATGAAATGGCCTTAAACTTTCTGCCTAATTTTGACCATACCAAAATCATGCTTAAACTCGATTCCAAACCTACTAATCACCACTAGGCATCATCCTAAGCTTTCCCAAACATATCCAAACACAAATTTCAGTCCCTACCCCTATTGATCAATCAACCTCATAATCCTAACATCTAAAAACAAACATGCAACCACTTAAACCCATCTAAAACACCAATAAACATAATGCTAAACACAATATCAAAGCTCAAAATCATCAACCACCATGGCTCCCCAAACACCCCCTTGTGCCGTGGGGTTTGGGTGACCAAATCACCACAACCAAATTAATTTTGGTGGGTTTTATTGGTGATTATACTCACACTATACATGAATTTAACATGCATCCATACAATTAGCCTCAAAAACGGATTTGAATGATTCTTGAAAATTTTTGGAAAATTTTTGTTAATGCATGTTTAATTAAACCATGGATTAACACTCACCAATGAATTTTAAGAGGTGGTCTAAGGTTAGTTTTTCTTAAAACTCAAAAAAATGGTGGGTGGTGGTGGTTCTTGGTGTTTGGCCGTCGGCCTAAGGACAAGAGGGAGAGAGTTTTGATTTTTTTTTTGTCTAAATGTTTGTGTGTGTTGTGTTTGTGCCTTTTTGTGGTATTGGGAGGGACCAAAGTGGTAATTTAAGGTTTCTTTTGGCCTTTAGTAAAAATGTCCTTAAAACTTTGCGGGATTGACTTACTAGTCAATTTAGAAAATTTTACGGGAGTCGGAAATCATCCCGAACACTCCAAAATATTTTTGGGATACTTTAAATGTACTCGGAAGGCTATAAAACTCACCCGACTCAACTTAACACGAACCGTAAGTAAAATTCTCGAAAAATTACATTATCGATAAATCGTCAATAATTATAGAAATTTGGGCATCCCTCGGGATCGTAATCATCATCGTCCTTCTT
Organism: Glebionis coronaria; assembly: GCA_025667525.1. Taxonomy (NCBI): domain Eukaryota; kingdom Viridiplantae; phylum Streptophyta; class Magnoliopsida; order Asterales; family Asteraceae; genus Glebionis; species Glebionis coronaria. The sequence continues at coordinate 268,682,382 of CM046876.1, forward strand.
GAATCGTCAATCGTAAAAATTATAACCTCGAACATCGGCTTTAACCAATATACTTATATATATAGAAATTAAAATTTATTAAAAATTTCAAAAATTAGCGTAATTTAGGGTAACGTTAATGACCTCGGTTCTAGGGTGTCACAGTTAGTGGGGTGAGTTGGCAATCTTTGTCACTCAAATACTTGCATCTCATTGGTCTATTCCATGTACACTCAAATTAAGCCCAAACTTAGCCCAATTTTGTCAATTTTAGTCCTTGTAGTTTAGGCAGAATAGGATTTAAGCCCCAAGCTTCATTTCTTTAACATATTTGGTCCTTCCAACTTCAATCTTGTTCAATTATCATCCTTTGACTTGTTGACTTGATGCTGACCAAATTTGAATTTGTTCTTGACTTTTGCATAATTACACTTTTAGTCCCTCATCTTTGGAAGTTGTCAAGAAAGGTCCTTTGTCTTTGCAAGGCTTGTCACTTTTCATCCTCCTTTTGTCTTTTCTTCATCATTAAGGCTTGATTTCACTTTTTTGCTCCAAATTTGTATCTTTGTTACCTACACAAGCACAAACAACAAAACATACCCATAATACTGCTTTTATGTATAAAATTAGGTATTTTGCTTTGTGTTTTAGGGTAATTTGTGATATTATTGATATGAGATTTCACTCATATCAAATCCCTACACTTGATCATTGCCATGACCTCATGCAATGCCACATTTTAAACCACCAATTTACATTTTTCTCATAATTAACCCACCTTGGCCAATATGAAATGCTTTTATACTACTCTACACTATATGATGCATGATTTTGATTTTATACAATGCAATGCAAAGAAAAACAATTCTGTTTATATATTTTTAGACTTTATTGAAATGGTTTTGATGGAAATAACTCATAAAGAAATCAAGGACTTAGATTAGGGCTTTTGGTACCATGAACACTTACCACCCTCAAGTTTCATTTTCCCCATACCAAGCTTAAAAACAAGATCATTGTTATCCACAAGTGAAAGTGCGTCAACTCATTCATACATTTTAATTGTGTTACTCTCATACCCCCACTTATTATGCCTCTAAGACCGGTTATTATTTGAGCAAATTGTTTGAGAGCAAATTTGTCAATATTTAAAGCGTGAAATATAAGAAATGTAAAATCTCAAAATAAGGAAGCACGGTTTTAATCCTAAGTAGTCCTCTCATCCATTACTCGAAAAAACGCCCATAATTGATATAAATCCGACTCAAGAGTAAGAAGTCATTCTCCTTTTGTGTAAGATCCTTATGTCATGCATTAATAAGTAGCTACACACTCGCTAAGGAAAGAAAAATAAAAATCACGCAATAATTTATATCCGCCGCCTTTTGGGGACTTTGGATCTTCAATCCCGCAACCCGTCAAGGTAATATTGGATTGGAGCAACTATTAAATCCCCGCAACCCGTCAAGGTAATAAATATTGGAATTCAATAGCTACTATAATTAATACTTCACTGCCCCTCTTGGGAGTCTTGTATAATTATTTTTTTTTCTTTTTCTTTTGTTTTATTCCTCATAAAGAAAGTTGAAAGAATAAAAGGAAAAACACCCGCTAAGTATTAAGCATGACATAAGTCTAGTACACACAAAACGTTCTAACTTAGAATCTTAAGACGTACTTATACCAACCACGAATGATTAGTCAAAAATGCACAAGAGACTAGAAACTGATTAAAACCATTCTTGATTATTTATTAACATATATACATGCGTTGACAAGAAAGTAAAGGTTACGAAAGGGGATATAAAAGCCACAATTAATTAATATGAGGTTTATCTAGCCCTTTACACTTACTTCAAACTCTATCATCTCTTGTTCTCCATAGTTTAAAATCTCAAATAATGAGACTAATGGATGCTTAGCGTAATAAACCAATAAAGGTCTACATGGTTAAGGCTACTAGCTAGAGAATGCTTGGATAAGCAAACTCGGGTTGATTCAAATTATCCATGGCGGGCCTAATATGTCAAAGATATCTAAACTTGTTAAACCATGTCCTTTATTATATTTTTTTTTCTTTTTATATATTTTTGATGAAAAACAAAAGAAGAAATATATACAATGCAAATGTGTTATGCAAATGAAAAATGAATAATGCAAAAATTATGAATGCATATTTTTGGTGGCCAAAGTAGATCAAAATTTTGAAAAATGTTTGAAAAATAATTTCCAAGTTATCATGAAAGTCAATGACAAAGTTCTAGGTAAGGTCACTTCGATAGAAGACCCTCCCCTACACATAAGATAAACATTGTCCTCAATGTTTAAGAGTATTGGAGTAAACTCCCCTACACTTATGACATTGATACTTTGCTTAACCCAAGCTAAGGAAAGGACAACTAAAGTGTATTCATTTTTAAGCACAATGTGGTTATGAAAAATCACAATAGTAACGAAGTGAACCGGATACAAGGGCCTCCTCCATAAGCTCCATTGCATGTGATAAGAGAGCAACCCTAAAAACAACATGAAGACAAAAGGAAGTTCTCCCCCTACACTTATCCTCAATTCTATACCCTTATTTCTATCCTAGCACACTCTAATTCTAAAAGCTCTAAACCTAGTTATTCAAACTTGATTTATGGAGTCTCTAACTCGACTCTTCCTACAATGAATTAATTCATGGGGAAAATGGGGATCTCTTGGACCATTTCCACGGAAATTTCCTACCCAAAGTAATGCTTAACACGGTGACCATTCACTTTGAAATTTGGGCCATTTAATTGTGATAATTCAATAGTCCTGTGACAATCCGTCAATTTATGGTTGATATTTTATTCTCGAATATTATTTAAAAACATTATTTTAATGTTATAATATGAACTCACATATTTTTGGTAAGAAATTTGGATTTACATCTTGAAGTAGCGTCGACTACGTTTAAACCGGAGGATTCAACGTTACGTGCTTACGTTTACATACACCGTCTTTGGTGGCAGTCCGACATTTCAGAAAATAAATTTATTCGTGAATATTATTTTGGAGTTTTAAATTTGTGTTGGTTCATAAACTCACAAATTTACGAGAAGAGATTAGGACTTACGATTTTATTTTAACGTCCTTTACGACTAAACCGGAAACCCTAGGATTACGTATTTACGTTTTCGAACTCCGTTTTTGATGAAACAATTTTTATTGGATTCGTTTTGTGACGTAGATTCATAATTTATAGAAACGTCTTTCGTAAAACGACCCGAGGGCACGCAAATCGAGGAAACTAGAATCGAGGAGTACCCGTAAATAAATGGGATGAGACAAGTGGGACACTTGTCCCACCCCACTCCAAAACCGGCCCAACTAGTGCCACCACTCCCTTGATGTGGCAAAACATGGCTTCATATCTACACTTGTCCATTTTGCTTCAAATTGAAGCTAAGTTACAACAACACCACAAAATCAACTAGCAAAAACCACTTGCTCTCACTTTTCACCATGCAAACCACACACAATCCTCTCTTCCTTCTCTATGTTTGCCGTCCCTCATCTCCACCAAAACACCCCTTTCATACAAATTTTAACCATAAACATATGTTATAATCAACATATGTTAATCTCCATTCAAAAAGTTGAAGATTGGTGCAAGTTATAACATCCAAGGAGGAGTTTTCATGGAGTAGTAGGGCTGATTTTCCATAAGGTATTCATGAAGCATGGTGGTCATGAAGATGGTCTTGGCTATGCACAAGTTTCTCCATCAAAATCCATGTTTTGATCACAACTTACATCATCATGGTGGTATAAAGATTGTCCTCCTCAACTTCTTGTTATTTTGATTATGTAAACATGTATTTTATTTCCTATTGTATATATTTATGATGATTATATGATGATAAAAATGTTATGTGGGGATTTGTTGTTGATAATCATGGATAAAAAGGTGAAAAATCATAAGAAACAAGGTTAAAATCTTGGTTAAATTTGATGACTGTATAAAACAGTAAAGAACTATATGGTAATCTGATAAAATGATGAAGTAGAATGGATTTACATTAAGCTATGGGTCTTGTACAGATGTGAGAGTTGGCCATGCAATGGAATCATTGTAATGAGTGAGATATGATCAAAACAAGTTTAGGGTATAAATCTGAGGTTACTGTTTTGGACGATTTTTAAAAAATATTTAGAAGATGATTCAACAGTAGCCATAGAAGAGTTAAATGTAGCACATATCATGTAGTTTATGTGATAAAAATTTGAGCTTCTATATCCATATAGAACTCAAGATATGGCAGTTTTGGTGAAGATGATGTTAAAAATCAGATTTTTCGAAATTAAAGAATAATACTATTATATAAGCACTCACATTTTAATATATAAAATGTAAAATAAAAACCCACTAACTTATAAAACTTATTTATATAAATATATATAAAAGGGTAATCAAATGGATAAATTATATAAATTGTGGTAAAATAATATTTATAAGTAATAAAAACTATAAACTTGATTTTTACGACTTTTTCGGCTATCGCCGTGAAATTAACGTTTTTCGCCAAATAAAACTTAGACGACCAAACCCGTCTAATGTAAAGTTTATAAAAGTCATATACTGATGTTTAAGTAACTAATACAAGTAAAAACCGATAAAACCCGAACAATAAGAAATACGGACGTTAACGGACTAAATTAACGTTATTGGACTAATAATACAACAAAAATGGACTAGAACACTTATAAACTTATTATTGGACTTAACCCATTTAGGCCCAACTTGAATGTGTATGTACTGATAATATAAGTACAAAAAGGATTAATACAAGTTAAGAACTTATAATAAGCTTATTGGACTTAAGACACGTAAACGGGTAAAACTAGTAAACTAATATAAAAGTTATCGACATATAACACTAAAAGGAGTAAACGAGAATATGTAAATCCACTTGATCATCATATATATATAATCATCATATGTATACATACTTTTTATTTTTATAAAGTCATTGGACATGAGTCTAAGACCGAGTATTATTTGTCTAGGTTTCCGTGATTGAAGCACGTACCGTACGTCCGAATTGCCGATAACCCGCCTTCCCATATCAATGTGAGTTCATAGCATCGCACTCTTTTAAATGTTTTATAAATGTTTTATAAACCCGCGAGGGGGATAACATGTTAGTTTTTATAAAATAGGACACCATTTGTCCCGATGGTTTGTTTATTGATTTTGGACCCGAATGATTGAATGACCCGATTGTATGACCCGATAAATGATTAATGGACCCGATAAATGAAATAAAATGGATTATTAAAGTTAGGTTATGTCACTAAAAGTCCCATTAGCATGAATTGTGAACTACCGGGAGTTGGTAGACGCTTATGCATATAATAGTACTATTTGGGGACGATCACCCCAGTTCGCGCCTTGACGGTTGATCCCCGTCGTGCCACATTGATTGGTAAGCGAATTTATGTATGAGAAGATTTCCATAGCGTGACCTTTGTGACGACACGCTACTTTAGATGGGCAAAATTGGTATCGGGTTAGCTACCCGTTGTTGGTTTAGTAAGGTAACAATGTCATGCGGCTTATAATAATCCGAATTAACGAAATACTAATAGACGCTCCGAATTACGATGTATTGCCTGACTAGCAATACAGGGTCATACTATTGATATTATATTCGTGTTTTGTTTTTCATGTATTGTATGACGTTTTTACGACATTGGCTCGTATAATGATTTTTAAGGCAAACGCCTATATTATGATTTTCGATAAGGATTTGTATAAAATGACTTTGGCTATTATATGGCCTATCAAAATGATTTGTACAAAATGATTTTCAGTAGTAATTTTATACTGATATTATATTGATGGATTTTATCAAACTCTATGAATTCACTCGGCGTTATCGCTGACCTTTTCTTTTAACATGTTTTATCTCAGGTACTTGAAGGTAATTCTCAGGAAGACGACAAGAATTCATGGCCCGCACTTAAACAATAATTTTCCATTCAAACACTTTGTAAAACTTTTGTATGTAATGTAATAACTTGGGACCGATGTAACTTTGTTGTTTATGAATGGAAATGATTTAATATTAAACGACGCGATTTTTATGCGTTGTCTATGATGTGAGTAATGTGCTATCCCGTAACACCAACTAGTCTTCCGCTGTACTAAGTTGTATAAATTTGGGGGTGTTACAGTTTGGTACCAGAGCTCTCGTTATAGAGAATGAAAGATTTTTAAAACTAAGGTTTTGAATAAAACTTTTCAAAATCTTTTAACTATAAACATTTTATTAAAAATGTCTAAAAATCTTTTGACTATAACGGTGCCGAAGAATTCCCGAGTTACCGACAAGGCCAGACTGAGAAGTGTTATTTTAATATATATATATATATATATATATATATATATATATATATATATATATATATATATATATATATATATATATATATATAACTTGGATTATATATATGATGTAATTTGATTACATGATTGTTTGATAATTATTTTGATATTTATACGAGGTATTTATACGACGTAGATTGTCACAAGTAACCCTAAATCCCCTAGTAAATTAATCGAAGCTATTCTCGTAGGAATTCTACCTATCCTAGATCTAAACCAAGTTGTGGATATTCATGATCCCAACAAATGGTTGATACTCGTAGAAATGTAGATATTAGTTGATTGTGATATTGAAAAAGAATTGGCGAGATTAAATCTGATATCGATGTCATGACGATCTTTCCTTATAGAGTGGAGTTTGACAAAACGTTATCACCTGGAAAGATGTCATCTGATTCGTTGTCATCCAATTCTTAAATTGAAATCGAAAGGGTGAATGTTGCACTTGAGGCTGTAATTGGAATCATTACCCAAAAGCCTCATGCCACTAGTACCTTTCCGATAAGTCTAATTGAATGATCGAGTCATCTCATGTTAATGACTCATTTGATAATTGTCGTTGTAAGAGATATAGGATTGGAATTAAGTGTTGATTCATATTGAGATTGTATTGCCTTTACAAGGCCGAAGAATAAGATTGAAAGTATTGGAGATTGAGGTAGGATATCGAATTGAGTATAAAGTTGGTTGAAACTTAAATAAAGTAAAATTTAACTTGAATGGAATATGAAATTGTTAAAAGGAAGCCGTTAAGTTCTGTGATGGAATTATAAGGTTTTAATTGATTGTAGGTTTGTGTTAAAGGTTGTTCCTAGGCAGTTTTGGTGAAGATGAAGTTAAAAATCAGATTTTTCGAAATTAAAGAATAATACTATTATATAAGCACTCACATTTTAATATATAAAATGTAAAATAAAAACCCACTAACTTATAAAACTTATTTATATAAATATATATAAAAGGGTAATCAAATGGATAAATTATATAAATTGTGGTAAAATAATATTTATAAGTAATAAAAACTATAAACTTGATTTTTACGACTTTTTCGGCTATCGCCGTGAAATTAACGTTTTTCGTCAAATAAAACTTAGACGACCAAACCCGTCTAATGTAAAGTTTATAAAAGTCATATACTGATGTTTAAGTAACTAATACAAGTAAAAACCGATAAAACCCGAACAATAAGAAATACGGACGTTAACGGACTAAATTAACGTTATTGGACTAATAATACAACAAAAATGGACTAGAACACTTATAAACTTATTATTGGACTTAACCCATTTAGGCCCAACTTGAAAGTGTATGTACTGATAATATAAGTACAAAAAGGATTAATACAAGTTAAGAACTTATAATAAGCTTATTGGACATAAGACACGTAAACGGGTAAAACTAGTAAACTAATATAAAAGTTATCGACATATAACACTAAAAGGAGTAAACGAGAATATGTAAACCCACTTGATCATCATATATATATAATCATCATATGTATACATACTTGTTATTTTTATAAAGTCATTGGACATGAGTCTAAGACCGAGTATTATTTGTCTAGGTTTCCGTGATTGAAGCACGTACCGTACGTCCGAATTGCCGATAACCCGCCTTCCCATATCAATGTAAGTTCATAGCCTCGCACTCTTTTAAATGTTTTATAAATGTTTTATAAACCCGCGAGGGGGATAACATGTTAGTTTTTATAAAATAGGACACCATTTGTCCCGATGGTTTGTTTATTGATTTTGGACCCGAATGATTGAATGACCCGATTGTATGACCCGATAAATGATTAATGGACCCAATAAATGAAATAAAATGGATTATTAAAGTTAGATTATGTCACTAAAAGTCCCATTAGCATGATTTGTGAACTACCGGGAGTTGGTAGACGCTTATGCATATAATAGTACTATTTGGGGACGATCACCCCAGTTCGCGCCTTGACGGTTGATCCCCGTCGTGCCACATTGATTGGTAAGCGAATTTATGTATGAGAAGATTTCCATAGCGTGACCTTTGTGACGACACGCTACTTTAGATGGGCAAAATTGGTATCGGGTTAGCTACCCGTTGTTGGTTTAGTAAGGTAACAATGTCATGCGGCTTATAATAATCTGAATTAACGAAATACTAATAGACGCTCCGAATTACGATGTATTGCCTGACTAGCAATACAGGGTCATACTATTGATATTATATTCGTGTTTTGGTTTTCATGTATTGTATGACGTTTTTACGACATTGGCTCGTATAATGATTTTTAAGGCAAACGCCTATATTATGATTTTCGATAAGGATTTGTATAAAATGACTTTGGCTATTATATGGCCTATCAAAATGATTTGTACAAAATGATTTTCAGTAGTAATTTTATACTGATATTATATTGATGGATTTTATCAAACTCTATGAATTCACTCGGTGTTATCGCTGACCTTTTCTTTTAACATGTTTTATCTCAGGTACTTGAAGGTAATTCTCGGGAAGACGACAAGAATTCATGGCCCGCACTTAAACAATAATTTTCCATTCAAACACTTTGTAAAACTTTTGTATGTAATGTAATGACTTGGGACCGATGTAACTTTGTTGTTTATGAATGGAAATGATTTAATATTAAACGACGCGATTTTTATGCGTTGTCTACGATGTGAGTAATGTGCTATCCCGTAACACCAACTAGTCTTCCGTTGTACTAAGTTGTATAAATTTGGGGGTGTTACAGTTTGGTACCAGAGCTCTCGTTATAGAGAATGAAAGATTTTTAAAACTAAGGTTTTGAATAAAACTTTTCAAAATCTTTTAACTATAAACATTTTATTAAAAATGTCTAAAAATCTTTTGACTATAACGGTGCCGAAGAATTCCCGAGTTACCGACAAGGCCAGACTGTGAAGTGTTATTTTAATATATATATATATATATATATATAACTTGGATTATATATATGATGTAATTTGATTACATGATTGTTTGATGATTATTTTGATATTTATACGAGGTATTTATACGATGTAGATTGTCACAAGTAACCCTAAATCCCCTAGTAAATTAATCGAAGCTATTCTCGTAGGAATTCTAGCTATCCTAGATCTAAACCAAGTTGTGGATATTCATGATCCCAACAAATGGTTGATACTCGTAGAAATGTAGATATTAGTTGATTGTGATATTGAAAAAGAATTGGCGAGATTAAATCTGATATCGATGTCATGACGATCTTTCCTTATAGAGTGGAGTTTGACAAAACGTTATCACGTGGAAAGATGTCATCTGATTCGTTGTCATCCAATTCTTAAATTGAAATCGAAAGGGTGAATGTTGCACTTGAGGCTGTAATTGGAATCATTACCCAAAAGCCTCATGCCACTAGTACCTTTCCGATAAGTCTAATTGAATGATCGAGTCATCTCATGTTAATGACTCATTTGATAATTGTCGTTGTAAGAGATATAGGATTGAAATTAAGTGTTGATTCATATTGAGATTGTATTGCCTTTACAAGGCCGAAGAATAAGATTGAAAGTATTGGAGATTGAGGTAGGATATCGAATTGAGTATAAAGTTGGTTGAAACTTAAATAAAGTAAAATTTAACTTGAATGGAATATGAAATTGTTAAAAGGAAGCCGTTAAGTTCTGTGATGGAATTATAAGGTTTTAATTGATTGTAGGTTTGTGTTAAAGGTTGTTCCTAGGCCATTGTCCAATAATGAGGATGCCCAGTGTCCAAGAAATAAATTGAAGAAATTCTTCTTCTGAATTGGGACCGATGGATCTTCTGGGACAAGTGGGACACCTAATGACTCTTGTAGATTAGTATTCATTGTGGTATCTTTTAAAAAAATCCCTAACTTAACTGAGACATCAGTTGGTAGGATGAGTTCTGAGAATTGTATGACATAGTGACACGTATTGTGTTACGGTACAATTTTGACTTGTTTGTGATTAATGAAAAAGACTACCTATGATTGCTAAATTCTACATCTATCGATGTTATCTATCTTTTATTGCTTCATCCTAATGTTCGCATTAGTGATGCAACCATTGAACAAGTACTCATCTCGAATTGAGTTACGTTGTAGATTATTCTCTTTGTATTCTTGAGTGCCATCGAAGTCATGAACCTCATGATTATTTGGCTAAGCTCATGTCCTATCATATTGTGGTTAGTTCTTGGTGAACAAGCTTTCATCACTCTTCTGCAGATCACTCATTGTTTTTATAAGATACAATAGTATCCCTTGAGAAAAATTGAATTTTCATCACTATAAGGATTATTCAAAGTGAGATTTATAAGTGATTGTTATCGAAGTAAAGTTGTTTATAAAACATCTTTGAAAACTTAAATTGTTTTCATAATAAAGAAAATTTTTGTAAATATATTCTTGATTCTTATTCAATAATTAAGCATGTAAATGTTTTTATTATAAACATGATGGTAAAGTTTTGACGAACTGAGTATTGCATCGTTAATCTTGAAATTGTATATAGTTGCGCGCCTACATACAATTTAGAATGGACCATGCAAGACTGACTAGTAGTCACCATAAAACTAATGAATAAACACTACATTTTCTTTGAGGATTGTGAAAGATTAAATTTTAATGACATCTGCAAGAAGTGAAAAATAAGGACATAATGTTAGAGACATCTACATATGTGCCTGTAGCATCTATTCTTCTGAGTTGAATTTACTCATCTGTGGAAATTGTCTTATTTGACAATTGACAATTCTTTCTTGTCCAATTATCCCGTAGTGAGATTCTTAGGAAAAGTATCTCATTACCGAGTGTTGATACCCGACTGGATGTATTGACGTTCTTATCATTTCTTATGATTTGATTTCATTTGAATGACCTGGGTAACGATCCGAGGAGCTTTCGAATGCGTACTCAAATTATGAAAACATGGGATATATTCATATTCGTTAAATGTTTTCATCTGTATCTGATTTGAATTTCTATCGCGTAAATCATGCGTTGACCTTACTCTTTTAAGGTTAGTTATGTCTCCAGATATCCGTGAACTTGTGAAGGATTATGAGTTATTATTAGACTTTTGAGAAGTTCACATCTTATCAACGGCAATGAAACTGGAAAGTTGATAGTGCCAGTAAAATGGATTGATTGAGTATGACATGACGACATTGTCTGAATTGATGGGAACTCAAGTAGAATTCCCTAAATGATAAGATGTTGATTATCAAAAGTGATCTAAATAATTCTTGACGGATGCCCGTATCTTGCATTTAGACTTGAGACTATACGGTGAATGGTTGTGAACTAGTTATAGATATTGTAATCTAGAAGAACATAATATGAATTTATTAAAAGATGTTTATCTTATCTGAAACTTTAGGAGGTATTTATTGGTGAATTACCTAAACTTTCGCCATTAAGGCAAGTTGAAATTGGTATTGATTATATTTCCGGTGCTGCACTTGTGGCTTGTGCACTGTACGTCAGCACCATCTAAATTAAAGGAATTACCGTACAACTGAGAAAGTTGTCGGAGAAAGATTTTATTATACCAAGCCTGTCATCCTGAAGAGCTATGGTGTTATCTTTCCTTATATTTATAGATTACTGTGACTGAGTAAATTGACAATCGAAAACGATATCCATAACTCGAAATGGAAGAATTGTTCGATCTTTTACAAGGTTTTAGCGTATGTTTTAGAAATTTGATCCACGGCATGGTTATCATCAACTTCGCATCTGCGAAAGAGATTATCTATTCCAATCACTACATCCGGTACTTGTAATGAACGTTATGAGTTTCACGTGATGTCGTTTGGATTGACCAATGCACATGTAGTATTCATAAAATTTGATGAATCGCGTGTGTAGGCTGTAATTTGATAAATTCATGCTTGTGATCATTAAGGACTATATGTTTGTTTATATGAATAAGAATGAGTTAATAATTATTTATAGATTGCCCTGAATTGACCGAATAATAAAAACCTGTATCTTAAATATTTAACACGTGATTAACGACTTAATCCTTTACATAAAATGACCGTTGGATTAGTAATGGTAAGATGTATGCATATAGACTCTTCAAAAATTAAGAGCCCTTTTAAGACTTTGGATTTTACCAAAAAAGAAATGGAAATATGTTTGACAAATGTTTTAACAAAGGATTTTTAAAGGGATTATTCCCTTATACACTAATCATTTAACTAAACTCCTGTTTAGGGGTAAATGATTGTGTATACCTCAAAAAAAACTTAAGAAGAATTAAGGAAACTATATAACTTATTACTTGAAATTTGAAACGACAATTTTTGCTTTTCAAACTAAGAAAACTTTGACCAAAGTATAAACAAAGGTTTTTCGAACATTTACGAAATCTTATTAAATATTTTCGATAAATCAACAAAAATCTTGTTAATTAAATTCAAATTATTTTTGAACATTTTATATAATTGGTCGAACTAAGAAATTTAAAATCTTTACGTTTACATTTCATGAAAATTGAATATTTAATATTTAATTAATTGTGATAATTATCGACGCTTTAGACGACGGATTGAGTAAAACGGATAAAAATGATAGTTGAGAAGAAACTAAAACTTAGAAAATATGAAGAAAGGTGAATGTAATTACTAACGCATAATATAGAAAGAATATCTGAGTGAATTGTGGACATGATAATTATATCATCATGAGAAGTGAATATAGATACTGACATATTATATAAAAAGGATAAAGAACCAATTAGGACATGTTCCTTAATAATGAAGGTGCAAAATAATTTGCCGAACAATATAAAAATAAACAATGTCTGTAAAAAGGATAATATAAATGATAAAAAAAAAAGTGTTTTGCGGCTAATGTGAACCATTAAAATAGAGAAGCCAATAGGGTTAAATGTATAAAAGGCCACTTGTGGTTGCCTAAATATGGAGATTGGGAGATATAGTTATGTTGGAATTTGTAAGTATAAGTATTCTATTTATGTCATTTATGACTAGAAGTATCCTTGTCTGAAGAAGTTGTACTGATGGCAATTATGAAGGCAGACATCGCCTCATACATTAGTAAACATCTAGCTATTGCAAAGGTCATCATCTGAATTTGATTCGATTTGGGTCATCGTCGACAGACTGACCAAATCTGCTAATATCATTCTCGATAATGATAAATGCAAAAGAGTTATACAAACATAGTGTGCCTGTATCGATCATCTATATATATCAAGATCTTCGCTTCGCATCAAAATTCTAGAGATTTGCTCAGAATTCATTGAGAACGAACCTTGATGAGAGTACTATGTACCATCCCAAATCGAAGGGACGAGGTAAAGTAACGATACAGAGTAATATAAGTGTTGTTTTATGTTTGAATGATTGACCTTTGGTAATAGACCATATGATCGTTTTCCTTTGGAGAGATTATCATTGATAATCATCATATTAGGATCGAGATCGAATCTTGTTAAAGATTTAGAAATTAGAGCATCTGTAAGCATGAGTTGAGAGGGAGACATCCGACATACACCCATCGTGAGTTGGACATGTCTTTTAGGCTTAAGGTTTCCTATGATGGCGAACCTATCCTTGCAAAATACCCGACCCGCGAGATCTGAAATGATTGTTGAAATTAGGATTTGATTATTAACTGCCGATAGTTGGCAGGAGGTTATGTGAATGTGAAATGTAGATCTTGAAGTGCCAAATGGGTAGCGAAGTTATGCCAAAAATTTTAAACTTGGAAAAATGAATTCATGATCTGACAAATCATGGGATATAAGTCCCCGTTGTATGGGACCATTGAAATGATGTAAAAGTTGGGATTGAAAGGCATATAAGCTGGATCTACCCTAGGACTTCATGAACCGCGTGAATTATGTTTCGTAAATCGCACTTGATGGAATATCTATCAAGTGAAATTCCGATTATTCTTAATAGAGCTTAGATCGGCGAAAAGTTGCATTCATCAAAAACCCGTGAACATCATGGATAGAGAAAGTAAGTCAACATTAAGCCTGATCTTATTCCCGTAGTTACGTTTGATAGAACTCGCGTATTGTAATGAATTGCCCTTGTGAGAAAAGACCGAATGTGGAGGAAATACCCACATGGCTTTAACTCTATAAGAAGCGAGTAGTAAGATGATCTTTGAGGACAAAGATCCTGTTTAGGGGTAAATGTTGTGACAATCCGTCAATTTATGGTTGATATTTTATTCTCGAATATTATTTAAAAACATTATTTTAATGTTATAATATGAACTCACATATTTTTGGGAAGAAATTTGGATTTACATCTTGAAGTAGCGTCGACTACGTTTAAACCGGAGGATTCAACGTTACGTGCTTACGTTTACATACACCGTCTTTGGTGGCAGTCCGACATTTCAGAAAATAAATTTATTCGTGAATATTATTTTGGAATTTTAAATTTGTGTTGGTTCATAAACTCACAAATTTACGAGAAGAGATTAGGACTTACGATTTTATTTTAACGTCCTTTACGACTAAACCGGAAACCCTAGGATTACGTATTTACGTTTTCGAACTCCGTTTTTGATGAAACCATTTTTATTGGATTCGTTTTGTGACGTAGATTCATAATTTATAGAAACGTCTTTCGTAAAATGACCCGAGGGCACGCAAATCGAGGAAAATAGAATCGAGGAGTACCCGTAAATAAATGGGATGAGACAAGTGGGACACTTGTCCCACCCCACTCCAAAACCGGCCCAACTAGTGCCACCACTCCCTTGATGTGGCAAAACATGGCTTCATATCTACACTTGTCCATTTTGCTTCACATTGAAGCTAAGTTACAACAACACCACAAAATCAACTAGCAAAAACCACTTGCTCTCACTTTTTACCATGCAAACCACAAACAATCCTCTCTTCCTTCTCTATGTTTGCCGTCCCTCATCTCCACCAAAACACCCCTTTCATACAAATTTTAACCATAAACATATGTTATAATCAACATATGTTAATCTCCATTCAAAAAGATGAAGATTGGTGCAAGTTATAACATCCAAGGAGGAGTTTTCATGGAGTAGTAGAGCTGATTTTCCATAAGGTATTCATGAAGCATGGTGGTCATGAAGATGGTCTTGGCTATGCACAAGTTTCTCCATCAAAATCCATGTTTTGATCACAACTTACATCATCATGGTGGTATAAAGATTGTCCTCCTCAACTTCTTGTTATTTTGATTATGTAAACATGTATTTTATTTCCTATTGTATATATTTATGATGATTATATGATGATAAAAATGTTATGTGGGGATTTGTTGTTGATAATCATGGATAAAAAGGTGAAAAACCATAAGAAACAAGGTTAAAATCTTGGTTAAATTTAATGACTGTATAAAACAGTAAAGAACTATATGCTAATCTGATAAAATGATGAAGTAGAATGGATTTACAGTAAGCTATGGGTCTTGTACACATGTGAGAGTTGGCCATGCAATGGAATCATTGTAATGAGTGAGATATGATCAAAACAAGTTTAGGGTATAAATCTGAGGTTACTGTTTTGGACGATTTTTAGAAAATATTTAGAAGATGATTAAACAGTAGCCATAGAAGATTTAAATGTATCACATATCATGTAGTTTATGTGATAAAAATTTGAGCTTCTATCTCCATATAGAACTCAAGATATGGCAGTTTTGGTGAAGATGAAGTTAAAAATCAGATTTTTGGAAATTAAAGAATAACACTATTATATAAGCACTCACATTTTAATATATAAAATGTAAAATAAAAACCTACTAACTTATAAAACTTATTTATATAAATATATATAAAAGGGTAATCAAATGGATAAATTATATAAATGGTGGTAAAATAATATTTATAAGTAATAAAAACTATAAACTTGATTTTTACGACTTTTTCGGCTATCGTCGTGAAATTAACGTTTTTCGTCAAATAAAACTTAGACGACCAAACCCGTCTAATGTAAAGTTTATAAAAGTCATATACTGATGTTTAAGTAACTAATACAAGTAAAAACCGATAAAACCCGAACAATAAGAAATACGGACGTTAACAGACTAAATTAACGTTATTGGACTAATAATACAACAAAAATGGACTAGAACACTTATAAACTTATTATTGGACTTAACCCATTTAGGCCCAACTTGAAAGTGTATGTACTGATAATATAAGTACAAAAAGGATTAATACAAGTTAAGAACTTATAATAAGCTTATTGGACTTAAGACACGTAAACAGGTAAAACTAGTAAACTAATATAAAAGTTATCGACATATAACACTAAAAGGAGTAAACGATAATATGTAAACCCACTTGATCATCATATATATATAATCATCATATGTATACATAATTGTTATTTTTGTAAAGTCATTGGACATGAGTCTAAGACCGAGTATTATTTGTGTAGGTTTCCGTGATTGAAGCACGTACCGTACGTCCGAATTGCCGATAACCCGCCTTCCCATATCAATGTGAGTTCATAGCCTCGCACTCTTTTAAATGTTTTATAAATGTTTTATAAACCCGCGAGGGGGATAACATGTTAGTTTTTATAAAATAGGACACCATTTGTCCCGATGGTTTGTTTATTGATTTTGGACCCGAATGATTGAATGACCCGATTGTATGACCCGATAAATGATTAATGGACCCGATAAATGAAATAAAATGGATTATTAAAGTTAGGTTATGTCACTAAAAGTCCCATTAGCATGAAATGTGAACTACCGGGAGTTGGTAGACGCTTATGCATATAATAGTACTATTTGGGGACGATCACCCGAGTTCGCGCCTTGACGGTTGATCCCCGTCGTGCCACATTGATTGGTAAGCGAATTTATGTATGAGAAGATTTCCATAGCGTGACCTTTGTGACGACACGCTACTTTAGATGGGAAAAATTGGTATCGGGTTAGCTACCCGTTGTTGGTTTAGTAAGGTAACAATGTCATGCGGCTTATAATAATCCGAATTAACGAAATACTAATAGACGCTCCGAATTACGATGTATTGCCTGACTAGCAATACAGGGTCATACTATTGATATTATATTCGTTTTTTGGTTTTCATAACCATATTCATATAACGGTTTTTATTTTCATACAACTTCGTAAGACGTATTGTATGACGTTTTTACGACATTGGCTCGTATAATGATTTTTAAGGCAAACGCCTATATTATGATTTTCGATAAGGATTTGTATAAAATGACTTTGGCTATTATATGGCCTATCAAAATGATTTGTACAAAATGATTTTCAGTAGTAATTTTATACTGATATTATATTGATGGATTTTATCAAACTCTATGAATTCACTCGGCGTTATCGCTGACCTTTTCTTTTAACATGTTTTATCTCAGGTACTTGAAGGTAATTCTCGGGAAGACGACAAGAATTCATGGCCCGCACTTAAACAATATTTTTCCATTCAAACACTTTGTAAAACTTTTGTATGTAATGTAATGACTTGGGACCGATGTAACTTTGTTGTTTATGAATGGAAATGATTTAATATTAAACGATGCGATTTTTATGCGTTGTCTATGATGTGAGTAATGTGCTATCCCGTAACACCAACTAGTCTTCCGCTGTACTAAGTTGTATAAATTTGGGGGTGTTACATAGCCCCATATGGAAATACTTGAGAAATAGTGAATGGACCGGACCATCTTGACTTAAGCTTGCCCGCAAAGAGTTTTAACCTTGAGTTAAAGAGGAGAACCGGCTCTCCGACTTTGAACTCACGGTTCTTGATCTTAGCATCATGCAATTGCTTAGTCTTTTCCTTGTAAAGCAATGAGTTCACATAAGCATTGGCTCTCAATTCATCCATCTCATTGAGTTGGTCTTTTCTATGTGAACCGACTTGGTTTAAATCAAAGTTTGCCCATTTGAGAGCCTATGAATTCTTATGCTCTAACTCGAATAGGAGGTGGCATGATTTTCCATAGACAAGCCTATATGGAGTACAACCAATTGGTGTCTTAAAAGCCGTCCTAAAATCCAACAAAGCATCATCAAGCTTATCTGACCAAGAAGCTCGATGCTCTCCCACCGTTCTCTCTAAAATCGTCTTTAAACCACGATTTGTGACCTTGGTTTGCCCATTGGTTTGAGGGTGATACGCGGTAGAAATTCTATGGTTAACACCATACTTCTTCATGACTCTTGTAAATTAATCGTTGCAAAAATGAGTCCCACGATCACTTATGATAGCCCGAGGTACACCAAATCTTGCAAATAATTGCTTCAAGAATTTCACTACAACTCGAGCATCATTAGTAGGTAAGACTTTGCCCTTAACCCACTTTGAAACATAGTCCACGGCTACGAGTATGTACTTATTGCCCTTTGATGATGGAAAAGGTCCCATGAAGTCTATACCCCATACATCAAAAATCTCACACTCTTATATAAAATTTTGTGGCATCTCATCTCGTTGATTAATCTTTCCTTGTCTTTCACATACATCATAAAATTTCACCATATCTTAGGCATCTTTTTATATGGAAGGCCAATAGAAACCCGAATCAAAGACTTTCTTGGCGGTGTAGTTGGGCCCAAAATGGCCTCCCGTAGGTCCCTTATGACAAGTTTCTAAAATTTTAAATGCTTCGTGCCCATCTACACACCGTCTTATGATTTGGTACGCACATTGCCTAAAGAGGTAAGGTTCATCCCAAAAGTAGTATTTTGCCTCCTTAAGAAACTTTTTCTTTTGTTGTGAAGTAAGACCCTCTATTAGCACATTCCCCACAAGATAGTTTGCAATATCCGCAAACTAAGGGGTGGCATCCTCTTGTGAAGAGATAGACATGAGCTCCTCTAATGGAAATGATTCATTAATTTCCTTATGAGGCAATTCACCTTGAAAAGGATGCTCAAGTCTAACTCAAGTGATCCGCCGTTAAATTCTCGGAACCTTTCTTATCACGTATCTCAATGGAAAACTCTTGTAGCAATAAAACCCATATCAAAAGACTAGGATTAGCATCTTGCTTTGTCATTGGGTACTTGAGAGCGGAATGATCCGTATACACTATGGTCTTTGAAAGCACAAGATAGGGTCTAAATTTCTCAAAGGCATAGACATAGCAAGCAACTCTTTTTCCGTGGTGGTATAATGAAGTTGAGCACCCGTCATTGTCTTGCTCGCATAGTGTATAGGTTGAAAATGCTTATTAACTCTTTGTCCTAACACGGCCCCCACGGCATAATCACTAGCATCACACATGAGCTCAAAAGGCAAATCCCAATTTGGAGAAACCAAAATAGGATCCTTAGTCAAGTTTTCCTTAAGAATCTCAAAAGAGTCTAAACACTCTTGTGTGAAAATGAAATGAGTCTCTTAAGAGGTGGGTCATGGGTCTTGCAATCTTAGAAAAATCCTGTATAAAACGTCTATAGAAAACCGCATGACCCGAAAAGCTCCTAACTCCTTTCACCGTGGTAGGTGGGGGAAGTTTAGAAATAACATCAATTTTAGCTCAATCCACTTCTAACCCCTTATTGGATATCTTATGTCCCAAAACAATCCCCTCTTTGACCATGAAATGGCACTTCTCCCAATTAAGAACAAGACGTGTTTCTTCACACCTCTTAAGCATACGTTCTAAATGGGAGAGACAAGAAGCGAATGAATCTCCAAAGACCAAGAAATCATCCATGAAAACTTCCATAGTGTGCTCAATCATGTCATGAAAGATTGCCATCATACACCTTTGGAATGTCCTCGGTGCATTACATAAGCCAAAAGGCATTCTCTTGTAAGCAAATGTACCATAGGGACAAGTGAATGTGGTCTTTTCTTGATCCTTTGGATCAATGGGTATTTGAAAATAACCCAAAAATCCATCTAGAAAGCAATAGTACTCATTTCCCGCTAAGCGTTCAAGCATTTGGTCCATAAAAGGCAATGGGAAATGATCTTTCCTAGTAGCATCATTGAGCTTCCTCTTTGACCGGGCTAACCTATGGAGAGTCGGAAATGGGGTAAATCATACCCGCATCAAGGAGTTTGATAACTTCTTTTTTGATGACCTCTTGGATTTTTGGGTTAACCCTTCTTTGGCTTTGAATGGCGGGTTTGTAATCATCCTCCATAAGGATTTTGTGTGTACAAAAATTTGGATTAATTCCCCTTATGTCGGATATTTTCCATGCTATGTCTTTCTTATGTTTCTTAAGCACCTCTGTAAGTTTTTTCTTCTCATCATCTTTCAAGTCTTTTGCTATGATCACGGGTAATTGGTCCTCTACCTCTAACAAGGCATATTTAAGGTGTGATGGAAGATCCTTAAGTTCTAGGGAAGGTGGACTCTCAATGGAAGGTTTCACTATAGATGGATCATCAATGGTAACTTCTTGTGGAATAGGTGAAGGAATGGGATCCTCATTGAGCAACTTTTGGATAGTGAGAATGTCTTCTTCCCAATTAATGGGAGAATCATCATTACCATGGAAGTTGGACTCAAATTCCTCCAAGAGGAAATCACTCTCTCCAAATGGTGTTAAGGAGGGAGCAATTGAGACAACGGTCTCAACATGAGGCATGTTCTTACTATCATTCTTACAAGCTTCATGAAAATGCTCATCACACACCTCATCAAGAACATCTACTATATTAATTGTTTCACAACCTTGAGACTTCTTAGTGACTTTCCCTAGCTTAAACACCACTTTCTCATCCTCAACTCTCATAATTAGTTCTCATTCTACCACTTCTATAAGAGTATGACTCGTCCTCAAAAATGGTCTACCAACAATAAG
The DNA here is from genome assembly GCA_025667525.1 of Glebionis coronaria. Taxonomy (NCBI): domain Eukaryota; kingdom Viridiplantae; phylum Streptophyta; class Magnoliopsida; order Asterales; family Asteraceae; genus Glebionis; species Glebionis coronaria. The sequence continues at coordinate 268,703,545 of CM046876.1, forward strand.
AGTAACTCTCGGGTCCATATCATAATCAACCACTACAAAATCCACGGGAAAGGTATATTTATAAACCCCTACAAACACATCCTCCGCTATGCCTATCGGATAAGCTATGGAACGGTTAGCTAACTCAAGGGTCATCCTAGTAGGAGTGAGCTCGGGAAGAGAGAGTTTTTGCCACACCGATAAAGGTATGAGATTAATGCTTGCCCCAAGATCCGCTAGTGTAATACTTGGTTTTTACCCCTAGTATCAAAATTCGTAGTCCCAAGTCTTTTTTAATTGAAAACCGGTCTTAAGTGTGACTCAATCGTCTTTTGGTGAATCAAAAGAATGGTTTGGTTTGTTTTTCTATTTTAAACTATTAGCAAGTAATTAAAGTGTCGTTGAGTAAAATGGAAGAATAAAGATTAATATTAAAATGACAAGTAAAAATAAATGCTTGGAAACTTAAAGGTAACAACGGAAAAGTACTAGCACACTAAATAAAACTAACACTTGGAAACTCTCTAAAAGTAAGAACTTAGTTGAAAAGTACTAAAAGAAAGTAAGATCGGAATACACCAAAACAACTCAATCGGAATAAGCCAAAACAAGCCCAGATCGGAATGTATTCCGATCTGGTGGTCGGAATATGGGGTATATGCACACAATCGGAATATCCACAAAATGATGTCAATCGGAATACTAGGGCTAGTACCTATCGGAATGTTCAACAAATGGTCAAATCGGAATGTAGCAAGTGGCTCAGATCGGAATATAGCAAGTAAAGCCCCAATCGGAATACACAACAAGGGATCAGATCGGAATATGAAAACCCTTTTCCGATTGGACTCAATCGGAAAGAGGGGTGGGCTGGACGGAAAATACCAATCGGAAAGGGGTTTTAACCCTTTCTGAAATGCTTGGGATTCGGTTAGAAAGCAAGGAAATAAGCTATGATGCCAAGCTTAACTCCAAACTAAAACGAATCAAGGCTTAATCGGATAAAATAAGCACTTATCACAACTTATTCAACCTCAAAATGAGCAACTTTTTAATCAAACAATAAAAAATATGAACTTTTAAAGAAAGCTTTTTATAAGAAAATAAGCTAATCATAAAAATAAGCCAATAAGCACAAAAGTCTTAAAGCTTATTTGCATGAAAACATAGGTAATGATCAAAAGATTAACTTTTTAAGCACGAAATCATTTAGAACAACACGGATCATATGATAATCGCACCAAAATCAATCTAAAATCAAAGAAAAGTAGAATGAGATTAAGGATTAAAAGCTTAAAATAGAACTTGATTAATGAAAATAAGCAATACAAAGTGTTTAATCTTGAAAGATTGAAAGAGAAAGATGAAACTTAGTGAGAGAAAGTTTAAGACTTTCTCTCTCTAAAACTAGAAAGAAAACTAAGAAAAATAAAAACTAGCTAATTCACTAACCACTCTCCTAATGACTATTAGGAGGGTATTTATAGGGAAGGTGGAAGGAGTGCATGTGTTGCATCTTCTTTCTTGCTTTCTTCACGTTTTCTCGACTCGACTTTAATTCTTTGTCTTTGTCGTCTCGGAATTTGAACTTGTCTTTTAATTTTCTTCTTCTATAAGACTTAAGTTCTTCGACTTCGTTAAACTTCCGCCTTTAGACTTTTTCTTCGATAAATCTTCAGAATAGGCCTTGGACTTCCGTTCTTTTTGCACTCTTGATCTTTTGACTTCATCTTTTCCCGTTTTCTTCGATAAAAGCCCGTGAAAACCCATGTTTTCTTCCTTTTTCATATTTTGGTCCTAAAACACAATAAAAACACAAACCACGCATAATTCCGACTTTTACGACATAAATCACACGTTTTGGTCTTGTTATTATTGGAAATAAGTGATAAAAGGATAAGTGTTTTCACACTTATTAAATCCCCTACACTTGACCATTGCAATGCCCTCATGCAATGCATTAATTTTAAAGCACGGTTTACATTTCCCATCATAAATAACCCACCTTGGCCTTTATTAAATACTAAACATGAAAAGATAGAACAAGTAAAGAAATTAAAAACTTACATTGGGTTTTGGCAGCCCTGAACGTTTATCATCCTCAAGTTTCACGTTCCCCATACCAAGCTTAAAAACGAGATCATTGTAATTATAAGTTAGCAAACTATCACGAATTCATGTGGGCCAATTATTCACTTAGACTCCCTTATTCCTAGGTGTATCTCTTATATTTTATTTTTGTCTTGAATGATCACGAGGATGCATTGTTTGACTTATTTCGATAGTTATTTAGGCCAAAAAATAAAGTGAATGATTTAATCAATAGTTAGCTAAAGGACCAAATCTTTTAAAACTGCTTCTCGGGACCTCATAAAGTTCATATCTTGGCATAACTCGCTTCACGATTTGAGACCTTTCTCGGACCGATATTTGGCAGCGACTTCATACTTCGACTCTTGAGAGACGTTCATGAAATAATGGTCTTCTCTACATAATAGGAATTTCTTCACTTGAAATTTTGAGAGATTCTTCATCTTTGGACCACGACTTCTTCATTTTTCTCCAATCTTTATTTTGGACTTTGATATACAACGATCCGCCTCCTTTTAGGACTTGGATCTATTTATCCTCATACCTTGTTAGGGTCTTTTCGGATAGACTTCTCCATGATCCTTTGGGGAGTATTTGCTTTTCGTCGTTTGTCTCGATCCTTCATATTGATTTTCGATAAATGATTCTTCACATCACTTTTGGATCTTTAGCAACAAAATGTAGCCCTCATGCCTTGTTAGGGCCTTTTCGGACTCGCCAATCTTCAAATCCGGCTTCAATAAGTTATGCCTTGACTATGAACTCTAATCCGTACCGAGCAACTTTTAAACGATCAGGGGCTAGAAGCTAAGTAACCTTTTAAATCGTACAACCTTATTTATTGTAGATAAATTTATTAACAAGCGGAGGGAGAATAGGCTTATAATTAACTCACATAAATTCACGAAAGAATACCAAACTTATAATTGACTCTATCATCTCTCATTCTCCACAGTTTAAAATCTCAAGGAATGAGACTCGTGGATGCTTAGCCTATTAAATCAAAGTTGTGGGTTTTCGAGTCGCCTATAGGATCTTGCAAATTCTTAGACTTTTTCAAGTTTAGAAAGTGCATTTTAAATTTCCCTTGATAAACGACTCTCTAGGATCAATTATAGGAACTTGCGAAAAGTTCTTTTTCTTAACCCGTGAGAGTTAAGACTTTCGCGTTTTATAGCTACCTATATAAAAGCCTAGCAAAACTTGACTTAAACACGTTAAGGATACTAGCTAGAGTAAACTTAGGTAAGTAAACTCAGGTTGAGTCAAAATGTTCACGACTAAGAAAAATCTAAACCACTTTATTGAAAATTTATTCTAGCAATGGAAACATAACAAAGGCAAATACAACTATACAACTAGGCCAAAATAGATTAAGAATTTTGAAAAATGTCGAAAAATCAAATTTTCCGGTTAAAATGAGGGCAAATTCATGGAAAAGACCACTTACTTCGATAGAAGTCCCCCCTACACTTGAGATAAACATTGTCCTCAATGTTTAAGCATGTGGGAGTAAACTCCCCTACACTTAGGACATTGTGCACTTTGTTTAAATCTTGCTAAGGAAAGGACAACTAAAGTGAATTCAATGTGAACATATATAAAATATGAAATATTGAATCACAAGAGTTTAGGATAGAACCGGGAAGATGGGAACACGGTATCACGGTTCGTTAAAAGTCATCAAGGTATATCTTTGAAGCTTTAATCCCTGCACAGCACAAGAAACAAGACAACAAATACATACGGGGCTCCCCCTACACTTATTATGAAAGCAATAATGGATAGATCACGGGTTGCCTCCCGAGAAGCGCTTGTTTTTGTTCACCGAGTCACGAGCCTGACTCGACCCAATTTTAGTTCATGGGGAACGTGGTGAGGGATGGAATCATCTCTTGAGAGATGTCTAATGTTTGATTTTTGCTAGGTTCAATTATTGTTCTCGGTATCTCTTCGAATTGATCTCTGGTTAATTGTGCGACTCAGTTGTTCCTGGTGAATCAAATAAAAGAGTTGTCGTTGTCTAAAACTAATTAAAATGAAAACTTGAAACAAATGAAAATGAAATAAAGACGGTAAAAAGAGACAACAAAAGATAAAAACTTGGCGAGAAGTAAATTACGAGAAACTTAAAAGGCAAATAAAGTAAATGATGCAAATCAAAACTTAAATTAAAAGGAAAGCAAATAAAAATTCAAATAAAGAAAAAGGCGGGAAAAATAAAGCTTGAAAATAAAAGACAGAACTTAAAAAGAAAAACCAAAAAGAACCTGACAGAAACCTTGATTCGGAAGTTTAAAACTTCCGAATGAACTGGCTTGATCCGGAACTTTCAAAGTTCCGAATGAAACAATCTTGATCCGGAAGTTGCCCTTGATCTGGAACTTCTTCCGAATGAAGCCTCCTTGACTCGGAACTCTTAAAGTTCCGAATGAACAGGTTTGATCCGGAAGTTGCCCTTGATCCGGAACTCCTTGATCCGGAACTTCTTCCGAATGAAGCCTCCTTGACTCGGAACTCTTAAAGTTCTGAATGAACAGGTTTGATCCGGAAGTTGCCCTTGATCCGGAACTCCTTGATCCGGAACTTCTTCCGAATGAAGCTTGATTCGGAACTTTTAAAGTTCCGAATGAACAACTTTCTCCTCTTTGGCTCGGAACTTATCTGGAACACAGAAAAAGAAACAAAACACTCCCGAAGAACAAGGGATCACAATAATCATCAAATCTAAAATAGATTAATCAAAATCTAAACAAAAGATTTAACCAAATTAATAACAAATCATTCAATTATCATAAACAAACAATCTAAATCAACAAACATAACCAAATTAATCAAAACCCACTTGATCAAAATCATAAAAACTCAAGAACATGAACAATGAAGATATTGAACAAATCAAACAAGAAAGGTAGAAGGAGATTAACAATAGGATAAAGATTAACAACAATTAAAGGTAAACTTACTTGGAATTAAAAGAAAATTAAAGGTGCGTCACATGAGAATTAAAGTGCATAGAATTAAGGAACAAGAAAAATGAAAATGGGGAAGAGAGGCTTGTCAGGCCTCCAACAACTACAAATGAATCTAGCCTCTTCTATTTATAGGGAGATTAGGGAGGAACTTAGGAAGCTTCCTCCCTCTTTCTTCTTTCTCTTAATTGCACACATAAGTCCTTGATTTTTTTAATCTTTTGTTAATCTCTTTAAACTTGGACTCTAATGACTTGTAGCTCGGGATTTCTTTTGAACTCGTCTTTTAATTCTTCAATAAAATAGACTTGAGTTCCTCGGCTTTTAGTAAACTTCCGTCTTTTGACTTTTTCATTGATAAATCTTCAGAATTGGTCTTGGACATCCGTTCTTTTTACACTCTTGACTTCTTGACTTCGTCTTTTCATCTTTTTCTTCAATCAAAGCCCGTAAATGCCGTGTTTTCCCCACTTTTCACAATTTCGTCCTAAATCACAACGAAAACACAAACCACGCATAATTCTGACATAAAAGACATAAAATACACGTTTTGGTCTGGTTATTATTGTAATTAAGTGGTAAAAAGGATGGGTGTTTACACACCTATCAAATCCCCTACACTTGACCATTGCAATGTCCTCATGCAATGCATTAGTCACAAAGCATGTTTACATTTTTCATCACAATCAATCCATAATGGCCTTTATTAAAGAGATAGAAAATTAAAAACATGCAAAGTAAAGAAATCAAAGACATACCTTGGGTTTTGAAAATGTCATGAATAATCATCATCCTCAAGTTTTCACTTTCTCCAAACCAAGCTCAAAAACGAGATCATTGTTATTATAAGTTAGTAAACTAACACGAACTCATGTGGGCCAATTACTCACTTAGACTCCCTTATTCCTAGGTGTATCTCTTATATTTTATTGTTGTCTTGAATGATCACGAGGATGCATTGTTTGACTTATTTCGATAGTTATTTAGTCCGAAAATAAAGTGAACGATTTAATCAATAGTTAGCTAAAGGACAAAATCTTTTAAAATTGCTTCTCGGGCCCTCATAAAGTTCATATCTTGGCATAACTCGCTTCGCGATTTGAGACCTTTCTCGGACCGATATTTGGCAGCGACTTCATACTTCAAACCTTGAGAGACGTTCATGAAATTATGGTCTTCTCTTCATAATGGAATTTCTTCACTTGAAGTTTTGAGAGATTCATACTTGGACCACGACTTCTTCATTTTTTCTCCAATCTTTATTTTGGACTTTGATATACAACGATCCGCCTCCTTTTATGACTTGGATCTATTTATCCTCATACCTTGTTAGGGTCTTTTCGGATACACTTCTCCATGACTTTTGGGGAGTTTTTGCTTTACGTCGTGTGTCTCGATCCTTCATATTGATTTTCGATAAATGATTCTTCACATCACTTGGGATCTTTAGCAACAAAATATAGCCCTCATGCCTTGTTAGGGCCTTTTCGGACTCGCCAATCTTCGCATCCCGCTTCAATAAGTTATGCCTTGGCTATGAACTCTAATCCATACCGAGCAACTTTTAAACGATCTTGGGCTAGAGCTAAGTAACTTTTCAAATCGTACAACCTTATTTATTAGCAGATAAATTTTTAAGCAAGCGATGGGAGAATAGGCTCATAATTAACTCACATAAATTCACGAAATAATACCAAACTTATAATTGGCGCTATCATCTCTCGTCCTCCACAGTTTAAAATCTCAAGGAATAAGACTCGTGGATGCTTATCCTATTAAATCAAAGCTTTGGGTTTTCGAGTCGCCTATAGGATCTTTCAATTTCTTAGACTTTTTCAAGTTTAGAAATCGCATTTTAAAGTTCCCTTGATAAACGACTCTCTAGGATCAATTATAGGAACTTGCGAAAAGTTCTTGTTCTTAACCCGTGAGAGTTAAGACCTTCGCGTTTTATAGCTCCCTATATAAAAGCCTAGCAAAACTTGACTTAAACACGTTAAGGATACTAGCTAGAGCAAACTTAGATAAGTAAACTCGGATTGAGTCAAAAGATTCACAACGTTTTGAAAATTAAAACCACTTTATTAAAGATTTATTCTAGTAAAGAAAGAAAATAACTATACGAAGGGAAAAACTAATAGGCCAAAATAGATCAAAAATTTTGAAAAATGTCGAAAATTTGATTTTCCGGTTAGAATGAAGACAATTACATGGAAAAGACCACTTAACTTCGATAGAAGTCCCCCCTACACTTAAGATAAACATTGTCCTCAATGTTTAAGCATGTGGGAGTAAACTCCCCTACACTTAGGACATTGTGCACTTTGTTTAAATTTTGCTAAGGAAAGGACAACTAAAGAGATTCCTATTTTAATATTGAGAAAATATAAAATAGTGAATCGAAAAGAGTTTAGGATAGAACCGGGATGAAGTGGAACACGGAGTCACGGTTCGTCAAAAGTCATCAAGAGTGTGTCTTTGAAGCTCTAGTCCCTGCACATGATAAGAAAGAAAGCAAGAAACACCACGGGGCTCCCCCATACACTTATGGTGAAAATAGATAGATAATTGGGTTGCCTCCTAAAAAGCGCTTGTTTATATTAACCGAGTCATGAGCCTGACTCGTCCCCGAATTAAATGGTCCATGGGGAAGCCTCAAATGTGATACCGGGATCAAAGACCTTGTCCTCGTTCCCGGTTGACATCAACAAAGGAGAGGCGGGGGGATAAGTCTTGAATGGGAGAAAGGTCCATTCGTCATACGAGAAGTATGTGAAATCGAGGTCCACGGGAGGTGGGGTGGGTAAAGTAAGCACATTGTCCTCCCCCAAAGACAATAGATGCTGAGCAAGCGGCAAAGCCGTATTGTTATCAATCATAGCATAATCAATGGCACCTCCCGGGTCAAAGCACTCATCCTCCGAAATAATGGCTAAAAGGGAGGATGAAAGGTGTTCGGGAGGGGAACTTGGGATAATATCTTCCTGCAGCAAATTATCAAAAATAATGTCCCCCTCCATGTCAGAATCATCAATACCTGGAGGGATGGAGTGGATGTCGATTTCTTCCAGCAATGGGTCATTATCTTCAACAGGAGGAATAGATGGAGATAAAGACTTGGAAAGAGAAGGAGAAGTCAACTCTTCGATTTGAGCAATAAGAAGGTGCACTTTCCGTAATCAATCGCGAAGAAGCACGTCTTCCACCTCATCTACGAGATCATGTTCATCGGTGAACTTCTCGTAAGCCGGAGAGAATAAATCGTCATCGCCCGCATCTCCCGGTGGAGATTGAGAAATTTCAAAAGTGAAATAGCAGAGAGAAGAATCGTCATCACTAGGATCGACCTCTTCCGTAAGAGCAACGTCGTCCTCAAGCTCCATAGCAGGTAAGTCATAAACCTCAACATCCAATAATTTGTCGAGACCAACATCATTAAGCTCATTCAACGAATCAAGATCGTTAGACGTGGTAGGAACATCGAGAGTAGGAGCAGCAACTTTAGAAGATGTGTTGAAAGTGCATACATCATCGTCGTCATCATCATCATAATAGTATTGATGCACAAGAGGAGGGGTATAATCACTAAGATTAGATACTTGCTCTTGTTGCAGTCGCTTTTCCTCTGCCCATGCTTCTTTTGTAAGAACAACGGCTTCTTGAAGTTGCAGAATGATGGAGTGTAGTTCGTCATTCAAAGTAGTGCGTTGTGGGTCAAGATTAATTTGCTGAGAGGATTGATGATTGAGGGTGTGATGTGGGGGCTCAAAGTGTTGTAAACCTGAATTATAGCATGGTTGTGGCTCATAGTAGTTCATCGGTTGGGAAGAATTAGAAACCGGGTTTGGTTCATAATAATCCATTGGTGAAGAAAACTGAGGACATGGATTTTGCTCATAATGATTCATTGGTTGATAATAATAGGTATTGTGAGGACCGCCACAGTTGTTGCAAACCGGGTGTGGAGAAAAATCAGGTGCGTCTTGTGGATAGCTATTATCATTGTCATAATTGTACCCCGGTTCTTGCCCGTGACCATACGGGTATCGAACCGGGCACGAAACATGCCAATGAGAATCACTTCCACAATAGATGCACGGGGAAACAGGAGGTGGGTTCAAAAAGAATGAATTAGTCGAGTTGCACATGGGACAAAATCCGAATTATGTGTTGTCGATATCGTTTCCGCACCGCTCACATGTACACCATTGACAAGAGTTGTTCCCAGATAATTGTTTCCCACACCGGACGCAATGGACATAAAAATCCATAAAGAAAGATAGATAAGCAAGAAGAATATTTTTGGTGCAAAACTTTGAAAAAGAAATGATTTTTATGATTTTTCAAATGTTTTTGGATATTTGAAAATTTTGGACACGAAAAATAACGTTCACGAGTGAACGGATCCCAAAAGCCAACGCGTCTTTCACAAAAAACCGTTAATCTTCACGAAAAGAGCCGGCAGCGGCGCCATTTTAATGTTTGATTTTTGCTAGGTTCAATTATTGTTCTCGGTATCTCTTCGAATTGATCTCTGGTTAATTGCGCGACTCAGTTGTTCCTGGTGAGTCAAATAAAAGAGTTGTCGTTGTCTAAAACTAATTAAAAATGTAAACTTGAAACAAATGAAAATGAAATAAAGACGGTAAAAAGAGACAACAAAAGATAAAAACTTGGCGAGAAGTAAATTACGAGAAACTTAAAAGGCAAATAAAGTAAATGATGCAAATCAAAACTTAAACTAAAAGGAAAGCAAATAAAAATTCAAATAAAGAAAAAGGCGGGAAAAATAAAGCTTGAAAATAAAAGACAGAACTTAAAAAGAAAAACCAAAAAGAACCTGACAGAAACCTTGATTCGGAAGTTTAAAACTTCCGAATGAACTGGCTTGATCTGGAACTTTCAAAGTTCCGAATGAAACAATCTTGATCCGGAAGTTGCCCTTGATCTGGAACTTCTTCCGAATGAAGCCTCCTTGACTCGGAACTCTTAAAGTTCCGAATGAACAGGTTTGATCCGGAAGTTGCCCTTGATCCGGAACTCCTTGATCCGGAACTTCTTCCGAATGAAGCATCCTTGACTCGGAACTCTTAAAGTTCCGAATGAACAGGTTTGATCCGGAAGTTGCCCTTGATCCGGAACTCCTTGATCCGGAAATTCTTCCGAATGAAGCTTGATTCGGAACTTTTAAAGTTCCGAATGAACAACTTTCTCCTCTTTGGCTTGGAACTTATCTGGAACACAGAAACAGAAACAAAACACTCCCGAAGAACAAGGGATCACAGTAATCATCAAATCTAAAACAGATTAATCAAAATCTAAACAAAAGATTTAACCAAATTAATAACAAATCATTCAATTATCATAAACAAACAATCTAAATCAACAAACATAACCAAATTAATCAAAACCCACTTGATCAAAATCATAAAAACTCAAGAACATGAACAATGAAGATATTGAACAAATCAAACAAGAAAGGTAGAAGGAGATTAACAATAAGATAAAGATTAACAACAATTAAAGGTAAACTTACTTGGAATTAAAAGAAAATTAAAGGTGTGTTACATGAGAATTAAAGTGCATAGAATTAAGGAACAAGAAAAATGAAAATGGGGAAGAGAGGCTTGTCAGGCCTCCAACAACTACAAATGAATCTAGCCTCTTCTATTTATAGGGAGATTAGGGAGGAACTTAGGAAGCTTCCTCCCTCTTTCTTCTTTCTCTTAATTGCACACTTAAGACCTTGATCTTTTTAATCTTTTGTTAATCTCTTTAAACTTGGACTCTAATGACTTGTGGATCGGGATTTCTTTTGAACTCGTCTTTTAATTCTTCAATAAAATAGACTTGAGTTCCTCGGCTTTTAGTAAACTTCCGTCTTTTGACTTTTTCTTCGATAAATCTTCAGAATTGGTCTTGGACTTCCGTTCTTTTTACACTCTTGACTTCTTGACTTCGTCTTTTCATCTTTTTCTTCAATCAAAGCCCGTAAATGCCGTGTTTTCCCCACTTTTCACAATTTCGTCCTAAATCACAACAAAAACACAAACCACGCATAATTCCGACATAAAAGACATAAAATACACGTTTTGGTCTGGTTATTATTGTAATTAAGTGGTAAAAAGGATGGGTGTTTACACACCTATCAATGTCCTCACCAAAGTACAGCTTCAGACGCTGGCCATTCACCTTGAAATTGGGCCCATTCGGCTGAGAAAGCTCAATGGTCCTATATGGAAAGACTTTGGCGACGGTGAATGGACCAGACCAGCGGCTCTTCAACTTGCCAAAGAAGATCTTCAACCGAGAGTTAAAAAGTAAGACTTGATCACCAACGTGGAACTCTCGGTTCTTGAGTTTTGCGTCATGAATGATCTTCGTCTTCTCCTTGTAGATCAGTGAGTTCTCATAAGCTTCATTCCTCAGTTCATTTAGCTCGTTGAGTTGAATCTTGCGATGATCGCCGGCTTTGTTGATGTCGAAGTTAGCCCACTTCAAGGCTCAGTGCGCCTTATGTTCCAGCTCGATTGGGAGGTGGCAGGCTTTCCCGTACACAAGACGATAAGGTGTACAACCGATCGGGGTCTTGTAAGCAGTACGGAAAGCCCACAGAGCATCATCTAACTTATCGGCCCACGCGGCGCGATGCTCTCCTACAGTACGCTCCAAAATTCGCTTCAATCCACGGTTGGATATCTCGGCTTGCCCATTGGTTTGGGGATGATAAGCGGTGGAAAGACGATGATTAACACCATACTTAGCCATGACTCTTGCAAATTGATCGTTGCAAAAATGAGTCCCGCGGTCACTGATGATAGCACGAGGAACGCCAAATCGAGCGAAAAGTTGCTTCAAAAATTTCACAACCACCCTCGCATCATTCGTAGGAAGAGCCTTAACTTCAACCCATTTAGAAACATAGTCGACGGCAACGAGGATGTACTTGTTCCCTTTGGAGGATGGAAATGGCCCCATAAAGTCGATGCCCCATACATCAAAGATTTCACATTCCTGTATGAAATTTTGAGGCATCTCATCCTTATGTGTGATCTTGCCTTGGCGTTGGCAAGCATCACAATGCTTAACCATTTCGTGAGCATCACGATAAATGGTGGGCCAATAGAATCCAGAATCAAACACTTTTTTAGCGGTGTAGTTGGGACCAAAGTGACCACCGGTGGGCCCTTTGTGGCAAGCTTGGAGAATGTCAAAAGCTGCCGGTCCGTCAACACATCGACGAATGATCAGATCAGCACATTGTTTGAATAGATAAGGGTCATCCCAAAAGTAAGTCTTAACATCATTCAAGAACTTCTTCTTTTGTTGGGATGTTAACCCTTTGATGAGAATACCACCCGCTAAGTAGTTTGCAATGTCCACAAACCACGGGGTGCCATCAAGATTGAGATTTATAGACATTAAGGTCTCAAGGGGGAAAGAGTCATTGATCTCTTTGTTCGGATGATCCCCTTGATATGGATCCTCAAGTCGACTCAGATGATCTGCGGCCAGGTTTTCGGCTCCCTTCTTGTCATGAATTTCAATGTTGAATTCTTGAAGGAGTAAAACCCAGCGAAGAAGTCTTGGCTTAGAATCATGCTTTGTCATCAAGTACTTCAACGCGGAATGGTCCGTGTATACGATGGTGGGGGATAAAACAAGATAGGGGCGAAATTTCTCAAAAGCATAGACAACAGCTAAAAGCTCTTTTTCGGTTGTCGTATAATGCAATTGAGCCCCCGTCATTGTTTTGCTAGCATAGTGGATTGGTTGGAAGTGTTTATTCACTCGTTGGCCCAAAACCGCACCAATAGCAAAGTCGCTAGCATCGCACATCAATTCAAAGGGCAGCTCCCAATTTGGGGTGACCAAGACCAGTGCCTTAGTTAGCTTATCCTTAAGAAGATTGAAGGCTTCGAGACACTCTTTAGAAAAGATAAAAGGAGTATCTTTTTCCAAGAGGTGGGTCATCGGGCGAGCGATTTTAGAGAAATCCTGAATGAATCGACGATAGAAGCCCGCATGACCCAGAAAACTTCTCACACCCTTCACGGTTGAAGGTGGAGGTAATTTGGCTATGAAATCTACTTTAGCACGGTCGACTTCAAGACTAGCTTTAGAGATTTTGTGTCCTAGCACAATGCCTTCTTTTACCATAAAATGGCATTTTTCCCAATTTAGAACAAGGCGAGTGTCTTCGCACCGCTTAAGCATACGTTCCAAATTGGCAAGGCAAGAAGAGAAGGAATCCCCGAAGACCGAGAAATCATCCATGAAGACTTCCATGGTTTGCTCAACCATGTCATGGAAGATAGCCAACATGCACATTTGGAAAGTCCCGGGGGCATTGCATAAGCCAAAGGGCATTCGTTTATAAGCAAATGTGCCATAGGGACAAGTGAATGTTGTCTTCTCTTGATCTTGGGGATCGATGGGTATTTGAAAATAACCCAAGAAACCATCAAGAAAGCAGTAATATTCATTACCCGCTAAACGTTCAAGCATTTGGTCCATAAAAGGTAGAGGGAAATGATCCTTTCTCGTGGCATCATTGAGTTTGCGGTAGTCTATACAAACTCTTCACCTAGTAACGAGACGGGTAGGAATTAACTCGTTGTTTGCATTGGGCAGAACGGTGATTCCGCCTTTCTTAGGCACACAATGGACTGGACTAACCCATGGTGAATCCGAAATAGGGTAAATCATACCCGCATCAAGAAGTTTGATAACCTCTTTTTTGATGACGTCATGGATTTTAGGATTCACCCTTCGTTGGCTTTGAATTGTGGGCTTAAAGTCGTCCTCCATGAGAATTTTATGTGTGCAAAAGTGAGGATCAATTCCGCGGATGTCGGAGATTTTCCAAGCGATAGCTCCTTTATGCTTCTTCAACACGGCGACAAGTCGGGCTTTTTCGTCTTCTTTCAGATCCTTTGCGATGATGACCGGTAACTTCTCGTTGTCGTCCAGGAAAACGTACTCAAGATGAGGAGGTAGGTCCTTAAGCTCAAGAGTAGGAGGATCCTCAATAGATGGTGAAACTAACGATGGATCATCATTAGTCACCTCTTTAGGAGCAGGAGGAGACAACGGGTCCTCATTGAGAAGTCTCTCAATAGTACGAATGTCTTCATCCCAATTGGTGGACAAATTATCATACTTAATATCGAGAGGACCCAAGCTAGCTTCGAAATCATCCAAGTCACTTTCTCCAAAAGGAGTCAATGCTGGAGCAATTGAGGCAACGGTCTCAACATTGGGTAGAGAAGAAAGAGTACTTTTGCAAGCATCATGAAAATGTTCTTCACAAGCCTCATCGAGAACATCAATAGCATTAACACTCTCATACGAATAAGGTTGCTTAGAAATCTTACCCATGTTGAAGACAATTTTATCGTCACCAACTCTCATGATTATTTCGCCTGCGGCTACATCAATGAGAGTGCGACCGGTCCTCAGAAATGGACGTCCAACGATTAATGGAACTCGGGGATCCATCTCGTAGTCAACGACAACAAAATCCGCCGGGAAGGTGAATTTGTCAACGCCAAAAAAGACATCTTCGACTATCCCCACTGGATAAGCAACCGTACGGTTGGCTAATTCCAAAGTCATTTTGGTGGGGACTAGCTCAGGGAGAGATAATTGCTTCCAAACACTTAAAGGCATTAAGTTTATACTGGCACCTAGATCGGCTAGGGCCATGCAATTCTCTACTCCCGAGAAGTTGCAAGGAATCAAGAAGCGACCCGGATCACCAAGTTTGGTGGGCAATTTCCTTAAGAGCACTGCAGAGCAGTTCTCATTAAGTTGGGTCTGAGCGATGTCAAGAAGCTTTTCCTTATCACTTAGAAGATCTTTAAACATCTTAGCATATTTGGGCATGTGAGCGAGAGCCTCGGCAAAGGAGATGTTAAAATTCAATTGTTTAAACATTTTTAGAAAGTTTGAAACCTGAATATCATCCTTGCTCTTTTGCTTCTCTTTCCTCAACCTTGAAGGATAAGGTATATTGGATGAAGAAGAAGGCTTTAAGGGAGTAGGATCACTCACAACCACGGGTGGTGGGGAAATGGGGATAGAAGGTGAAGGAGGTGAGGGAAGTTGCTCTTTTTCCATGTTCACAATCACGGGTGGAGGTGTAGGAAGCTCGGGTTCCATATAACCTTTTCCACTACGAGTGGTGATTGCTTTCATCTCCCCTCTTGGATTCGCAACGGTATTACTCGGAAGAGTACCCGAAGAAGAGGGTTGATTACCTTGGATGAGCGAACCAATCATATCACGAAGGTGAACAGCTTGATTATTAAAAGAGTCTCTCATGTTTGCATTAATTTCATTGCTGTTATTTGCCATGTCATTCCTTAGCTCGGCTCGAATATCGTTCCCTTGTTTTGCCATTTCACCCTTCAAGTTGCGGACTTGACTCTGAAGATTCGTCACCATCTCCCGATTAGTCTTCATGAATGTCTTGACGTCTGAACTCACTGCCATCGGTTGATTGAGAGGTGGGGCTTGGTAAGCTTGAGAATTTCCTTGAGTTGGGTATGGTTTCGTTGGGATTGATATTGATTGTTTGCACGAGGTTGGGATTAGTTGTAGCTTTGTTGTTGGTTTTGGTTTGCAGGAGGGAAACCGGGAGGAGCAAGATAATTGTTGGAACTATAACTAAGCAAGCCACGGTCTCCTTGCGGGCGGGCTTGATAGCCTCCCGTGGGATAAGTGCCGTAAGCTGCGTTAACGTTTTCAGAAAAATTGGCTTGGGTGGAAGGACAATCATTGTAAGAATGAGGACCACCACATGTGTCACAAGAAATAGCAACGGCTTTAGCTTGTTGAATGTGGTTTGTGGCCATGACCATGAAATTCTTGTTCATTTCAGCGAGTTGTCGAGAAATTTCAGTCATTTCAGGATTGGAGGTAGTAGAAGAAACATTGACTCTCTGATTAGATCTTGAGGATGCGGATGAATCCCAATTCTTGTGGTAAGTAGTCATGTTTTCGATCAACTCTCGGCACTCCTCCGGTCTCCTTTTCATAAAAGTACCACCGGCGGCGGCATTGATCGTGTCACGATCACGAAAAGTGAGACCATTTTAGAAGGTATCAATGAGAGTGACGGGGAGCATATTGTGATTTGGACAGCTGTCAATCAAATCATTGTATCGTTCCCAAACATCGAAGAGCGATTCATCATTCTCTTGTATGAATCCACTGATTTGGTTACGAAGGCTAGTGACCATGGATGGGGGAAAGTAGCGCGATAAAAAGCGTTGAGTCATGTCGTTCCACGTATGAATAGAATTCTTAGGAAGACGGTCAAACCATTTTTTGGCATGGTGAGAAAGCGAGTGGGGAAAAAGTTGGAGGCGAAGGTCATCCATAGAAACACCGGGGCACTTCATGCTTTGGGTTATGGTAATGAATTTGTCGAGGTGTTTGTTGGCATCATCATCCGGAATTCCACGAAATTGGTTAGTTTGCACTTGCTGGATCATGTGATGCTTCAACGAAAACTCCTGAGCCGTGACGTGCATCGGCGCAATCGGGCCTCCGCGTTCGTTCATGGTGGGTTGACACAATTCCTCCATTGTCCGTAAATCAGGTAGGTGAACATTGTTGTTGTTGTTATTATTCAAATTGGGTTGAGGTGGGTGATTATTGTTGTTATTAACACCAGCCATATCTAAATCTTCACGAGTCTCGGGCTCAGAATAGTTCGAAGATCTAGAACGCATACACCTGCAGAAGAAAAATACACACAAAGAATATCTATATAATCTTTATAATCTTTTTGGTGCAAAACCTTTGGAAAAGAATTGCTTTTTAATGATTTTTTAATGTTTTTGTATTTTTGAAGAGTTTTATATTTTTTAGGATTTTTGAAAATTTTTAAAGCAAGGAAAATAACGTTCAAAGAACGGATCCCAAAATTCAATGCGTCTCTCACTAGAAACAGTTTATCGTAACGAAAAGAGCCGGCAGTGGCGCTATTTAATACTTGGTTTTTACCCCTAGTATCAAAATTCGTAGTCCCAAGTCTTTTCGAATTGAAAACCGGTCTTAAGTGTGACTCAATCTTCTTTTGGTGAATCAAAAGAATGGTTTGGTTTGTTTTTCTATTTTAAACTATTAGCAAGTAATTAAAGTGTCGTTGAGTAAAATGGAAGAATAAAGATTAATATTAAAATGACAAGTAAAAATATGCTTGGAAACTTAAAGGTAACAACGGAAAAGTACTATAATAAGTGTGAAAACACTTATCCTTTTACCACTTATTTCCAATAATAACAAGACCAAAACGTGTATTTTATGTCGTAAAGGTCGGAATTATGTGTGGTTTGTGTTTTTATTGTGTTTTAGGATCAAAATATGAAAAAGGAAGAAAACACGGGCTTTCACGGGCTTTTATCGAAGAAAACGGGAAAAGACGAAGTCAAAAGATCAAGAGTGCAAAAAGAACGGAAGTCCAAGACCTATTCTAAAGATTTATCGAAGAACAAGTCTAAAGACGGAAGTTAATGAAGTCGAAGAACTCGAGTCTAAATAAATGAAGAAATGTTAAGACGAGTTTGATTAATCCCGAGACGACATCAAGAAAGACAAAGAATTAAAGTCGAGTCGAGAAGAAAAAGAAAGAAGAAAGCACCACACATGCCTCCCACCTCCCTATAAATACCCTCCTAATCACATTAGGAGGGGAGTTGGCTAGTTTTTATTTTTAAGTTTTCTTTCTAGTTTTTAGAGAGAGAAAGTTCTAAACTTTCTCTCACTAAGCTTTTCATTTTTCCTTTCTTTCAAACCTTCATTAATCTTTGTATTTGAGTTCAATTTAATCAAGAGTAAGCTTTGTGTTCTTTAATCTCCTTCTACATTTCTTGGTTACTTTATCTTTGATCCGAATTACACATCTCATTCGTATGACTTTATGTTTTCGTGAGTAAAGGATTGATCTTCTTGGTTTACATATAAGTTCTTACACGTTTAGGCCATAAGCTCGTAATGCTTATTGGCTTATTTCGGGTTTAACTTATTGGTTTTCGGATCTTTCAAGGGTTTTAGTAATTTTAAAGTTCATTCCATAAATTTATAATCTTTCATGTTTTGGAAGTGATCGAATCTAAGCTTTTTGTGTTGGTTAACATTCGGACTAGATAGCTTATTGTACTTTCTTATTAATTTTTACATTTTCCATCAATTTCGGACTAAGTATTACTTCCCATCGCAGTACTAGTGATTTTGTACACATTCCGACGAGACTCAAAGTTGTGATCGCAATAACCCATTAGGGTTTTACTTTGCGATCGGGTGGCTATTCCCCCTTATTTCGATCTGGGTTGCGATCGCTCATTGCGATCGCATATTCCGACGGGACTAAGTTCTTGTTAAGACGAAGTGCTGCCCAATTTTACTTTACATCATTCCGATCTGAACCATTTTGCGATCTAAGAACATTCCGACGAGCATCATTGGGATAAGTAGTTTTTACAACATTCCGATGGATAGTAAGTTTAACATTCCGATGGACCTTGTATTGAATATTCCGATGGCTCCTTCTAGTGATATTCCGATGACTTTAATTTGGTGCATTCCGACGGAAATTAATTGTTATTGCGATGAAACATGTTTTTAACTTTTAAAGCTTTTACTTAAATTTTTCTACATAGCTTTTAGTTTAATTCTTAAACACTTTAACTTTTCTCAACGACACTTTAATTACTTGCTAATAGTTTAAAATCAAACAAACAAACCAAACCATTCTCTTGATTCACCAAAAGACGATTGAGTCACACTTTAGACCGGTTTTCAATTCGAAAAGGTCGGTTTAACGAACTTTCATACACGGGGTAAAAGCCAAGTATTAAATGGCGCCGCTGCCGGCTCTTTTCGTTAAGATTAACGGTTTCTAGTGAGAGACGCATTGAATTTTGGGATCCGTTCTTTGAACGTTATTTTCCTTGCTTTAAAAATTTTCAAAAATCCAAAAAAAATCTAAAACTCTTCAAAAATACAAAAAAAACATTGAAAAATCATTAAAAAGCAATTCTTTTCCAAAAGGTTTTGGACCAAAAAGATTTTATAGATATATTCTTTGTGTATATTTTTCTTCTGCAGGTGCATGCGTACTAGATCTTCGAACTATTCTGAGCCCGAGACTCGTGAAGATTTAGATATGGCTGGTGTTAATAACAACAATAATCACCCACCTCAACCCAATTTGAATAATAACAACAACAACAACAACAACAATGTCCACCTACCTGATTTACGAACAATGGAGGAATTGTGTCAACCCACCATGAACGGACGCGGAGGCCCGATTGCGCCGATGCACGTCACGGCTCAGGAGTTTTCATTGAAGCATCACATGATCCAGCAAGTGCAAACGAACCCATTTCGTGGAATTCCGGATGATGATGCCAACAAACACCTCGACAAATTCATTACCATTACTCAAAGCATGAAGTGCTCCGGTGTTTCTATGGATGAACTTCGCCTTCAACTCTTTCCCCACTCGCTTTCTCACCATGCTGAAAAATGGTTTGACCGTCTTCCAAAGAATTCTATTCATACGTGGAATGACATGACTCAACGCTTTTTATCGCGCTACTTTCCCCCATCCATGGTCACTAGCCTTCGTAACCAAATCAGTGGATTCATGCAAGAGAATGATGAATCACTTTTCGATGCTTGGGAACGGTACAATGATTTGATTGACCGCTGTCCAAATCACAATATGCTCCCCATCACTCTCATTGACACCTTCTACAATGGTCTCACTTTTCGTGATCGTGACACGATCAATGCCGCCGCCGGTGGTACTTTTATGAAAAGGAGACCGGAGGAGTCTCGAGAGTTGATTGAAAACATGACTACTCACCACAAGAATTGGGGTTCATCCGCATCCCCAAGATCTAATCAGAGAGTCAATGTTTCTTCTACTACTTCCAATCCCGAGATATCCGAACTTTCCCGACAAATCGCGAATATGCACAAAGATTTCATGTCCATAGCCACAAACAACTTTCAACAAGCTAAAGCCGTTGCTATTTCTTGTGACACATGTGGTGGTCCTCATTCTTATAATGATTGTCCTTCTACCCAAGCCAATTTTTCTGAAAATGTTAACGCAGCCTACGGCACTTATCCCACGGGAGACTATCAAGCTCGCCCTCAAGGAGACCGTGGCTTGCTAAGTTATCGTTCGAACAACTATCTTGCTCCTTCTGGTTTCCCTCCTGCAAACCAAAACCAACAACAAAGCTACAACCAATCCCAACCTCGTGCAAACAATCAATATCAATCCCAACGAAACCCATACCCACCTCAAGGAAATTCTCAAGCTTACCAAGCTCCACCTCTCAATCAACCGATGGCAGTGAGTCCAGATGTCGAGTCATTCATGAAGACTAATCGGGAGATGGTGACGAATCTTCAGAGTCAAGTCCGCAACTTAAAGGGTAAAGTGGTGAAACAAGGGAACGATATTCGAGCCGAGCTGAGGAATGACATGGCCAAACACAGCAATTAAATTAATGCAAACATGCAAAACTCTTTTAATAATAAAGCGGTTCACCTTCGTGATATGATTGGTTCGCTCATCCAAGGTAATCAATCCTCTTCTTCGGGTACTCTTCCGAGTAATATCGTTGCAAACCCAAGAGGGGAGATGAAAGCAATCACCACTCGTAGTGGAAAAGGTTATATGGAACCCGAGCTTCCTACACCTCCACCTGTGATTGTGAACAAGGAAAAAGAGCAACTTTCCCCACCTCCTTCACCTTCTATCCCCGTTTCCCCACCACCCGTGGTTGTGAGTGATCCTATTCCCTTAAAGCCTTCTTCTTCATCCAATATACCTTATCCTTCAAGGTTGAGGAAAGAGAAGCAAAAGAGCAAGGACGATATTCAGGTTTCAAACTTTCTAAAAATGTTTAAACAATTGCATTTTAACATCTCCTTTGCTGAGGCTCTCGCTCACATGCCCAAATACGCTAAGATGTTTAAATATCTTCTAAGTGATAAGGAAAAGCTTCTTGACATTGCTCAGACCCAACTTAATGAGAACTGCTCCGCAGTGCTCTTAAGGAAATTGCCCACCAAACTTGGTGATCCGGGTCGCTTCTTGATTCCTTGCAACTTCTCGGGAGTAGAGAATTGCATGGCCCTAGCCGATCTAGGTGCCAGTATAAACTTAATGCCTTTAAGTGTTTGGAAGCAATTATCTCTCCCCGAGCTAGTCCCCACCAAAATGACCTTGGAATTAGCCAACCGTACGGTTGCTTACCCAGTGGGGATAGCCGAATATGTCTTTGTTGGCGTCGACAATTTCACCTTCCCGGCGGATTTTGTTGTCGTTGACTACGAGATGGATCCCCGTGTTCCATTAATCATTGGACGTCCATTCCTAAGGACCGGTCGCACTCTTATTGATGTAGCCGCAGGCGAATTAATCATGAGAGTTGGTGACGATCAAATTGTCTTCAACATGGGTAAGATTTCTAAACCTTATTCATATGAGAGTGTTAATGCTATTGATGTTCTCGATGAGGATTGTGAAGAACATTTTCATGATGCTTGCAAAAGTACTCTTTCTTCTCTACCTAATGTTGAGACCGTTGCCTCAATTGCTCTAGCATTGACTCCTTTTGGAGAAAGTGACTTGGATGATTTCGAAGCTAGCTTGGGTCCTCTCGATATTAAGTATGATAATTTGTCCACCAATTAGGATGAAGACATTCGTACTATTGAGAGACTTCTCATTGAGGACACGTTGTCTCCTCTTTCTCCTAAAGAGGTGACTAATGATGATCCATCGTTAGTTTCACCATCTATTGAGGATCCTCCCACTCTCGAGCTTAAGGACCTACCTCCTCATCTAGAGTACGTTTTCCTGGAAGACAACGAGAAGTTACCGGTCATCATCGCAAAGGATCTAAAAGAAGACGAAAAAGCCCGACTTGTCGCCGTGTTG
Source organism: Glebionis coronaria (assembly GCA_025667525.1). Classification (NCBI taxonomy): domain Eukaryota; kingdom Viridiplantae; phylum Streptophyta; class Magnoliopsida; order Asterales; family Asteraceae; genus Glebionis; species Glebionis coronaria. The sequence goes on from CM046876.1 coordinate 268,725,565, forward strand.
AAGAAGCATAAAAGAGCTATCGCTTGGAAAATCTCCGACATCCGTGGAATTGATCCTCACTTCTGCACACATAAAATTCTCATGGAGGACGACTTTAAGCCCACAATTCAAAGCCAACGAAGGGTGAATCCTAAAATCCATGAAGTCATCAAAAAAGAGGTTATCAAACTTCTTGATGCGGGTATGATTTACCCTATTTTGGATTCACCATGGGTTAGTCCAGTCCATTGTGTGCCTAAGAAAGGCGGAATCACCGTTGTGCCCAATGCAAACAACGAGTTAATTCCTACCCGTCTCGTTACTGGGTGGAGAGTTTGTATAGACTACCGCAAACTCAATGATACCACGAGAAAGGATCATTCCCCTCTACCTTTTATGGACCAAATGCTTGAACGTTTAGCGGGTAATGATTATTACTGCTTTCTTGATGGTTTCTCTCGTTATTTTCAAATACCCATCGATCCCCAAGATCAAGAGAAGACAACATTCACTTGTCATTATGGCACATTTGCTTACAAAAGGATGCCTTTTGGCTTATGCAATGCCCCCGGGACGTTCCAATGGTGCATGTTGGCTATCTTCCATAACATGGTTGAGCAAACCATGGAAGTCTTCATGGATGATTTCTTGGTCTTCGGGGATTCCTTCTCTTCCTGCCTTGCCAATTTGGAACGTATGCTTAAGCGGTGCGAAGACACTCGCCTTGTTCTGAATTGGGAAAAATGCCATTTTATGGTAAAAGAAGGCATTGTGCTAGGACACAAAATCTCTAAAGCCGGTCTTGAAGTCGACCGTGCTAAAGTAGATGTCATAGCCAAATTACCTCCACCTTCAACCGTGAAGGGTGTGAGAAGTTTTCTGGGTCATGCGGGCTTCTATCGTCGATTCATTCAGGATTTCTCTAAAATCGCTCGCCCGATGACCCACCTCTTGGAAAACGATACTCCTTTTATCTTTTCTAAACATTGTCTCGAAGCCTTCAATCTCCTTAAGGATAAGCTAACTAAGGCACCGGTCTTGGTTACCCCTAATTGGGAGATGCCTTTTGAGTTGATGTGCGATGCTAGCGACTTCGCTATTGGTGCGGTTTTGGGCCAACGAGTGAATAAACACTTCCAACCAATCCACTACGCTAGCAAAACAATGACGGGGGCTCAATTGCATTATACGACAACTGAAAAAGAGCTTTTAGCTGTTGTCTATGCTTTTGAGAAATTTCGCCCCTATCTTGTTTTATCCCCCACCATCGTATACACGTACCATTCCGCGTTGAAGTACTTGATGACAAAGCATGATTCTAAGCCAAGACTTCTTCGCTGGGTTTTACTCCTTCAAGAATTCAACATTGAAATTCGTGACAAGAAGGGAGCCGAAAACCTGGCCGCGGATCATCTGAGCAGACTTGAGGATCCATATCAAGGGGATCATCCGAACAAAGAGATCAATGACTCTTTCCCCCTTGAGACCTTAATGTCTATAAATCTCAATCTTGATGGCACCCCGTGGTTTGTAGACATTGCAAACTACTTAGCGGGTGGTATTCTCATCAAAGGGTTAACATCCCAACAAAAGAAGAAGTTCTTGAATGATGCTAAGACTTACTTTTGGGATGACCCTTTTCTATTCAAACAATGTGCTGATCTGATCATTCGTCGATGTGTTGACGGACCGGCAGCTTTCGACATCCTCCAAGCTTGGCACAAAGGACCCACCGGTGGTCACTTTGGTCCCAACTACACCGCTAAAAAAGTGTTTGATTCTGGATTCTATTGGCCCACCATTTATCGTGACGCTCACGAAATGGTTAAGCATTGTGATGCTTGCCAACGTCAAGGCAAGATCACACATAAGGATGAGATGCCTCAAAATTTCATACAGGAATGTGAAATCTTTGATGTATGGGGCATCGACTTTATGGGGCCATTTCCATCCTCCAAAGGGAACAAGTACATCCTCGTCGCCGTCGACTATGTTTCTAAATGGGTTGAAGCCAAGGCTCTTCCTACGAATGATGCGAGGGTGGTTGTGAACTTTTTGAAGCAGCTCTTCGCTCGATTCGGCGTTCCTCGTGCTATCATCAGTGACCGCGGGACTCATTTTTGCAATGATCAATTTGCAAGAGTCATGGCTAAGTATGGTGTCAATCACCGTCTTTCCACCGCCTATCATCCCCAAACCAATGGGCAAGCCGAGATATCCAACCGTGGCTTGAAGAGAATTTTGGAGCGTACTGTGGGAGAGAATCGCGTCGCGTGGGCCGATAAGTTGGATGATACTCTGTGGGCTTTCCGTACTGCTTACAAGACCCCGATTGGTTGTACACCTTATCGTCTTATGTACAGGAAAGCCTATCACCTCCCCATCGAGCTGGAACATAAGGCGCACTGGGCCTTGAAGTGGGCTAACTTTGACATCAACAAAGCCGGTGATCATCGCAAGGTTCAACTCAACGAGCTAAATGAACTGAGGAATGAAGCTTATGAGAACTCGCTGATCTACAAGGAGAAGACGAAGATCATTCATGACGCAAAAATCAAGAACCGAGAGTTCCACGTTGGTGATCAAGTCTTACTTTTTAACTCTCGGTTGAAGATCTTCTCTGGCAAGTTGAAGAGCCGCTGGTCTGGTCCATTCACCGTCGCCAAAGTCTTTCCATATGGTACCATTGAGCTTTCTCAGCCAAATGGGCCCAATTTCAAGGTGAATGGCCAGCGTCTGAAGCTGTACTTTGGTGAGGACATCTATCAAGAGATGATTCCATCCCTCACCACGTTCCCCATGAACTAAAATTGGGTCGAGTCAGGCTCGTGACTCGGTGAACAAAAACAAGCGCTTCTCGGGAGGCAACCCGTGATCTATCCTTTACTGCTTTCATAATAAGTGTAGGGGGAGCCCCGCATATGTTTGTTGTCTTGTTTCTTGTGCTGTGCAGGGATTAAAGCTTCAGAGAGCATCTTGATGAATTTTGACGAACCGTGATACCATGTTTCCCATCTTCCTGGTTCTATCCTAAACTCTTGTGATTCAATATTTCATATTAAATATGTTCACATTGAATTCACTTTAGTTGTCCTTTTCTTAGCAAGATTTAAACAAAGTGCACAATGTCCTAAGTGTAGGGGAGTTTACTCCCACATGATTAAACATTGAGGACAATGTTTATCTCAAGTGTAGGGGATTGGACTTCTATTGAAGTAAGTAGTCTTTTCCATGAATTTGCCCTCATTTTAACCGGAAAATTTGATTTTTCGACATTTTTCAAAATTTTTAGTCTATTTTGGCCTAGTTATATAGTTGTATTTTCCTTTATTATGTGATGAGACTGCTTTTATACATGGTCTCATCGTCCATAACGGCCTTAAATTGCATAAAATATCATAAAATAGACCAAATATATGCTCGTGTTTGTTACTTGTGTATTTTTAGGTACGGATATTGAGGAATTGGCAAAAGATCACAAGAATCAATCAATAACGAACACGGGAAACGAAGTCGCACAATGAACCAAGCTCACTTTTGGAAATTTGCAAAAAGACCCCTCAAGTTTGAAGAATTGGCAAAAATGGCCCCTCATCTTTGAAGAGCTTGTCATAATTAACCCTCCAACATGTTAATTGTGCAAGTGTAACCCTTGAAGAATGAAGATGTGACAAGATCAGCCCTTGAAAATTGGTTAAAAATGCAAAAGTTAGCAAAAAGGATCAAAAGGACTTGATTTATAATTAGTTTGGACTGTTGGTGAAAGGCATTTAACGATTTGGACTGACCTTGCAAATACTTAACAATGAACTACGTTAAGTTTGGGACGGGTAATGAAAATCCAACACCTAAGCCCAATATCCCTATACCCGGTTTTTATTAATTAAGCCGGTCAACTGGTCAAAACCCACCCACTAACCCCTTTTTCCCCCCATAACACATTTTTTAAATGTGTTTATACCAAAAACGAATCAAAACCTTTCCTTAATCCCATTTGAACCCTAATCACCCCCAGGTCGAATCAAACCCAAATCAAGGGGTTATGGGCTCAAAATGTGCAGATTGTTAATTCACGTTCTCCTCACCCAAACCCACTCAACCAAACCCCTCCACGTGTCCTGTGGTCCTCACAAATGCACTCCCCTGCTCCATCCCTTTCACACTAAACCCTATGTCCCGACACATCCAACGACTCCAAGACACTACTTGGCCTCCAAGGATTAACAAACGTCCAGGATTGAAGATTCCAAGCTGGCAATCACATGGGATGTCTTTTTGACCAATTTTCGTCAAGATCAAAGGGCAAATTTGAGATTTCCAAATTTAGGGTTTAAGCAATTGTAATTTTTAATTCTTGTTCTATAATAGTCCATTAGGTTGTATAAATATGATGAGCATGTTCATCATATTCTTGTTCCAGTTTTCAAGCTTTTCACTTGTAATCCCTTTTTAAGAAAATAAAAGTTTGGTGTTTTATTTAATCAAGTGTAATTCCTTTTTATTGTTTTTAAAAGTTGTGTATTGTGTAAAGGCTTAAACTGAGTTCCAAATTTGTGAAAGCTAGTGTTTGATTTCCAAAAGTTGTTAAAGGTTTTTAAAAAAAAATTTAAAATTGGTGTTGGATTATTGTTCTTTTGTGTTGTTATGCATGATAGATGCTACTTGAGTCAATTTGATTAGGTGTTAGAGTGAATTGATTTGAAAAAAGTGTGAAAACAAAATATAAAGTGGTGTTTGGAAACAGGTTTTAGCAGGATATAGGATTTAATTTGTGATTTAAATAGGTGCTAGACTAGTTGAAATAGGATTGGGATAGGTTTGTTGTTAGTGTGTTTCAGTTTAGTACAAGATTAGAAGCTATTGGTGTGTTTGAAAAGTGAAAACATTGAGTAAAATCTGCATTAATCACTATCTGCTTATTTTTAGCTATAAATTGTGCTTGATCTTGATTGCTTGTTGATGTTAGGGTGATTTAAGAGTTGAGTTTGATTACTTGTTGATTGGTGAAGTGTGTATGCTAAGTATTGGCCTTTGAATCTCACTAGTGTGCAAGATATAAGCTCTTAAGTCCACAGACCTGCCATCTTTGTCACAGAAACTTGTTATGCCTTTGTGTGATTGATTTGTGATCATTGGGTGTGCTAGGTGTTGTATTCTTGCTTGTTCTTGTGACTCCCTACACTCAGAAAGAGTGTAGGGGTGCCTTGTGTCCCAAAAACAACACCACACAAGCCAAATCCAAGACCTCTTGGACCATTTCACCATCTGTGAAGAAAAAGGCAAAGAAACATAAGCTTGTGTTCTTGAAATTTTGATTCTGGCACGTTTTTGATTTTAAATCTGCTTAATCTTAGTTTAAAAAGTGAATTGGGATTGTGTTACAAGGCTTAAGTGTTAACAGGTTGTGGAGTGAAGTTAAAAAGAAAAAAAAAAAGTAAAAAGGGGGTTGCACAGCCTCGAACCCATAGTCTCCACACTCACAACACCACACACATACCGTCGCGCCCTTGGGTCTTTTACTGACCAAGGGTGCAACGGTTAAGTACTTAACCCATTTTTCCTTTTGACTTTTCAAAATAAGCCGTGACTAAATAAGCCATTATTGGCTTATTGGCTTATTGTTTTTGCTTATTGTTATTTTTCCTAGATTAGAGTAGTATTTAAGACTTTTCTAGCTAATTTTTATATTTTTCCCTTTATTTGTTTATTTTTTATGCATTTTTATATAGCCGGCTTTTATTAAATTAATAAAAAATAGTTAGAAAGAGTTTTTAAGTTAGGAAAAATTATTTTTAGCTATTAAAATAATATTTTGAGGTTTACAGCTTATTAGGTTTTCAATTTGGCTTATTTTTAATTTTATAAGATTTTAGTTTTTTTTAAGCAACTTTAAAATTCAATATAAAATTATTTAATAGGTTTCAGGAAATTTGGTTTGCATTTTTGTTCTAGTTAGAATATTTAGGATTTTTGAGAATTTTTTAGAATTTATTTGAAAACTTTTTATTTTTAAGAATATTTTAATATTATTTTATTCATTAAAAGTCAAAGTTTTATTTTTATTTCTTTTTCATTTTTCCTAGGTTCTTTATCATTAATTAGGACTTTTCCCATTTGTAGAATAATCTTTAGGCTTTTCAATTAATTTTTAGATTTAATTTAAGATTTAATAGATTTTAATAGTTTTTAGGAGTTTAAAAATAGTTTAATTTGGTTTTAAAATTTTTAAAAATAGTTTTTAGCTTAATTAGATCATTTTTGAGGTTTACAAACTATTAAATCTTGTTTAGGGCTTTTTAATATTTAAAAGTGATTTTTAGGGCTTTAATTAGCATTAAAAAGTCATTATTAAATTAATTAAAAGGTTTTAGCAAGTTTGGATTTTTTGTAAACTCTTAGAATTTTATTGTGGATTTTTAGTAATTTTTAGGAATTTTTAGATTAAAATTTTAAATTTTGCATTTTTTACGTTCTACGTCGTAACTTTCTAGTAGTGTTTTTGCCTTATTTTTCTATTTTTTCGTCTTCGTCATATTCTCTTCTTTTCTTCTCATTAATAATCAAAAACATAATCAATCATTCAATTCACAACGCACTAGCCTCCTCGAGAGAACGATTCCCATCAAGGGTCATAACTTGTGGTTTTCCTAAATCACTCGTTAACGCTTACCACTTTTTGTGTTGCTTTGTTTTTCCTAAAATAAAGTATATACAAATTCACTACATCATTATGCTTATTCTCTTTCCTTGCTAGAATAAACTTTCAAATAAGTGGTTTTAGATTTTTCTTAGTCGTGAACATTTTGACTTAACCCGAGTTTACTTACCTAAGTTTACTCTAGCTAGTATCCTTAACGTGTTTAAGTCAAGTTTTGCTAGGCTTTTATATAGGGAGCTATAAAACGCGAAAGTCTTAACTCTCACGGGTTAAGAACAAGAACTTTTCGCAAGTTCCTATAATTGATCCTAGAGAGTCGTTTATCAAGGGAACTTTAAAATGCAAATTCTAAACTTGAAAAAGTCTAAGAATTTGCAAGATCCTATAGGCGACTCGAAAACCCAAAACTTTGATTTAATAGGCTAAGCATCCACGAGTCTCATTCCTTGAGATTTTAAACTATGGAGAACGAGAGATGATAGAGTCAATTATAAGTTCGGTATTCTTTCATGAATTTATGTGAGTTAATTATAAGCCCATTCTCCCTCCGCTTGTTAATTAATTTATCTGCAATAAATAAGGTTGTACGATTTAAAAGGTTACTTAGCTTCTAGCCCCAGATCGTTTAAAAGTTTCTCGGTACGGATTAGAGTTCATAGCCAAGGCATAACTTATTGAAGCGGGATGCGAAGATTGGCGAGTCCGAAAAGGCCCTAACAAGGCATGAGGGCTACATTTTGTTGCTAAAGATCCAAAAGTGATGTGAAGAATCATTTATCGAAAATCAATATGAAGGATCGAGACACACGACGAAAAGCAAGAACTCCCCAAAAGTCATGGAGAAGTCTATCCGAAAAGACCCTAACAAGGTATGAGGATAAATAGATCCAAGTCCTAAAAGGAGGCGGATCGTTGTATATCAAAGTCCAAAATAAAGATTGGAGAAAAATGAAGAAGTCGTGGTCCAAAGATGAAGAATCTCTCAAAACTTCAAGTGAAGAAATTCCTACTATGAAGGGAAGACCATTATTTCAAGAACGTCTCTCAAAGATGCGAAGTATGAAGTCGCTGCCAAATATCGGTCCGAGAAAGGTCTCAAATCGTGAAGCAAGTTATGCCAAGATATGAACTTTATGATGTCCCGAGAAGCAGTTTTAAAAGATTTGGTCCTTTAGCTAACTATTGATTAAATCGTTCACTTTATTTTTGTCCTAAATAACTATCGAAATAAGTCAAACAATGCATCCTCGTGATCATTCGAGACAAAAATAAAATATAAGAGATACACCTAAGAATAAGGGAGTCTAAGTAAGTAATTGGCCCACATGAGTTCGTGATAGTTTGCTAACTTATAATAACAATGATCTTGTTTTTAAGCTTGGTATGGGGAACGTGAAACTTGAGGATGATAAACGCTCGTGGCAGCCAAAACCCAATGTAAGTTTTTAATTTCTTTACCTGTTTCTATCTTTTATGATTAGTATTTAATAAAGGCCAAGGTGGGTTATTTATGATGGAAAATGTAAACCATGCTTTAAATTAATGCATTGCATGAGGGCATTGCAATGGTCAAGTGTAGGGGATTTAGTAAGTGTAAAAACACTTATCCTTTTACCACTTATTTCCAATAATAACAAGACCAAAACGTGTATTTTATGTCGTAAAAGTCGGAATTATGCGTGGTTTGTGTTTTTATTGTGTTTTAGGATCAAAATATGAAAAAGGAAGAAAACACGGGCTTTCACGGGCTTTTATCGAAGAAAACGGGAAAAGACGAAGTCAAAAGATCAAGAGTGCAAAAAGATCGGAAGTCCAAGACCTATTCTAAAGATTTATCGAAGAACAAGTCTAAAGACGGAAGTTAATGAAGTCGAAGAACTCGAGTCTAAATAAATGAAGAAATGTTAAGACGAGTTTGATTAATCCCGAGACGACATCGAGAAAGACAAAGAATTAAAGTCGAGTCGAGAAGAAAAAGAAAGAAGAAAGCACCACACATGCCTCCCACCTCCCTATAAATACCCTCCTAATCACATTAGGAGGGGAGTTGGCTAGTTTTTATTTTTAAGTTTTCTTTCTAGTTTTTAGAGAGAGAAAGTTCTAAACTTTCTCTCACTAAGCTTTTCATTTTTCCTTTCTTTCAAACCTTCATTAATCTTTGTATTTGAGTTCAATTTAATCAAGAGTAAGCTTTGTGTTCTTTAATCTCCTTCTACATTTCTTGGTTACTTTATCTTTGATCCGAATTACACATCTCATTCGTATGACTTTATGTTTTCGTGAGTAAAGGATTGATCTTCTTGGTTTACATATAAGTTCTTACACGTTTAGGCCATAAGCTCGTAATGCTTATTGGCTTATTTCGGGTTTAGCTTATTGGTTTTCGGATCTTTCAAGGGTTTTAGTAATTTTAAAGTTCATTTCATAAAATTTATAATCTTTCATGTTTTGGAAGTGATCGAATCTAAGCTTTTTGTGTTGGTTAACATTCGGACTAGATAGCTTATTGTACTTGCTTATTGATTTTTACATTTTCCATCAATTTCGGACTAAGTATTGCTTCCCATCGCAATACTAGGGATTTTGTACACATTCCGACGAGACTCAAAGTTGTGATCGCAATAACCCATTAGGGTTTTACTTTGCGATCGGGTGGCTATTCCCCCTTATTCTGATCTGGGTTACGATCGCTCATTGCGATCGCATATTCCGACGGGACTAAGGTCTTGTTAAGACGAAGTGCTGCCCAATTTTACTTTACATCATTCCGATCTGAACCATTTTGCGATCTAAGAACATTCCGACGAGCATCATTGCGATAAGTAGTTTTTACAACATTCCGATGGATAGTAAGTTTAACATTCCGATGGACCTTGTATTGAATATTCCGATGGCTCCTTCTAGTGATATTCCGATGACTTTAATTTGGTGCATTCCGACGGAAATTAATTGTTATATTGCGATGAACATGTTTTTAACTTTTAAAGCTTTTACTTAAAGTTTTTCTACATAGCTTTTAGTTTAATTCTTAAACACTTTAACTTTTCTCAACGAAACTTTAATTACTTGCTAATAGTTTAAATTCAAACAAACAAACCAAACCATTCTCTTGATTCACCAAAAGACGATTGAGTCACACTTTAGACCGGTTTTCAATTCCAAAAGGTCGGTTTAACGAACTTTCATACTCGGGGTAAAAGCCAAGTATTATACTAGCACACTAAATAAAACTAACACTTGGAAACTCTCTAAAAGTAAGAACTTAGTTGAAAAGTACTTAAAGAAAGTAAGATCGGAATACACCAAAACAACTCAATCGGAATAAGCCAAAACAAGCCCAAGTCGGAATGTATTCCGATCTGGTGGTCGGAATATGGGGTATATGCACACAATCGGAATATCCACAAAATGATGTCAATCGGAATACTAGGGCTAGTACCTATCGGAATGTTCAACAAATGGTCAAATCGGAATGTAGCAAGTGGCTCAGATCGGAATATAGCAAGTAAAGCCCCAATGGGAATACACAACAAGGGATCAGATCGGAAAATGAAAAACCTTTTCCGATTGGACTCAATCGGAAAGAGGGGTGGGCTGGTCGGAAAACACCAATCGGAAAGGGGTTTTAACCCTTTCCGAAATGCTTGGGATTCGGTTAGAAAGCAAGGAAATAAGCTATGATGCCAAGCTTAACTCCAAACTAAAACGAATCAAGGCTTAATCGGATAAAATAAGCACTTTTCACAACTTATTCAACCTCAAAATGAGCAACTTTTTAATCAAACAATCAAAAATATGAACTTTTAAAGAAAGCTTTTTATAAGAAAATAAGCTAATCATAAAAATAAGCCAATAAGCACAAAAGTCTTAAAGCTTATTTGCATGAAAACTTAGGTAATGATCAAAAGATTAACTTTTTAAGCACGAAATCATTTAGAACAACACGGATCATATGATAATCGCACAAAAATCAATCTAAAATCAAAGAAAAGTAGAATGAGATTAAGGATTAAAAGCTTAAAATAGAACTTGATTAATGAAAATAAGCAATACAAAGTGTTTAATCTTGAAAGATTGAAAGAGAAAGATGAAACTTAGTGAGAGAAAGTTTAAGACTTTCTCTCTCTAAAACTAGAAAGAAAACTAAGAAAAATAAAAACTAGCTAATTCACTAACCACTCTCCTAATGACTATTAGGAGGGTATTTATAGGGAAGGTGGAAGGAGTGCATGTGTTGCATCTTCTTTCTTGCTTTCTTCACGTTTTCTCGACTCGACTTTAATTCTTTGTCTTTGTCGTCTCGGGATTTGAACTTGTCTTTTAATTTTCTTCTTCTATAAGACTTAAGTTCTTCGACTTCGTTAAACTTCCGCCTTTAGACTTTTTCTTCGATAAATCTTCAGAATAGGCCTTGGACTTCCGTTCTTTTTGCACTCTTGATCTTTTGACTTCATCTTTTCCCGTTTTCTTCGATAAAAGCCCGTGAAAACCCGTGTTTTCTTCCTTTTTCATATTTTGGTCCTAAAACACAATAAAAACACAAACCACGCATACTTCCGACTTTTACGACATAAATCACACGTTTTGGTCTTGTTATTATTGGTAATAAGTGGTAAAAGGATAAGTGTTTTCACACTTATTATAGTGCCATGAAATTTTCCACCCCGGGAAAATTACAAGGTATCAAAAATCGCCCCGGACCTCCAAGTTTTGTAGGTAAGGTTTTGAGCAACACGGCGGAGCAATTCTCATAAAGTGATGTGTTAGGAAAATCCACCAACTTTTCCTTGTTTGAGAGGAGATCTTTGAACATTTTAGCAAACTTTGGCATATAGGCAAGAGCTTCCGCAAAGGATATGTTAATGTTTAGTTGCTTGAACATCCTCAAAAAGTTAGAGACTTGAATATCATCCTTGTTTTTAAGTTTCTCATTTCTCAATCTTGATGGATGGAAGGCTTGGTTTTGGTGTAGGTTGAGTAGTTGTTGTTGAAGGGTTCTCTTTGTTGATTTCTTCATTAGTAGGTGTGGAAGATAAAGGAGTAATGGGTGTAAGATGAAAAGGTGTAGGTGTTGAAGTTGTAGAGCTTGAAGGTGGTGAGTTTGATGTTGAAGGCTTATCACAAGGTGGAACCATAGTAGGCTTAACCAAAGAAGGTGTAGGAGATGAAGGATCATTAGTTGTCTTTCCACTTCTTATTGTGATAGCATTGACATTATCTCTTGGATTTGTTTGTGTGTTTGAAGGTAGAGCCCCTTGTGGCCTTTAAGTGTGCATAATTTGGTTTTGTACAAGAGCAAATTTCTTGTTGTTTTCCTCTTGAGCCTCCTTCATTTGTCTTTCATAAGAAGTAAGATTTTGAAGAATCAAATCCATGGGATTAGGTTGCACATTTCCTTGATAAAAACCTTGGTTTGGATATTGAGGTTGGGGTGGTTGGTTAAATCCTTGATTCTTTGCATGAAAGTTATTTCCTTGATGTTGAAAGTTGTTGGGTGTTCTATAGTTGTTCCCTTGGTTGTTTGGCCTAGGCCCTTGATTTCTTTGAAGTAATTGAGGAGGATTGGTTTGATTTTGGGTGGGTGGATGGGGTGGAAAGCCGGGTGGAGCAAGGTAGTTATTTGATTTGTAAGAGAGATTGTTTGGGTTGATGTTAGGCTTGAAGTGCTTTCCATGTTCATCTTGATAAGCATAACATTCACCTTGGTAATTTTGAACCTTATCACATTGTAGGTAAGAATGAGGACCTCCACAAGGCTCACATGATATAGTAATGGCATTCACATCATTGGAAGAGTTGTTCAAGGAAAGGTTCTTAAGGGCTTTGGCTATCTCTTGATTTGTCTTATTTTGCTTTTCCATTTGTTGAAGTATCTCAATGTGACTCTTGAGGAATATATTATCAATGAATGTTTGAGAACTATCTTGCACAACATGAACCCTTTCATCAATTTGTTTATTTGTTTGTAGCATGGATTTAGTCTCAATAATGTCCCATGCTTCTTGTATGGATTTTGCAAGAATGTTCCCACCCGCGGAGGAGTTGAGGGAATCTTGATGATGTGGTCTTAATCCATTGTAGAAGGTATTGATTAGGTGAACTTCATTGAATCCATGATTGGGGCATTTTCTCAACAACTCCTTGTACTCTTCCCATGTATCACTAAATGTTTGATTAGGTTTTTGTTGAGATCGAATAATTAGGTTTCTCAAAGCCGTGGTCTTAGATGGAGGAAAGAACCTATTCAAAAACTTCTTGGTAAAGTCATCCCAAGTGGTAATGCTCTTAGGTGGTAGTCTATCTAGCCAATACCTAGCACTTCCCTCTAGGGAGAATTGAATCAAGATCAACTTAATGGCATCATGGGGAACTCCATTGTACTTAATGGTATTGCAAATGGATAGAAATTCTTGATATGATCATGTGGATCATCATTAGGTCTCCCGAAAAATGGCGTGTTAGAAACCAAGGTAATCATGGATGTCTTAAGTTCAAAGGTATTTGCGGGTATCTCGAGTATAACCATAGCATCGGAATATCCTTGCACATTTGATTGGAGGTGCTCCATCAAAGGTCTAGTGTCAACGGCGACCATGGCTTCTTGTGCGCTGATCAAAGCACGATTCTCGGATAGGCTTGATGGACGGTGTTGTTCTTACTCTTTCTCTTTTTCTTCCTTTTGGGAGGAAGGGGTTGTACACCAAAAGGTATTTGTGTACGCCCTCGGGTGAGCATGCAACTCAAATCAATGAGTGAGAGAGAAGCTCTCGTTCGACTTTGGAAAAGAAGGGATTATCCTTTCCGAGGTTCAATAAGTAATATCCACAGGAAAGTATAGTATATGTAAGTAATACTTGGGTGGCAAGACCCCCAATCAAGCTTTTCTTCTTAGAATACTCACTAGTGAACGGGGGGTTAGGTGGCGTGAAGCACTTAAGTACCTATTAACCCTTGGACGAAAATTTATAGCACGTCGCCTTTCTATTCACTTTGTAGTTTGTATTCTTCGAATTCTTGCCTATTCGAAGTATTTATCTATTCTTGCCTTAATTAAATTTGATCGATACACGTGTCAAGGACCGGAACGCTCCCGAACACGGTGTATTGCAAAAGCAATACTTATGGAAGTATGTGTATTGAGTGTTCGTATACGTATATGTATCTACATATAATAATATATCAAAAATATTTTTGTATTTATTGGGTTTTTTAAGAAAAATAGTATATGTACGTAAAAACGATGAAAACCAATATAATATATATTTTTTGGTGTAATCTTTTAGGAAAAGATTACTTTTTAGATTTTTTATTTTTTTTGGTTCACTTCTTTAGGAAAAGAATTGATTTTGTTATTTTTTAGTTTTTATATTTTTAAATTTTTTATTTTTCTTTGTCTTTTGGATTTATGATACGTAAAAATAACGTCCACTCGGGGAACGGATCCCAAAATCCAATCGACACCATCTATCAATAGTCTCTCGTAATGTCATGAACCTGCAGTGGCGCCATTTAATGTTGAATATTTTGCAAGTTCGTTTTTTCTCGACTCAAGACAAATTAAAAGGCCACTAATATCAAGTTTTTATTGTTTTTTGTTGTTAAAAGGTTACTTGGATTCTAGGTCTAATTCAAACAAACACGTAAAAAGAGCAGGTCTTTCGACAAGTGCAAAGGTTAAGGATATTATTGTCAATGGTTCGTGGAGCTGGCTTGTGGAGCTGTTGTCTAAATACCCTGTATTGCATTCTTGTATAGGTCAAGTTGGAGGTTCTGCTCATGATCGTTTGGTTTGGCGGGTAGGTAATACTATGTTAGCGAAGTTCTCTGTTCAGCAGGTGTGGGCGTCCCTCAGACCGAGGGATCTTAAAGTGCCCTGGTGTAATACGGTTTGGTTCCCCCAGAATATTCCCCGACATGCTTTTAATTTGTGGTTGGTTAAAAACACAGGATCGCCTTTCGCATTGGGACACTTCCTCATCCCTAGGATCGGTGTGCTCTCTATGTGAATGTCAAGCGGATTCCCATGAGCACCTTTTCTTCCAATGCCCGTTTGCAATGAATGTTTGGAATCAGGTGAAGAGGAGGACCTGTTTTGCTTCGTTTCCCCCTGACGTGTATGGTATGATTGCTCATATTAATCCTTGCTAAAAGGAGGACGACTGCTGTTATTGTCTCCAAATTGGTGATCGCATCAACAGCTTATTTTATATGGCAAGAACAGAATTGGAGGTTGTTTAAGAAGAGTAAGCGCACAGTCACCCAAATTGTTGAATCTATTACATCTACTGTTTGGCTAAAGCTTCTGTCGTGCAACTTTAAGAAGTCCAAGGAGAGTGGGAAGTATGCTCGTCTTTTAGAGTTACCTGATTCTATTTTTCTTGATCCATGATAGTTGGTATTTATTGTTTATGCACTATTAGGGGTTTTTTTCCTATTATTGTTCGAGCATGTGCTCGAGGTTAATGTGACACTCAGTCACATTTTATTGTACTCATTGGTTTTTTTGGGATCTAATATATTTTACCGGGGAGTGACCCCTTTACCCAAAAAACACGTAAAAAGAGAAAATATTATAGCTCTATAATAACCTAAAAAGAAAGTGCAAGTACCACAAAATATTCACAAAGTACAATTATCTAATGCATAAAATGTAAAAGTACTTGAAATGTAAAGGAAATGAAAATATAGGGACTAAAAATGTAAAATCAGAAAGTGTAGGGACCAAATGTGAAAAATATAACAAACTATAGCAACTAACAAACAAATTCCAAAACTAACTAAAAAAATGTGTAACTAATCAAATTACAAGGACCAAGTAATGCAAACCCTAACAAACTTTAAGTTTCAAAGCTATTCAGCAAGTTTTAGAAAAGCCAAGGACCAAAGTGCAATAAAAAACTCAACTTTTTTCAAAAAACGGGCACTAGCACATGAATAAGCTCGTATGAGCTTATTAATCCACTAAAATGGTTCTGGTTTTCTTTAAAATTCTTAAAATCAAGATTAAGCTAGACTGGTAAAAGGATTTTGGCTGAAATCTTTTAAATCTCTGGACAGCTTATTCCAATAAGCTCACAATAAGCTAAAAACAAATCCAGACATCCACTATGTGATTTTCTTGTTAAGAATGATTAATCAGGTTGTAAGAAGCTTGGAATGTCTTTTGGTTTTGAAAATCATCAAGAAAATAAGCTGAACTCCAAAATAAGCTAAAAGTGCTTATGTTGACCAAGTTTGACCAAAAATCTCAAAAAGCTGAAATTAGTAGGATCTACTCAAGACATGTTTGTAAAGTGATTGGTGAAAGAAAATGAGGTGATTAATGAAGTAGATTATGAGATCTTGGAAAACAGTAAGCTTGTTATCACGGAAACTTGCAAAAGGTCTAGAGCTTATTATTAAGCTTATAACTAGCTCAAATCTGAATACTGTATACTTTCCTTATGAAAACTGAAAGTTTGTATGTTCAGCTAGAAATGAGAATAGATTTCAACTCAATCCATCAACAATCAAAGCAATGGTTTGAAATCAAAGATGGCATGTTTTCACTAAAATCCTTTTTCAAGTATTGACCCAAACTTTTTAATGTTCAATTGCCTGTTTGACCAACTATTTGACCAAAGAACTTTACCAAAAGTCTTACACTAACTGATTGAGTGTATGTGAGCTTAAAAGAAAAATTTTCACAAACTAGATCACAAGATTGATCTAACACCAAACACTAGTTTAAAAGTCTGTTAGGAACTTTTTCAAAGGCTTATTGAGCAAATGTTTATGACAGCAAATGACACTTATCTAAACTTGTTTAGTGGATGAAATGAACTGGTTTTGAGTAAAAAAGAAGCAAGTTTACTTGAAAATCCACAAAATGAGCACTGATGAAAAGTAAGTCTGATAAAGTAAAAATGAACTAAAAGCTATAGAATTGCAAGAAAGCTATCAAATCACCAAAATCACAACACAATTACTCTAACACAATCACATTTTAGCATTTAAAAGCTACCACTAGGAATTTAGCATGCAGAGACAATTGAGTGGAATTTAAAACAAGAGAAAGAGTTCCTTTTAGCTTGGATGCCTCCTTTGATAGAGTAATAAGTGTTGAGCTTACTAGAATCTACAAGAACACCATGAATCAACCACTAAACACCATTATATCATCATAATCTGCTACAAATCAGTTACCCCTGCTACACTGCTACAAATGGCTATGAACTGAACTGCAAATGATTCTGAACCAGCTACAATCTTCAAAACATCATCAATCAAGTTCCATTGATCATGATTGATCAATAGAATCACACAGTAACACTAGGAGTATGTTTATGTAGGTATGAGAATGAGAATTGAGTGAAAGTGAAAGTGGAATTTCATTAATGGAGGTAAAGGCTGTTACAAAACGGTTACAACTAACTGACTACCTCTTAAGTGATTGTCAGTCACTTAAGAGTAGTTTTAACTAAAGTGCTAAGTGAATTGAGAGAGAATTTTAAAAGTATGTGAAAAAACACACACTAACTACA
This sequence comes from Glebionis coronaria, assembly GCA_025667525.1. NCBI lineage: Eukaryota > Viridiplantae > Streptophyta > Magnoliopsida > Asterales > Asteraceae > Glebionis > Glebionis coronaria. The sequence goes on from CM046876.1 coordinate 268,742,725, forward strand.
TACATAAAATGAAAGACTAGCTGGGTATTTATAGAGGTTAGGATGTAGTTAGTTGGAGTCTGGTGACGTGTTGCGACCAATGGCATCCTTCCACGTGGCTTGATTCTCCCAATTGTTCATAGCCGTTGAAGATCCAAATTAGGGGTTTTTGATTGAGTTAGTTTCAAGTTAATTGGTTGTTGGGGTTGTGATCCTCACTTGATTTAGAGCAATTTTGATGTTGATAATGTCTCTTGATATGCAATCTAGCTCGTCTTCGATCCTGGGCTTTGTTGCGTTTGAATGTGCCAGGTGGCCTGTCTTTATTGGTGGAAGAGAGAAGACACGGATCATTATCTTCTTGGTGATTTACGATTGGTTGTTGCAAGCTAAGTGGACTCCATTGTTTGGATTTATTTATTAATAAAAGTGGCGACTAGTGGGGTGAGTTGGCAATCTATGTCACTCAAATACTTGCATCTCATTCATCTATTCCATGTATACTCGGATTAAGCCCAAACTTAGCCCAATTTTGTCAATTTTAGTCCTTGTAGTTTAGGCAGAATAGGATTTAAGCTCCAAGCTTCATTTCTTTGACATATTTGGTCCTTCCAACTTCAGTCTTGTTCATTTATCATCCTTTGACTTGCTGACTTGAATGTTGATCAAATTTGACTTTGTTCTTGACTTTTTCATAATTACACTTTTAGTCCCTCATCTTTGTAAGTTGTCAAGAAAGGTCATTTGCCTTTGCAAGGCTTGTCACTTTTCATCCTCCTTTTGTCTTTTCTTCATCATCAAGGCTTGATTTCACTTGTTTGCTCCAAATTTGTATCTTTGTTACCTACACAAGCACAAACAACAATACATACCCATAATACTGCTTTTATGTATAAAATTAGGTATTTTGCTCTGTGTTTTAGGGTGATTTGTGATATTATTGATATGAGATTTCACTCATATCATTCAGAATGGTAACAGTAAGAAGCTTACTGGTAGAGACAAGAATATTAATGTCATCATTCTAGATCCTAAAACTCGTGAAGAAATCACAGCTGTTTAGAAGGAAATCAAAGCAAAAACTATTTTGCTTCAGTCTCTTCCTGATGATCATATTGGTGATTTCTATCACTTGGATGATGCTAGAGAGATTTGGAATGGCATTAAGGCAAGATTTGAAGGGAATGAAGAATCCAAGAAGATGCGCAGATCAATTCTAAGAGATGAATTTACAGAACTCAAGATCTCTGAGATAGAAGGTCTTCATCAAGTATGACAGGTTTCAGAAGATACTCAGCTAATTGAACCAACTTCGCTCCAAACCAGAGAATGAAGACATCAATTCCAGGTTTCTCAGAGCCCTGCCCCATTCATGGAACCAGGTAGTCATCTCTCTAAAGGCTAAAGGTGGGCTTGAATAACTTTCTTTTGATGACTTGTTCTATAAACTCAAAACCTTTGAGTCTCATATAAGAGGGTACTCAAGTGATTCTTTTTTCACTCCTGCTAACTCTGCCTTTGTGAGTTCCATCGGCTCTAGTCCAATGTCTTATGCCAGTAGCCCAAGCTATACTTTGTCATCCCAACATACTACTACTCCTGAATCAAAAGCCAAGACACGTAGCATTGTGGAAACTGTTCTTCACTCCTTTGTTGCTGATGTTGATCCACAACAACAGCTAGCTTTTGATGATTTCAAATAAGTTGATAAGCTTGACTTGGATGAAATGGATCTAAAGTGGCAGATGGCTATGCTCACTCTCTGGGTTCATAAGTTTTAAAAGAAAGCCGGTAGAAAGTTCAGCTACAACCTAAGAGAGCAAGCCAGGTTTGATAGGAGCAAGGTCAAATGCTATAATTATCAGCAGCAAGGAGAAGAATAGGTATTCAGCCTTCAAGGTTCAAGAGCTCAAGGATGAAAAGAAAGCTTTGGTTTCAATTGATATTATGGTCAACTAGAATGAGCATGAGACACCAGCATTGGAATCAGTTGAGTCTTCTACTGATGTGTTTGCTATGATTACTGGTCACATATCTGATGCAGAGGAAGCAGAGGAATTTTCCCTTATGGGAATCTCTCCTCAGGTACAAAATTGCCCTCTTGGTTGTGATAATAAACACTCAGGCCTCTTAAGTCAATGCAATGATCTAAATACTAAAAATGATAAATATTTTTTAGAAGTTCAAGCTTATAAGAGTTCTCTAAAAACTATAGAACAACAAAAGAAGTGGCTTCAAAATACTTAACTTGACTATGAGGATAAGATTCGAGTGTTAAGCATTGATTTAGAAAATACCACTAACATGCTTAAATATACTGAAAAACTTAACACTGAGAGTGTTAAGGCTAAGCAAGAAATGCAAGAAAAATTGGATGCTACCCTTTTAAGATTTCATAAATGGCAAAAAGCACCCAAGAATCTTTCAAAGCTAATAGATAGTAGCATGTCTGGTAGAACTAAGTGAGGGTTAGGTTTTGATAAATATATTGATTCAGATGATGTTTTTTATTTATCTTTTTCAAGTGTCTTTGATCATGACAAAGAGGAGGAGGGAAAACCTAGTTGCAATAGGTTTAAACCAGCTGCAGCAATGCATGCTGTTCCTCCACCTCTTATAGGAACATTTCTACCCATATCCAGGCAAACTGACTTGGATGGATCATAGATGCATGAGTCTCCCAAAAGCTCTACTAATACTAATGACTTAGTTTCTTGTACTTTCAGTGACAAGGCCAGTGACTATGCATCCTGTGGTTCAAGTGAAGAGTCAAGACCTTCGAGTCCCAAGACAAATGACCCTGCTACTACTAGTGCTAGGATGAGTGATGAGAGAGTTGCTTCTGCTTCTACTTACATTGTTTCTAATTCTAGGTTGTTGAGTTCTAGGAATGTTGATTCTCCTAGAATTGTTTGTAATAAGAATAGCAGTTTAAATCAATGTCATTTGAATAAAAGGTCTTTTAAAACATGCTTTGTTTGTGGTAGCAAATTTCATTTGATTAAGGATTGTGATTTTTATGATCAAAAGTCTTCTGGTTATCAAGCTTTTGCTACTCCTGGTCCACCAGGAGTTGCTCCTTTTGGCATGGGTTTTGCTTCTAGAAGATTAAATCCATGTGCCCAATCTTATCCTTCTACTAGAAGGACCTTTCCTTCAGCTTATACTTCTTGGAGAAGCGATGCTTATGCCTATACCTATAATAGACCAACTATAAACTATTTTCATAATTTTAATCAGAATTATGCTACTAATTCAGACCAAATGCATTTTGGGTTGGGACATTTGGGTACTGCTGTTAAGCCCTCAGCAGGTTGTTCTTGGACATAAAATAACACCCATATGATGCACATGCAACGCAAGAACAACAGTGGATCTCATCAATCTTCTTGGCTATCTACTAATGATCCACATGGCAGACTTAATCCTGAAAAGGTCTGGGTCCCCTTAAGACACTAACTTTTACCTATGACTTTTTTGTTGTTGTAGATTACTCCATACCAAGATCCATCTCTTGGAATTATAGATAGTGGATGCTCTAGGAGCATGACAGGGAATAGAGGACTTTTGACTAACTTTGTACCATTTCAAGGCGGGAAGGTGTACTTTGGAGGTGGTGAAGGCAGGATCTCTGGCAAAGGAACCATTCAGACCCCAAATCTGGTGAGCAGGTTTACTATGTAGAAGCACTTCAACACTACAACTTGATCTCTGTCTCTCAGATTTTTGACAAGAAGCAGTTTTGCCTCTTTACGGATACTGAAGCACTGTGTTGTCCAAAGAATTTAAGTTGCCGGATGACTCCCATGTTCTACTCAAAATCCCAAGAATACATAACCGCTACAGTATCAAGCTGAATGAAGTTAATCCTACTGGTCAACTAGCTTGTTTGGTTTCCAAAGCATCAGAAGATGAAGCCACCAAATGGCATAGGAGGATGGGGCATGTACACTTCAAGACCATTCACAAACTGGCGAATATGAATTTGGTCTCTGGTTTACCTCCCAAAACATTCAGGAATGACATCAATTTCCTTGCTTGCAGCAAAGGCAAACAACACAAAGCATCCTTCAAAGCCATTACTGCTCTCAGCTTAATAACTTAACCATTGCAGCTACTACATATGGATTTGTTTGGTCCTACCTCTATTAGGATCATTGACCATAAACACTATTGTCTAGTGGTAACTGATGGCTATAGCAGGTTTTCGTGGGTTTTCTTTCTGGCTGCTAAAAATGAGACCTACCCCATTCTCAAAGACTTCATTACACTTATTGAGAATCAGCTGTCCAAGAAGGTGAAAGGCATTCATTGCGACAATGGAACTGAGTTCAAGAATGCAGACCTCATAGCATTTTGCAATTCCAAAGGTATCAAAAGAGATTATAGTGCTGCCAAGACTCCTCAATAGAATGGTGTTGCAGAAAGGAAAACCAGGACCCATATAGAAGCAGCAAGAACCATGCTTGCTGATTCCAAGCTGCTGACTATGTTTTAGACAGAAGCTGTCAACACTGCGTGTTATGTGCTGAATAGGGTCTCCATTACCAATCCACATAAGAAGACTCCCTATGAGCTACTCACAGCTAAAGTCCCAAGCATTACTCATTTGAATCCATTTGGCTATCCTGTCACCATTCTGAATACTAGTGACTATTTGGGGAAATTTGATGGCAAGGCGGATGAAGGCTACATTGTGGGATATTTAGCTCACTCGAGAGCCTATAGGGTTTATGTTAATGCAATGATGCTTAAAAACGTTACTTGCATTTTTCGGTCTCACTTTGTTTTGATTGCGACAATATGTAAAAACAAGCATTTACAAAAATAATGAAAAACGAATTCTTGAGTTCAAATATTTTTCATTTCAACCATTATCACTTAAGGTATAACAAACAAGTAATTATACTAATTAAGTGATCAAGGATTTAATCTTTTCTTAAAACTCACTTTTTATTAAGTGTGACAAAGTTTTATTATTAAACTTTCTTTTAAAGAAAATGTTTTATCAAATTAATTATTTGAAAATTTGAAATTTGAAAATGGCATATTCTATCTTGGTTTGGAATATCCTTTCAGGATATTTTAATCCCCAGATTCGATCCAACCCACTAAAAGACAAAAGGGAGCGGACTCTACGATGGCGGTTCCTTGGCGCCTACGGTGGGTACTTATCGATAAGGAACCGCGGGCTGCAATAAAGAACCGCTGGCAGATATAGCCGTTGGACATTTGTCTTATAAATAATGGACCATTCTCAGACTTTCAATCCACCTCTTTTGCACATAAACTTTCAGATTCTTACATACTTCTTAAATCACTCAAATCCTTGATCATTTGTTTGATTACTACTTGTTTAGAAGTGAATCTTTCTCCTCCCGTCTTTTCCTCTCAAAGTGCAAAGAGGAGAACACTATCATTGTTGAAGTGTTATGTCTACCTCAAAGATCCATTGAAGATCCAAACTTATTCATTCATAGTTGTGTCATTGTTGTGAAGATCCAAGTAGTTGTGTCTATTTGGAAGTTGTCTGTATTAGGGTTAATACTTAGTCCTCAAAGTATATTGGTGTAGATTGGTCCTAGCTAAGATTAGGGCTCGACTTTTAGCTTAGAGTCGGAAATCGGTTAAGCGACGTTGTGTACGGTTTCTCCACCTTAAGGAGCTTGTTGATTAGTGAACTCTCGAGTAAGGAGTACTTGAGGAGTGGAGTAGGAATGAGGAGTGAGCTTCGGTTCCAAACCACTATAAATCCTTGGTGTTTGGTTTGATCTTTCCTTCACTTATCTCTTTACATTCTGTATTCTTTATATTTGTGATTATTAGTTTAGTTACATTCATTATTCTTTATACTTGTGATTATTAGTTAGTTGTACTATATCTTGTGCATATTGTGTATAAGAAGGTTTCACATAAATACTCAAGCTTAAATTTTTGAAAAAGGATTTTTAAAAAACAAAACTTTAACAAGCAAATTTAAGAAACTATTCAACCCCCCCTTCTAGTTTCTACAATTGGTATCAGAGAGTGGTTGCTCAAGAATTTTTAAAATATGCTGTATTTTAAAACTTGAATCGATCTATGGATTTCAACCAGTATCTAGAAGGGCAATCCATGCAAAGACCACCTCTTTTTGAATCCAATAGTTTTATTTATTAGAAAAATAGGTTTGAGACTTATGTGAAATCAAAAGATTTAGATCTTTGGCATGTTATTACCAATGGTGACTTTTTGCCATTTCAATATAATGAAGTTTCTAAAAGTAAGGAGATAGTTACTTTTGATAAAGCTAATGATGATACTAAAAGAAAACTTGCTAAAAATAATGAGGCTAAAATGGTGATTTATAATGCTTTACCAAAGAAAGAGTACGAAAGGATTTTTATGTGTGAATCCGCTATAGACATTTGGAATACTCTTTTAGTAACTCACCAAGGTAATAACCAAGTCAAAGAAAGTAAAATCGATCTTCTTGTTCAACAATTTGAACAATTTGTCATCTTAGAAGATGAAACCATAGATAGTTCTTTTGCTAGATTTAACACTATTATTACTAGTCTAAAAGCACTTGATGAAGGTTTTTCTAGCAAGAACAATGTTAGGAAGTTTCTTAGAGCGTTGCATCCAAAATGGAGAGCTAAAGTCACGGCCATTGAAGAATCAAAGGATCTCGCCAAATTATCACTCGATGAACTCATAGGTAACTTGAAGGTTCATGAGATGATAATTTTGAAGGACTCGGACATGGTGAAAACTAAGAGTGAAAGAAAGTCTCTTGCACTTAATGCCAAGAAGGCACAAAGTGATCATGAAAGTTCCTCGGATAGTGATGATGAGGAATATGCCTTGGCGGTTAGAGACTTTAAGAAGTTCTTCAAAAGACGAGGTCAATACGTGAGGCAACCAAACAACGACAAGAAACCCTTCTCCAAAAACCGATTTGCCAAAGACGATAAAGGTGATAGGAAATGCTTTAGATGTGGTGATCCAAATCATTTCATTGGTGATTATCCTAAGCCTTCACACGACAAGAACCACACAGCGTTCGTTGGAGGTTCATGGACCGATAGCGGTAAAGATGTTGATGACAACCCCAAAGATAAGAAGTGTCTCATGGCTTACACTTCTAAAGTGGTACTTTCCGAAACCGAGTATTATAGAAATAATAGTTCTTCTCAAGATGATAGTGAATTAGAAGGCCAATACAATAACTTGCATAAGCTTAGTCTAAAATTTATTAAAAAGAACAAAGTGCGAAAATCAACTAGAACTAAGCTTGAAAGCGAGATTAGTGAGCTAAAAGAAATATTAGCTAAGCTTGAGAAAAATAAAGAAATAGACGTAGGATGCTTAAATGTGAAAACCTTAGGCAAGAAAATGAAAACCTTAAGAGCACCTCCAATAGACTTGAAAAGTTCATGAGAGGTACTAATGCTCTTGATAATATGTTAAACAAACAAATTCATTCTAAGGAAAAACTTGGGTTAGGATATAACACTAATGAAGCATCAACTAGTGAACCAAAACAAGTTAGGTTTTCAGAAAAATAGTCCCCTGCACGCGGTGCTCCAATATATGGGGCGGTTCCTTATCGCTATGGAACCGCCGATGGAGCTATGGAACAGCGTCCAGAAGATGATTTTTGTGAAAATCCTGAACTTTCTGAAAAGTCAATTTTAGGTGAAGGACCAAAACATATTCTTATTAACAAGGTCAAAGTACCTATAATCGAAAAGCCTACTCTAGATAATTCTACAAGCCCTTGAGTAAACCTCTAATGGGAACTAGAAACTTATCTAGACAAACATCTACTCCTCCAAGAGTACGAAATGAATCTAAACCTAGAAGTAGAACACCTACGCCAAAAAGAGATGATCAAGCTAAACCACGACCTAGGAGTAAAACCCCAACACCTAGGAGGAATAATAATAATACTAGATCAAGATCAAAGACACCTAGGAGAAACTATGGACAACAAAATGGCCATATGAATTGGAATAAATTTCAACAACATTACTTTTCCCCATGGGGAATGTCTCCTTCATTCATGCATCCCAACCAAATTCAAAGGATGTTTGGAACTAACAACTTTGGACCCATGAGATATTGGGGACCAAATGTTTGATCTTGTGTGTTGTTACCTAGATATGCTTGGGAATCGGTCTAGATCCCGATGAGTGGATTAAGGATAGTGGTTGTTCTAAACACATGACGGGTAATCGAAGTTTGTTCTCCCACTACAAAGCATAGGATGGAGGTAACGTTACATCCGCTAGAAATAGACGTGGTAATATGATTGGCAAAGGTGTGGTCTCTCTTGAATCTATGAATATAGAAAACATAGAGCACGTTGATAACTTAGGTTTTAACCTTCTAAGTATAGATCAAATTTTTGACAATAAGTGTAAGGTCATCTTTTTGGAATATGGCAGTGAAATCATAAAAGATGGAAAAGTCATTGGAATAGGTGTTAGAAAGCATGGGCTTTATGTCATGAAGGTTAATAGGAAGTCAAAGGACAACTTATGTCTAGCGACTTTAGATGATATTTCTACTCTTTGGCATAAGATATTAGGTCACGTTAATATGCGTTTAATTCAATCTTTAGTCTCTAAGGAGTTGGTAAGACGCCTCCCCAAGTTGAAGTTTGATAGTAAATTTTGTGATGCTTATAAAATTGGGAAGCAAGTTCACTCAAGTCACAAAGCCAAGAATTTGGTTTCGACCTCTCGGTGTTTAGAGCTCCTACATATGGATCTCTTTGGACCTTCCGCTATACGGAGTTATGGAGGTAACCTTTATACCCTAGTTATAGTTGATGACTACTCTAGATTCATTTGGACTAGATTTTTGGCGTCTAAGAATGAAGCTTTCGATCACTTCGAAACCTTTAGTCAAAGAATTCAAAATCAACTAGGATGTTCAATTGTCTCTATTAGGACGGATCATGGTAGGGAATTTGATAATGAAGTGAAATTTGGTGCCTTTTGTGAAGCTCATGGTATTAACCATAACTTCTCGGCTCCTCGCACTCCACAATAACATGGGGTAGTTGAAATGAAGAATAGGACCATCCAAGAGATTAGTAGGACGATGTTAAATGAGCAATCGTTGCCTCAAATATTTTGGTGCTATGTCGTGGACACATCGACTTACATTCTCAACCAAATTCTTATTCAACCTTTTCTAGGAATAACCCCCTATGAGATTCTTAAAGGTAAGAATCCCTCATTGGAATATTTTAGGGTTTTTAGAAGCAAGTGCTTCATTCTTAACACCAAATACTACCTTACTAAGTTTGACCAAAAGTCTTACGAAGGTATCTTTTTAGGTTATTCTCAAACTAGCAAAGCCTACATAGTCCTCAAGAGAACCTCTGGTGTAATTGAAGAATCACATAACACGACATTTGATGAAACCCCACCTTCATCTAAGACACCACCTTTGGTAGATGATGACTTAGATGAAATAGACATAGTTAATGCCAAAGATGTTAGAAACATAGGAGTTGAAGACCTTAGTGTTGAAAAGGGAGTAAACATTAAGGAGTCTAAGGATCATGCTCTTGATAATGTCATAGGCGAATTAAATCAAAGGACCCTAAGATCTCAAGTCCAAAATCAAAGTAACTTCTTTTGTTTCGTCTCTTTGATTGAACCAAAGAATGTTAAAGAAGCTTTGATGGATGAGAGTTGGGTCATCGCTATGTACGAAGAATTGAATCAATTCGTTGCTAATGACGTTTGGGAACTTGTTCCTCTGCCTAGAAGTTCGACCATCATAGGAACCAAATTAGTATATAGGAATAAGTTAGATGAGAATGGTGTTGTGTCTCGTAACAAGGCTAGACTTGTAGCTCAAGGATATAATCAACAAGAAGGTATTGATTATGATGAGACATACGCACCTGTAGCTAGATTAGAATCCATTAGAATCCTCTTAGCTTACGCTTGTGCTTTAGACTATAAGCTTCAACAAATGGATGTAAAGAGTGCATTTCTTAACGGTTTGATCAATGAGGAGGTATATGTGGCTCAACCTCCCGGCTTCATTGATTTTGAGAAACCGGGTCATGTTTACAAGCTTAAGAAAGCTCTTTATGGTCTCAAACAAGCACCCAAAGCTTGGTATGATAGACTTAAAGCGTTTCTTGTAAAACATGAGTATACCATGGCGATGGTAGACAATAAACTCTTTACAAAGAAGAAAGGTTCTCACCTCATTATCGTACAAATATATGTTGATGACATTATATTTGGTTCAACTTGTCAATCATTGTGTGATGACTTTGCCAAAATCATGCATGACGAGTTTGAAATGAGTATGATGGGACAACTTAACTTATTTTTAGGACTCCAAATTAAACAAATGGACGATGGTATTTTCTTTAATCAATACAAATATGTTAATGAACTGCTAAAGAAATTTGGATTAGAAGACTCTAGACCAACGAAGACCCCTATGGCCTCGAATACTAAACTCACCGTAGATGATGATTGTGAGTCGGTAGACAACACCAAATATAGAGGCATGATTGGTAGTTTGTTGTACCTAACGACAAGTCGACAGGATATCATGTTTAGTGTTTTCCTTTGTGCTCGCTTCCAAGAGGCTCCCAAAACCTCTCACCTTGAAGCAGTTAAGCGTATCTTCCGATACATCAAGGGCACTATACATTTAGGATTATGGTATCCTAAAGGGAGCGGCGTAGAAACCATTGTCTACGCGGACTCGGATCATGTAGGAGACTATGTGGACCGGAAAAGCATTAGTGGAGTTTGTACCTTCATGGGTTGTTGTTTAACTTCTTGATTCTCCAAGAAACAAACCGCTCTTGCTATATCCACTACGGAAGCCGAGTATGTGAGTGTCGGTAAAGCTTGTCAACAAGCTCTATGGATGAAGCAAGCGCTTGTTGATTACATGATTTCTCTTGATGATGTTCCCATCATGTGCGACAACAAGGGTGCAATAGACCTTAGCAAGAATCCCGTGCAACATTCGCGAACTAAGCACATAGAGATTCGCCACCATTTTCTTAGGGATAATGTTCAAAAGAGGAACATTTCGATAGAGAAGGTACCCTTGGTAGAAAACTTAGTCGATATCTTCACTAAGGCACTTAAGAGGGAACCTTTTAATTACTTGTGTTTAGGTCAAGGCTTAATGGAACATATTCCTTAATTGTGCATTCTTATTATAGTTTATCTTTTGAGTCTTTTCTCTCTTTAGGTTCTTAAGTTTAATAAACTCTTTTTGAAAATTTCTCTTCTTTTTCAAAATTCTCAAAGATTTTTTTAAAATGGTCGAGAAATGTTTTTGCATTGTTAGTTAAATCTAAAAATGTTTTTCATAGCTTCTTGCTATTCATAATGAGCTTATATAATTCATATGTATGGGTCTCTCAAATATATCAAGAACAAAAGAGAACTATAGAGGATCATTGTGTCATGACCTTGTGTCTAGTTCTACACACCTCCTACATAGTTGTTTTTAAAAAATCTATGTATTTTGGTCAAAACCTTGTTTGGTGAGCTCTTATGTGTTTTATTTGTCTATTTTTGCTTCTTAGCATATCCTCATGATTAGTTAGACTAGAAAAATCGGATTTGCTGAATTGGAAAATCCTCCATCATCACCAAACTCAACCCACTGTGGGCGGTTCGTTATTGACACCGCGGTTCCCCAGTGATAAGGAACCGCCGAGTGAGTTAAGGAACCGCGCCCAGTACTTTATTTTTCGGGTATTCCTGAAACTACAAATTTGTTCCAACACTTTTTGGAATCTTTGTTTCAACCCTTTTGACCACCCCCAAATTATCTTGGACTTTCTCTATATAACCTTAAGCATTTTGCATTCTTGCTCAAAACAAAATGTCTTATTCCCCAAATGAAAGCTTTGATTCTCTTCCATTCTCTCCAATTGCTTTCAACCCGAATTCACCCAAGAACACTCAAAATCCCATCTCTTGTCCTTCTAAGAATGATGATTGTGTAACTTCTTTTCTTCCACCACTAGCCTTTAGTTGTTAGCCCTATATTTTATATAGTCGAACAAGAATGTAATAGGTCATCTTAGTCGTTAAAAGGTCTTGTATTGTAATAGGTTAGTCGGGAAAACCGGGCTTGGACTTTAAGCTAATATTGTCTAAGTTAGGGGCGTAAGCCCAAGACTAAGCCAAGCCCGGCCCAAGTCACAAACCCACGGCCCATGGAAAGCCCATTGGTTCGTGGGGTATATAACCCTCTTTCACATGTGAAAGAGGGTGTTGGTTCATTTCATTAAACACATAGTTTTAGTGTAAACCTTCCACTTCTCTCTCTACTCTCTCTCTCTCTACTTTTCTCTTCTTTCTCTCTCTAAGAATCTTGTGTTATGGATTGAATAGGAACAACATTTGGTATCAAGAGCCTATAGTGGATTGATGATTGAAGATTTGTGTGTTGTGTTCTTGATTTTTCGTGCTACTTTGATCCATATCATCACGTGCCAAAAATATTTTTGTGTTTTTATGGTTTATTCTTGATACAAATCATCTACATACTTTTGGTAGTGATTTGGTATTGTTACTTTGGTTAAAAACACAAAATTTTTCGGTGTTTGGATCATTTTTAGGCTCAAAATCTCGAATTTGTGGTGTACTTTCCGAAAAAAGTGGTACTTTTTGTCTCCATATTGCGATCCTGTCCATCGCAAAGTTTGAGGGTTTTATATTGCGATACTTATTGCGACAGGTTCCATCTGAAAAGGTTTTGATCGCAATAACCCTAGGGTTTTACTTTGCGATCAACATTGCGATAGCCATATTGCGATAGATATTGCGATACAACATTGCGATAGATATTGCGATAGCCATATTGCGATAGATATTGCGATAGGACATTGCGACAGAATATTGCGATGGGTTGTATTGCGATGCTAAATTTTGTTTGAGTAATTTTTTGAATTAGCCACTATCTAGACTAGTTTCGGAACGTAGTTTACACGAAGATTAAAAAAAAAAAAAAAAAAAAAAAAAAAAAAATTGGCGGGAAAACCATAGTAAAATTTATTTTTTCCCAGACCATTTTTAGGCCATTTAAGCTTCAATTTCAAATTTTGGCGATGCGAAAAAATTTTCGACCAAAAATTCAAATTTTCGGACCAAAATTCAAATTTTTAGGCCAATTTTAGGTTTTATTTTTGTCAAAATTTTTCACTTTTCAAACTTTTTCCCTACTAGTTATTGGCTATTTCTAACTCGAATTCAAAATTTGGCGATTCCAAAATTTTCGATTTACCGTTTTATCGGACTGAGGAATTTATTGTCGGACTGAGAAAAAATCGGAATTTTCAAAATTTCAACCACAATCTAATCACAACACATCCACTAAGATCCGTAATCCATACACATCATATCCTCTTCGAGACATCCGTTCAATGGACATCTTCGTGGATTCAACACCAACAACGTCCATGACTGCGATGAATAAAGAGAAGATGCAGAATCCAGAGGTTCAGACAAATACTGAGACTCCAATCAGTAAACCTTCTAACAAGGATTCTACCACCAAAACCGTTCATGCAATCAAATACAAGATGTCGAAAGCAAAAGAAAGATGCATGGAACACGTAAAGTTACTTCAGTCACATCTTCAGGTTCTTTCAAGAGAAGACCTAAAAGGCACTCGTCTTGAAATTGGATTCAAACGGGTATTCTTTCTACTATTTGGTCAAGATGTTGAGACATTCATCAGAACGATGCTACTTAATATGGACCATCTTCAACAAGAACTTAACAAAGACGATTTTCACGAGAATATATCCATGGAGGTCCTTTTAGCTCTCAACAATCAGTTCCAGCAATTCATTGACTCAAGTGGCTTATCCAAAAACGATCGAGAGTTCACAAGCACATACTTTACCAAATATACTCTCATAGATCTTCAAGTGTTCAAAGAGACACTTCTTCAACACATGAGTAATATAAAGAAGTCAGTTGATGAAAGAACACGCCATCAAAGGCAATTGGAAAGAAGGTTGAATCAAAGACTGATGCAGACGAAAGAGAGCACTGTCGATAAAGATCAAGCATTGGATGCGACGAAAGAGAGCACTGTCGATAAAGATCAAGCATTGGATGCTTCTTCGGTTGATACAGAAAGCAGCAGGCCAGAATCAGAAACTCATCATACCAGCACAAGCTCAAGAAAAGATACAGAAGTTGTTGTTACAACTATCAGCCCCACATGTGACAATGAGCCAATGGCTAAGGTACCATTAAATACTGATTCTAAGACTCACGAGCTCGAAACTCTCTTAGCTCAAACAACAAAAGATTTTGAGGATGCCAAACTCGAATTTTCAAAGAAAAATGACAAATTTGAAGCTTATTTTGAAAAACTTGAAAAAGCAAATGTTGTTCTTGAACAAAAATTGGATCGTAAGATTCAAGATTTCAACGCGGAAAAAGAACATTTTTTGAAACAAATAAATTTGTTAGAATCAAAGTTGGCTTCTCAAAATCCAAGTCCTCCGCCTGCTTCATTAAGTGAAATATCTGTGCAACCTATCGACACTGTAGAAAGTAATGACGCGAATGCTGATAACGACATATTTGATAATATGAACATTAAGTTAGAACAACGTGTCGCTCAACTACTTCTACAAAATGAGCAATTAAAAGCTCAGATTCAGGAAAAGGTTTTTGCACTAACTGCAGTAAAGAATGAATTAAGGAAGTTAAAAGGAAATAGTGTGGATACTAACTTTGCCAAACAGTCTGTCTTGGGGAAACCTCTCTCTCAACCAATCAGACCACGCTCAGTTGCTAGACAACCGAATGCGTTTAAGTCTGAACGACCTAAAATGTCGAACCAGAGGTTTGCCTCCCAAGCTGACATGCGTAGCAATTTGTCAAAACCAGTCACTCCACAATCTAGATCCTCCTTAAGAAAGACTGTATCTGCTAAACCCGATCACATGAATGCTTCAAGAAACTCTAGATCTAGCTCCAAGAATATGCCTAGGCGTAGTTCAAATGACACGGGTCATAAAAGCTATCTAGAGGATGCTAAAAACAAAACACAAGCAAGAGAAAGGACCAAACCACAACCTAGGAGCGTTGTTCACACATCTAGGAATTCTAGACCCTTCTATGATGTGCACAATTCTGCCAACCCTAGGAACTCTAGAGCCTTCTCAGATGCTAATCACTTTGTTTGCACGAAATGTAACAAATGCGTGTTTAATTCCATTCATGATGATTGTATCACTAAAGTCCTGAACAAGGTGAACCAAAAAGCTAGAGCACCTCAAAAATGGAACCCTAAAGGAAATAGGTTTTCTCCAACTAAGTCTTCCACTGTGCATGAGAAACCTATGACTCCTAGATCCTGTCTTAGGTGGATACCAACGGGTAGAACCTTTAAAACAATTGGTCTTAGGTGGGTTCCTACAGGAAAGATATTTCCCTCTAGCACAAAAAAGGTTCAAAGTGAACCCCAACACGGTTCTCACAAAGATATCACTAACCCACAAGCAAGCATACAAACTACTGATAAAAGTGCAGGTATTAAAATAAAGGTTCAACAAGAACACAAAGGTTTTCCATATTCATACCGTTCAACAAAAGACACTCTCAGAGTTTGGTTGCTGAAGAAGCAGATATCAGAGAAATACGTGTCTCAAGGGTTTCACAAATAAGATTCAACATGACTTACAGTCACATTTCAGGCTGTAACTCGAACGTCAAAGAAAGGGAACTTTATCTCTTCAACGATTAGTTACCCTCAAAACGAGAAATTAATATTTCTCGGACACGAGCTTCTCTTAAAACTATTCAAAAGTTTTTAGCTCGTGTACAAGGCTTATAGTCATATTACAGACTATAACCCGGGCTAACAAGACAGGAAAGTTCATCCCGAGTATGACTTATCCTCAAAACGAGAAATTCGATTTTTCTCGGGCACGAGCTTACATTAAAACTATTCGAAAGTTTTAAGCTCGTGTAAATGACTTCTAGGCGCATCACAGCTTAGAACTCGGACCTCAACTAAGGAAAGTTTATCTCGGACGATAACTTATCCTTCTCAACGAGAAATTTATATTTCTCGGTCATGAGCTTCTCATAAAAACATTCAAAGTTTTTAAGTTCATGAAAAATGATTTCTAAGTAAATGTCAGCTTAGAACTCGAACTTCAAACTTAAGGAAAGTTTATCACGGATGATAACTTATCCTTCACAACGGGAAATTTATTTTTCTCGGTCATGAGCTTGTCACAAAACAATCAAAGTTTTGAGCTCATGAAAAACGGATCTGAAAGGGGAGTGTACATTTCAGTGCGCTTTCCCTAATCAATAGAAGAGAAGTCTTCTATCCTGATTATTTTAAAACCGTTGAACACAATTTTTCAAGAATTTCTCAAAAGGTTTTTCTAAATCTTTCAAAATTGTGTGTTCAACACTCCCTTCCTCATAAGTGGTTTTTATATCTCAAAATTGTCATATGTTATTTTGATCAATTTTTGAGGGGGAGCGTTTTAAAATCAAGCCTTTTAATGTTGTTGGGTACATCTCTAAAATTATCATATTTTATGTATCCAACACATTCCAAAATTGATATGAAATTGTCAAATGTAATATATTATATCGGAAAAGGCATCTCAACTCCGTACCTCAACATATTTTGTGGTGTCGTTTTTCTAAAATTTTGTCAAATTTTGTCTCAAGACACACATATATTGTTGAGGGGGAGCGACCCGACTGAAAATGTTCCATGATTCATGCGTGCACACATGTTTCTCTCCCAATCGGTTTTCGGAAATTGTCATATTTTAATCAATTGGTATCCCTAATATTATATTTTTATATTAGAGATAGGGGGAGAAAATGTGATTAAAATGTAATATATCGCAACATGTGATCTTAAAGACTCAAGTGCAACTCTTTCCTTCACATGCCAAACTATTTCGTATATCGATGCATGTGTGTAGGGGGAGCTTTTCGGAAATGAAAAACTTTCAAGTGTTAAAAGTTTTGATTTTTATCAAACACTTTGAATGGTTTTCAATGGTTTTATGGTTACGATCTATACCCAAAACAACCTACTATCCACGACGGAACGATGGAGTCAAAAGGTGGTTTAGGATAGAAAACTAAGTCCTATGATCCAACCAGAACCGGAGGGATCTACCCAAGGACATTCCATAGATAGAAATAGTTGTCCTTAGGAAAGATGGAGTGGAATGAAGCTGAATGCGGACCAAGTACTTAAGTTAGCACTGGAACAATCACAACAAGGTGCTAATGATGACGTATTGGTAAGCATTGAAGGAGTTGAATATACTATGCAACTTAGGTAGAAACCGGGTTAACACATCTTTTGAAGACAAGTGTCATGGACCCAGTGATGCGATGCACAACCCTTCCCCAGCCATTCGAGTTTCTCTCAAAAGAAACTTGTCTCATTGTCACGGAGATCAACACGTATCTATTGACTTTCTCACTCCGAGTCAGTTAATATTGAAAAGGTGGCAGTCTGCTCCAGCCTCCGATTACCAAAATGCACTTATTGAGTCTAGAGCCAAACGAGATCAATTTATCATCTCATTAGGACACAATCGAGTCCTACGCATTATCCTTGTGATATTGCCAGAACATCTGAGTGATACGATTCACAATGAAGATGGAAATCCTGCTTGAGCCAACATCAAACAAGCTCATGGTAGGTAACTTGTGCGATTCTACACGAATCAAACTTGTGAGAACTGGAAAGCAACTAAGTTTGGATTCTTAATTGATTCAAACTTGATTCCAGGTTTCTTCGCAAAATCCATGTGATCTTGCCAGAACATTCAGAGTGACACTCATTAGTGTTCACAGTGACGAATGGAAATCCTTCCAGTGTCAACATCAAACAGCACTGCGGTAGGTAACTCGTAAGATTCTCTATGAATCAAGCTTGTGACAAACTGGAAAGCAACAATGGTGCGATTCTTTTAGAATCAAACTTGTTCCAGGAAATCTGAATTGACGACTCTAATCAGACGGATAATTTATCCTTATGATTCACTCTTTACGTTCGCAGTCTGCTTTGAGACGGTCGAGTAAAGAGAACTGGCTACTACCGCCGGGAAACCCTGTCAAGGAGGTTCTTAATCGAATCTACCTGATCACAGGTACGGTATTTAATACCGTTTAACGGTCTTCACCGACCGGAGGTAAAACGCTACCGAGTTAGGATGAAATGTTCAAAGCCATTTTATCCGTGTCTATATATGTTGCTGCATATCAAGAAGGTGGCATAGCTGTGATACCGATGTCGATTCAGAAGTCACAAGAGCACAAGATGACGATAATCAAGATACCTAAAAATGTAAGAATGTAATAGGTCATCTTAGTCACAAGGAGTACAGATGAAGATCTCAAGCACTCAAAGTCAAATGACAAAGGCTCAAGATAAAGATCACGAAAGCATGAAGGAACAAAGCTGTTACAAACAAGATCAAGATCAAGATACAAGACCAAAGAAGGAAGATCTCCTCTACAAGAATGTATTCACTCAACCATCTTATGCTTTTTAAGCATTTTAAGATGACCGATACATTGGGGGAGATTGTTAGCCCTATATTTTATATAGTCGAACAAGAATGTAATAGGTCATCTTAGTCGTTAAAAGGTCTTGTATTGTAATAGGTTAGTCGGGAAAACCGGGCTTGGACTTTAAGCTAATATTGTCTAAGTTAGGGGCGTAAGCCCAAGACTAAGCCAAGCCTGGCCCAAGTCACAAACCCACGGCCCATGGAAAGCCCATTGGTTCGTGGGGTATATAACCCTCTTTCACATGTGAAAGAGGGTGTTGGTTCATTTCATTAAACACATAGTTTTAGTGTAAACCTTCCACTTCTCTCTCTACTCTCTCTCTCTCTCTACTTTTCTCTTCTTTCTCTCTCTAAGAATCTTGTGTTATGGATTGAATAGGAACAACATTAGTGTTCTACCTCCTTCACATGATAACGTCATGCATCATGGAACATATTGTCAATGTTGTCAATATCAACATCTTGCTATGGCTCACATCTATGAGGAGTTAAATTACATCAAGAGTCTCTTAGTTAAACCTCCTCTTTACTATTACTATGAGATCTCTACCAAGCCACCACCACCTCCTTCCGCCACTACCTTGTCTTTTATCTAAGCATTGGTTACTTTTCTTCAAGACATCTAGTTCAAGCAAATCTTAGAGTTCTAGCTTAACTATGATTAGATTTATGCCGTTTATTTTGCCTTGTGGTTGTATCTCATACATCTTTGTATGATTTATTGTATCTTTTATCATGTTTTCTTTTAACATGAATTAATTTGGATCTTTTGTTTCTTATTTTTTATTTTTGGTTGTGATCTTTGCTATATCTTGTTGGGTGTCTCTTCTCTTCTACTAACCCTTCTATGTAGCTTGTCACCTTATTTCGATTCCTTGGTGCCCCAATCAAGGGGGAGTAATCACCAAGGGGGAGAATTTGCAAAGTCCGGTTCTTTTCTTCTTCAAAGACTTTTGCAACCTTTTTGCTTCGACAAGGGGGAGAAATGATAAACTCGTCTTCGAAAATCTTGTTTTATTAGATGATTGAGTTTATGGATTGTCAGAATCAAAAAGTGGGAGATTGTTAATGCAATGATGCCTAAAAAACGTTACTTGCATTTTCCGGTCTCGCTTTGTTTTGATTACAACAATATGTAAAAACAAGCATTTACGAAAACAATGAAAAACGAATTCTTGAGTTCAAGTATTTTTCATTTCAACCATTATCACTTAAGGTATGAACAAACAAGTAATTATACTAATTAAGTGATCAAGGATTTAATCTTTTCTTAAAACTAAATTTTTATTTAGTGTGACAAAGTTTTATAATTAAACTTTCTTTTTAAGAAAATATTTTATTAAATTAATTACTTGAAAATTTGAAATTTGAAAATGGTATATTCTATCTTGGTTTGGACTATCCTTTCAGGATATTTTAATCTCCAGATTCGATCCAACCCACTAAAAGACAAAAGGGAGCAGACTCTATGCTGGTGGTTCCTTAGCGCCTACGGCGGTTCCTTATTGATAAGTAACCGCGGGCTGCAATAAAGAACCGCGGGCAGATATAGCCGTTGGACATTTGTCTTATAAATAGTGAATCATTCTCAGACTTTCAATCCACCTCTTTTGCACATAAACTTTCAGATTCTTACATACTTCTTAAATCACTCAAATCCTTGATAATTTGTTTGATTACTACTTGTTTAAGTGAATCTTTCTCCTCCCGTCTTTTCTTCTCAAAGTCGAAAGAGAAGCACACTATCATTGTTGAAGTGTTGTGTCTACCTCAAAGATCCATTGAAGATCCAAACTTATTCATTCATAGTTGTGTCATTGTTGTGAAGATCCAAGTAGTTGTGTCTATTTGGAAGTTGTGTGTATTAGGGTTAATACTTAGTCCTCAAAGTATATTGGTGTAGATTGGTTCTAGCAAATATTAGGGCTCGACTTTTAGCTAAGAGTCGGAAATTTGGTTAAGCGACGTTGTGTACGGTTTCTCCATCTTAAGGAGCTTGTTGATTAGTGAACTCTCGAGTAAGGAGTACTCGAGGAGTGGAGTAGGAACGAGGAGTGAGCTTCGTTGCCGAACCACTATAAATCCTTGGTGTTTGGTTTGATATTTCCTTCCCTTATCTCTTTACATTCTTTATTCTTTGTACTTGTGATTATTAGTTTAGTTACATTCATTATTCTTTATACTTGTGATTATTAGTTAGTTGTACTATACCTTGTTCATATTGTGTATAAGAAGGTTTCACATAAATACTCAAGCTTAAGTTTTTGAAAAAAGGATTTTTTTTAAAACCAAACTTTAACAAGCAAATTTAAAAAACTATTCGACCCCCCTTCTAATTTCTACAGTTTATAATCTCACCGCCAAGCGTATCATTGAAACTATTAATCTCATGTACTTTGAGGAAAAGACAAACATCCAAGGCAAAGGTCCTGAATGGTATTTTGATATTGATTATCTTAGTGATTCATTGGGATATTTTCGTTTCAAAACTAACCAAAATGCAGGTCCACAAGTGTTTGCGTCTTCTAGTGCAGGTGCTACAACTAGTTTTTCGGACTCAGAAGAAGATGATGACATTTTTATCATACCACCCTATTCCACCACAGTCGCTCCTGACACCAACGCTACTCATATTGATGCTACTTCATCAGACATTGTGGACTCACAAGGAGCTCTTGATACACTGCTTAAGCAACAACAAGATGCTACTACAGCAGCTACTCAAGGAGGCTTTGAGTTTCCTTTGAGTACTCCTGTTGTACCTGTTACTCCTGGTGATCCTATTGTTACTCCTAGTGAAAGTTTAACACCTATTTGTAGCCCGGTTAGTGATCCTACTTCCACAACTAGGTTCTCTTGTCCTTCTAACTTGGGAAACTATCAAAATAAGTCTTTTACTAAGCTGGATGATATTCATAAGCAACCAATAGATGGCATTTTCGACTCTGCTTCATATGATGATGACATAGTTGGGGATCTTAATAACTTGGCACCAGAAGTAGAAGTAGCTCCTACTCCTATTCAGCAGACCAATAAAGCGCATCCTACTACTCAAATCATAGGAGATCCTGGTTCTACTGTCAAGACTCGTCGCATGCATAAGAAATCAACATATGGTCATCATGCTCTTGTGAGCTACATTGAAGACCAAAAACGTAATAATCACACAGATTTTCTTCACTGTTTGTTTGCTTGTTTTCTCTCACAGGTGGAACCTAGGTCTGTTTCACATGCTCTTGAGGATCAAATTTGGGTGGAGGCTATGCAGGAGGAGATGCAGCAATTCTTGTTTTAGAATGTTTGGATCCTAGTTGATTTACCGAATGGAAAGACGACAATAGGTACCAAATGGATTCTCAAAAACAATAAAGATGACAGGGGTATTGTGGTAAGTAATAAGGCTAGACTAGTCGCACAAGGTCACACTCAACTAGAAGGAGTTGACTATACTGAAGTCTTTGCTCCTGTTGCAAGAATTGAGGCCATTCGTCCTTTTTTGGCTTTTGCTTCTTATATTGGCTTTATAGTGTTTTAGATGGATGTCAAGAGTGCGTTTCTCTATGGCAAGATTGATGAGGAGGTATATGTCACTCAACCTAAGGGCTTTGTGGATCCCCTTCATCCTAAGAAAGTCTACAAGGTGGTCAAAGCTCTTTATGGAATTCATCAGGCTCTTAGAGCTTGGTATGAGCGTCTATCCACTTTCTTTTTGAAGCATGGCTATAGAAGAGGCACTATTGACAAAACATTGTTCCTTAAGAGGAATGCCAAAGACATCATCCTGGTTCAAGTATATGTGGATGATATTATCTTCGGTTCTACTAAGAAAGAATGGTGTGATGAGTTTGAATAGCTAATGAAAGGCGAATTTCAGATGAGTGCCATGGGAGAACTCACATTTTTCCTTGGTCTTCAAGTCAAGCAGCATTCGGATGGTATCTTTATTAGTCAAGATAAGTATGTTCATGAGATCATTCAGAAGTTTGATGTGGAACCTCTTAGACCAGCAGCAACACCTTATGAAGTCACTAAAGTCAAACTCAAGAATGAGCCATATCCCCCGGTAAATGTTCACATGTACAGGTCAATGATTGGCTCACTCATGTATTTGACTACCTCACGCCCGGACATTATGTTTGTTGTTAGTTCTTGTTCTAGACATCAAGTGGCTCCCATCGTGTCTAATTTGAATGTAGTCAAGAAGATCTTCAAATATATCAAGGCACAACCCAAGCTAGGCTTGCGGTATCCAAGGGAATCACCTTTTGTTCTTGAAGCCTATAGTGACAGTGATTATGTAGGTGCTAATAATGATAGGAAGTCTACTACTGGTGGTTGTCAATTTTTAGGTCGAAGACTTATCTCATGGCAATATAAGAAACAAACAATCGTAGTTACTTCCTCAACAGAAGCTGAGTATGTGGTTGTTGCTAGTTGCTGTGGACAAGTCTTGTGGATACAAAATCAAATGCTGGATTATGGGTTCAACTTCATGAACACCAAAATTTTCATCGACAATCAAAGCACTATCTGCATTGTGAAGAATCATGTGTTTCATCAACGAACCAGGCATATAGAGATTCGGCACCATTATATACGTGATGCCAATGAGAAGAAGCTGATACAGGTTCTCAAGGTACATACGGATGATATCATTATTGATTTGTTGACTAAAGCGTTTGATGGTCTAGGGTTTAATCACTTGGTGGTTCAAATTGGTATGGTCAATCCTTGAGGTCTAGGACTAGGGGAGGCTAAGCCTAAGGGGAGGCTTATTATACATATATACTTTTACATTCTTACATTTGGTGGTTACTAACAACATTTTCAATGGGTATTTGCGGTGTGTGCAACTTCTAGTGGCAGATTTTGGTTACTCCTAGTGGCACTCTTCTGCTCCTAGTAGGTTAAAACACACATTCTTCATTTATGTTTGGCTTCTAGTCTCACTTTGGTTCACTGTTCATTGTGTTGACTTTTGTTGACCACTCGCTGCTCCTAGCATTGACCTCTACGCGTTTTGACTTTCAATCAACGCGAGTTACTTCTGGTGCACATATTTGTTATCTTTGGTAACTGGTATTTGCTAATAATAGTTTAGAGGGCAAGTGGTTACTCATCATTAATGACTTAATTTGGAAAGGGCAATCCCCATAATTAGGGGTCAATGAACAGTTTCTCTAACCATTATTTATGGTCAAAAGGCTCATTTGACTCAATTATCAAACCATAATCACACACACATACGCTCCTACCCTTAACAATCGTCAATCAATCATCTTCCACTGCTCAAATCATCATCAATGGCGTCACTTCAATACAAATCCGATCACAACAAGGTTGCTTATCTCGGAGAAGGTCCTAGAAGAGAAGAGTTTCTTGACATCTTGGAGTACATTGAAGCTTCTAATCACAGGTATGCCCTTACTGTTTGCCCAACTATGTATGATTCAGTCATTCGTCAGTTCTGGGCTACTGCCAACACCCACGCTGTTTTGGGTCACCCATTGGAGATCCATGCTACTATAGATGGTCGCTCCTATGTGGTGACAAAAGCATCCATTAGGTCTGCCCTTCATCTCCAAGATGAAGATGGCATTCTTTCTATTCCAAATGCGGAGGTGTTGGATGGTATGGCTACGATTGGTTATAATCATGAGGGAAAGTTTAACTTTCAGAAAAATAGGTTTTCCTCTCAATGGAGGCTGCTTTTTCACTTCTTGATACAATGCTTAAGTCCCAAAGCTGGGAGTTAGGATGCATTTCCCATCTCTCTTGCTACTGGTTTGGTGTGTATTGCTCAGGGTCTCCTATTTAACTTTTCTTGTTATCTGCTTGATGGTATTCTTAGTTATCTTAGTGCTACTGGTTCTAGAAAGAAGTTTCTCATGTATCCTAGGTTGTTGCAACAGATTCTTATGTGTATACCTAGGAATAGGCAAGAATATCACCCTTATAGGCTTACTCCTAAAGTTTATGCGAATATGACCATTGGACATCTTGGGCCTCACATGCCCCTCACTGATGCTATGTTGGGCCTTGCCCAAGGGGGTCCCAATGTGGTTCCTCCGGCTGGTCAAGCCGAGGAGGAAACTCAATTGGTGGTTGATCCCATGGAGGAGGAGATTCCTACTGCTGGTGTGCCACATATGGAGATTGAGGAGTCGGTTTGAGAGGTGGTGGTAGAAACATCATCTACCTCAAAGGCCGCCTCTTCTTCTCGCCTACATGTGTCCCCATTTGCTGATTCTCCCCCTCCAAGCCCAGTTCATCCTTCAGTTGAGGAGCCTGCTAGCTCTCGTACACATATGGATGACCAATCCTTTGCTTCTGGTCCCATGAAGCATCCCTCAAACCATGTCCTCTTGGTGGGGAAGCTGAGGAACCTGTTACTCTGACTTCTTTTCTTGCTCTTGTGCACAAGTATTATGAGAATATTGTATCTTTGGAGGATGAGCTCAACCAGCATCGAAAGCTCACAAGGAATTTTGTGCTCCCTTTGGCAAACAGGGTCAAGCCATTGGAAAAATTGCTCAAGCGCCATAAGAAGAAGATGGTGTTATCTGATTCTTATGAGGATGAAGAGGAGGATGGGTTAACTGTGTTGGCTAGGGTTGCTTTTGCTGCAAAGCCAATTGATGACCTACCTGCTCCTCCTAGTGCTTCACGCATTCCACCCACTGCTTCTGGCCCCGTGCCAAAGGATGATATTGCTGGTCCTTCATCCCCCACTCCTGGTCCCTCTCATGATCCGAAGGGTAAAGACCCTAAGACTGATGCACCCTCCCCTCCCAGAAAGAGAACCCGTAGACAAATGGAGGAAGAAAGATTGGGAGAGGAGGCTGCTCAAAAGATGCAAGAGGAGTTTGACCAACAGGCTGTGGCTGCCTCAACGGCTGCGGCTGAGGATGAAGCCTTGAAACAACAAAGACGTGAGCAGATACGGCACAATGCCATGTTTTGGGACAATGCTGATTGGATGAATGTGATTACCATCCTCACATCTGAGTACTCTCAGTTCTCTGATGTGTTGGGTGCGGATGTGAACCAGGGTAATTGTGTTGGAAGGGCGATGTCTCTGATGCAAAGGCAAAGGGAAGATCTAGCTGCTCAACTTCGCAAAAAAACGACGCAATCACCCTCTCTCTTATGCTGAGCAAAAGAGGTTAATGCAGCAGTATGTGAAAAATCAATCTGGCGCCTATTATCAGAATGGTTGGACATGGAAGAAGGTGAGG
Organism: Glebionis coronaria; assembly: GCA_025667525.1. Classification (NCBI taxonomy): domain Eukaryota; kingdom Viridiplantae; phylum Streptophyta; class Magnoliopsida; order Asterales; family Asteraceae; genus Glebionis; species Glebionis coronaria. The sequence goes on from CM046876.1 coordinate 268,768,525, forward strand.
AAGTTATCTGATAATGAGCTAAAGGAGCTGTACACAAAGATGATCAAGTAGAGGGATGTCCCTGTACCTTCTCATGCTATCTATCACCCTCCTCCTCGGGTTGTTCACACCTCCAAGTCTACTGCTGCTCTGACTCCATCATCCGTTGTTCAAGAAGAAGCTACTACTGCTGTTCCCACTACCTCTTCTTCAATGGTTGATCCCATCCCTTCTACTGTTGATGATACTACCACACGTGCTGTTGCTACCACTCCTGTTGTTAATCCTACTCCTGTTGTTGATTCTACACCTCCACCGGTTTCTGAATCGCTTCCCACTCCACATGAAGCTGACGTTACTACTGCACCTATCAATGTTGATGATCATGTTCCTACTGCTGCTGCACCTACCACTGTCAAGGTAAAGGAGGAACCCTCTACTGCTTTCCCCACCCCTCGCTGGTCTATTCGTAAGAAACAGGCTCGCCGTGGTAAGATTGTTCCATTTGAAAAGAGGGATCATGCCCACTTGATAGATGTCGCTTCTGATAGCGATGATGACTTACCCCTTGGCGTGCAAGGATTGTGCATTGGGAGGTTCAACCATTGCCCATTCGTGGTGGAACTTTTACTCATATGGTCCGGACCAATGATAGCCACCATAAATACTTCTCTGGATTGAATGATATCTTATCTTGAGTGGATCGTCAGGATCTTATGGTGTTGTATGGGTTGGTTGATGCTGTTATTCCCAAGTCCCCAAGTGATGTTACTAACTGGCATGGGTTGGTCCTTTGGGGTGATTTAAAGATAATGCTGGATTGTCCCCTTGGTTCTCCTAGTGCTGGTGTATGAAAGGAACAACCTCGTTGGCTGATTAAGAGGTGGAAGTTGTATGCGGGATGTGTTGTGCATGTGTTGGAACTTGAATCTGGTTCTAGTGTTTTTATGCTTGTGGATTTGGAGTATCCCTTGCCATTGCTACCGTTGAATCCATGTTGGAGAGCCACCTGGTGGTGTCAAATGCTCCTACTGGTAATGAGTCTACTATGGCTACCTCCTTGGTTGAAGGAATTCAAGCTCGGCTACTTGCGGACAAGGTTGCTGCTTCTGGTCAGTGATTGGTTTGTTTCTTCTCTACTTTTGATACTTTATCTATTCTTTTCAACAATATTTAGAGTGATTGGTGACTAACACTTTACTTAGTTTGTTAAAAAAACATACTTTTATATAATATCTGCTTATACTTCTAACATGTGATGGAATTTCAAAACATGTCAATCATATAATATCTGCTTATACTTTTCCATCATGAAACTGTTTAACACTTGGATTTTTCACACTTGGGCTGTAATGTGGTATACTAATGGTGTTGGACCTAGTCCACATAACAAATGGTGTTCAACTCACCATGTCTTGCAGACAAGAAAGAGTTGGTTCACCATGAGGGTACGACTCTGGTGTGATTCTCAAACCCGTTTATGGTTGCCAGTTTACCCAAAATTGGATGGTTTTCACTTGCCTTGATCCTAGACTGAAAAGTGGCTAGTCCAAGGGGGTACGACTCTTGGTAAATACTCATATCAAATCCGTTGATAGCTGTAATAGCTTGCTCAAATCTATAGGGTTTTCAGCTCACCGATGCTTTATTTCTAAGAGTTGGCTAGTCCGGAAGGGTACGACTTCTGGTAAAGATCTAAATCAACTCCGTTGACGGCTGTGATGATTTGCCCAAAATAATTAGGGTACCCCCACTAACCATTGATTTACATTCTAAGAGTTGGGTTGGGTTCTGGTCTCCCAGGGTGATGCTTATTCCTCCACAAAGATTGGCTAGCCCAAGACCGAGCAGCTACTTGGTAAAGGCTTATCAAATCTGCTCATGTTGCTGTGAAGATCCAACAAGTGCAGATATGTTCTAAGCTTTCAAGCAGCTTCTCAGAGTTACTAGTTGCAGTGGTCTTTGTGCTCTCACTTTTAATGGTTATATTGCTGCTATTTGTTTTGTTGTTTCAATCCTCATGCTGTTTTGCAAGATCTCCCAAGAAACTTGAACTCAACCAGTCAAATTCAAGTTTAGGGGAGGATTGTTAGGACCTACGTAATAGACATTTGTAATAGATAAAGTAGGAGGTATGTAGTTCCTCCTGGTCCTAGTAGTAGTAGGAGTAACACGTGCTCCTGGTCTAGTAGAAAGTCAAACTATGTTATTCTTAGTGGTTTGTTAGGATATGCATGAGATATGTTAGGAAAGGATATGCATATCAGGAGTTACACGTTTATGTTTAATGTAGTAGTAGGGTTTCCTTGTAGTATAAAAGGAACCCATTGGCAGAAGGGTTAAACACACCTTTCACCATTATTCATTTCATATTAATAGTAGAAATCCTTAGTAAGGATCAAGTTAGTTAGTTATTCTGTTTCTTCTTGTTCATAGTATTTGTATTTTGCACTTATACTTTGTATTACATTAAGAGTCTCTCTGTGAATAGACTTGTGATTACAGAAGTCGTTCACAATCCTTAACAGGCTGCAAGATCCACATCTAGTGGGCCCAACAAAGACAAATTTGTAATACCCCTTCCCCAATATTCCTACGTTGTATCTCTAGATTTTAAATATAGTCATTCACCCGTAGGCTCAATTGACTTATTAAATAATAATTAGTCCAAAATGAAGGCAAAACGGTGTAAACCCGACACTCCGAACCTAACCTCGTCCTCAAAAACGTTGTCACTAAAGTAAGCCCACATCAAGGATAATTTAACACGGTTTAGGGAATAAATTCCCGAATCCAAAATTTGGGAAATAGTACTACGTATTATTATTTCCTCCAATGTCATGTTTGGATTTTAGCAAATTCACATCATATACCCTTTAGGCTCTTTAAGATGTAAAAGTTCTCCTCATCTATGATCCACACCCTAAGGCTCCTTGAACCACAAACAAGGGAATTGATTAATTATCAATTTTTATTCAACACTTACCATGTCATACACCCTAAGGCTCTAATGACAAGGTTCGTGCTTCATGCCCCACAACCTAAGGCTCCTTGAGGTCATGTTTTAATGTTATTCTTTCTTTATTTATGATATATATATAGTAGGCAAATTCTGCGGTCCCATGGTCTGAATACCTCCTACTTAGTGGTTATGAGCCACCTTAGTTGGAAGTCCACAACGCTGGCATCCTCAATGTGTTCATGATTTAATTACAAGGAAATAAAAGAGTTGGCTAAGAGCTAAAATATTGAATCTAAACCGCAAAAATCCTTATTTATTAAGCAATTAAATATACAAGCGGGGAGAAAGAGCCACAAAAATTCATATAAGGAAGAATTAACCCTTAAACTTATTATCAACTCTATCATATCCCGTTCTCTACAAATTAAAATCTCAAGTAATGAGACTCGTGGATGCTTAGCCTAATAAACCAATTAAGGTCCATATGGTTAAGGATACTAGCTAGAGTAAACTTAGATAAGTAAACTCGGGTTGAGTCAAAAATATTCACGACGGGCCTAATATATCAAAGACGTCTAAACTTGTTAAAACCATTTTATTTATTCATTATCTTATCTTTTGACTTTATTCATGAAATGGAACATATACATACAATGGTGATGACAAAAGGAAAGAAGATAAAAGAAAATAAATGAAAAATACTACTAGGCCAAAATAGATCAAAAAATTTGAAAAACATTGAAAAATATTAATTTTCCAGTTCAAATGAGGACATATTCATGGAAAAGCCCACTAAACTTCGATAGTAGTCTCCCCTACACTTGATATAAACAGTTCCTCAATGTTTAATCATGTGGAAGTAAACTCCCTAATAACTGATTTTTATTAAGAAAAAATGTTCTTCGTTTCTAATCGAATTGATCTCCGGTTAAACGTGTGACTCAGTCGTCTTAGGTGAATAAAAGAAAATGTCGTTATCTATATCTACTTAAAAAGTAAATGCGAAAAATATTAAAAATAACTAAAGACAAATGACTAATAATAAAGAAACAAGGTAAATATTAATACGAAAATTAAAACGAAACAATTAATAAAAAAATAAAAGTGGCAAGAAAAATAAACTTTCGAATTAACAATAAAATTTACTTAATGAAAAAGAAGAAAATTGGACTATGTGGCTACTTTAAAAAGAAGTGAAAAAAATATTAAAGCGGGCACTAAATAAAAGTTAAAACTTAAACTTTTCAAAAAAATACTAATACTAAAATTTAACGAAAAATATAACTAAAAATAACTGACTTTCAAAATAAAAATTAAAACGACTTTCGGACAAAACTAGACGACTAACGGAACAATTGTTGAACAATAAGAAACATGTCCCCTAATGGAACACTAAAATGGTGGGAAAAATGCAAGCTAGCAAGCTAGCTAGCATGTCAATTACTACTTCGGAATTTTATTTAAATGAACTTTGGAATTATCTTGTAAAGAACTTCGCAATAAAAAACATACCAATATTGAGAAGTGACTTAGCAAAATACCAATATTGAGAAGTGACTTAGCAAAATACCAATATTGAGAAGTGACTTAGAAAAATACCAATAATGAGAAGTGACTTAGCAAAATACCAGTATTGAGAAGTGACTTAGCAAAATACCAATATTGAGAAGTGACTTAGCAAAATACCAATATTGAGAAGTGACTTAGCAAAATACCAATATTGAGAAGTGACTTAGCAAAATACCAATATTGAGAAGTGACTTAGCAAAATTAAAACCCTCTTGGCAACTTAGCAATAATCTAAACAATTCTAAAACCCGATCCTAAATTCTAGGAAACCAAAAATAAGCCAAATAATCTAAGAAATAAGCTAATTAAAACACCAAATAAGATCTAATAAACACTAAATCAACCAAATCAACCAACTTTATTCGAATCAAATCATAAAAACTATAAAACCCACTTAATTAATTAAAACCAAATCAACCATAACTATCGAATAAGCAATAATCCAATAAGCAAACAAGCATAAAGATTAACCAAACAAGAAAGGTAGAATGAGAATAATGAAAAGCTTGATTAAAAATAAAGATTCAACAACACAAATTAAAGACTTACTTGAATTAACTTGAAAAATAAATGACAAGTATTAAAATGACAATATGAAAATGGAGAACTAGTTTGTCAAATTAGCTAACACCTCACAAATGAGGTTAGGTTCACTATTTATAGGAGGATTAACATGTGTTGATGCTTTCTTCTTCTTCTCGTCTTTTCGTCTTATAAATTCTTCGTCTTCTCGACTTTGTCTCGGGATTTTTTGAAAGATAAATTTAACTCGTCTTATAATTTCTTCATTTATTAGACTTGAGTTCTTCGACTTCATTAAACTTCCGTCTTTAGACTTTTTTCTTAGATAAATCTTCAGAATAGGCCTTTGACTTCCGTTCTTTTTGCACTCTTGATCTTTTGACTTCGTCTTTTGTCTTTTCCTTCGATAAAAGCCCGTCAAAGAACGTGTTTTCTTCCCTTTTCACATTTTGGTCCTAAATCACAACAAAAACACAAACCACGCATAATTCCGACATTTACGACATAAAATACACGTTTTGGCTTGGTTATTATTATAATTAAGTGGTAAAAGGATAAGTGTTTTCACACTTATTAAATCCCCTTGATACAAAATATTTTGCTAGGTTGAAAGTTCGTTTCTCGGTATCTTCTCGAATTGATTTCCGGTTCAAAGTGTGACTCAGTCGTTCTTGGTAACAAAAAATGAAGTTGGATATCTATTCTATTTGAAAAGGTAATTGCGAAGCGAAATAAAAATAAAAAAAGACAAATAATAAAGGAGCAATGCAAATAATAAAACGAAAAGTAAAGCAAAACAATAAATAAAAATAAAGCTAAAAGACGAAATTAATTAAAGACTGAAAAATAAAATAAGACAAACTTAAACTCAAACTAAAAGGAATGCAAGTAAAAGTGCGACTAAGGAAAAAGGCTGGAAAAATAAAGCTTAAAACTAACTGTATAAAATCACAAAAAACGGAAAACACTCATTCGGAATAAATCCTTCATTCGGAATAAACAAGTTCATCCGGAATAAATCCCTTCATTCGCAATAAAACAGCTTCATCCGGAATAAGTCATTCATCCGGAATATTTGCTTCATCCGGAATATCCCCCTCATTCGGAATAATTGCTCATCCGGAATAAAGGGTTCATCCGGAATAATCACTCATGCGGAATAAATGCTTCGTCCGGAATATATTGCTTGATCCGGAATGTTGGTTCATCCGGAATAATACTAACTCATTCGGGATATAGAACTCATTCGGAATAATAAGTGAGAAATGCTAATTCGGAATAAAAACAAGAAAGCTTGATTCGGAATATTAATGATTCATCCGGAATATATCATTCATCCGTAATAATACCTTGACTCGGAATATTCACTGATCTGAAATATTGGTTAAAATCCCTTCATTCGGAATAAAAGAAAGAAAAGGTTTGTTCGGAATAAAAAGCACTGATTCGGAATGTTAAACTACAAATGCTGATCCGGAACATTTAACTGACTCAGAACAAAAGATTGATACGGAATAAAAGGACTAATCTACTCATGCAAAATAAAGTACTGATTCGGAAAAACCTGGGAAACTAAAACGCGAAGAACACGGAAGGAGAAAAGAACACGAATCTAATCCAAACTAATTAAAACCAAAAGAATAAACCAAAACAACCAAATAACATCTACTAATCATAAACAAACAATCCAAATCAATCAAACTAACAATACTAATCAAAATAATCAAAACCCACTTAATCAAATAAATAAAAATCAAAGAGCATAAAAATCAACACAAGAAAGGAAGATGAGAGATTAACAATAAAGATAAAGATTCAACAAACATAAAAGTAACTTACGAATTTAAGGTGCAAGACAAATAAGTAAATGACATGAATTTAAATGTGCAAAAAATTAAAGATGGAAGAGCATAGTTTGTCAAACTAGCCAACAACAATGAAATTAACACTAATGATTTATTTATAGAGGAGGAGGAGGATTAGTGGAAGGAAGCTTCCTCCCCTTTTTCTTCTTTCTTTAATTATCATTTAGTCCTCGTCTTTTAAGTTCTTCAACTTTAACGACTTTGTCTCGGGATTTCTTTAAACTCGTCTTGAAATTTCTTCATAAATAAGACTTGAGTTTTTCGGCTTTTAGTAAACTTCCGTCTTTTGACCTTTTCTTCAATAAATCTTCAGAATTGGTCTTGGACTTCCGTTCTTTTTGCATTCTTGATTTCTTGACTTCGTCTTTCGTCTTTTTCTTTGATAAAAGACCGTGAAAGCCCGTGTTTTCCTTCCTTTTCACATTTTAATCCTAAATCACAACAAAAACACAAACCACGCATAATTCCAACATTTACGACACAAAATACATGTTTTGGCTTGGTTATTATTGTAATTAAGTGGTAAAAAGATGGGTGTTTTCACACCTATCACCCCTACACTTGACCATTGCAATGCCCTCATGCAATGCATTAGTTACAAAGCAAGATTTACATTTTCCATCATAATTAACCCACCTTGGCCTTTATTAAACATAAGACATTAAGGAAACTTAAAGGGATAGAAAATTACAAAATATTTGAAGGAAAAAAACAAGTAAAGAGATCGAAGACTTACATTAGGGCTTTGGTTTTCAAGAATGTTTATCACCCTCAAGTTTCACGTTCCCTAAACCAAGCTTAAAAACGAGATCATTGTTATTATAAGTTAGCAAACTAACACAAAGTCATGTGGCCCAATTATTCACTTAGACTCCCTTATTCCTTGGTGTATCTCTTATATTTTATTGTTGTCTTGAATGATCACGAGGATGCATTGTTGAGTTATTTTGATAGTTTATTAAGGCTGAAAATAAAATAGGACGATTTAATCAATAGTTAGCTAAAGGAAAAAATCTTTTAAAACTGTTTCTCGAAACCTCATAAAGTTCATATCTTGGCATAACTCGCTTCACTATTTGAGACCTTTCTCGGATCGATATTTGGCAGTGACTTCATACTTCGAATCTTGAGAGACGTTCTTGAAATAATGGTCTTCTCTTCATAATAGGAATTTCTTCACTTGAAGTTTTTCTTCAAACTTGGACCACGACTTCTTTATTTTTCTCCAATCTTTATTTGGGATTTTGATATAAAACGATCTGCCTCCTTTTAGGACTTGGATCTATTTATCCTCATACCTTGCTAGGGTCTTTTCGGATAGACTTCTCCATGATCCTTAGGGGAGTATTTGCTTTTCTTCGTGTGTCTCGATCCTTCATATTGATTTTTGATAAATGATTCTTCACATCACTTTGGATCTTTAGCAATAAAATGTAGCCCTCATGCCTTGTTAGGGCCTTGTCGGACTCGCCAATCTTCTCATCCCGCTTCAATAAGTTATGCCTTGGCTATGAACTCTAATTAATACCGAGCAACTTTTAAACGATCTTGTGCTAGAAGCTAAGTAACTTTTCAAATCGTACGACCTTACTTATCGCAATTATAATTATTAACAAGCGATGGGAGAAAAAGCTCATAATTACCTCACATAAATTCAAGAAAGAATACCAAACTTATAATTGACTCTATCATCTCTCGTTCTCCACAATTTAAAATCTCAAGGAATGAGACTCGAGGATGCTTAGCCTATTAAATCAAAGTTTTGGGTTTTCAAGTCATCTATAGAATCTTGCATCTTCTTAGACTTTTTCAAGTTTAGAATTTGCATTTTAAAGTTCCCTTGATAAACGACTTTCTAGGATCAATTATAGGAACTTGTGAAAAGTTCTTGTTCTTAACCCGTAAGAGTTAAGACTTTCGCGTTTTAAAGTTCCCTATATAAAAGCCTAGCAAAACTTGACTTAAACACGTTAAGGATACTAGCTAGAGTAAACTTAGATAAGTAAACTCGGGTTGAGTCAAAAGATTCACGACGGGCCTAATATACCAAAGACATCTAAAGTTATTATAATCATTTTATTAAAATTTATTCTAATGAAAGAAAATAATGATAACAAAGGAAATACTAATAGGCCAAAATAGATCAAAAATTTTGAAAAATGTCGAAAAATCAATTTTCCGGTTAAAATGAGGACAAATTCATGGAAAAGCCCACTTAACTTCGATAGAAGTCTCCCCTACACTTGATATAAACATTGTCCTCAATGTTTAAGCATGTGGGTATAAAATCCCTTACACTTAGGACACTGTGTACGTTTTTTAAATCTTACTAAGGAAGAGACAACTAAAGTGATTCCTATTTTAATATTGATAAATATAAAATAGTGAATCAAAAGAGTTCAGGATAGAACCGGGAAAACGGGTACATAGAATCAGGGGTCGTCAAAAGTCATCAAAAGTTAATCTTTGAAGCTCGAATCCCTGCACAGCATAAGAAAGAAAACAACAAACACATACTAGGCTCTCCCCCTACACTTATTATAAAAACGGATAAAAAAGGATAGATACTCGGGTTTCCTCCCGAGAAGCGCTTGTATTTGTTCACCGAGTCGTGAGCCTGACTCGACCTTGATTAGCATGGGAAGAATCTTGAAGAACATCCACCGGGGTTAAATACATGGTTCTCGTCCATCAAATATCACAAGCTTAAGGTGAACAAGGCAAGCCAAAGAAGAGTAGGCAAGGTTCCCTTAAGCATTTGTTGAGCATGGTGGTAGAAAGTATGATGAAGTGCAAGCATATCTCCATTGTTTCCAAAAATATTTCCTTTTATTTCATCAGATGGATACTGAGATGGCTTAAAAATTCCAATACCCGGATCGAACACCTTTTCCTTTAGGGGAAAATAAGACTCAGGCTCAATAGAATTTGAAGAAGATCCGCTCATAAATCGAAGAATCTCATCCGACGAAGGTGGATAGAGAGGTGTCAAAACATAAGTATTGCGGTGTTGGTGTCTTCCGGTTTCTTCTCCTTTGCAACGGGTTTCTTGATATCTGAAGGAGGATAAAGACCAAAATCAAAGTCCAAAGGAGGAGAATCATTCTCATTGGGGAAGTATGTATTAGGGAAAGTAGCAAAATCTTCCTCAAATGAGTAATCATCCAAAGTAGGATCAAGCATTGTTGGTGGAGGATCTTCATCAAAAGTAGGAGCAATGTCATCATTTGAAGAATCACTCGAAAGAGTATCAACATCATCAAAGTCATCATAAGTTGGCATGTCTTTATACTCGGAAGAAAAATCATCATAATCATCCACATCGGAACTAGAATCATCATCATAGATTGGTGGAGCATCATATATTGGTGGGGCATCATATATTGGTGGGGCATCCAAATTGGAGAGAGGATCTTCAGAATCTTCCACATTTTCTTGAAAAAGTGGATTCTCATAGATAGGCTCGAAAAGAGGGTTGTTGTAGACGACAAAATCATCAAGCTTTGTACTTTCCAAAGGAGTTGTATCAAGCTCGTTGATGAGATGGCATTTATACATGATCTCATCGTTCTTTTCGGGCTTTAAATGCATAAAAATGTCATAAAATACCATATATATGCTTGTGTTTGTTTACTTGTGTATTTTAGGTATGGATATCGTGAAAAAGACAAAAGATCACAAGTTACAAGGAAAAACGGACACGAGAAACGAAGCCGTACAAAGAACCGGGCCCTAATCATGGAATTCTCAACAAATACCTTGAAGACTTGAAGAGAAACAAGATTGATCCTCATTTATTGAAGAAATGACACTTAAAACCCTTGTATATTCATAATTACAAGTTTGGTCCCTTAAGTTTGTCAAAATTACACAAAAGGTCCTTCAACTTTGAAGAAATGGCAAGATTAGTCCCTCAACAAATCCAAATTGCCAACAATGGTCCCTCATGAAGATTAAGATACATTGAAGACCTTTGAAGATCAAAAATGTCCAAGATCAGTCCTTCAAATATGCAAAAGTGCCAAAAACAACCCTTGAAACACTTTTTGGAAAGTTTGTGCCAAAAATGACAAGTTGTGAAACGTTGATACAAAGGAAATGGGCGCTGATAGAAGTTTACTTGCAAGTGACAAAAGAAAGGAAAAAGAAGGACTGAAAGTGTGCATATGAAACATTTAAATACAAAATTGCGCCAAACACACTCCCACTCCACCAAAACCGGATCAAAATGTTTACTATTCACCCCAAGAACCCAGTTACCACTTCACTTAAACCAAAGGGTAAAAACAAATTACCCAGGCACATGCTTGATTCACATGCCCAAAAACCTATCCCACACCAAAAACCCTCATCTCCACTCACCAAAGGGTCCCACCCATTCACCCGTCCACCTATCACATCACACCCTCCTCTCCAAGTCATCCTATGTGGCAAAATCAACAGCCAAGAACCTTAGCTTCATTCTAAAGCTAAAATGAACGTCCTTGATCAATTTGGACAGCTCACACCAAAGAATTATCTAGAAGACCTCAAGGGCACATTTGGGAATTTAGTTCTAGGGTTTATGAATAGTGTTAGCCAGGCATTTTCCTATAAAAGGAGACCTCAACATGTGAGAGTCCTTTGGTTCCAGTTTTAGGCTATTAATCTTTGTAATTCCCTTTTAAGCTTAATAAAATTTGAATTTCTGAAATTTGAAATCTCTTTTTGATTTAGTTAAAAGTTTGGTGTTTGAGTAGCCTAATTCTGAGTTCCATTTGATTGTTAAGGCCTACCTTAATCTTGTGGTTAAGGCACGTCTTGTTTCATTAGGTTTTTAAGGTTTGAAAACCTTGAAATCCTAGGTTCTGTTTTGGTTTATTTTGTGTACTAACCCTTGACCATTTGCTATAAGCTCTTACAAGCTTGTTGACACCAAGCTTGTGAAGGGATTAGAGCCCTTGGTTGAGTTGTTTGCTGCTTGTGTTGAAGATATCAAGTCCTTGAGGTTCTACTTTGAACCATCAACCAAGGCAATTTGCATCTCCTTATTTGAAGTACCTTGGTCTTGTTCTAGTTGTTGAACAAGGTCCAAGGAGCATTGCTGGCCTTCCTAGGATGTTGTGGAAGGCAGGTATAAGCTCTTGTTAAGATTCCCCTAAAAATTTCATGTTTATGCCTGTTTTGGATTTTGTGCTTTGATTTTGAGTATTTGTGTTTGTGCTGGTAATTTATGTGTTTGATTGTGTTAGTTGCTGCCTAATAAGTGTTTTTGATCATTAAAATCAGTAGGTTATTAGAAGAATCACAAGTTTCTTTGATAAGTGACTGATTAAGGAGTGTTTGGGATTACTGCATAAGTTTGGAGTGTGGCTTGTTAAGTGCTTGTGTGTTGTTAGCAAGTGTTGGTATCTGTTATTTAGGTGCATATGTTCATCTGTTTGCAGGTTTGGTGGTCTTGAACACCTAGATTCATAGATTGGCTATAAAATCTTCATAACTTGGTAAAATTGGCTAGGATTTTGAGGACACCTAGATCTAGGCTTAGGCTAGGGCTAACAAGTGCTAAATCATAGTTAATCACACCAGGGAAGAAGGATTTGAGGCTTGAAAATGGATCAAGTGTCAAGTTTATCAGCAAACTTGTTTCTGCATATGTTCACTATTCATCAGTAGCTTTTTATGCTTTGATCTTGTTATTTACTTTGATTCAGTGTTCGATTCTTGTTGCTTTGTGTTTGTTGTTAGTTTACATAGCTTGTGTATGCATCCTATTAAGTTTGGTTGGCTTATTTTGCTTAAATCTGCTTATTAAGTGCTTAACTGCTTAATTGCATATCTGGTGCATATCTGGTAACTGTTTGGCTTATTGTGGCTTATTGTGTGAACCATTTTGTGATTTTATTGTTGCTATTGACTCCTTGTGATTCACTGATCACAAGGGTGCCTTTGTTTCCAAAATAAGCTATCAAATAAGCTTTCCTAAGCTTATTGGTCTCCTGACCAAATTATTGCACTAGTAGTGGGAAGAAAGTTTCCCCTGCTATCACAAAGGTTACCACTGCCAAGCAACAAGACAAAAACCAACCACATGTCACTTTCAGAAACATTGTATTTTTGTCTTTAGTGCCCAAATTTTGGAAGTAGGACTTGATTTTTGTTTCTAAATTTTTCTTATTTTATTTTTGATTTTTCTTATTAATTAGATTTTTAGTTACTGTTCATTTTATATTTTTTAGATTAATTAGCATTTTTAATTAACTTTAATATTTCTGTTTTTGTCTTTTAGTGCCAAAAAGTAATATTTTTCAGTTTAATCAATTTTCCTGGACTTAGAATATTATTTTAAGATTTTTGGTTAAAAAAGATTTTACTATTCATCTTTTTATTATTTTTTAGAATTAATTTAACTTAATTAGGGTTCTAATTAAACTAGTTTTGTCATTTAGTAGAAAATTTAATATTTTTCAATCTTTTTCATTTTTCTACTGTTCATTAGAGTAAAATAGGATTTTTAAAATTGGTAACTTATTTTTAGCATTATTTTATTATTTTTTATAATTAATTTAGTTTTAAAATAGTTTTTAGTAATTTAAAAATAGAAAAATAGTTTTTAAAAATTAGGAAAAATACTTTTTAGTCTTTAGATAATATAAGTAAGTTATTTGTTCAATAAAATCATATTTTAGACATTTTGATTAATTATATTTAATTTTAGGGCTTTAATTAGCATTGAATATTTAATTAATAAAAGGTTTTAAAATAATTTTATTGGATTTTATTTCTTATTTATATTATTTTGGACTAGTCTTAGCTTTTAATTAATTTTTAGGTTTTAAAATTTTTAATTTTTGTAGTTTTACGGTTTTACGTGAACGCGTTTTCGTCTTAGTTTAATCCGTTTTCGTAACCGTCTCGTCTTTTCTTTCTTATCTCATTTCTTTTCTCTCTTCTTGTTAATAATCACAAACAATTAATCATCATTCAATTCACAACACACTAGCCTCCTCGAGAACGAACTCACTTCATTGGGTCATAACTTGTGGTTTTCTTAAATCACTTGTTAATACTTACCCTAATTTGTCATCCTTTTCCTAAAGGGTACAAAAACACTACATCAAAATGGCGCCGCTGCCGGGGAGACCCATGCTTATCCATGTACATATTATTGCTTTCTAATGTAGTTTAATGTGAGGGGATTTGTGCCCTTCCAACCTTTGTTCCGTGGTTGTTTGTGAATTGTGGTTTTTAGATCATGATCTTCACGATTGGAGCCTCTCGTGTTCGTTTTATGGGAGCACTCGATCGTTTGCTTTGGAGACATTTCTCAATATCCAAATGATATATCCTTGAATGTTCTAACCTTAGGTTTTTAGCACACTTCATAAACGGCTATTGATTTAATGGTTCCACCCTTTCCATGCTAGATTAAGCATTCGACTACGTCTCTAGTATGGGGGTGTTTTCACCCCTAGACTCGAAACATTGAGGACAATGTTTAACTTTAGTATGGGGGTGAATAGATACTTGCCTTGCCAAACCTTCACGCTTTCCAAAGTTTATCTTTTTGTTATCATTTTTGTTGCAAAATAAGGCTAAAAATGGCCAAATTTTAAAATTTTTCTCATGTTTTATAAGTGTTTAAGACACGAATGTAGGTTTTCCAATGGCGAGAATAAGAGTAATTTTTGACTCGACCGTGCGTGTTGAGCACTTAGCTTTGATTCCTTAACTACACATTAGGCTAAGTCTCTTAAATGAGGACGAGAAATGATAGAGTTAATTATAAGTTACTATGCTAAACGTAGAGTACTCGTATTCTTTCAAAAACTCATGTGTTCTTGTTGTTTGCTTATTCTCCCTTCGCTTGTAAATATTTTTTGCTTAATAAATATTGACTTAGCGGTTTAGTTAGGATTGTTGGGTTTCTAGTCTTTTCTAGTAGCTTCCGTGTAATTAAATTGGGAAGACATTAAGGTATCGCCAGCGTCACGGTTTTGAGGTATTGGCACCCTAATAATCGAAAGCTTCACCTAATAATAAGATTTCAAGTGCTCACCTAAATCTAGCAAACAATTTGAAGCCCCACAAGGCCTAAAATCTATGCAAAAATTGAAAGTGAATCAAGCCTTAATCTTCGAAGCTTTAAAGATCCAAAATTCGCTTTAGCGTGAGGATATACGTCTTTGGCTAATAAAACCACCGATGAGGCGGATAATAAAAGGCAAGGCAAGACCGAAGTCATAATAAAAGCTTCATGGCGAAGTTGAATAAAAGATGGAGGTAAACCAAAGATAATAAGGTCCTTCCGTTAGGGGGCGTATAAAAGTCTTGGTAATAAGTCTCATGTTCAAAACCGTTATAAAACCGTGTTTATCGATTCTTCTTGTCAACTTAATTTTTTAACATCGTTGTCTATTAGGAGGGGTTATTGATTTGATGGTCTTAGTTACACCGTTAGGACTCTATTTTTAGACCTAAATCTCTATTATCGCATAAGTCAATGATGTATCCTCGTGATCATTAAGACATAATAAAATATAAGAGATACAACTTAGGAATAATGGGAGAATAAGTACGTGATTAGGGCATATGAGTAGTGTTAGCATTACTAACTTATAATGACAATGATCTCTTTGCACGCTTGGCATGGAATTAGGGTGAAAATCGAGGACGACGAAATTATTTCTAACGAAACATTCACGTGTTCTTATTCTATGAACCTAAACGTCCCATTTTGCGATGAAAATCATACATTATGTCTAAAACGCAAGTAGTAGCAATAGTAGTAGTATAGCTAGTTTATCATTTCAATAAAGTGAATAAAAATGAATTTTGGAGTGCTACGATACTTTATTATAGCATTGCGTGAGGGCACGGCAATAGTTTAGTATGGGGGAGTGATGAGACTGCTTTTATACATGGTCTCATCGTCCAAATCGGGCTTAAAATGCATAAAATATCATTAAATATGCCAAATATATGCTCGTGTTTGTTACTTGTGTATTTTTAGGTACGGATATTGAGGAAATGGCAAAAGATCACAAGAATCATTCAAAAAGGAACACGGGAAACGAAGCCGCACAATGAACCGGGCCCAAGTTTGGATTTTACAAAAATGCCCTTGAAGAATTTAAGATTGGCAACTTCAGTCCCTCAACTTTTGAAGATTTACACTTTATACCCCTCAAATATTCAAAACTATGAATAGGGTCCCTAAAGTTTGAAGACTATACAAGATCAGCCCTTGGAAAATGAAGAATATGCAAAAGAAACCCTTGTTAAAAGTTATGGAACAAGTTGTGCCAAAAGTGACAACTTGCCAAAAGTTGTCAAGAGTAATAAGGGCGTTGTTGCTATTTTATACAAAGTGGAAGAAATATGAAACCTTGGGGACTTAAACTGCCAACCAAACAAAACCTCACACCCAACCAGCTCCTTACACGTAAGCATTACCCACCCAAATACCCAAAACCCTTACCCGACCTGCCCATACCCACAACCCACCCAAGTTTATTTATTAAACTTGGTCAATTATCCAGTCAACCCTCCACTTATTCCCTCCAAACACCCTTTTTAAATTTTTATTTACCCAAAATGGATTAAACATCCCCCTAATCCCCTTATAAACCCTAATCCACCCCAGTCACAATCAAGAGCAAAACAAAGGGGTTTTGTCTTAAATCCTCCAGATCCTTGATTACCCATTTTCTCAACAAAACCCACATTCCACATCACCACAAGACATACCCATGTGTCTTATGGGACCCTCCCCTGCACCCATCTTTTTCCCCCAAACCCTAAACCCGACAAATTAAACGGCTGGATGGAATTCCTTTGACCCCAAGCACTTTTTAACGACTCAAGATCATTTCAACAGCTGGCTACAATCACATGATCACATGAGGCCAAACAAGACCAAGATTCCAAGACTTTTCAAGGGCAACTTAGGCATTTTAGTAGCTAGGGTTTTATGTATTCCAGATTGTTCCTTAGACTAGTATATAAGGAGTCGTATGTGACCCTTATCTCTTTGTTCCAGATTTTCTAGCAAATTGTGTAATGCCTTTTTAATTTAATATAAAGTTTGGTGTTTTGTTATAAAAGTGATTCCTTTTATCATTATTTAAAAGTTGGTAATTGTTTGGCTAGAATCTCTGTGTTCCAATATTGTTTTGTAACACTTTGTGTGTTTAAAGTTTTCAAAAAGGTTTTGAAAATATTTTGATAATTTCAGAAATCCAAGTTTTCCAAAAAAGTGAAAGTGGAATTGGAGTTCTTGGATTCTTGAAGTTATCTTGTTTTAAAACGTGTTTCAAGTTTCAAGTTGTGAGGATTTGTGGGTTTGTGAGAAAGTTTCAGAAAATCAGAAGTTTGTATTGTGCTTGTGTTCTTGTTTATCTTAGCAGGTTTTTGGAGATTGTTGCTGTTCAAGGATCAGCTCAGGCCCCAGCCTGAAGGAAATGGCATTGCAGCCATAGTGGGGCCCGGATGTGGGTCCCACAAGGTAGCTACCTTAATCCTTTTTCATTTTCAGAAAATATTGATTGGGTATGATTTTTGTGCAAAGTTGCTTATTTGTTGTTTAAGTGGTTTTGTTTTGAGTTTAGTTGGTATAATATGCATGCTAGATTAGTTTTAAATCAGATTGGTTGAATTTTGTTTGAATTTTGTTTGAAAAGTAAATTTTCAGATTTTTAAGGGGTGTTTGGATTAAGGCTTAAGTGTAGTGTATTGACATCATAATTGCTTAAAACCTGGTTAGAAACACTTCTTGGGTGGTCATGTATTGATATGTATCTTTGGTTTCATTATTGGTAGGATTGAAGTCAAATTGCATGCTTAAAATTGGATGAAATAGCTAAAAATCAGTAACTGTCCATTGTGTCTGATTTTTGTGGAATTTTACCACCAAATCTTGTAAGCTGCTAGTTAATAGGCCATAGAAGGATTGTGAATCACTTGTATGCTATTTGGTGTGCTTATTTTCAAGATTTGAGGCCTTGAATTTCACTTTTATGCATGTAAAATTGTTCAAAATTCATCAGACCTTCATTGTTGCTTAATCAGAAACTTTGTGGCTTATTTGTGTGATTATTTGTGAAGTGATTACTTGTTTTTTGTGTATAATCTGACTCCTTATACTCCAAAGAGTATAAGGGTGCCTTTTTGTCCAAAATAAGCTATCAAATAAGCTTTCCTAAGCTTATTGGTCTCCTGACCAAATTATTGCACTAGCAGTGGGAAGAAAGTTTCCCCTGCTATCAGAAAGGTTACCACTGCCAAGCAACAAGACAAAAACCAACCACATGTCACTTTCAGAAACATTGTATTTTTGTCTTTAGTGCCCAAATTTTGGAAGTAGGACTTGATTTTTGTTTCTAAATTTTTCTTATTTTATTTTTGATTTTTCTGATTAATTAGATTTTTAGTTACTGTTCATTTTATATTTTTTAGATTAATTATCATTTTTAATTAACTTTAATATTTCTGTTTTTGTCTTTTAGTGCCAAAAAGTAATATTTTTCAGTTTAATCAATTTTCCTGGACTTAGAATATTATTTTAAGATTTTTGGTTAAAAAAGATTTTACTGTTCATCTTTTTATTATTTTTTAGAATTAATTTAACTTAATTAGGGTTCTAATTAAACTAGTTTTGTCATTTAGTAGAAAATTTAATATTTTTCAATCTTTTTCATTTTTCTACTGTTCATTAGAGTAAAATAGGATTTTTAAAATTGGTAACTTATTTTTAGCATTATTTTATTATTTTTTATAATTAATTTAGTTTTAAAATAGTTTTTAGTAATTTAAAAATAGAAAAATAGTTTTTAAAAATTAGGAAAAGTACTTTTTAGTCTTTAGATAATATAAGTAAGTTATTTGTTCAATAAAATCATATTTTGGACATTTTGATTAATTATATTTAATTTTAGGGCTTTAATTAGCATTTAAAATTGAATATTTAATTAATAAAAGGTTTTAAAATATTTTTATTGGATTTTATTTCTTATTTATATTATTTTAGACTAGTTTTAGCTTTTAATTAATTTTTAGGTTTTAAAATTTTTAATTTTTGTAGTTTTACGGTTTTACGTGAACGCGTTTTCGTCTTAGTTTAATCTGTTTTCGTAACCGTCTCGTCTTTTCTTTCTTATCTCATTTCTTTTCTCTCTTCTTGTTAATAATCACAAACAATTAATCATCATTCAATTCACAACACACTAGCCTCCTCGAGAACGAACTCACTTCATTGGGTCATAACTTGTGGTTTTCCTAAATCACTCGTTAATACTTACCCTAATTTGTCATCCTTTTCCTAAAGGGTACAAAAACACTACATCACTCGTCTTGAAGCACATCAATCATATTCGTCGATTCTCTTCCATTTGATTTATTTGTGATCTTCCCCATCTTAAAAACTTGTTGATCATTCCCGACCCTTAGGATTAGTTCACCTTCGGCAACATCGACTAAAGTTTTTCCAGTTCTTAAGAATGGCCGACCAAGTATTAACGGAATACGAGGGTCCATTTTATAATCGACAACAACAAAATCGACCGGAAAAGTGAAGGTACCAACT
This sequence comes from Glebionis coronaria, assembly GCA_025667525.1. Taxonomy (NCBI): domain Eukaryota; kingdom Viridiplantae; phylum Streptophyta; class Magnoliopsida; order Asterales; family Asteraceae; genus Glebionis; species Glebionis coronaria. Next base: position 268,787,984 of record CM046876.1, read on the forward strand.
TTAACAAACACATCTTTGGCAATACCAATGGGGTAAGCGAGAGTTCGATTTGCTAGCTCAACAGTCATCTTTGTTGGTGTAAGATCGGGTAATGATAACTTTTTCCAAACACTTAAAGGCATCAAATTTATACTTGCCCCGAGATCGGCTAAGGCAGTAAATTCTTCGGGTTGGTTAAAAGTACATGGTAGCACAAAACGAACGGGATCTCCAAGTTTCTCCGGAAGTTCTTTAAGAAGGACTGCAGACCAATTCTCATTTAATCGAGTATTAACAAACTCGGCCATCTTCTCCTTCTTACTAAGCAGTTCCTTGAATGATTTCACAAATTTCGGCATTTGAACAAGTGCTTCAACGAGGCTAATGTTAAAGTTCATTTATGTAATCATCTTCAAAAAGGAAGTAACTTGAGCATCCTCTTTAGTGAGCACTTTGCACTTTTCTAGGCGAGAAGGATAAGGGATACTGGGTTTAGGTGGTGTAGGTGTAGAAGGTGAAGGTTGAGATGTTGAAGGTTTAAAGGTGGAAGGTGGGGTTGGTGAAGGGTGTTTCTTGGGTACTTCTTCATGAAGAGTTGGAGACGGTAATGGAGAACTAGTACTAGGTGTGGAAGTAGGTGGGATAAATGGTGGTGGAGGAGGTGTAGATGGTGTAACTAAGGGAGGGGTAGATGGTCCTACTAGAGTTTCTCCATTGCGTGTAGTAATAGCACTCACATTCGCTCTTGGGTTGGTCACGGTATTCGAAGGAAGAGAGCCCGTAGTAGAGGGTTGATTACTTTGAAAGAAACTAGCCATCATATTTCGCAAATCATTCGTTTGATTGCTTAAAGAAGTTTGCATATCATTTTTAAGCTCGGTTCGAATATCATTCCCTTGTTTAGTGATATCACCTTTCAAGTTAATGATTTGGCTTTGAAGATTCTTAACCACCTCTCCTTGGGTCCTCATGAAAGTTTCAACATCTTGATTATATGTCGTGGGTGAAGTGATAGGTGGAACTTGGGGAGCGGGTGGGTGATATGGATTAGAAGCTCGAGGTGGGTTTGGATTGCTTCTATTGAAGTTGTTTGGGTTGTGGTTTAGAGGAGAAAAACCGGGGGAAAGAAAGTTGTTGGAATGATAACTGAGCAAGTGACAATCACCTTGAGGTCGGGCTTGATAACCTTTCGTGTAATAGTTACTGTTAGCCGCATACACGTTTTCCGGATTGTCACGAGTAGAAGGACAATCAGTGTATGAATGAGGACCGCGGCAGATCTCATAAGAAAGTGCTACAGCTTTAACTTGTTGTAGTTGATTCGTTTCCATAAGTTGGATATTTTTGTTCATTTCGGCCATCATGCGGGTGAGTTCGGTCATCTCGGGGTTTGATGAACTAGAAGAAACATTGACTCTCGGATTTTTTCTTGAAGATGCGGATGAATCCCAATTTTTGTGATGAGTGGTCATGTTCTCTATAAGCTCTCTACACTCCTCGGGTCTTCTTTTCATAAATGTGCCACCGGCGGCTGCATTAATCTTATCAGGATCACGAAAAGTTAAACCATTGTAGAAAGTATCAATTAAGGTGACGGGGAGCATATTTTGATTAGGACAACGGTCGATCAAAACAGTATAACGTTCCCAAGCATCGAAAAGTGATTCATCAGGTTCTTGAGTGAAACCGCTGATTTGATTCCGAAGGCTCATTACCATGGATGGTGGAAAGTAGCGCGACAAAAATCGTTGAGTCATTTCGTCCCATGTATGAACTGAATTCTTCGGGAGACCCTTTACCAAAAAAAAAAGAATTCTTCGAGAAACGATCAAACCATTTTTCGGCATGGTGGGATAAAGTGTGTGAAATAGATGAAGGCGAAGAAAATCCATGGTAACACCGGGAAATTTCATGCTTTGAGTGACGGTAATGAATTTGTCGAGATGTTTGTTGGCATCATCATCCGGTAATCCGTGAAATGGACAAGTATTTTGAACTTGTTGGATCATGTGATGCTTCAACGAATATTCAGGAGACGTGATTTGCATCGGTGCAATCAGTCCTCCACGTCCATTCATTGTTGGTTGACAAAGCTCCTCCATTGTACGAAGGTCTGGTTGAGGGCCATGGTTGTTATTATTCATGTCGGGGTGAGGTGGATTATTATTGTTGTGTACACCGGTTATGTCTAAGTCTTCAAGAGTCTCGGGCTCAGAATAAGAGGATGAGCGAGTACATGTACACCTACAAAAGAAAAAGATAGCAAACAAATAGGAAAATAATGGTTATCGTAAAAATAAATCTTTTTGGTGCAAAGCTTTTGAAAAAGAAATGCTTTAATGAGTTTTTTTAATGTTTTTGGATTTTTGAAATTTTTTTATTTTTAGGATTTTTGAATTTTTTTTAATTTTTTAGGATTTTTGAGAATTTTTGACACGAAAAATAACGTTCACGAGTGAACGGATCCCAAATTCCAACGCGTCTCTCACAGAAAATCGTTAATCTTCACGAAAAGAGCCGGCAGCGGCGCCATTTTAATAACTGATTTTTATTAAGAAAAAATGTTATTCGTTTCTAATCGAATTGATCTCCGGTTAAACGTGTGACTCAGTCGTCTTTGGTGAATAAAAGAAAATGTCGTTATCTATATCTACTTAAAAAGTAAATGCGAAAAATATTAAAAATAACTAAAGACAAATGACTAATAACAAAGAAACAAGGCAAATATTAATACGAAAATTAAAACGAAACAATTAATAAAAAATAAAAGTGACAAGAAAAATAAACTTTTGAATTAACAATAAAATTTACTTAATGAAAAAGAAGGAAATTGGACTATATGGCTACTTCAAAAGAAGTGAAACAAATATTAAAGCGGGCACTAAATAAAAGTTAAAACTTAAACTTTTCGAAAAAATACTAATACTAAAATTTAACAAAAAATATAACTAAAAATAACTGACTTTCAGAATAAAAATTAAAACGACTTTCGGACAAAACTAGACGACTAACGGAACAATTGTTGAACAATAAGAAACATGTCCCCTAATGGGGAACACTAAAATGGTGGGAAAAAATGCAAGCTATAAAGCTAGCTAGCATGTCAATTACTACTTCGGAATTTTATTTAAATGAACTTCGGAATTATCTTGTAAAGAACTTCGCAATAAAAAAAAAAGCAGACCAATATTGAGAAGTGACTTAGCAAAATACCAATATTGAGAAGTGACTTAGCAAAATACCAATATTGAGAAGTGACTTAGCAAAATACCAATATTGAGAAGTGACATAGCAAAATAGCAATATTGAGAAGTGACTTAGCAAAATACCAATATTGAGAAGTGACTTAGCAAAATACCAATATTGAGAAGTGACTTAGCAAAATATCAATATTGAGAAGTGACTTAGAAAAATACCAATATTGAGAAGTGGCTTAGCAAAATACCAATATTGAGAAATAACTTAGCAAAATACCAATATTGAGAAGTGACTTAACAAAATACCAATATTGAGAAGTGACTTAGCAAAATACCAATATTGAGAAGTGACTTAGAAAAATACCAATATTGAGAAGTGACTTAGCAAAATTAAAACCCTCTTGGCAACTTAGCAATAATCTAAAGAATTCCAAAACCCGATCCTATATTCTAAGAAACCAAAAATAGGCCAAATAATCTAAGAAATAAGCTAATTAAAACGCCAAATAAGATCTAATAAACACTAAATCAACTCAATCAACCAACTTTATTCGAATCAAATCATAAAAACTATAAAACCCACTTAATTAATTAAAACCAAATCAACCAAAACTATCAAATAAGCAATAATCCAATAAGCAAACAAGCATAAAGATTAACCAAACAAGAAAGGTAGAATTAGAATAATGAAAAGCTTGATTAAAAATAAAGATTCAACAACACAAATTAAATAATTTCATGAATTAACTTGAAAAATAAATGACAAGTATTAAAAAGACAATATGAAAATGGAGAACTAATTTGTCAAATTAGCTAACACCTCACAAATGAGGTTAAGTTCACTATTTATAGGAGGATTAACATGTGTTGATGCTTTCTTCTTCTTCTCGTCTTTTCGTCTTATAAATTCTTCGTCTTCTCGACTTTGTCTCGGGATTTGTCGATAGATAAATTTAACTCGTCTTATAATTTCTTCATTTATTAGACTTGAGTTCTTCGACTTCATTAAACTTCCGTCTTTAGACTTTTTTCTTCGATAAATCTTCAGAATAGGCCTTTGACTTCCGTTCTTTTTGCACTCTTAATCTTTTGACTTCGTCTTTTGTCTTTTTCTTCGATAAAAGCCCGTGAAAGACCGTTTTTTCTTCCCTTTTCACATTTTGCTCCTAACTCACAACAAAAACACAAACCACGCATAATTCCGACATTTACGACATAAAATACACGTTTTGGCTTGGTTATTATTATAATTAAGTGGTAAAAGGATAAGTGTTTTCACATTTATTACTCCCCTACACTTAGGACATTGTGCACTTTCTTTAAATCTTGCTATGGAAGAGACAACTAAAGTGATTCCCATTTCAATATTTATCGATAAAATATTGAATCACAGAAGTGTAGGATAGAACCGGGAAGATGGGTACACGGGATCACGGGTCGTCAAATGTCATCAAAAGTGGATCTTTGAAAGCTCTAATCCCTGCACATCATAAGAAAGAAAACAACAAACACCTATGTGGCTCCCCCTACACTTATTGTGAAAACGGATAAAAGGATAGATCATCGGGTTGCCTCCCGAGAAATGCTTGTTTTTGTTAACCGACTCACGAGCCTGACTCGACCCAGCACTAATTCAAGGGAAACATGGAGAGGGACGGAATCATCTCATGAGAGATGTCCTCTCCAAAGTACAACATAACACGTTGGCCATTCACCTTAAAATTAGGACCATTTGGTTGAGATAACTCAATGGTGCCATAGGGGAAGATTTGGGCCACGGTGAATGGACCAGACCAACGACTCTTAAGTTTTCCTGAAAAGATTTTCAACCGAGAGTTAAAGAGTAAAACTTGGTCACCTATGTGAAACTCTTGGTTCTTAATCTTGCTATCATGAATGAGCTTAGTCTTCTCCTTATAGATCAACGAATTCTCATAAGCCTCATTCCTAAGTTCATTAAGTTCATTGAGTTGGATTTTCCTAAGATCACCGGCTTTGTTTATGTCAAAATTAGCCCATTTCAAGGCCCAATAAGTCTTATGCTCCAATTCAATGGGGAGGTGGCACGCCTTTCCGTACACAAGGCGATAAGGAGTACAACCTATAGGTGTCTTATAAGCGTTACGGAAAGCCCATAAAGCATCATGTAATTTATCGGCCCATGAGGTACGATGCTCTCCCACGGTACGCTCTAAGATTCGCTTAAGTCCACGGTTAGAGATCTTGGCTTGAACATTAGTTTGTGGATGATACGTGGTGGAAAGTCGGTGATTGAAACCATACTTAGCCATGACTCGTTCAAATTGATCATTACAAAAATGAGTACCGCGATCACTAATGATAGCACGAGGAACGCCAAATCTAGCAAACAATTGTTTCAAGAAGTTGACAACCACCCTCGCATCGTTAGTAGGTAAAGCCTTTGCTTCAACCCATTTAAATATGTAGTCAACGGCTACGAGGATGTACTTGTTCCCTTTGGATGATTGAAATGGCCCCATAAAGTCGATGCCCCATACGTCAAAAATTTCACACTCTTGGATGAAATATTGAGGCATCTCATCTTTATGTGTGATCTTGCCTTGTCTTTGGCAAGCATCACAATGCTTAACCATCTCATGAGCTTCATGATAAATGGAGGGAAAATAGAATCCGAAATCGAAAACTTTCTTAGCGGTATAATTAGGACCAAAGTGCATCGGTGTGTCCTTTGTGGCAAGCTTCAAGGATTTGTAAAGCCGTCGTCCCATCAACACACCTACGAATGATAAGATCCTCACATTGCTTGAAAAGATAAGGGTCGTCCCAATAATAGTGCTTAATATCCTTAAAGAATTTTTTCTTTTTTGGGACGTTAACCCTTCCATAAAAACACCACCCGCCAAATAGTTTGCAATGTCTGCAAACCATGCGGTATCATCAATATTGGAGTTAATAAACGTTAAGGTCTCATGGGGAAAGTATTCATTAGTCTCTTGATTTGGAAGTTCCCCTTGATAAGGATCCTCGAGTCTACTAAGATGATCCGTGGCTAGGTTTTCTGCTCCCTTTTTATCACGAATTTCAATTTTAAATTCTTGGAGGAGCAAAACCCAATGAAGGATTCTCGGTTTAGCATCTTGCTTGGTCAACAAGTATTTCAAGGCAGAATGGTCGGTGTAAACGATGGTGGTGGAAAGCACAAGATAGGGGCGAAATTTCTCAAAAGCATACACTACAGCTAAAAGCTCTTTTTCGGTAGTGGTATAATGCAATTGAGCCCCCATCATTGTCTTGCTAGCATAATGGATTGGTTGGAAGTGTTTGTTAACTCTTTGACCTAAAACCGCTCCTACCGTGAAATCACTATCATCGCACATGAGCTCGAAAGGTAACTCCCAATTGAAGAGACTAAGACCGGTGCCTTAGTTAATTTACATTTAAGAAGTTCGAAAGAGTCGAGTCAATCTTGAGAAAATATGAAAGGAGCATCCTTTTCTAAGAGATGAGTCAGTGGTCGAGCTATCTTAGAGAAATCTTGAATGAAACGTCGATAAAATCCCGCATGACCTAGAAAACTCCTGACTCCTTTGACAGTGGTAGGTGGAGGCAACTTAGCAATGACGTCAACTTCAACACGGTCTACTTCGATACCGGCTTTAGAAATTTTGTGACCGAGGACGATGCCTTCTTTTACCATGAAATGACATTTTTCCCAATTAAGAACGAGACGAGTGTCTTCACACTGTTTAAGCATACGTTCTAAATTGGCAAGGCAAGAAGAGAAAGAATCACCATAGACCGAGAAATCGTCCATAAAGACTTCCATAGTTTCTTTAACCATATCATGGAATATAGCCATCATACACCTTTCGAAAGTCCCGGGAGCATTGCATAAGCCGAAAGGCATTCTGTTGTAAGCAAATGTTCCATAAGGACAAGTGAATGTGTCTTTCTCTTGGTCTTTTGGATCGATAGGAATTTGAAAATATCCGAAGAAACCATCTAAGAAGCAATAGTAGTCATTACCCGCTAACACTCGAGCATTTGATCCATGAAAAGAAGAGGAAAATGATCCTTACGAGTGGCATCATTGAGCTTGCGATAGTCTATGCAAACTCGCCAACCCGTGACAAGTCGAGTAGGAATCAACTCGTTGTTTTCATTGGGAACAACGGTTATTCCGCCTTTCTTAGGCACACAATGGACGGGACTAACCCATGGCTAATCTGAAATAGGGTAAATCATGCCGGCATCTAGAAGTCTGATAACTTCTTTCTTACTGACTTCATGAATTTTTGGGTTTACCCTTCTTTGACTTTGGATTGCGGGTTTAAAGTCATCTTCCATGAGAATTTTATGAGTGCAAAAGTTAGGATCAATTTCGCGGATGTCGGAGATTTTCCAAGCAATTGCTTTCTTATGAGTCTTAAGCACTTCGATAAGTCTAGATTTTTCATCCTCTTTTAAGTCTTTTGCAATTATGACGGGTAACTTCTTATTGTCTTCTAGGAAAACGTATTCTAAATGAGACAGTAAATCCTTAAACTCTAAAGTTGGTGGATTGTTGGTGGAAGGCTTAGTCAAATTTGGATCATCGTTTGTAACTTCCTTAGGAGTAGGTGGAGAAATATGGTACTCATTGAGAAGTTTCTCAATGGTACGAATTTCTTCTTCCCAATCGGTAGGAGAATCGTCATATTTTAATTCCACATCCCCTAAACTTACTTCAAATTCTTGTAAAATAACATCACTTTCTCCAAATGGAGTCAATGATGGAGCAATAGAAGCTACTGTCTCAACATGAGGTAAATGAGAAGTCCCGCGCTTACAAGCCTTGTGAAAATGTTCTTCGCATGCTTCGTCGAGCACATGGATGAAATTCACGGATTCGGGCTCATCGGGACGTTTGGAAAGTTTACCCATGTTAAAGACGATTTTATCATCCCCCACCCTCATGATAAGCTCACCCGCGGCTACATCAATCAATGTACGCCCGGTTCTCAAGCATGGTCGTCCCACAATTAAGGGAACACGGGGATCCATCTCAAAGTCGACTACAACGAAATCAGCAGGGAAGGTAAATTTGTCGACTCCAGCGAAAACATCCTCGACTATCCCCACTGAATAAGAAACTGAACGGTTAGCTAAATCCAAGGTCATACGAGTGGGGACTAGCCCGGGTAAAGATAATTGCTTCCATACGGACAATGGCATAAGATTTATACTCGCTCCGAGATCCGCCAAAGCCATGCAATTCTCTACACCCGGAAAATTGCAAGGAATAAGGAATCGACCGGGATCTTCTAACTTAACCGGAAGTTTTCTTAAACGAACGGCGGAACAATTCTCATTCAATTGGGTATTGGCAATATCGAGCAATTTTTCCTTATCACTTAAAAGATCCTTAAACATCTTATCATATTTAGGCATGTGAGCGAGAGCCTCAGCAAAGGTGATATTAAAATTCAATTGTTTGAACATTTTTAGGAAGTTCAAAACTTGAATTTCATCCTTATTCTTCAATTTCTCTTTCCTTAACCTTGAGGGATAAGGTATATTGGGTTGAGATGAAGGATTTGGAGTGGATTGCTCACTCACATCCTTAGGTGGAGGAGGGGTAGAAATGGAAGGTGAAGGAATCGGTTTGGGAACCGAAGGTGTGGTGTAAAATTGAGGTAAAGGAGGGACATAAGGTGTAGATGAAGGTATTAAGGGTGGTATCTCACAAGTAGAAGGTGAAGGACGGTGGGTAAAAGTAGAAGGAATCTCGGGTCCTTGGTTAGGTGGGGAATAAGAAGGTTCTTCGGTGGTCTTGCCGCTCCTAGTAGTGATGTCATTAACGTTAGCCCTAGGATTGGTCACGGTGTTAGAAGGGAGGGCACCTTGGGGACGTAATGTTTGAAGCATTTGCATAAATTTCCTATCGGTCGATTCTTGTATCTCTCTTGTCGATTCTTGCATTGCTTTTATTATTTTCTCATGTTCAGTCAATTTTTGTAGAACCAAGTCCATTTGAGGATTATGCATGTTCATTTGATGATACCCTTGATTATTAAAACCTTGATTAGGAAAACCTTGGTTTGGATTATAATTTTGCAAACCTTGATTAAAACCTTGGTTATTAAAGCCTTGATTTTAATTATTAAAACCATGGTTTTGCCCTTGAAAAGCCCCTTGATTTGGATTAAAACCCCTTTGATTTAAATTCCCTTGAAAATTACCCCGTTGAAGACCTTGGTTCCTATTTTGGGCGGGTGGGGTGGTCTTTGTGGAACTACAAAACCCGGGGGAGCCAAATAGTTAGTCGATTTATAAGATAAATTCTTCACGTCGACATTCGGTTTAAAATGACCCTCTCATTAGTGTTATAAGCATACACTTCTTGTTGATATGGGTCATAAACCTTGTCACAGTTATAGTACGAATGTGGTCCACCACAAGTCTCACACGTTTCACAAGTCTCTTTTAAGGCATTCACATGTGTAGTGGGAGGGTTATCTCTTAAATGAAGTTGTTTTACTAGATTAGTCACCTCACTATCACTAGCAATAGCCATAGTATCCCTTACACTCTTGGTTTGGACTTTTGCCTTGTTTTTAATGATTGCCCAAGCCTCGTTCATAGTTTTGACAAGAATATTACACCCCCCCCCCCCCCCCCGAAGCACTATTTAGTGAATCTTGGTCATTCAAACTTATTCCATTATAAAAAGTATTAATTTGATGTAACTTAGTAAAACCGTGTTCTGGACACTTTCTCAAAATCTCCTTAAAACGATCCCAAGATTCACTAAATGTCTCACCGTACTTTTGTTCAAAATTGATTAAACATTCCGCTAAGCGGTAGTACGTGAGGGGGAAAGAAGTAATTTATGAATTTTGTCTCTAGGTCCGCCCATGTGGCAATACTTTGGGGTGGTTCCTTATCAAGCCAGGTCCGGGCTTGTCCCTCGAGAGAGAAAGGAAAGAGGAGCAAACGAATTGCCGCTTGTGAGACCCCATTGTATTTCATAGTATTAGTTAAGTGTACGAACCTGTTGATATTATCGTGAGGATCATCATGAGTGCGGCCCAAGAAAGGTGTTGCGGAAACCATTTGAATAAAACCGATTTTGAGCTCGAAGTTTTTGGCGTCAATAGCCGGCACCACAATCGCATCATCATTGCCTTCAACGTGTGATTGCAAGAGCTCGATCATTGGGCGATTATCCATAGTGTTGACAACAGGAGGCTCGTTGACAGCGGCTTGAATGGATTTCCTCTTGCGTGAACGGGTACGCATACACCTACAAAAGAAATATATAGCAAAGAAATAGAAGAAACAAAGTTAACGTAAAAAGAAAATATTTTTGGTGCAAAACTTTTGAAAAGAAATTTGTTTATAAAATATTTTTGGATTTTTGAAATTTTTTTATTTTTTGGATTTTTGAAAATTTTGAAATTTTAAGCAAGAAAAATAACGTTCAAAAGTGAACGGATCCCAAAATCCAACACGTCTCTCACAAAAAACCGTTAATCTTCACGAAAAGAGCCGGGAGCGACGCCATTTTAATAACTGAAAATTTTGATTCTTCGTTTCGATTCGAATTGAAATAAGGTTTAACGTGTGACTCATTCGTTTTTGGTGAATAAAAGAAAATGTGGTTATCTATTTCAACTTAAAAAGTAAAATATGAAAAGTATTAAAAATAAACTAAAGATAAATGACAAACAATAAAGAAAACGAGACAAAAATTAAAAATAGACAATTAATAAAAAATGCTAAAATACTATAAAAGGTAAAATGCAAAAATTATTAAATGCCTAAAAATGTAAATGTAAAATTATTATAAAAATAAAAATGCCAATTTTATTCTGAAATGTAAAAACTAGTTTTTCATACTTTATATATTTTGTATTTATTTATTTATTAAAACTATATTTTTTTATATTAAAAATATTCTCTAATTTTTTATTAAAACTTAAAAATAAAAGGAAATTTAAAATGATATGAAAAAAAAGTTGAAATGTTTGAAGTGGGGGAATGAGGAAAATGGATGTTGGAAATGGGATGACAAGAAAAAGGAGGGAAAATGACAACTCCACTTGGGATTAACTACTGACTTTCGGAAGTTTATATGTTATGATAACTTTCGGAAGTTTTAAAATATCTTACCCACTTTCGGATATAAATGTGATGGTCACTTTCGGAGAATTTAGTCAAAGTCACTTTCGGACCTTATTGTTTTGGGAAAATGAGAATGAACTTTCGTAATAAACAAAAAACTAGAATGTGAGTTTCGAAAAAAAATACAAAATGGGTTTCGGAGGTTTTTAAAAAAATATGATATTGAGTTTTTTTTGGTAAAGGGTTTCCACGGTAAATATATTAACCAAAAAACGTTGAAGTACAAAGGAATGTGGCTGAGATACAACATTAACCGCATGCTACTGGCAGCATGTTAGCATGTGGTTATGCAATGACATGAACACTAACTAAACTAAGGGGAGGTAACAACTGTACAATTATTATGCTAATCATTATTGTATAGTGTTTATTTTTGTTTTTGATGTGATTGCAGGTTATTAGATTAAGATAAAAGAGGTTACAATGATAGTGGAATGCATGAACTGGTCTTATCTTTGAAGGTACCATTTTGGAACCAAGTACCGCTAGGCAAATTTGAAGTACCGTGTATGTTCCATGTATCGCTACATAACCGTTGTACCGTTGAGGGTCTCTTTTGTAAAATTGGCGGTTTCTTAGCGCTTGGGTTTGTTATTCATATAAATATTAACCCCAATTACAAAATTGATTCACCTAATCTTTTATTTTTATACCTCGACTCTATAACCTTCTCTCCAATTTTTGATCATCAAAAATTCTAATGGTTGCTCTACAAGTGATCTCTAAGCACAACCAGATTGCTAATCTTACTCAGAATGATGATTCTCTTGCTTTTCATGAGATTCTTGACTTTCTATCTCGAAGTCACGTACGTTTTGCACTTACTGTAAGTCCTGATGTCTCTATTCCTCTTGTTACACAATTATGGAATACTGTTGTCATAAGTACTCGTCATAATCAACCTTGCATAAGGGCTAGAGTTCATAATAGGAACATTTACGTGACTAAAGTACTACTTAGGGCTAGTTTAAGACTTGATGATGCAAATGGAACTAGTATGTTGATAAACACTAAGATACATGATAGCCTTGCAGCCATGTGTTATGAGGGTGGTAGGGAAAGTCTTACTTTCTTTGAAGGTTTATTTTCACAACAATGGAAATTACTTTTTCATGCTATAATTCATTGTTTAAGCTCAAAAAGTACATCTTTTGATCAAATTCTTGCTGTTTGGCATCAGCTGTTATTTGTCTAGCAAACAATAGAATTTTTAACTTTTCAAGGTTAATTTTTGAAGGCATGACTAGGAATCTGGAAGGGTATAAAAAGTTTTTAATGTATCCAAGATTCTTCAGGCTTTAATCCAAGTCCAAATCCCAAACCTACTAGACTTAACAAATACATGGGATGTTCCCTTTTTCACCTAGAGAACTTTTTCTTTCTTGACAAAGAACGGTAGCTCTTTTTCAGGGACAGTAACACCATTATTTGCTATTATGTTAGCCCACCTAGCTAATCAAGAAGGTGAGGAACCTAGCTCAGCTAGTGCTTTTCAGCAAACTCCTTCTAACCAGAGTCCCCAACCATCTTAAGATTCACAATCTTCTTCTCATCATGATGGTACGCAACCTAATTCTGATGAGATGATCCATACATCTGCTGCTTCAACTTCTGCTAGTGGTTCTCCACAAGCAACAGCAACAGAGGGGGTGGATGTTGCAAATTTAACTGCTTTGCGCACAAACTTGTCTAAACAGGTGCAGGTTTTGCAAAAGGAAAAGCTTGAACAGGATAAGAAAATTGTAGCATTGGAGGCCAATTTGACAAAGCTAAGGAATAAAGTCACACCTTGGTTAAGGCACCACAGGGCAATTTAGCAAGCAAACCTTACAAAGCAAAAGCTCAGAAACTTCAGGAAAAGGAAACCGAATACAACCAAACAGGAGAGGAATAATGAAGAACAAAGACCTTCTTCTGATATTCAAGCAAAGCTCTCTGGAAATGACATCAATTTTTAAGCTAATGATGGCATTGAGAATTATGAAGCTAATGATGGCATTGAGAATTATGTGGATAACACAAGTTTGGAGCATAGAAATATGGAGCTTCAACATGAGGAACCACAACCATCTACTCATGATGAACCACAACCATCTGCTGATGATGAAAGGGTGGTAACTCAGCCACAACCCCAGTTACCAAAACTACAAGCAAATTGGAGTAGCTTTTATGAGAAGCTAGAGGAAATAAACATTATGTTTCCTGTGTCTAAAACTCCACCACAACGACAATTTTCGTTTCATGAAAAACAGTCTTTCCAAGTACTGTCAAGATCAAGGTTAAATGTTGAATAAAACAAGACTACGGAGTTAGATATTGTACAGACAGCTTCTAAAGGAGAAAAAGTATCTGGAGATACTTTGGTGATAGAAGAAAGAAGTGTGTTTATAACTGGTGAAGTAGATACTGCTGAAGAACCAAGTACTGCTCAGCCAACTGCATGTACTGTTGGTGAAAAAGCTTCACAACCATCTTCTGAAGAAAGCCAAACTCCATCTTTTGAAGAAGATGAGACATTAGCACAAGTGTTGCTTGATCTCAAAGAAAATAGCTCAGCTGAAAAGGCAAGGCTAGCAGAAGAAGAAATGAATACACAACAAGCAAATCTTGCTAGTCAAAGTCAAGACAAAGTTAAGAAAGTACAAGCTTCATAGCCCACTACAAAGGTATTGTGATTCAGCAACAACCTAATGAAGATGAAGAAAGAAGATCTTCAAGGTTATTGAAGAAATTACCTAAGATTAATCCAAAGGATAAGGGCAAAAAGAAATTCCAATCTGAGTCAGAAGGTGAAAGTGATTCAGATGATGATGATATCAGCAAAGTCATGAACAGATTTCATCAAACAGAGCATGATGAAGAGGTAGCTCTTAGGTTACAAGCACAAATGCGTAAAGAAGAGTTACAAGAAGAACTTACAGCCAAGCAGCAATTGATTAAAGCTCAGAGAGTACAGCAAGAATGGAACATAGAAGAATATGATAAAATTCAGGCTGAACTAAAGGCAAGTGAACTTCTAGTAGAATCCTTAATATCTGAAGAGAGTGATGCTTTTGATGAGGAATAAAAGGATAAATTGATTTTTTTTGGTAAAGGGTTTCCCCGGTAAATATATTAACCAAAAAAACGTTGAAGTACAAAGTAATGTGGCTGAGATACCACATTAACCGCATGCTACAGGCAGCATGTTAACACGTGGTTATAAAAAAAAGATTCTTTGCTGAAAAGAAGGATAAACTGATTGATGATTTAGTAATGGAGCAACAAAGATTCTTTGCTGAAAAGAGAAGAAGAGAAAGAGTTAAGCCTCCAACTACTATGCAAATCAGGAATCAGATGATGTCTTACCTCAAGAAGGTTAAGCATTTCACTCATGCACAGTTAGTCAGGAAATTTTTTGATGAGATAAAGACTTTGTATGAGCAACACAAAAGGAGCAAACTGAACTTTGTTGAGATTGGATCTGAAAAAGATAAGGACATTGAAGATGTTAAGACACATCTATAACAACAAAGGCAATTTGGAAGTACCCCCAGACTTGATGCAAGTACTGCTGGACAGAAAGAATCATCTCCTCCTATTATGACTACATATGCTAGAAAGAACAAAAAAAAAGTGAAGGAAGTTCAAAGGAAGCAAAGACTGCTCAAGGGATGGATGAGGGAAATGCTGCTCAAAGTGTTGAAGGGACTGAAAATTTACAAGCAGTACATACACAGTCAACAGTATTTGAAGAAACGGTACATACTGACTTAGAGGAAGGATCCATTGAAATTGAAGGAACCTCCAAATGTATTAAGAGAAAGCGATCAACCAGGAAAAAGAAAGAAGCTAAGAAGAAGGCAAAATCTACAGATCAAGATTGTGATGATGAGAGCTGTAGAAAGCACTTGAAGATAGTAAAATTTTAAGATTAATGTATTGATACATAAATCTTTGGAAAGAAGTCATCAATCATATGGTGGATAGGTGCTATGAAACAAGGATTAGAAGTTCATGGAATAACTAGAATAGATGGCACATTTAGGATGTTCGGGTTATTAGAAGACATTCTTCATATCCTTGACAGACAAGACATTCAAGACCTTAACAGATTTGTTCAAGGAGGGAGTGAAGGTCAAGAAGAAACATCACTATTGGGAAGAGAAATGAAGTTTATGTGTGAACCACACAACTGTGATCAAAGAATGTTGAAGGATTTAGAGAATCATGTTCCTACTTACTGGAGATATTATAGATCATGTGGTATACATACACTAGATGTAGATGATGTGACATACTATATGCTTCAAGAGAAAAGATATCATTTTGGAAGAAGTTTGTTAGAAAGAATGTTGGAACAACAAATGGAGGTTTTAGAGGAATCTGATCGTGCGTTTGAGTTAATGAGGATGATCAAATAGCAACTCAAGGATTTGGAGGGAGAAGAAAAAGTTGAGAATGAGCCTTAAGTGTTTGAATCTTAGTCACACTTCACAAATGGTTCTCAGTTCACCATGTCTAACACACATAAGAACTGGCTAGTCCATAAGCAAACGGTTTATGGTAAAGACTTCTCAAATCCGTTGATAGCCGGTAGTTTACTATAAACTACATGGTCATTAACTCACCATGATTAGAAGTGAAGAGTTAGCTAGTCCTAGGGCAAACAGTTCTAGGTAAAGACTCTATCAAATCCGTTAATGGTTGACAGTTTACCAAAAATTGTAAGGTTATCAGTACACCTTATTCATTATGAATAAAGTGTTGGCTATTCCAGAGTGTACGGCTAACTGGTAAAGAATAAATCAAATCCGTTGATAGCTGATGATTTGCTAAAAATTATGATGCCAATACAGATTGGTTTGTTGTTAACTATTTTATTTCAAGTGAGAAGACATAAGCAGGAATGTTGATTCATAGAACGCACATGTTCAAGGAGATTCATGTATGTTCAAGATCAAGAAGATTACAAGGAAGTTTTGTCATCATCAAATAGGGGAAGACTGTTAGGCTAAAAATCTTAAAGATGACAGAGTTCTATATATGAAGAGAACATAGTTGCTGCAAAAAATGTTCAAAAGACACAGAAGATCATATTTTGAAGACACAGATGATATTTATGGAGATTTGAAGATTATCATATCAGAAGTAGATCAGTATAAAGTGTTTGGATACATTCAGTTGGATACAAGTACAAGATTACCAAGTTCAACCCCAGTTTGAAGTGAAGTTTGAAGACATGTATTCTCATACATTCAACATACAGAGAAACAAGAAGACAACAAGTTATCATTCTTGTTTAAGGAAGGATTGTTGGGAATTATTTCTAAAGTACCAAGTACCGTTAGTACAAGTATAAGTACTGTTAGTGTTAGCAAGTATCGTAGTGTTAACGTGGTATATGTCAAGTACCGTTATTTATAATGTAAGTACTGCTAAGAAGATTAGGACGAATATATCTTTAGAAAAGACATGACATAGTTATAGTTAAAGTATATATTATGTGATATACTTAATAGTTTAGAATATTGATAATATATCATGTGTGATATACTCATCATAATAGAATATTCTAGGGTTCCTTACACTATAAAAGGAACATAGGTATGCAGAGTTTCTTGTACCTCATTGAAAGTCGATTAATAGAAAATCGAATAGTTAGAGTAATTCTGTTCTTATTTACTTTATAAGTTAGATTCCGCATAACTTGTTTAGTTGAGTAAGAGTTCTCAAGTGCTCTAGTTTGATTACAAGCTATTGTACAAATTCTTCACGGAGTATAGATCCATTCAAAGGGATCAACAACATTTCTACAAATCTTGGGTTTAATTTTTGTCTTAATTAGAATTTTTAGAACTTAAATTAACTTTTTGGGAATTTTTAGGTAACTTTTATTTTTCGTCGTATTTTACGTTTTTGTGTTTTCCGCGTAGTAGTGTAATTTTTAGCGTAACTCGTCTTTATTTTCCAATCTTTCTCAACCAAAACCGTTACTAATCCAAACTTGATTTTTAATATTGACACAAAAAACTTACACCTCCTTCGAGAACAAACTTGCAATTGTCGAGTATTCGCGTTTTCCTAAACGTGATACTTAATACTTACCATTAATACGTCTTTTTCCGAAAAGCGTATTTTTATTACCATCACCTGTGTACTTCATCAGTAGAGCTCTACAAAGTTCAGAATTGACCTATTCGCCAATGGAGAAACTAGTGCTAGCGCTAGTCTTCGCAGCAAAAAGGTTACGCCGATACTTCCAGGCGCATCCTATAGTCGTAATCACGGACCAGTCGATAAAACAGATAATATCGAAATCGGACGTAGCAGGAAGGCTACAAAAGTGGAGTGTTCTACTCAGGGAACATAACATCACATGCAGACCGCGCACCATGGTCAAAGGACGATTCCTGGTAGATTTCATCATAGAAAAGCCAGAAGATGAAGAACAAGCACCAAAGAAGAGGAAGAACCCCAAAAACCATGGGTCATGTTCATTGTCGGATCCTTTTGCACAGACAGATGGGGCACATGCCTTATCCTTACTAACCTCGAAGGTATGGAATTCACGTGTGCCTTACGCTTTGAGTTTACAGCCACAATAACAAAGCCGAGTACGAAGCACTTATAGCAAGATTGTGAATTGCAGCCCGCATGGGTGTACGTAATCTCGAGGCAAGTGTGGATTCTCGTCTAGTGGCATATCACATTCTAGGCGAATACAAAGCGAAGGAAGATAACATGATACGATACCTAAAAAAGCTAAGGTATTAATCGAGGGCTTTAATAAGTTCTCGATACGGCAAGTACCGAAACGGGAAACTAAGAAAGCAGATGCTCTAAGCAAAATCACATCTACCAGCTTCGCACACTTATCTAAGCAAGGTCCTGGTGGAAATCTTAAAGAATAAATCCATAGTGGAAGTGGAAGTATCATCAGTCGTAGAAGGAGAAGGCCCTACTTGGATGACACCAATAATGGACTATCTGACTAACGAATCACTTTCGCATGATGAAACCGAAGCAAGACGAATTCAAAGACACTCAAGACAGTTTGAGGTCAGAAATGGAATCCTCTACAAACGATCGTTCTTACAACCATGGTTACGATGTGTAGGACCACGACAAGAGAACTACGTAATCAGTGAGATCCATGAAGGATCTGGTGGCATGCACGTAGGACCTAGATCAGTAGTAGCAAGAGCGTTACGCAGTGGTTATTACTGGTCAACCATGCACGAGGATGCACGAAGACTCATCTTAAAATGAAACAATTACCAAGTCCATAGACCAGTACCACGTCATCCCTAGCTGGAGCTAACACATCACATCTCCGTGGCCATTTTACAAGTGGGGAATCGATATCGCATGACCCTTCCCAGTCGCAGCAGGAGGAATCAAATTCCTGATAGTCGCAATGGACTACTTTATCAGATGGATTAAGGCCAAAGCAGTGGCGACAATCATGGGCAATCAAGTGAAAAGGTTTGTTTAGGATAACGTTGTGTGTCGGTCTGGCTTACCATGGGAAATTGTCTCTGACAATGGCAAGCAATTCGCGGAGAACCCATTCAAGGACTGGTGTGCAAAAAACAACATCAATCAGCAGTTCGCATCGGTGGCTCACCCACAGTCTAGACTCGTCGAAAGAGCCAACAGAATTCTAGGAGACGGTATAAAAGCTCGGTTCGGGGAGGAAAATAAGAAGTGGGTAGATGAACTCTCGCATGTGTTATGGGCACACCAGACCATGATAAAGACATCAACAGGAGACATCCCTTTTGCCCTAACATACGGGACAGAGGCTGTCATCCCAGTCGAGATCGGACTACGAACACTCCGTACAACAGAGATAGACATGGTCAAAAACAATGAGGAACTACGGGTGAACTTATACTTGATCCAAGAAAACCGAGATTTGATCGCAATAAATGAAGCCAAAGCTAAATAAAAAATGAAGGGGTACTACGACGCTAGGGTGCGAAAGAATTCTTTCGTACCAGGTGACTTTGTGTATCACCCAAACGAAGCAAGTCGCGCAGAGAATACGGGGAAACTCGGACCAAAATGGGAAGGCCCTACATAGTGACAGAAGCTTTAGGGGATTGCACGTATAGACTACGCGACATGGACGGTCGTGACCTGCAACGGACATGGAATGTTTTCCATTTAAAAAAGTCCTATCTTTAGGGCAGCGGCCTCCGCATGGGAAATCTTAGCTACATTTAGCTCGAAACCCATTTATTGTCTTTCTTTTTTATCATATCGTGTATTTCAAAACCTTGCAAATATTTATAAAATGTCGTGGTCCCTAGCTAGTTCCACGAACCATTCTTAAATTTACATATATTAACTATATCATTTATATCACATCTTGCCTACGGGCGTAGCCGTACATAACGTTTCCAGGTGAAATAAGAGGAATGAGTTTAACCTACTAATTAAACTTGTCATGTTAGAGGTATGCAACAAATTGAGATCAGGTATCCTTGTTAGACCCCTTGCTAATCATGACGTCGTAGCAAGTTTTACAGCCAGTACATTCCATATTGGGCCTGGAAAAAGACACAAATGTGCACACCTAACAATTGGCCAAAGTCCCTTGGCCGTCCTCACCCATGAGGACATCTTATGATCTTACATAGAAGTCATAAACAAAATCACACATCATGCTAATAATATTGAGTACGCAAAACGGTTCTAGTAACACAAACACCTAGAGTGCCTACTTATTACAGACTGAGTACGAACATTCGCACTCACAAAAAATATATGTCTTTGTAGATAGCGGATATTGTTTCACAATAAGTCAGACCAAGAGGCAAACCTCTTAAGCTTCATGGTAACAGTGTTGGGGAAGGAAGTCTTGTGTTCCTTCAACACCCTTTCCATCTTCTCTAGCAACCTAGAGTCTCTCGCAGATAAAGGAATCGGAAGCACAGGCACAGCCAAGGACAAATGAGCGGCACCGGATGAAGAGGAAGCTTCCAATCCAAGCGCTACTTTCTTTTGGGCAGCACGACTAGCGTGCGCGGCTAGTACATCGGACAAGGGTACCTCCTTGGATATGTAGAAAGGGCTGAGCACATTGCGGGGGTGCGCAAAGATGGGCACCCTTAGCTGGTCCACGCTAGGCTTTAGGTGATAGTCCGCCTGAGTCTCAGCACCCTCTTCCCTATGCCTCCCTAGGGTCAAACCGTACATTATCACCTCTAGAAGGAGCTCTTGGTCTTCGTCCCCAATACCAAAAGTGGGAATATGACATACCTTCATTTTCTCCATGGTGGTAGTCATATCGGATTTGGCCTTGGGATCGTAAAGGTTATCTCCTCAAGCTTTTTGTTCATAAGTTTGGCTTTATGGGCTCGCTCTAGGCCTGTGGCAGTACCCTCGTTGATGGCAGCTATCACAGATTGGGCAAAGGTTGCTCTAAAGCATGAGTAAAAATGGCACGAATGTTCCCTACCAAAAAAGAGGTGGCAAAAGGTCATCGATGGTGGATGCTCAGATTACATCAGCCGAGTTCATTCTTAGATCCACTAGCAGGGCCAACAGCAAAGATGTTCCTACCTTCTCAAGGGTTCGACTCATCATTCTTAACTCTCGCACTTATCGTAGGGGAAAAGAACCCGAACCAGGGATCAGCCCAACCCCCGCCCATCAAAGACATGCGAAAACTGCCCCGCGTATCAGCGGAAAACGAGGAAATTGTCGTCAACAAAGAGTGAGCAATGGAAGAATATGTAGCAAAAAATTTACATACCCTTCTCCCGCCCGTCACCAAACGTATAAGAGACCAAAGAGTCGTAGGGGAAAAATGAGTGATCCCAGTACGAAGAGACGAGTTGCAGAGCACTAGGCAAGCCCCAAGTGACGACACATCTAGCTCATACTCAGCTGATCATCGTTCTAGAAAACGCAAGACAAGGCGCCCTTCTTCAGAAGACTCTGAAAGTGAGACTGATCCTTACCAACCTCCCAGAAGTAAGGATCGGGACTTTTCTTAAACATGGATAAGAGGTAGAGCGAAATCTTTTACAAAACATATTAGTATTACGCCGACACGAAAAAGCGTCGCATGCCATCAAATGTCAAAATGTATGAAGACACTACAGACCCAGACGATCACTTAAAAGTATTCAAATCACAAGCAGGAATCGAGCAATGGCCTGAACCTACATGGTGCAACATGTTCAACTCCACTCTCGTAGGGAATGCGCGGAATTGGTTCGATAGGCTCCCGCAACGAATGATCGACAGATTCAAAGAACGACGAAAAGCCTTCAAAATGAATTACATAAAAAAAGAGGTACGACAGAGTGCTGTGTCGTTGGCGAGAGTCAAACAAAACCAGAGCGATTATTTGGAAGACTTTCTAGAACGCTTCAAGGGCGAGTGCATTCAAATAAAAGATTTCCCTAAAATCCTAAAAGTGTCCTACTTCATGGCAGGGATAAACAACAAAGACCTGATACGAAAGTTGAACGAAAAAACTCTAGAAAATTTTGATGGGGTAATGCGACGAGTAAGATCCTTCATACAAGGAGAAACTACGGCTGTGGAAATTAGGCAAAATACACCCAACTATAGATTTCAAGATCTGCCTAAGAAGCAAGTTAATAGCCAAAGTAGGGCTCGCAACCTTGATTACCAAGGAAGTCAAAGAGGGGGTCGTGATAACAACTTCATGTTCACATCGTTAGAATTAACCTCAAGAGAGATACTGATATCAGAGGGCACAAACTTCCCAAAACCTATGCCAACGACCACCCCAGTTGAAAGGCGCACATGTACTAGACACTATGAGTACCATGGCGAAAATGGGCATGCCATGAACGAGTGCATCTAGCTACAAAAACACATAGAAAGCCTGGTAAAAACTGGCAAGTTAAAGCACCTTATCAAGTAAAACACAGAAGAGGGGAAGCCAAAATCGAACGACGTGCCCGCAACAATTTACATGGTAAAATCGTGGCAACGGAGGACGAAGCAGAAAGTGAGCCAAAAATTTTCCAAAGGAAAAGACATCCCGTTTTCACCACTCAGCACAAGCAATGTCGCAAACGGACCACTGAAAATAGAACTCAATATTTGGGGTCACAGCATTCACCGTATGTACATTGATGGAGGCTCCTCAGCAGAGATCTTGTAGGAACATTGTTTCTCCCAATTAAGTCCAGACATATGGAACCAGCTGATACCCGCTGCTTCACCATTAATTGGTTTAGCGGGGAAGCAGTCTGGCCTTTAGGACAACTGAGACTATAGGTAACAGTGGGGGATGACGAGCATTCAACCACAGTCACAATGAATTTTTTGGTCATCCATTCAAGATTGCAGTAAAACGGTATTATTGGACGCCCCGTAATCCTAGCAATGCGAGCCGTACCTTCCACATCCCATGGCCTGATGAAATTTCTAGTAGAATGAGGAATCGTGATAGTTTTCAACATAGCCGTACCACTCAAATAGTGTAATACAATTGCGGAACCACTAAGAATAATGGCGGAACACAAAGTATCATCACCACCAAACTTAAAGGTCGCAATTTTTTTTTTGGTAAAGGTGGCAATTCATCCAGACTACCTGGAGCAAGAAGTGATGATAGGGGGAACGATATCCGATAAAGGAAAGATGGACATGTGTAGACTTCTAAAAAATAACCTGGACATTTTTTGCATGGGAATCAAAGGATATGACGGGGGTACCACGCTAAATCTCAGAACATAGACTACAAATCCGCAAAGGATACCCCCCCCCCAGTCAGGCAAAAGAAACACGGGAAAGCTCCAAAACGTAGCAAAGTAATACTTGAGGAGGTGAGAAAACTGGTGGACGCAGGAATCATGCAGGAGTTTATTACCATGAGTGGCTCACTAATCCAGTTATGGTTAAAAAGCACGACGGTAGCTGGCGTATGTGCGTTAACTTCACATACCTCAATAAAGCCTGACCTCGGGACTGCTACCCGCTCCTATAGATATATTAGAAAATTGAATCACTCTGTGGATACCCCTTTATATGATTCTTAGACGCGTAAAAAGGATATCACCAGATACAGATGGCGGAGCAAGCGAGGAAAAAACAGCATTCCACACTAGTCATGGAGTCTACTGTTACACAAAAATGCCCTTTGGACTTAAGAATGCAGGAGCCACCTATCAGCGGTTAGTGAACAAAGCATTCGATAGCCAAATTGGACGAAACCTAGAGGTTTACGTTGACGACCTAGTCATAAAAAGTCACACAAAGGAGGTACTCATCTGCGACATCGAGGAAACTTTCTCACACTTAGGAAAATCAACATGAAACTAAATCCTAAGAAGTGT
The DNA here is from genome assembly GCA_025667525.1 of Glebionis coronaria. Taxonomy (NCBI): domain Eukaryota; kingdom Viridiplantae; phylum Streptophyta; class Magnoliopsida; order Asterales; family Asteraceae; genus Glebionis; species Glebionis coronaria. Next base: position 268,811,619 of record CM046876.1, read on the forward strand.
ACTTTCGGCACCACGGAAGGCATGTTCTTAGGCTACATGATAGATCCTAGTGGCATTAAACCTTTTCTAGAAAATTGGATGAATTCATACAACTCCAGAGTCCGACCACGAAGAATGAAGGGCAATCGCTAAATGGAAAGCTAGCAGGACTAAACAGGTTCCTATCTAAGTCCACGGAGAAGTCACTCCCCTTATTTAAAACGCTCAAGAAGTGTATAAAAAAGGGAGACTTTAACTGGATGAAAGAGGCAGAAGAAGCCTTTGACCAGCTAAAAAACATTTAGCAACACTCCCAATGCTGGTCACACCTCGACTAAAGGAGGAGTTAATCGTATACCTTTCAGCTATTCACGGAGCAATCAGCGCGGTGTTAATGACGGATAGGGAGAACGTACAGACGCATGTGTACTTCATCAGTAGAGCTCTACAAAGTTCATAATTGAACTATTCGCCAATGTTGGCACTGGTCTTCGCAGCAAAAGATAATTCCAGGTGCATCCTATAGTCGTAATCACGGACAAGCCGATAAAACAGATAATTTCAAAACCGGAGATGGTAGGAAGGCAACAGAAGTGGATTTTTCTACTCGGGGAACATAACATCACATACAGACCGCGCATCGTGGTCAAAGAACAGATCCTGGCAGATTTCATCATAGAAAACCAGAAGATGAGGAACAAGCACCCAAAGAAGAGGAAGAGCCCCAAAAAACCATGGGTCCTGTTCACTGACAGATCCTCTCGCATAGACGGATCGGGCGCATGCCTTATCCTTACTAACCCCGAAGGTATAGAATTCACGTATGCCTTATGCTTTGAGTTTACAGCCAAAAATAAAGAAGCCGAGTACGAAGCACTTATAGCAGGACTACGAATCGCAACCCGCATGGGTGTACGTAATCTTGAGGCAAATGTGGATTCTTGTCTAGTGGCAAATCACATTCTAGGAAAATACGAAGCGAAGGAAGATAACATGATACGATACCTAAAATAATCTAAGGTGTTAATCGAGGGCTTTAATAAGTTCTCGATACGGAAAGTACCGAGAGGGGAAAATAAGAAAGCGGATGCTCTAGCAAAATCGCATTTACCAGTTTCTCACACTTGTCTAAGCAAGTCCTGGTGGAAATGTTAAAAGATAAATCAATAGCGGAAGTGGAAGTATCATCAGTCGTAGAAGAAGAAGGCCCTACTTGGATGACCCTGATCATGGACTATCTGACTAACGAAGCACTTCCGCATGATGAAACTGAAGCAAGACGAATTCGAAGACACTCAATACAATTTGAGGTCATAAATGGAATCCTTTACAAACGATCGTTCTTACAACCATGGTTACGATGTGTAGGACCGCGACAGGTGAACTACGTAATTTGTGAGATCCATGAAGGATCTTATGGCATGCACGCAGGACCTAGATCAGTAGTGGCAAGAGCGTTCTATAGTAGTCATTACTGGCCAACCCTGTACGAGGACGCACGAAGACTCATCTTAAAATGCAACGATTGCCAAGTAAATAGACCAGTACCATGTCAGCCTTAGAAGGAGCTAACACCTATCACATCTCCGTGGCCATTTTACAAGTGGGTAATCGATGTCGCAGGACCATTCCCTTTCGCAGCAGAATCAAGTTCATGATAGTCGCAATGGACTACTTTACTAGATGAATTAAGGCCAAAGCAGTGGCGACAATCACGGGCAATCAAGTGAGAAGGTTTGTTTGGGATAACATTGTGTGTTGGTTTGGCTTACCAGGGGAAATTGTATCTGACAATGGCAAGAGTTTCGCGGAGAACTCATTCAAGGACTGGTGCGTAAAAAACAACATCAATAAGCGGTTCACATCGATGGCTCACCCATAGTCAATTGGACTCGTTGAAAGAGCCAACAGAAGTCTAGGAGATGGAATAAAAGCTCGGCTAGGGTAGGAAAATAAGAAGTTAGTAGATGAACTATCGCATTTGTTATGGGCACACCGCACCATGATAAAGACGGCAACAGGAGACACCCTTTTTACCCTAACATACGGGACAGATGCTGTCATGCCAGCCGAGATCGGACTACCAACACTCCGTACGGGTAGACATGGTCACAAACAACGAGGAACTACGAGTGAACTTAGACTTGATCCAAGAAAAACGGGAATTGGCCGCAATAACTGAAGCCAAAGCTAAATAAAAAATGAAGGGGTACTACGACGCTAGGGTGAGAAAGACTTCTTTCGTACCAGGTGACTTTGTGTCTTTGTGTATCGCGCAAACGAAGTAAGCCGCGCAGAGAATACGGGGACACTCGGACCAAAATGGGAAGGTCCATACATAGTGACAAAAGCTTTGGGGGATGGCGTGTATAGACTAGGAGACATGGACGGCCGTAACCTGCAACGGACATGGAATGTTTTCCATTTAAAAAAGTGCTATCTTTAGGGCAGCGGCCGCCGCATGGGAAATCATAGCTACGTTTAGGTTCGGTAAACCCATGTATTGTTTTTTCTTTTTTATCATATCGTGTATTTCGGGACCTTGCAAGTATTAATAAAATGTCATGGTCCCTAGCTAGTTCCACTACTCATTCTTAAATTTACATATATTATCTATATCATTTATATCACATCTTGCCTACGGGCGTACGCGTGCATAACATTTCCAGGTCAAATAATAGGAACGAGTTTAACCTACTAATTAAACTTGTCGTGTTAGAGGATGCAACCTCATCGACCGTGGATCAGTTATCCTTGTTAGGCCCCTTGCTAATCATGACGTCGTAGCAAGTTTTACAGCCAGTACATTCCATACTGGGCCTGGAAAAAGACACAATGTACACACCTAACAATTGGCCAAAGTCCCTTGGTCGTCCTTAGGATAGTAGCGGTACACTGCACGTAATGAGTTAACCTCACCCATGAGGACATCTTATGATCTTACATAGAATTCATAAACAAAATCACACATTGTGCTAATAGTATTGAGTAAGCAAAACGGTTATAGTAACACAAACACCAAGAGTACCTAATTATTACAGTCTGAGTGCGAACATTCGCACTCACAAAAAATATAAGTGTTTACAGACACCGGAGATTGTTTCACAATAAGTCAGACCAAGAGGTAGACATCTTAAGCTTCGTGGTAACAGTGCTGGAGGAGGAAGTCTTGTGTTCCTTCAGCGCTCTTTCCATCATCTCTAGCAACCTCGAGTCTCTCGCAGATAAAGGAAGCGGAAGCACGGGCACGGCCGAGGACAAATGAGCGGCACTAGATGAAGAGGAAGCTTCCAATCTAAGCGCTACTTTCTTTTAGGCAGGACGACTAGCGTGCGTGACTAGTACATCGGACAAGGGTACCTCCTTAGATATGCGAAAAGGGCTGAGCACATAGCGGGGGTGCGCAAAGATGGGCACCCTTAGCTGGTCCACGCTAGGCTTTAGGTGATAGTCCGCCTGAGTCTCAACACCCTCTGCCCTATGCCTCCCCAGGGTCAACCCCTCCATTATCACCTGTAGAGGGATCTCTTGGTCTTCGTCCCTAATACCAAAAGTGGGAATAGGACATACCTTCATTTTCTCCATGGCGGTAGTCAGATTGGATTTGGCCTTAGGATCATAAAAGGTTATCTCCTCAAGCATTTTGTTCAGAAGTTTTGCTTCATGGGCTCTCTCTAGGCCTATGGCAGTACCCTCGTTGATGGCAGCTATCATAGATTGGGAAAAGGTTGCTCGTAGGTTTGGATCCTCATGCGCACCCATGGCAGCTAGCTGAAGGCTATGGCGCACCAACCAATTCTTTCCGGCTAACTCAGACATCAATCGCGAATAAAGATCCTCATCACATTCAACACTAAGGTGCTTAGGTTGATCACCGTGATTGCCTGTCTTTTCCTTAACAAGCGCACCCAATGAATCTACATCTACGAATATCTGGTCCCTAGTGAGCTCAAAATATCTCGTAGCATATGTGTTGCTCGCCTTAAGGCGATCTATTTTAGCGTGCTCCTCAGCAAGGGCGGTGGCAAGATCACCTTTTTCTTCTGTTTAAGAATGAATGATTTCGGCGTCCTGTTTTCCCCTTTCTTCTTCCAAAGAAATCTTCTGCAAAGCAGCTGCAAGTGTCTTGTCTTTCTCTTCAATAACTTGTGCAAGTCTTCCTTCAGCGGATTGCACTTGCGCGGATAGCTCCATAAATCTCCTCCTAACGCGCGACATCAAAGTCACATTTTGAGCAGAGATATAGCTCACCTTATCCGCCAGGGTGGCATCATTTAGCTCGTTTAGTACTTGTGCTCTCCTGGGGGGTACAAGGTTGTCCAGAAATCTCACACAATCGAATGCGCTCAAAAGATCAGAAGACTTAGGGATGTTCCAATCAGGAGCGAAGACCGGATCCTCCATGGAAGCACTCGCATCAGCTGCAGTTGTGGTTCTCTCGGAGGAAGGCAGGACAGTCTCCACCAGGGATGGCTTCTCCGTATCATAACTACAAAAAAGTACACATAGTGTCAGAAAATACACATCGATAAAAAAAAGAAACAAACAGAAAAAATGTATTCTAAAGCGAGCACCTCAGTTTCACGGTCACATGTGGGGTTCTTGGGGGAGTCTCGATAAAATTGTCCCTGGTGTCCTCTTCTGCCTGGCACTCGGGGGTAGATTCCCTTTGGTGCTCATGTACGATGGTAGAGGGTTGCCCAACCTCGACACGAGCGGACTTCCTCGAAGTCACAAGAGAGTCTCTCTGCCTTTTCCGTGACAAGCTGATGACATTTCCTTCTTCCTCTTCGAACTCCTCAGTACCAATTTCAGCATTTTTAGATATGTTCATAGAGAACAAATTAACACTCCCTTCCGATGGTTGTTGTTGTGCAACTATACCTTGAAAGACATTTGGATTGGGAACTTCTTGGGCTCGGGATGATAACGATCCTCCCACATCTAAATTCATGGTTTTTTCTTTTCCCCTGGTGTGGAGGCACCTCGTCCTATCGGAGGGGTCGAGAGTATACGGTCAACTCTGTGGGGGCCTGGCTTCGCACAATGTATAGGATATCCATAATTGTATGCAAGAAAGATACAAACAAGAGAGTTAATCCAAAATAAGGTAGTGCGACACTTACAAATTTTACACAGGACGGTGAGAGGACCACTAACCTTGGCCACCTTGATTGTGGATGTAGGGGACCTTGTTTTCACCTACAAGAATGGTGCAGCTAAGCTCAGCAAACACAAGAATGCTTCAGGGTAAGCCTAAACAGGAAAAGACATCAGCTTGATTGTAAGAGCCAGGGTTAGGTTCAGGGTCTCTTCTCAACGTCCCGAGGTTCATAAAGGGATAGTGTAATGGAAAGATGGCGTCGTCTATCCAGAAAAATGAGGTATTCCAGTCCCTTAGGGCATCCAATTTTGCAGTATAGCACTAGGGACCACCTTTGTATTTTGCGAATGATACCCATCCATTTGCAACGACACGTGAATAAAACATGCGGAATAGGGGCACAGTGGGTTCTATGGCAAGAGTGCTACAGTTGATTTCAAAGTTTTAAATTTTGGCCGCACCAATACAGTGAAGTTGGGATATATGAATTTCATAGTGAACTAGTACACTTATTAGGAAGCAGGATAATGGAACATGATTGTTCGCGAACTCAAAGAATCTAGTATATACGCCCACCTTGCCTTCAGGAAATTGGCTTATGTTTCGATCACGGTGGGGCACTTCTGAATGTAGATAGTTGGGTATGTAGCATTCGGAGGTGAACTGATTAAGTTCGTCAGAGGTGATGGTCGATGAGATTTTTGACAAACGTTTTACCATTTTTACAAGTATAAAGAAGATTACCTTTTTGATATGTTTCGAAGGAAGGGAAATCATTAATGGCGGATGGTGTGTGTGTTTTACTATCTGTGTGTGCAGTAAAAAACGGCGAAGACATTTATATGGTCCTAGGGTTACTGTTCATGGTATTAGATCTCTGCCACGTGTATCCTAGTTGCTTAATATAACGGTGGAATATGAATGCTTGTGTCTACGTGGGAGACGTTTTTCCCGGGTTTCGAGGCATTAGGTGAAAGGGGGGATGAATGTGTTTTCTTGGGGGGTTAATTTGGAAACTCATACGGAACTCTTTGCAGCACTCCATCACAGGATGGTTTTATTAAGAGCTTTAGTTGTTTATAGTCTAGTAGTCGCGGAATTCCGTGCGACCACTAGACTGGGGGACATGATGACGTATAGTCCCTAGTCGGGTTGAATAACCCGACGCACGGGTAATGCCCGTATCCATTGGGTATGGATCATGCACAGACAGCGCATAAATCCCACGAGGCCCATTAAGCCACTGTTGCACATGGTTATTCCTTAACCGTGTCCTTGTCGCACTACGGTAGGATCAAACAGAATATAATCTAAACTAGGATTAAATTCGCCTAAGTAAAAGAGATATACACTCTCCTTATTTTTGCGATAATAATAAGACTATATTTAGTCATTATCTCTTGCTTAGGCCGCATGAATAAGAGAGCCTAGCCAGGACTCTCTCGGATATAAAAGGAACCCCAGAGGTTCCACAAAGGTACGATATTTACAATACTCTAACCCTCACATATACTTAAACTGATTACCTACTCTCACGCTGAAGTCTAATCGTGGGACACGCGCCCACGGTAAGCCTAACGGTGTGTGTTAACTAGTATGCAGGGTCTTCAAACAAGTTCATTTGGTGCAAGAGCGGGAGTCCACAAAACTCCAAATTAAACTAATTCGGGTCAAGCGCGGTCCATCCAACTTTTGTATCAACAGTCATGGATTCAAGAGAAACAGTACCTTTGTCAATGATGTTACCACGTAGTTTACTATCAAATGTAATGTTACCTCCATTATATGATTTATAAGAATAGTATAAAATTTGATTACCCATCATGTGTTTAGAACAACCACTATCCTTATTCCACTCGTCAGCCTGCAAATCAATTCCCAAGAATATCTAGGTAACAACACACAAAATCAAACATGTGGTCCCCAATATCTCATGGGTCAAAAGTTGTTCGTTCCAAAAATCCCTTGCATTTGGTTGGGATGCATGAATGGAGGACACATACCCCACGGAGAAAAACATTGTTGTTGAAAATTATTCCAATTCATATGAGCGTTTGATGTACATTGTTTTTCTTAGGTGTTTTAGACCTTGATCTAGAACTATTATTATTTCTAGGTGTTTTACTCCTAGGTCGTGACATAGAGTGTTCATTATTTTTAGGTGTAGGTGTTCTACTTCTAGGCCTTGAGTCATTTCGTACTCTTGAAGGAGTAGATGATTTTCTTGAGTGGTCCTTCATTCCCATTGAAGGTTTACTAAAAGGTGTATAAAACTTATAAAGATCCCTTTTATCAAGAATAGGTAATTTGACATTGTTAATAACAAGATGTTTTGGCCCTTTACCTAAAATAGATTTTTCATATTTGAGAGTCTTCAATTACTGTGGAACCGTTGTGTACTTTTGCGGAACCGCCGCGAACTTTTGCAAACTGCGGGCAGCAGGCTTTTTTCCGAAAACGTGACTTGTTTTGGTTCACTAGTAGATGCTTCATTAGTGTTAAAACCCAACCCAAGTGTTTCCTTAGAATGAACTTTTCTGCTTAACATATCATCAAGAGCACTAGTACCTTTCATGAACTTTGCCAATTTAATGGAGGCCCTCTTGAGATTTTCATTCTCTTGTCTAAGGCTTTCACAACTTAGACAACCTAAATCAACTTCTTTATTTCTCAAGCTTGGCCAATTTTTCTCTTAGCTCACTAATCTCATTGATAGGTGTGTAAACACCCATCCTTTTTACCACTTAACTACAATAATAACCAAGCCAAAACGTGTATTTTATATCGTAAATGTCGGAATTATGTGTGGTTTGTGTTTTTGTTGTGATTTAGGACGAAAATGTGAAAAGGGAAGAAAACACGGTTTTCACGAGCTTTTATCGAAGAAAAAGACAAAAGACGAAGTCAAGAAATCAAGAGTGCAAAAAGAACGGAAGTCCAAGACCAATTCTGAAGATTTATCGAAGAAAAAGTCAAAAGACGGAAGTTTACTAAAAGCCGAAGAACTCAAGTCTTATTTATGAAGAAATTTCAAGACGAGTATAAAGAAATCCCGAGACAAAGTCGTTAAAGTCGAAGAATTAAGAAGACAAGGAGTAAATGGCAATTAAAGAAAGAAGAAAGAGGGGAGGAAGCTTCCACTAAGCACCTCCCTAATCTCCTATAAATAGGATCCATTTCCTTTCATTTGTTTTTGTTGGCTAAGTGTGACAATTAGCTCTTCCATTTTAATTACTTGCACATTTAAATACATGTCATTTATTTAATTGTCTTGCACCTTAAATTCATTTATTTTCAAGTAAGTTTTCTTTTAATTATTGTTAATCTTTACTTTTATTGTTTATCTCCTATCTACTTTTCTTGTTTGATCTTAGTCTTTATGCTTATTGTTCATGTTTATGTTCTTTAAATTTTATTGATTTTATCAAGTGGGTTTTGATTATTGTGGTTATTATTGTTAGTGTTATTGAATTGGTTTGATTGGTATTCAATAGTTGATCATTTGTGATTAGTCTTGCTTAATCTTTTGGTTTGATTTGATTGATTTAGTTTAGATTCGTGTTTCTTTTTGTTTCCTTGTTCTTCGCTATTACTGTTTTTCCCAGGTTTATTCCGGATCAACAACTTTATTCCGAACCAAGGAATTCTTCTAATTATTCCGGATAAGTGACATATTCCGAATAAGTGCATTATTCCGAGTGAAGCAAATATTCCGGATCAGTGTGGTATTCCGAATCAGCAAATTTATTCCGAATAAAGGACTTATTCCGGATAAGTGACATATTCTGGATCAAGGTCGTTCATTCGGAATAATTTATATTCCGGATCAAGGTGTTCATTCGGAACATTCCGGATAAAGGAGTTGTTGTGAAATATTCCGAATCAAGTTTATATTCCGGATCAAAGTGTTCATTCGGAATAACTAATATTCCGGATGAAGGGTTTGAGGATTTATTCCGAGTAAGCAGAATATTCCGAGTCAAGGAAAACATTCCAAATCAAGGGTGTATTCCGGATGAAGGCTTCTGCTTGACTATTCTGAATGAAGGTTTTTGAGCTAATATTCCGGATGAGCCATTTATTCCGCATGAGGTAAATATTCCGAGTGAAGAAGAATTATTCTGAACGAAGGTGACATTCCGGATGAGTGATTATTCCGAATGAGTGTATTTTCCGAATGAGCATTTTTTAGTTTTTTTTAAGTTTAAATTTTTAGTTTTCAAGCTTTACTTTTCCCGCCTTTTTACTTAGTCGCACTTTAAGTCTACTTGCCTTAGATTTATTTTAAGCTTGCCTTAGTTTAAGTGTAAGCTTGCCTTTAGGATAGTTTTAAGTTCGCGTTATTTATTTTTAGTGTCTTTTAATTTCTCGTCACGCTTTAATTTCCCGTCATTTATTTTCAATTAGGTTTAGCATTATTTTTCTTGCTATTTACTTTAAAGTTTTTGCACCTTTCGCTTTTACTACAACGACACAACATTTGTTTCAACCAAAAGACAGCAGAGTCGCACTTAAACCAGTAATCAATTCGAAGAGACCACCACAACGAACTTTAATTTTTTTTAACTGAGTAAAAGCCAGTTAACAAATGGCGCCGCTGCCGGCTCTTTTCGTAAAGATTAACGGTTTTCTGTGAGAGACGCGTTGCTTTTTGGTATCCGTTCATTCGTGAGCGTTATTTTTCTTGCTTAAAAATTTTCAAAAAACCATAAAAATTAAAAAATTTCAAAAATCCAAAAAGATTTTATTTTTATTTGTGTACATATATTGTCAATTTCTTTGGTATTGTTTTCTTTTGCTTTCTCAGGTGTATGCGTACAAGATCTTCAACTTATCAAGAGCCCGAGACTCGTGAAGATTTAGCTATGGCAGGTGTGAATAACAACAATAATCCACCGCACCTCAACAATAACAACAACAATGTTCTTCCACAGCCCGATCTTCGGACAATGGAGGAACTTTGTCAACCCACAATGTTTGGACGAGGAGGACCGATTGCGCCGATGCAAATCACGGCTCCGGAATTTTCGTTGAAGCATCACATGATTCAGCAAGTGCAAACTAATCCATTCCGCGGAATACCTGATGATGATGCCAACAAACACCTCGACAAATTCATTACTATCACTCAAAGCATGAAGTTGCCCGGTGCTACTATGGATGTTCTTCGCCTTCAACTCTTCCCACATACTTTATCACACCACGCTGAGAAATGGTTTGATCGTCTCCCAAAGAATTCCATTCATACTTGGGACGACATGACTCAACGATTTTTGTCGCGCTACTTTCCACCATCCATGGTCATGAGCCTTCGAAATCAAATCGGCAGTTTCATGCAAGAACCGGATGAATCTCTCTTTGATGCTTGGGAAAGATATAATGTTTTGATCGATCGATGTCCAAACCACAACATGCTCCCCGTGACCTTAATTGATACTTTCTATAACGGTTTGACTTTTCGTGATCGTGATACGATTAATGCAGCCGCCGGTGGCACATTTATGAAAAGAAGACCCGAGGAGTGTAGAGAGCTAATTGAGAACATGACTACTCATCACAAAAACTGGGATTCCTCCGCTTCTTCAAGGAACAACCCGAGAGTCAATGTTTCTTCTACTTCAGCAAACCCCGACATGACCGAATTCACCCGCATGATGGCCGAAATGAACAAAAATATCTTGCTCATCGCTACAAACCAACACCAACAAGTTAAAGCGGTAGCCAATCCTTGTGCGACATGCGGCGGTACTCACTCATACACTGATTGTCCTTCCACTCAAGGCAATCCGGAAAACGTGTATGCGGCTTATGGTAAGTATTCACCGGAAAATTACCAAGCCCGACCTTAAGGGGATCGAAATTTGCTAAGTTACCGGTCCAACAACTATCTTTCACCCGGTTTTTCTCCTCAAAACCACAATCCCAACAACAACTACACTAGAAGCAACCAAATCCCACCTAGAGTTTCTAATCCTTATCACCCACCCGCTCAACAAGCCTGATAGGTGTGTAAACACCCATCCTTTTTACCACTTAATTACAATAATAACCGAGCCAAAACGTGTATTTTATGTCGTAAATGTCAGAATTATGCGTGGTTTGTGTTTTTGTTGTGATTTAGGACGAAAAGGTGAAAAGTGGAGAAAACATGGGCATTCACGGGCTTTTATCAAAGAGAAAGACGAAAGACGAAGTCAATAAGTCAAGAGCGCAAAAAGAACAGAAGTCCAAGACCAATTCTGAAGATTTATCGAAGAAAAAGTCAAAAGGCGGAAGTTTACTAAAAGCCGAAGAACTCAAGTCTTATTTATTGAAGATATCACAAGACGGGTTCAAAGAAATCCCGAGACAAAGTCATTAAAGTCCAAGATTTAAGAAGATTAAGGACTTAATCTTACAATTAAGGAAAAGAAGAAAGAGGGGAGGAAGCTTCCTAAGCACCTCCCTAATCTCCCCTATAAATAGTCATTAGGATTTACATTTCATTCTGGTTGGCTAATAGTGACAATTAGTTCTTCCAATTTTAATTACCTTGTCATTTACTTTTCATGTCAAATTTAAATACTTGTCTTGCACCTTAAATACCTTTAATTTCAAGTAAGTTTCCTTTTAATTCTTGTCAATCTTTATTTTTATTGTTCATCTCCTATCTACCTTTCTTTAATCTTTGATTTTTATGTTTATGTTCATGTTTATGTTCATGTTTATGTTTTGAGTTTTTATTGATTAAAGTGGGTTTTGATTATTTTGGTTATATTTGTTAGTTTGATTGTTTTAAATTGTTTGTTTATGATTAATACATGTTTATTGATTAGTTTGATTTAATCTTGTGGTTGATTTAGTTTAGTTTCTATTAGATCCGTATTATCTTTGTTCTTGCGTGTTCTTCGCTTCTGTTACTGTTCCCAGGAAACATTCCGGATCAAGACCAGGGTATTCCAAGTGAAGGTTGTTGTTGAATATTCCAAGTCAAAGGCCTCCATCCGGAATAAGTGACATATTCCGGATCAAGTCCACATTCCGGATCAACAGAACATTCCGGATCAACAGAATATTCCGGGTCAAGGGCATATTCCGGATCAACCTCTCATTCCGAATCAGACTATATTCCGGATCAGAAAGTTCATCCGGAATAATTTATTATTCCGGATCAAAGTGCTTTATTCGGAATATTAAAACATTCTGGATCAAGGAGTTTATTCGGAATAATATTCCGGATCAGCAACATTCCGGATCAAAGCTAGTATTCCGAATCAAGACTTTATTCCGGATAAGTGACATATTCCTGATAAAGGATTTATTCCGGATCAAGGGTTTTGGTCAATATTCCGAGTGAAGAAGAACATTCCGAACGAAGGTGACATTCCGGATGAATGTTTATTCCGAACGAAGGATTATTCCGGATGAGCTGTGTTCAGGTTATTTTTAGTTTCTGTTTTTTATTTTTATTTTCAAGCTTTACTTTTTCCGTCTTTTTCCTTAGTCGCACTTTAAGTTCACTTGCCTTAGATTTATTTTCAATCTTGCCTTAGTTTGAGTTTTAGTTGCGTTTTAAGTTTGCCTTAGATAGTTTTAAATTTGCGTTATTTACGTTTAGTGCCTTTTAATTTTCATCACGCTTTTAAATACTTGCCATTTATTTTTAATTAGAGTTAGATTTACTTTAACGTCATTTAGTTTTAAGTTTTGCACTTTTTAATTACTACAACGACACAACTATTTGTTTTACCAAAGAACAACTGAGTCACATAGTAATCTATTTTTCAATTCGAAGAGACTGTGACGATAACTTTTTATATACAAAATCTCTTGTATTAAATGGCGCCGCTGCCGGCTCTTTTCGTAAAGATTAACGGTTTTCTGTGAGAGACGCGTTACTTTTTGGGATCCGTTCACTTGTGAGCGTTATTTTCTTGCTTATAAAATTAAAAAAACCATAAAAATTAAAAAATTGTTAAAAAACACATAAAAATTAAAATTTTCAAAAATCCAAAAAGATTTTATTTTTATTGTGTATATATATTCCCTTTGTGTTTGGTATTGTTTTCTTTTGCCTTTGTAGGTGTATGCGTACTAGATCTTCTAATTATTAAGAGCCCGAGACTCGAGAGATTTAGCTATGGCAGGTGTTAACAACAACAATATTCCACCGCACCTCAATAATAATAACAACATTGTTCTTCCACAGCCCGATCTTCGGACAATGGAGGAGCTTTGTCAACCCACCATGTTTGGACGAGGAGGACCGATTGCGCCGATGCAAATCACGGCTCCGGAGTTTTCGTTGAAGCACCACATGATTCAGCAAGTGCAAACTAATCCATTCGCCGGAATGCCTGATGATGATGCCAACAAACACCTCGACAAATTCAGTACAATCACTCAAAGCATGAAGTTGCACGGTGCCACAATGGATGTTCTTCGTCTACAACTCTTTCCACATACTTTATCACACCACGCCGAGAAATGGTTTGATCGTCTTCTAAAGAATTCTATTCATACTTGGGATGACATGACTCAACGCTTTTTGTCGCGCTACTTTCCACCATCCATGGTCACGAGCCTTCGCAATCAAATCAGCGGTTTCATGCAAGAACCCGATGAATCTCTTTTTGATGCTTGGGAAAGATATAATGTCTTAATCGATCGTTGTCCAATCCACAACATGCTCCCTGTGACCTTAATTGATACTTTCTACAACGGTTTGACTTTTCGAGATCGTGATACGATTAATGCAGCCGCCGGTGACACATTTATGAAAAGGAGACCCGAGGAGTGTAGAGAGCTTATTGAGAACATGACTACTCACCACAAAAACTGGGATTCCTCCGCTTCTTCAAGGAACAACCCGAGAGTCAATGTTTCTTCTACTTCAGCAAACCCCGACATGACCGAATTCACCCGCATGATGACCGAAATGAACAAAAATATCTTGCTTCTCGCTACAAACCAACAACATCAAGTTAAAGCGGTTGCTAATCCTTGTGAAACACGCGGCGGTCCACACTCATACACTGATTGTCCTTCTACTCAAGGAAATTCGGAAAATGTGTATGCAGCTTATGGTAATTATTCACCGGAAAATTACCAAGCTCGACCTCAAGGGGATAGAAATTTGTTGAGTTACCGGTCCAACAATTACCTTTCACCCGGTTTTTCTCCTCAAAACCAAAACCACAACTACAATAGAAGCAACCAAATCCCACCTCGAGCTTCTAATCCTTATCACCCACCCGCTCAACAAGCCCCACCCATCAATCAAGATGTTGAAGCTTTGATGAGAACCCAAGGTGAGCAAATCAAGAATCTGCAGAGCCAAATTATCAATTTGAAAGGAGATATTACCAAGCAAGGGAATGACATTAGATCCGAGCTTCGAGATAATATTCAATCCTCCTTCAGCAATCAAACGAATGATTTAAAGAATATGCTGGCTAGTTTCTTGCCCACTACTCAACCTTCTACTTCGAGTTCTCTACCTTCAAACACCGTCACCAATCCGCGAGCGAATGTGAGTGATATTACTACCCGTAGTGGAGTAACCATAGTAGGACCACCTATCCCGCCCCCATCATCTACACCTCCTCCACCACCATTTATCCCTACTCCTCCCACACCTAGTATTAGTACACCATTACCGTCTCCGCCTCGTCATGACGATGTACCCAAGAAGAACCCTTCAACATCTCAACCCTCACCTGCTACACCTCCACCACCCAACCCCAGCATTCCTTACCCTTCTCGCCTCAACAAGGCTAGAATTTTGACTAAGAATGATATTCAAGTCTCTCACCTTTTGGAAAAGGTTTCCGGCATGAAGATCACCTTTACCCTTGTTGAAGCTCTTGCTCAAATGCTACAATTTGTTAAGATGTTTAAGGAATTGCTTAGCAAGAAGGAGAAGATGGCCGGGTTTGTTAATACTCGATTAAATAAAAATTGTTCTGCCGTCATTCTTAAAGAACTTCCGAAAAAACTTGGAGATCCCGGTCGTTTTGTGCTTCCTTGTACTTTTAACCAAACCGACAAATTTACTGCCTTAGCCGATCTCGGGGCAAGTATAAATTTGATGCCTTTAAGTGTTTGGAAAAATTATCATTACCCGACCTTACACCCACCAAAATGACTCTTGAGCTTACCAATCGCACTCTCGCTTACCCTGTTGGTATTGCCGAAGATGTGTTCATTAAAGTTGGCACATTCACTTTTACGGTCGACTTCGTTGTTGTTGATTATGAAATGTACCCTCGTATTCCGTTAATACTTGGACGCCCATTTTTGAGAACCGATAGAGCTTTAATAGATGTGGATAAATGTGAGCTCATCTTAAGAGTCGGGGATTATGCACAAGTGTTTGAAATGGGGAAGCTTACAAGCAAATCCTTTGGAGGACGAGAATCAATGAATATGATTAATGTGCTTGATGATTTTGTCGTCTACAACAATCCTCTATTCGAGTCTTGCAATGATAATCCACTGTTTCAAGATGATGTGGATGATTCTCTCTCCAATTTGGAACCTTCACCCATATATGAGTCTCCACCGATCTTTGATGCTTATGATGATGATTCTAGCTCAGATTCGGATGATTATGATGATTTTACTTCCGAGTATCCCGACATGCCCACTTATGATGATTTTGATGAGGCTGATACTCTTTCGAGTGATTCTTCACAGGATGAGGATCCTCCGCCATCACTTGATCCTACTTTGGATGACTACTCATTTGAGGAAGACTTCTCTACTTTTCTCAATACATACTTCCCTCATGAGAGTGATGCTCCTCCTTTAGACTTTGATGATTATGGTCTTGATCCTACTTCGGATTTGAAGAAAATTATTTCAAAGGAGAAGCAACCGGACGACACCAACATCCGCAGCACGTATGATTTAACACCTCTTTGTCCACCTTCTGAGGACGAGGTTGTGCATTTTCTTCACGAATCTTCTTCAAATTCTGCTGAGCCTGAGTGCTATTTTCCCCTAAAGGAAAAGGTGTTCGACCCTGGTATCGATATTCTTAAGCCATCTCAGTATCCATCTGATGAAATAAAAGGAAAGATTTTTGGACCTATTGAAGATATGCTTGCACCTCTTCATCCTTGCTCCCACCGTGCTCCGTCTTTGCTTAAGGGAACCTTGCCTACTCTTCTTTGTCTTGCCTTGTTCGCCTTAAGCTTGTGCTATTTGATGGACGAAAACTATGTATTTGATCCCGGTGGATATGTTTCATGCATCTTCCTATGCTAATCAAGGTCGATTCAGGCTCACGACTCGGTGAACAAAAATCAAGCGCTTCTTGGGAGGCAACCCATGTATCTATCTTTTAGCTTTCTCTATCCTAAGTGTAGGGGAGACCCGTTGGTGTTTGTTATTTCCTCTCTTCTCATATTCTGGGATTCGAGCGCTCAATGATCCACTCTTGATGATTTTTGACGACCCGTGACTCCGTTGTTTTCCGTCTTCCCGGTTCTATCCTAAACTCTTTTCGATTCATTATTTTATATTTCTCAATATTAAAATAGTAATCTCGTTAGTTGTCTTTTCCTTAGCAAGATTTAAACAACGTGCACAATGTCCTAAGTGTAGGGGAGTTTACTCCCACATGCTTAAACATTGAGGACAATGTTTATATCAAGTGTAGGGGGTACTTCTATCGAAGTTAAGTGGTCTTTTCCTTGTATTTTTCCTCATTTTAACCAAAAAATCAATTTTTCAACATTTTTCAAAATTTTTGATCTATTTTGGCCTATTAGTTTTTCCCTTTGTATAGTTATTTTCTTTCTCTGCTAGAATAAATTTTAATAAAGTGGTTTTAATTTTCAAACGTTGTGAATCTTTTGACTCGACCCGAGTTTACTTATCTAAGTTTACTCTAGCTAGTATCCTTAACGTGTTTAAGTCAAGTTTTGCTAGGCTTTTATATAGAGAGCTATAAAACGCGAAAGTCTTAACTCTCACGGGTTAAGAACAAGAACTTTTCGCAAGTTCCTATAATTGATCCTAGAGAGTTGCTTATCAAGGGAACTTTAAAATGCGATTTCTAAAACTTGAAAAAGTCTAAGAGTTTGCAAGATCCTATAGACGACTCGAAAACCCAAAACTTTGATTTAATAGGCTAAGCATCCACGAGTCTCATTCTTTGAGATTTTAAAATGTGGAGAACGAGAGATGATAGAGTCAATTATAAGTTTGGTATTCTTTCGTGAATTTATGTGAGTTAATTATAAGCATATTCTCCCATCGCTTGCTAATAAATTTATCTGCAATAAATAAGGTTGTACGATTTGAAAAGTTACTTAGCTTCTAGCCCAAGATCGTTTAAACGTTGCTCGGTATGGATTAGAGTTCATAGCCCAGGCATAACTTATTGAAGCGGGATGCGAAGATTGGCGAGTCCAAAAAGGTCCTAACAAGACATGATGGATACATTTTGTTGCTAAAGATCCCAAGTGATGTGAAGAATCATTTATCAAAAATCAATATGAAGGATCGAGACACACGATGAAAAGCAAATACTCCCGTAAAGATCATGGAGAAGTCTATCCGAAAAGGCCCTAACAAGGTATGAGGATAAATAGATCCAAGTCCAAAAAGGAGGCGGGTCGTTGTATATCAAAATCCCAAATAAAGATTGGAGAAAAATGAAGAAGTCGTGGTCCAAATATGAAGAATCTCTCAAAACTTCAAGTGAAGAAATTCCTATTATGAAGAGAAGGCCATTATTTCATGAACGTCTCTCAAGGCTTGAAGTATGAAGTCGCTGCCAAATATCGGTCCGAGAAAGGTCTCAAATCGCGAAGCGAGTTATGCCAAGATATGAACCTTATGAGGTCCCGAGAAGCAGTTTTAAAAGATTTTGTCCTTTAGCTAACTATTGATTAAATCGTCCCACTTTATTTTCAGACTAAATAACTATCGAAATAAGTCAACAATGCATCTTCGTGATCATTCAAGACAACAACAAAATATAAGAGATACACCTAGGAATAAGGGAGTCTAAGTGAATAATTGGCCCACATGAGTTTGTGTTAGTTTTCTAACTTATAATAACAATGATCTCGTTTTTAAGCTTGGTTTGGAGAAAGTGAAAACTTGAGGATGATGATTATTCATGACATTTCCAAAACCCAAGGTATGTTTTTGATTTCTTTACTTTGAATGTTTATAATTTCCTATCTCTTTAATAAAGGCCAACGTGGATTGATTATGATGAAAATTGTAAACGTGCTTTGTAACTAATGCATTGCATAAGGACATTGCAATGGTCAAGTGTAGGGTATTTGATAGGTGTGTAAACACCCATCCTTTTTACCAATTAATTACAATAATAACCGAGCCAAAACGTGTATTTTATGTTGTAAATATCGGAATTATGGGTGGTTTGTGTTTTTGTTGTGATTTAGGACGAAAAGGTGAAAAGTGGAGAAAACACGGGCATTCACGGGCTTTTATCAAAGAAAAAGACGAAAGACGAAGTCAAGAAGTGAAGAGTGAAAAAAGAACGGAAGTCCAAGACCAATTCTGAAGATTTATCGAAGAAAAAGTCAAAAGGCGGAAGTTTCCTAAAAGCCGAAGAACTCAAGTCTTATTTATTGAAGATATCACAAGACGAGTTCAAAGAAATCCCGAGAAAAAGTCATTAAAGTCCAAGATAAGAAGATTAAGAAGATTAAGGACTTAATCTTGCAATTAAGGAAAAGAAGAAAGAGGGGAGGAAGCTTCCTAAGCACCTCCCTAATCTCCCCTATAAATAGTCATTAGGATTTACATTTCATTCTGGTTGGCTAATAGTGACAATTAGTTCTTCCAATTTTAATTACCTTGTCATTTACTTTTCATGTCAAATTTAAATACTTGTCTTGCACCTTAAATACCTTTAATTTCAAGTAAGTTTCCTTTTAATTCTTGTCAATCTTTATTTTTATTGTTCATCTCCTATCTACCTTTCTTTAATCTTTGATTTTTATGTTTATGTTCATGTTTATGTTTTGAGTTTCTATTGATTAAAGTGGGTTTTGATTATTTTGGTTATATTTGTTAGTTTGATTGTTTTGGATTGTTTGTTTATGATTAATACATGTTTATTGATTAGTTTGATTTAATCTTGTGGTTGATTTAGTTTAGTTTTTATTAGATCTGTATTATCTTTGTTCTTGCGTGTTCTTCGCTTCTGTTACTGTTCCCAGGAAACATTCCGGATCAAGACCAGGGTATTCCAAGTGAAGGTTGTTGTTGAATATTCCGAGTCAAAGGCCTCCATCCGGAATATGTGACATATTCCGGATCAAATCCACATTCCGGATCAACAGAACATTCCGGATCAACAGAATATTCCGGATCAAGGGCATATTCCGGATCAACCTCTCATTCTGAATCAGATTATATTCCAGATCAGCAAGTTCATCCGGAATAATTTATTATTCCGGATCAAAGTGCTTTATTCGGAATATTAAAACATTCCGGATCAAGGAGTTTATTCGGAATAATATTCCGGATCAGCAACATTCCGGATCAAAGCTAGTATTTCGAATCATGACTTTATTCCGGATATGTGACATATTCCGGGTAAAGGATTTATTCCGGATCAAGGGTTTTGGTCAATATTCCGAGTGAAGAAGAACATTCCGAACGAAGGTGACATTCCAGATGAATGTTTATTCCGAACGAAGGATTATTCCGGATGAGTTGTGTTCAGTTTATTTTTAGTTTCTGTTTTTTATTTTTATTTTCAAGCTTTACTTTTTCCGTCTTTTTCCTTAGTCGCACTTTAAGTTTACTTGCCTTAGATTTATTTTCAATCTTGCCTTAGTTTGAGTTTTAGTTGCGTTTTAAGTTTGCCTTAGATAGTTTTAAATTTACGTTATTTACGTTTAGTGCCTTTTAATTTTCGTCACGCTTTTAATTACTTGCCATTTATTTTAAATTAGAGTTAGATTTACTTTAACGTCATTTAGTTTTAAGTTTTGCACTTTTTAATTACTACAACGACATGACTATTTGTTTCACCAAAGAACAACTGAGTCGCATAGTTAAATCAGGATCAATTCGATTAGACCGACTATAACGAACAATTTTCCTAACTAAAATTTTAGTTATCAAAGCCCCACCCATCAATCACGATGTTGAAGCCTTAATGAGAACCCAAGGAGTGCAATTTAAGAATCTGCAAAGCCAAATTATCAATTTGAAAGGGGATATCACCAAGCAAGGGAATGACATTAGATCCGAGCTTCGAAAGGATATACAATCCTCCTTCAGCAATCAAACGAATGATTTGAAGAATATGCTGACTAGTTTCTTACCCACCACTCAACCCTCTACTTCGGGCTCTCTACCTTCAAACACCGTCACCAACCCGAGAGCGAATGTGAGTGCTATTACTACTCGTAGTGGAGTTACTTTAGTAGGACCATCTATCCCACCCCCAGTTACACCATCTACACCTCCACCACCACCATTTATCCCTACTACTCCCACACCTAGTATTAGTACACCATTACCGTCTCCGCCTCGTCATGACGATGTACCCAAGAAGAATCCTCCAACCCCACCTTCCACCTCTAACCCTTCAACATCTCAACCTTCACCAACCCCACCTTCCACCTATAACCCCAGCATTCCTTACCCTTCTCGACTCGACAAGGCTAGAATTTTGACTAAGAATGACATTCAAGTTGCTTACTTTTTGGAAAAGATTGCCGGCATGAAAGTCACCTTTACCCTTGTTGAAGCTCTTGCCCAAATGCCACAATTTGTAAAGATGTTTAAGGAATTGCTTAATAAGAAGGACAAGATGGCCGAGTTTGTTAATACTCGCTTGAATGAAAATTTCTCTACAATCCTTCTTAAAGAACTTCCGGAAAAACTTGGAGATCCCGGTCGTTTTGTGCTACCTTGTACTTTTAACCAAACCGACAAATTTACTGCCTTAGCCGATCTCGGGGCCAGTATTAATTTGATGCCTTTAAGCATTTGGAAAAAGTTATCATTGCCCGACCTTACACCCACGAGATGACTCTTGAGCTTGCCAATCGCACTCTCGCTTACCCCGTTGGTATTGCCGAAGATGTGTTCATTAAAGTTGGCACATTCACTTTTTCGGTCGACTTTGTCGTTGTTGATTATGAAATGGACCCTCGTATTCCGTTAATACTTGGACGCCCATTTTTGAGAACCGGTAGAGCTTCAGTAGATGTGGATAAATGTGAGCTCATCTTAAGAGTCGAGGATCATGCACAAGTTTTTGAAATGGGGAAGCTTACAAGCAAATCTTATGGAAGAGAATCAGCGAATATGATTAATGTGCTTGATGATTTTGTCGTCTACAACAATCCTCTATTCGATTCTTGCAATGATAATCCACTTTTTCAAAATGATGTGGATGATTCTCTCTCCAATTTGGAACCCCCTCCCACATATGATTCTCCACCGATCTTTGATGCTTATGATGACGATTCTAGTTCCGATGGAGATGATTATGATGCTTTTACTTCCGAGTATCCCGACAGGCCCACTTATGATGATTTTGATGAGGCTGATACTCTTTCGAGTGATTCTTCTCATGTTGAAGATCCTCCACCAACAATGCTTAATCCTACTTTGGACGACTACTCATTTGAGGAAGACTTCTCTACTTTTCTCAATACATACTTCCCTCATGAGAGTGATGCTCCTCCTTTAGACTTTGATGATTATGGTCTTCATCTTTCTACGGATTTGAAGAAAATTCTTTCAAAGGAGCCGACACCGGACGACACCAACATCCGCAGCACGTATGTTTTGACACCTCTTTGTCCACCTTCTGAGGACGAGGTTGTGCATTTTCTTAGCGGATCTTCTTCAAATTCTACTGAGCCTGAATGCTATTTTCTCCTAAAGGAAAAGGTTTTCGACCCCGGTATCGATATTCTTCAGCCATATCAGTATCCATCTGATGAAATAAAAGGAAAAATCTTTGGAACTTATGAAGATATGCTTGCACCTCTTCACCCTTGCTACCACCGTGCCCCATCTTTGCTTAAGGGAACCTTTCCTACTCTTCTTTGGCTTGCCTTGTTCGCCTTAAGCTTGTGCTATTTGATGGACGAAAACTATGTCTTTAATCCCGGTGGATGTGTTTCATGCTTCTTCCTATGATAATCAAGGTCGAGTCAGGCTCACGACTCGGTGAACAAAAATCAAGCGCTTCTTGGGAGGCAACCCATGTATCTATCTTTTAGCTATCTTTATACTAAGTGTAGGGGAGACCCGTTGGTGTTTGCTATTTCCTCTCTTCTTCTATTCACGGATTCGAGCTTTCAAAGATCCACTCTTGATGATTTTTGACGACCCGTGATTCCGTGTTTCCGTCTTCCCAGTTCTATCCTAAACTCTTTTCGATTCACTATTTTATATTTTCCAATATTAAAATAGGAATCTCGTTAGTTGTCTTTTCCTTAGCAAGATTTAATCAGCGTGCACAATGTCCTAAGTGTAGGGGAGTTTACTCCCACATTCTTAAACATTAAGGACAATGTTTATATCAAGTGTAGGGGGACTTCTATCGAAGTTAAGTGGTCTTTTCCTTGTATTTGTCCTCATTTTAACCGGAAAATCAATTTTTCGACATTTTTCAAAATTTTTGATCTATTTTGGCCTATTAGTTTTTCCCTTTGTATAGTTATTTTCTTTCTTTACTAGAATAAATTTTAATAAAGTGGTTTTAATTTTCAAACGTTGTGAATCTTTTGACTCAACCCGAGTTTACTTATCTAAGTTTACTCTAGCTAGTATCCTTAACGCGTTTAAGTCAAGTTTTGCTAGGCTTTTATTTAGGGAGCTATAAAACGCGAAAGTCTTAACTCTCACGGGTTAAGAACAAGAACTTTTCGCAAGTTCCTATAACTGATCCTAGAGAGTCGTTTATCAAGGGAACTTTAAAATGCGATTTCTAAACTTGAAAAAGTCTAAGAGTTTGCAAGATCCTATAGATGACTCAAAAACCCAAAACTTTGATTTAATAGGCTAAGCATCCATGAGTCTCATTCCTTGAGATTTTAAACTGTGGAGAACGAGAGATGATAGAGTCAATTATAAGTTTGGTATCCTTCGTGAAGTTATATGAGTTAATTATAAGCATATTCTCCGATCGCTTGCTAATAAATTTATCTGCAATAAATAAGGTTGTACGATTTGAAAAGTTACTTAGCTTCTAGCCCAAGATCGTTTAAAAGTTGCTCGGTAATGATTAGAGTTCATAGCTAAGGCATAACTTATGGAAGCGGGATGCGAAGATTGGCGAGTCCGAAAAGGCCCTAACAAGGCATGAGGGCTACATTTTGTTGCTAAAGATCCAAAGTGATGTGAATAATCATTTATCAAAGATCAATATGAAGGATCGAGACACACGACGAAAAGCAAATACTCCCGTAAAGATCATGGAAAAGTCTATCCAAAAAGGCCCTAACAAGGTATGAGGATAAATAGATCCAAGTCCTAAAAGGAGGCGGATCGTTGTATATCAAAATCCCAAATAAAGATTGGAGAAAAATGAAGAAGTCGTGGTCCAAGTATGAAGAATCTCTCAAAATCTCAAATGAAGAAATTCCTATTATGAAGAGAAGACCATTATTTCATGAACGTCTCTCAAAGATTTGAAGTATGAATTCGCTGCCAAATATCGGTCCGAGAAAGGTCTCAAATCGCGAAGCGAGTTATGCCAAGTTATGAACTTTTTGAGGTCCCGAGAAGCAGTTTTAAAAGATTTTGTCCTTTAGCTAACTATTTATTAAATCGTCCCACTTTATTTTCAGCCTTAATAACTATCGAAATAAGTCAACAATGCATCCTCGTGATCATTCAAGACAATCATAAAATATAAGAGATACACCTAGGAGTAAGGGAGTCTAAGTAAATAATTTGCCCACATGAGTTCGTGTTAGTTTGCTAACTTATAATAACAATGATCTTGTTTTTAAGCTTGGTTTGGAGAAAGTGAAAACTTGAGGATGATAATCATTCATGACATTTCCAAAACCCTAAGGTAAGTTTTTGATTTCTTTATTTGTTTTGTTATTTTCTATCTCTTTAATAAAGGACAATGTGGATTGATTGTGATGAAAAGTGTAATCTTGCTTTGTAACTAATGCATTGCATGAGAACATTGCAATGGTTAAGTGTAGGGGATTTGATAGGTGTGTAAACACCCATCCTTTTTACCACTTAACTACAATAATAACCAAGCCAAAACGTGTATTTTATGTCGTAAATGTCAGAATTATGCGTGGTTTGTGTTTTTGTTGTGATTTAGGACGAAAATGTGAAAAGGGAATAAAACACGGTTTTCACGGGCTTTTATCGAAGAAAAAGACAAAAGACGAAGTCAAGAAATCAAGAGTGCAAAAAGAACGGAAGTCCAAGACCAATTCTGAAGATTTATCGAAGAAAAAGTCAAAAGACGGAAGTTTACTAAAAGCCGAAGAACTCAAGTCTTATTTATGAAGAAATTTCAAGACGAGTTTAAAGAAATCCCGAGACAAAGTCGTTAAAGTCGAAGAATTAAGAAGACAAGGACTAAATGGCAATTAAAGAAAGAAGAAAGAGGGGAGGAAGCTTCCACTAAGCACCTCCCTAATCTCCTATAAATAGGATCCATTTCCTTTCATTTGTTTTTGTTGGCTAAGTGTGACAATTAGCTCTTCAATTTTAATTACTTGCACATTTAAATACATGTCATTTATTTAATTGTCTTGCACCTTTTTTTCATTTAATTTCAAGTAAGTTTCCTTTTAATTATTGTTAATCTTTACTTTTATTGTTTATCTCCTATCTACCTTTGTTGTTTGATCTTAATCTTTATGCTTATTTGTTCATGTTTATGTTCTTTAAATTTTATTGATTTAATCAAGTGAGTTTTGATTATTATGGTTATTATTCTTAGTGTTATTGATTTGGTTTGATTGGTATTCATTAGTTGATCATTTGTGATTAGTCTTGCTTAATCTTTTGGTTTGATTTGATTGATTTAGTTTAGATTCGTGTTTCTTTTTGTTTCCTTGTTCTTCGCTATTACTATTTTTCCTAGGTTTATTTCGGATCAACAACTTTCTTCCGAACCAAGGAATTCTTTTAATTATTCCGGATAAGTGACATATTCCGAATAAGTGGAATATTCCGAGTGAAGCAAATATTCCGGATCAGTGTGGTATTCCGAATCAGCAAAGTTATTCCGAATAAAGGACTTATTCCGGATAAGTGACATATTCCGGATCAAGGTCGTTCATTCGGAATAATATATATTCCGGATCAAGGTGTTCATTCGGAACATTCCGGATAAAGGAGTTGTTGTGAAATATTCCGAATCAAGTTTATATTCCGGATCAAAGTGTTCATTCGGAATAACTAATATTCCGGATGAAGGGTTTGAGGATTTATTCCGAGTAAGCAGAATATTCCGAGTCAAGGAAAACATTCCGAATCAAGGGTGTATTCCGGATGAAGGCTTCTGCTTGACTATTCCGAATGAAGGTTTTTGAGCTAATATTCCGGATGAGCCATTTATCCCCATGAGGTAAATATAATGATGAATTATTCCGAACGAAGGTGACATTCGGATGAGTGATTATTCCGAATGAGGGTATTTTCCAAATGAGCATTTTTTTAGTTTCTTTTAAGTTTAAATTTTTAATTTTCAAGCTTTACTTTTCCCGCCTTTTTACTTAGTCGCACTTTAAGTCTACTTGCCTTAGATTTATTTTAAGCTTGCCTTTGTTTAAGATTAAGCTTGCCTTTAGGATTTTTAGTTGGCGTTATTTATTTTTAGTATCTTTTAATTTCTCGTGACGCTTTAATTTCCCGCCATTTATTTTCAATTAGGTTTAGCATTATTTTTCTTGCTCTTTACTTTAAAGTTTTTGCACCTTTCGCTTTTACTACAACGACACAACATTTGTTTCCACCAAAAGACAGCTGAGTCGCACTTAAACCAGTAATCAATTCGAAGAGAGCACCACAACGAACTTTAATTTTTATACTGGCCAAAAGCGAGTTATCACTCATTTTCAAGCTTAGTTCTAGTTTATTTTAGCAATCTATTCTTTTCAATTAATTTAATACTTAGTTTGCGTAGGTTATTATATTGACCTTTTAATTCTAAATCAACTAAAGAAGAACTATCATTGCTATAGTATTCAGTTTCGTAATGTACCTGCCTCTTTTCCTTCTGCCTAGCTCCCCGAAAACAACGTTCGCCTTAGAAGAATGAGCCATGAGACACTTTTCATCTTTTGCATTGTCCTCACATTCTTCACCACTATCGCTCCACGGTCCACCAACAACTGTCGTGTGATTCTTTTCGCGAGATGGTTTGGGAAATTCACCGATGAAATGATTTGGATCAGCGCATCTAAAGCATTTCCTATCACAATTGTCATTCTTGACAAATCGGTTCTTGGAGAAAGATTTCTTGTAGTTGCTTGGTTGTCTCACGTACTGACCTCGCCTTTTGAAGAACTTCTTGAATTCTCTAACGGCCATAGCATATTTCTCATCATCACTTTCAAATGAAGAGATTTTGTGGTCACGTTGCACTTTCTTGTCCTTTAGTGCTAGAGACTTTCTTTCAATCTTGTTTTTCACCATTTCCAATTCCTTCAAGATTATCACTTCATGTACTTCTTACGAATGAGTTCATCAAGTGATAGTATAGTGAGATCCTTTGATTCTTCAATCGTCGTGACTTTACTCTCCACTATGGGTGCAATGCCCGAAGAAACTTCCTAACATTGTTCTTCCTAGAAAAGCCTTCAACATGTGTTTTTAGACTAGTAGTAATAGTATTAAACCTAGAAAATGCACTATCAATAGTTTTATCTTCTAAGATGACAAATTGTTCACATTGTTGAATAAGAAGATTGATTTTGCTTTCTTTTACTTGGCTATTACCTTGGTGGGTTACTAAAAGAGTGTTCCAAATATCTTTAGCGGTTTTACACATAAAAATCCTTTCATACTCTTTCTTAGGCAAAGCATTGTTAATAACCATTTTAGCCTCATTATTTTTAGCAAGCTTATTTTTAGTGTCATCATTTGAATTTTGAAAAGAAACTAGTTCTTTCTTTTTAGAAGCTTCATTATATTGATAAGGTAAAAATTCACCAACGGTAATAACATGCCAAAGATCTAAATCTTTTTATTTTACATAAGTCTCAAATCTATTTTTTCCAATAAATAAAACTATCGATTTCAAAAAGAGGCGGTCTTTACATAGATTGCCCTTCTAGGTACTTGTTGGAATCCATAGATCGATTCAAGATTTAAAATACAATATATTTTAAAAATACTTGAGCAACCACGCTCTGATACCAATTGTAGAAACTAGAAGGGGGTTGAATATTTTCTTAAATTTACTTGATTAAAGATCGGTTTTCAAAAATACATTTTCAAAAACTTAGACTTGAGTGATTATGTGAAATCTTCTTATGCACAATATGAACAATAGGTAGTGGATCTAAACTAATAATCACGAGTATATGCAAGTAAAGAATAATGAATGTAAAGAGCTAAGGAAAGGAAAGATCAAACCAAACACCAAGAATTTATAGTGATTCGGAAACGAAGCTCACTCCTCGAGTACTCCTTACTCGAGAGTTCACTAATCAACAAGCTCCTTAAGATGGAGAAATCGTACACGTCGCTTATCAAATTTCCGACTCTAAGCTAAAAGTCGAGCCCTAATCATATCTAGGACCAATCTACACCAATATACTTCAAGGCCTAAGTATTAACCACAATACATACACAACTTCCCAATTTATACAACAATATGGATCTTCACAAATACATAAGAATCAAAATAAAGTTGGATCTTCAATGGATCTTGAGGTAGACACAACACTTCAAGGATGAAAGTATTCTTCTCTTTGCACTTAAGAGGATGAGAGGGGAGGAGAATGATTCACTTCTAAATAAGTAGTAATCAACCAAATAATCAAGGATTTGAGTGATTTTAAGAAGGTGGATTGAATCTGGAAATTGTGTGCAAAAGAGGTGAAATGAAAATCTAGAAATGGTCTACTAATTATAAGACAAGCTTCCAACGGCCCTATCTGTGTGTGGTTCAATAAAGGGCATGCGGTTCTATATCACTAAAGAACCGTATACCTATTTAAGGAACCGCGCTGTAGACTTCGCTCCCTTTTTTGTCTTTTAATGGTGTAGTCCCAGCTGGTGAAGTTTTTATTCTCAAAGGATATTCCTATACTATATAGAATATGCCATTCAGATTTTTAGATTTCTAGTTTAATAAAACATTTTTTTAAAAATAAAGTTTATTAAAAACTTTTGTCACTTAAAAATAAAAGTGAGTTTTAAGAAAAACTAAATCCTTGATCACTTAGTTATGTTGAGAACTTGTTTATTCATACCTTAAGTGATAATGGAGGAAATAAAAAATACTTGAACTCAAGAATTCGATTTTCGTTGTTTTCGTAAATGCTTATTTTTATATATTGTCGTAATCAAAACAAAGCGAGACCAAAAAATGCAAGTAACATTTTTAGGCATCATTGCATTAATAATCTAGATTCCTTGATGATTGATTGATGCTCCTAGAATATAACATGCTACGGTTAGTAGTGTTGGGTAATCTAGAAGGTACCAGACTAGGTTTGTGTTAACATATAAGCTTCAAAGCTAAAAGAGGAGATCCGGAGGTCGGGGAGGATAAAATAGATTATTAGACATTTTAGAGAGAGAAAGTGAAACTTGAAAGGAGTGTGTTTATTTTAGAGAGAGAAATAAAAATAAACAAATGGGAATCCTCACCCCTCTATGGAAGTATGGATGGGTATATATAGGCTGGACAAGGAGTGACTTTGAAAACTTAGCAATAGTAGTCCCTCCGTGTTTTGCCTATATGAATCTAATGTAATTCTATAAATGGCGCTCACATTTTAGGGCTAACAGTTTGAAATTCCTATCTCTTACTTATGTCATTTTCTTAGCTTCACTTAGACTAAGATTTTGGCGAACGTCATTTGAACTAGTTCGAGACGTGTTCTTTGAAATATTCCTAGATAAGCTAGAGGAAATCATGGGATTAGGTATTTCAAAAGTATATTTAGTCACATTGGACCTAGGTAGTGGAGTGACTGGTTCAGAAAAATGAACTATATCAACTTAGGAGGCAAATCGCAGTCTCGAGGATTTTGGTCGCTCGAATTGAAATGTAGTCAGTTATCTCTTGGACTGATTTTTAGGCGGTTTCCCCAAGATTAATGGTTTTTCAAGCTTAGTGTGCACACTAGTTCCTTTAATTTTCCTCAATTCGTTTTTTAATGCAGCTATTGCAAAAACCTTTTCCTGAACATGAGCCTTTAAGGTCTCATTTTCTTCCTTCAATTGATCTTGGGATGACAACTTAGATTCTAGCAAGTTAACTTGTTTTCAAAAAATTATCCTTTTCAACTATAGAATCTAGAATTTTTGGATCCAATTTTCGTTCAAAAACAACGTTTGAATTTTCAAGTTTTTCAAAATATGTTTGAAACTTTTCTGTTTTCTTCGAAAATTCAAGTTTAGCATCCTCAAGAAATTTAGATTGTTGAGCTACAATCGTTTCGAGCTCTTTGTTGGGAATTGTTTATTAAGTGTCAAGTACCGTCAGTGTATTTTAAGTACTGTTAGTGTTATGTAAGTATCGTTAGTGTTATCGATGTACATAGTAAGTACTGCTACTTATAAAGTAAGTACTACTATACTGATTAGGACGAATATATCTTTGTATAAGATATGTCATAGTTATAGTTAGAGTATATCTTATGTGATATACTTAAATAGTTAGAATATTGATAATATATCGTCTGTGATATAGTTATCTTTATAGAATATTCTAAGGTTTCTAGGTTTCCTTACTCTATAAAAGGAACATAGGTACAATGTCTTTCATGTACCTCATTCAAGTCGATTAATAAGAGAATCGAATAGTTAAAAGTAATTCTGTTCTTATGTGCTTTATAAGTTAGATTCCGCATAACTTATTTAGTGTTAGTAAGAGTGCTCAAAGTGTTTTAGTTTGATTACAAACTACTATACTAATTCTTAACAGAATATAGATCCAATCAAAGGGATCAACAAGTGGTATCAGAGCTTGTTGAGAAACTCTGAAAAAGAAGAACACAACCCCAAACACTCCACACATACCAAAACTTAATGTCTCAACCAGATGGTGATGATGCTCACTTGGATGATGTTCAGAACCCTGATCCTATTCCACAGGGACAACCACAAGTTGTGCATCCTGCACCAGTACGAGGTGTTCAAGCCGTGAATGCAGTAGCTACCTCTACAACAACACCTTCTCATACTTTATCTGTTGTTAAACTCCCAGTTCTCAAAGGTGACAATTATGAGACATGGGCTATGCAGATGGAACATTACTTGAATCACATAGATCATACTGTGTGGCAAGTTATCAAGAATGGGAACACACCATAGAAGCTACACTGGTTGCCAGACGGTACATGCTATGCTCTACCTGCTGTGACTGTTGAGGAGGTACAAGAATAGATCAGAGAGAGAAAAGCCAGAACTGCTTTGGCTATGGCTCTTTCTGAAGACATCCTACCAAGCTTCCATCATTATAAGGATGCTAAAGCTATGTGGGATGCTATAAAACTTAGATTTAGGGGTAATGACAAATCTAAGAAGATAAAGAAGATTGTTCTTAAGCAAGAATTTGATAACTTCTCAATTACCAGTATAGAGGGGATACATGGTGTCTATTGAAGGTTCAGTAAGCTGCTTATTCAATTGGCAGTTTATGGACAAGTAATTCCTAATGAAGAAGCTAATTTAAAATTCTTAAGAAGTGTTCCACCAGAGTGGAAAGCAATGGTTATGCAATTCATCACTAGAGATGATCTGGAAACAATTCCTTTTGATCATCTCAACAACAATCTTAGAGCATACGAGATGGATGTGAAAGGCACTGAAGTAAAGGCAGCGACTACTACAAAGTCTAACTTGGCTTTTGTGTCAGATGGAAACAACGGTACTTACTTTCATAATACTGCTAGTGGATCTAGCAGCAGTACATACTTCACAAATACCGTTGGAGGACTTACAAGCAGTACTTACCCATAAATTATTGAAAGCAGCCCTATAGTCTCTCAAAATCCACATGGAAGGTCTTCACCATTGTTTAGTGACAATGATGCCTTCTCATTCTTCGTTGGACAAGACAACAGGCCAAGATTAACACTCAATGACTTGTTCCAAATGGATGATGTTGATGTTGAAGAGATGGATCTTAAATGGCAAGCTGCTATGGTGTCAGTAAGATCTAAATAGGTTCTTCAAGAAGATTGGAAGAAAAATGACTGTTGATCCTAATGAGCCATTAGGATATGACAAGTCCAAAGTTGAATGCTATAAATATGGAAGGAATGGACACTTTGCAAGAGAATGCTCTAGAGACAAAGTTGAGAATAGCAGTTAAAAGTCTAAGCACAGCTATAGAACCAGTCCAAGAATAACTGAAAGCGTTCCAAAAGGAAATAGCAGGAGTCCTAAAGCAACCAAAGCATTGGTAACTGTAGATGGAGTGGTGAATTGGGTTGAAGATGAAGAAGAAGAAGAGCTTGGTTTAATGGCTCTTTCACATGAAGATACTGAGGTACATCCTTGTTCTAAAGAATGTGTTCTTAAATTTAATAGCCTAAAAGTAGAATTAGAGGAACAGTATCAAAATTTTAACACATGCACTGTAGAATTAAATGCTTTTAAACAGGGTGTTGTTAAATTAGAAGAAAATATAGTTTTGTATAAAAAGGCTCAACAAAACTATGAAGAGAAAATAAGAATTTTAACTCTTCAAATGAGGGAAAAAGATGTGGAAATAAAAGCTTTTGAAAGACAATTGTTAAAAATATCAACAGAAAATGAAGCTTTAAAAGCCAGTCTTTATAATGAAAGAGAAGTGATTAATCACTGGCAAAAATCCTCTAAAGGATTGGGAAAATTGATTAATTCACAAATAGGGTATTATGATAAATCAGGCCTAAGATATATTGAGGACCAACCTGGGATAACTTTAACTAACAAGGACTTATCAAAAAGGATTTTTGATAGTTCTAGTGAGGTAGATGATAAACCTGAAAATGATAGATATGCTGAAGGAATGAAGGCAGTTCCTTCACCACTATCAGAAATTTTCATGTCCCCTAGTAATGATACAAGTATAGAGTTAGAAGAACCAAAGATTAAAAATACCTTAAACTCTAGTACTTTGTCCCAAGAAAAGATTGTTGTGACCAAAAACATTGTTTATCCACCTTTAATGAACAACTTTGTTTCTGAAGAATCTAAGACTAGTTCTGCTCCCAAGCAGGTAAAAACTTTTAGCAAGATATTGGAAAACAATGTAAAACATAATAAAGCCAAAAGGGGTGGGATAGGCTTTGAGAAAGTTAAGTCAAAACAACCTTTTGGGTCTTCTTTAAGAAGAAAATGATGTTATGTTTGTGGTAGTCTAAGTCATTTTATCAAAGATTGTACTCTACATGAAGATAAGATTGTGAAACAAAAGACTGCACAAAATGTCATGAAAAACAGTAATGGGAAAAATGCACAGGTTAATAGGAATCAGAAACTTAAGAATGACAAACCTAAGTTTGATCACTCAAGGGTAGCCAAACAGATTAAATATAACCCTACCAAAAGTTTTGTTCCTAGAGCAGTACTTATGAAACAAGGTCTAGTACCTTTAAAGTCTGGTAAATTAAGTACCGGCAAGTCTAGATCTACAAGTACTGCTCGACCAAACTTAAGTACTGTTGGTTTAAAGTCTGTAAAACCAAAGTTCTCTAAGAATTCTAAGAAGGTTTTTGAAAAATTTAAAACACCTAGAAGTAAGGATAAAACAAACCAGTGCAAATGTGGGTTCCTAAAAGAGATAAATCATGTGTTAAAGCAAGTACCACTAAAGTAGTACTTAAGAACAAAGAAGTCTGAGCACATAGAGTCACCCTATGTCTTTGACTACATAACTGAAACCATGAAGTATAAGAGCAAAAGTAGCATTACTGGGAATGCTTCAGAACAAACTCTTAAGTGTGTAGGTCCCACAAGATCCGAGCCAAATGTGGCTTGGGTCCCTGTTAAAAACTAATGAGTTTTATTTGTGTACAGGGGCATCTAATTGATGAATTGAAGGATAAAGGTATAGTAGATAGTGGATTCTCAAGACACATGACAGGAAACAAAGATTTTCTTGCTGAATTTGAAGAATTCAGAGGTGGTCCAGTAGCCTTTGGAGGTAGCAAAGGTAGAATCACTAGCAAAGGGAAAATCAACACAGGAAAGTTGGAATTTGAAGATGTGTTCTTTGTAAAAGAATTGAATGAGTGCAATCTCTTTTCTGTATCACAAATGTGTGATAAGAAGAACAAGGTGTTGTTCACAGATAAAGACTGCTTGGTGTTGTCTAAAGACTTTGAGATGCCTAAGGAGTCTCAAATACTGCTTAAAGTACCCAGGCAAGAAAATATGTACACCTTTAATCTTCATACTATTACTCCAACAGGTGGTATTACATGTTTGCTAGCTAAGGCTTCTTTTGATGAGTCTAATTTATGGCATAGAAGGTTAGGTCATGTGAATTTCAAGAATCTTAATAGATTAGTGAATAGGAATTTGGTTAGAGATTTACCTAACAAATCTTTTCAAAATGATTTCACATGTGCTGCCTGTCAAAAAGGTAAACAACATAGAGCCTCTTGTAAGACCAAGACTGTCAACACTGTGACAAAACCTTTGCAGCTTTTGCATATGGATTTGTTTGGTCCAGTTTCTATAAGAAGAAAAGTCATAAGACCTTTTATCTAGTCATAACTGATGATTATAGTAGATTCAGTTGGGTTTACTTTTTAGCTTTTAAAAGTGAAACAAATGAATTACTTAAGGATTTTATCACTTTAGTTGAAAAGCAGTTCACTAAACAGGTTTTAATCATTAGGACTGATAATGGGACAGAATTCAAGAATGCTGAATTTGATGAATTCTGTAGGTCTAAAGGAATTAAGAGACAATTTAGTAATCCTAGGACTCCACAACAAAATGGAGTAGCTGAAAGGAAAATAGGACACTGATTGAGGCTGCTGGAACTATGCTGGCTGATTCTCTTTTGCCAAATACCTTTTGGGCAGAAGCAATCAACACTGCATGTTATGTATTAAATAGAGTCTTAGTAACCAAGCCTCAAAACAAAACACCTTATGAACTTTTGACTGGTGTGAAGCCTACCATAAGTCATTTAAGACCTTTTAGGTGTCATGTGTCTATACTAAATATTCTTGATTATTTGGGAAAGTTTGATGGAAAGTCTGATCCAGGATATCTTGTAGGATATTCAGTGCAAAGTAAAGCATATAGGGTTTATAATTTGGCATCTAAGAGGGTTGAATAAAATGCTCATGTTAATTTCTTTGAAAATAAACCCAATGTCCCTAGAATAGGTTTTGCTTGGATGTTTGATTTAGATTATCTAACTAACTCCATGGATTACTATTCTTTGCAAAAGGATTGTCAAACTAACAATGCAGGTGAGGAGTCAAGTGCAACTAATGCAGGTACTCAAGAAGATGTTTCTTCATCAGATGATGATGTTCATATCTATGTGCCCAATATGCCTACTGCTACTCCCATGTCTGCCACTCCCAAGAAGCAAACCATGCCATCAAAAGATGATCAAGCCTTCCAAGATTAAGAAAAGAATGCTACATCTGCTAATAAGCATTCAGGAGAAAAATCTTTTGAGTCATAACACTCAGCAGTACATACTACACCTAGCGGTACTTCATCTGCAAGTACTTCTAAGTCAAAATCTGCCAAATCTGTTGACTCACTAGAAGAGATTTTACAAGCTATGGACGATGAAAACTTATATGCTAGTCCAGCTGAAGGAATCTTCTCCAAAGCTTCCTATGATGAGCAGGGTGCAGTAATTGATTTCAATAATTTGGAAACAAAAATTCCAGTCAGTTCTATTCTCACTCATAAAGTCAACAACAACCATCCTACTACACAGATCATTGGAGATCCCAAATCTGTTGTACAAACCAGAAGACAACTTCAAACCAATATTGAAACTCATGCACTTGTGAGTTATGTCAAACAACAGCAGAGAACAAATCATAAAGATACTCAGCATTGTTTGTTTGCTTGTTTCTTATCACAAGTAGAGCCCAAAAACATTTCTCAGGCTCTTGATGAAGAAAGTTGGGTAGATGCCATGCAAGAAGAATTAACACGGTTTGAGCTACAAAAAGTTTGGATTCTTGTGGATCTTCCCTCAGGTAAGAGAGTAATTGGTACTAGATGGGTTTTCAGGAACAAGAAGGATGAAAGAGGAGTTGTTGTGAGGAACAATGCAAGACTTGTTGCTCAAGGCTATAGACAGGAAGAAGGGATAGACTATGATTAGGTTTTTGCACCAGTGGCAAGGATAGAAGCCATTAGGTTACTCTTGGCCTTTGCATCATATATGGGATTTATAGTCTATCAAATGGATGTGAAAAGTGCCTTTCTATATGGTACTATTTCAGATGAGGTATATGTCTCACAACCTCCAGGTTTTGTAGATCCTAAATTCCCTAATAGAGTCTACAAGGTTATCAAAGCACTTTATGGTCTGCATCAAGCTCCAAGAGCCTGGTATGCAACTTTATCTAATTTTCTGCTAGAACATGGATATAGGAGAGGAACCATTGGCAAAACTCTGTTCATCAAGAAGAATGCTAAGGATATCATTCTAGTTCAAGTTTATGTTGATGACATCATTTTTGGTTCTACCAAGAAGACATGGTGTGAAGAGTTTGAAGCTTTGATGAAAGGAAGATTTCAAATGAGTTCTATGGGAGAACTAACTTTCTTTTTGGGACTGCAAGTCAAACAAAGAAAAGATTGAATATTTATCAGCCAAGATAAATATATTGCTGAAATCTTAAAGAAATTTTCATGTATGGATACAAGGAGTACAAGCACACCTTTTGAAGCCAAGAAGTCCTTATCAAAAAATGAACATGGAGAAAATGTTGATATTCATCTATACAGATCAATGATTGGTTCATTGATGTATCTTACTGCTTCAAGGCCAAATATTATGTTTGCTGTGTGTGCCTGTTGAAGGTTCCAAGTTCATCCAAAGGTGTCACATCTACATGCTGTGAAGAAGATTTTTAAATATCTTAAAAGTCAACCCAATTTAGGATTATGGTATCCTAGAGATTCCACCTTTGAATTGGAAGCTTACTCAGACAGTGATTATGCTGGAGCTAATCATGATAGGAAATCCACAACATGAGGTTGTCAATTCCTAGGCAGAAGACTCATATCATGGCAGTGTAAGAAGCAAACCATTGTTGCTACTTCTACAACTGAAGCTGAATATGTAGCTGCTGCTCATTGTTTTGGACATGTACTTTGGATTCAAAATCAATTGTTAGATTATGGGTTTAACTTCATGAACACCAAGATTTACATTGATAATGAAAGTACTATATGCATTGTCAAGAATCCAGTATTTCACTCCAAGACCAAGCATATTGAAATAAGACATCACTTTATAAGAGATGCTTATGACAAAAAGCTTATTCAAGTCTTGAAGATTCATACAGACAACAATGTAGCTGATTTGTTGACCAAGGCATTTGATGCAAAGAGATTTGAATTCTTAGTGACACACATTGGTATGCTCAACCAATAACCTGCTGCATATGTTGAGGGGAGGTAATAGCTGTACAAATTTTTATAATTTTTATTGTATAGTCTATGTTTTGTGTTTTTGATGTAATTGCAGGTTAATAGAAAAAGATAAAAGAGGTTACATTGATAGTGGAAAGCATGAACTGGTCAAAATTGTGAGGTACCGTTATAACTTCAAGTACCGCTAGCACAAATTCAAGTACCGCTTATGTTCCATGTACCGCTACATGTCCGTTGTACCGTTAAGGGTCTCTTTTGTAAATTTGGCGGTTTCTTCGCGCTTGGGTTTGTTATTTACTTAAATACTTACTCCCATTATACAATTGATTCACCTAATCTTTTATTTTTGTCTCTTGATTCTATAACCTTCTCTCTAATTTTTCGATCATCAAAAATACTAATGGCTGCTTTACAAGTGATCTCTAAGCATAATTTGGTTGCGAATCTTGCTACGAATGATGACTCTCTTGGTTTCCATGAGATTCTTGGTTTCCTATCTCGAAGTCATGTTCGCTTTGCACTCACTGTAAGTCCAGTTGTCTTTATTTCCATTGTTGAACAATTTTGGAATACTGCTGTGTTAGGTACTCGGTTTAATCAACCTTGCATTAAGGCTAGGGTGAATCATAGAAATATATATGTAACTGAGGTACTGCTAAGAGCAAGTTTGAGATTAAATGATGAAAATAGACTTAGTATGCTTAATAATACAGAGATTCATGATGGCCTTGTAGCCATAGGCTATGGAGGTGGTAGGGAAAGTCTTACTTTCTTTAAAGCTTTATTTTTACCTCAATGGAAATTGCTTTTTCATGCTATTATTCATTGTTTAAGCTCTAAAATTACATCTTTTGATCAAATTCCTGATGCATTGGCATCAGTTGGTATTTGTCTAGCAAATAACAGAGTTTTTAATTTTTCAAGATTAATTTTTGAAGGCATGACTAGGAATTTGGAAGGGACTAAAATTTTTTTGATGTATCCTAGATTCATTCAGACTTTAGTTAATGACCAAATACCTAACCTACCAGAGTTAACTGATACATGGGATGTTCCTACATTCACAAAGAGAACTTTCCCTTTCTTGACCAAACAAGGCAATGTCTTTACAGGAACAGTTACACCATTGTTTGCTCATATGTTAGCCCAACCTGTCAATCAAGAAGGTGAGGAACCTAGCAATGCTAGTCCTTCTCAGCAAACTCCTTCTCACCAGAGTTCCCATTCCCTAGAAGATTCACAATCTTCTTCTCACAATGTTGGTGCTCCACCAAACAATGATGAGATGATCCACACACCTGTTGTTTCTATTGCTGTTAGTGGTTTACCACAAGCACAAGCACCAGAGGTGGTGGATGTTGCAAATTTAACTACTTTGTGTACTAGTTTTTCCCAACAGGTACAGGTGTTGCAGAAAGAAAAGCTTGTTCAAGATAAGAAAATTGCTGAATTGGAAGCTAGCCTAATCAAGTTGAGGAATAAAGTATCACCTTGGATGAGGCAACATAGATCTATTCAGAAAGATGCACTCAAGAAGCAAAGATTCAGTAACCACAATAAAAGGCAACTGAATGCAACCAAACAGGGGAGGAATTATGAAGAACAACCACCTTCTTCTGATAATCAGACAAGGATCTCTGGAAATGACATCAACTTTGAGATGGATGAAGATGTCATGGGGACTTATGAAGATGGAACTGGTTTAGAGACTGGTGTGGATGGACCTTCAAATATGGAGATTCAACAGGAAGAAACACAACCTACTCATGAGGAGCCACAAGTTGAAGAAATGATGGTAACTCAGCCAGCACCAATACCTCAATCACCACTTCAAGTAAATTGGAGTACTTTCCATGAGAAGTTGGAGGAAATTAACATTCAGTTTCCTGTATCTTCAACTCCACCACCACAAAGACAAGTATGGTTTCAAAGGAAACAGACTTTGCAGGTACTGTCTATATCAAGAATGAGCAATGGATCAGACAAGACTGAAGAGGTGCAAGTTGAAATGATGGCTTCTATGGAAGAAAGAGTATATGGGGATACACAAGTGATTGAAGAAACAAGTGTGTCTAATACTGGTGAAATCAACATTGTTGAAGATCCAAGTACTGCTAAGCCAACTAAGCCGACTGCAAGTACTGCTGACATTGTTGAAGATCCAAGTACTGCTAATCCAACTAAGCCGATTGCAAGTACCGCTGGTGATCATCCTTCACTAGAAAGTCAAACTCATTTTGGAGAGGATGAGACTTTAGCCCATTTATTGCTTGACTTAAGAAAGAATAATTTAGTTGAGAAGACTAAACTAGCAGCGGCAGAGAAAAAGACACAATAAGAAGTTCTTGTCAAAAAGAATCAATTTCAAGGTAAGAAAGTTCAAGCTTCACACCCTACTAAAGGTATAGTTATTCAACAGCAAGCTGATGAGGAAAGATCTTCCAAGATGAAGAAGAAGCTACCTTAGATTAATCCAAAGGATAAGGGGAAGAAGCAAATATTATCAGAATCTGAAGATGAAATTGATTCAGATGATGATATAAACAAAGTCATGTACAGATTTAATCAATTGGACCATGATGAGGAATATGCTTTCAGAATGCAAGCACAAATTCGTGAAGATGAATTACAAGAAGAACTTGCAGCAAAACAGCATTTGCTAGAAGCTAAAAGAATACAACAAGAATGGAACATACAAGAGTATGATAGGATTCAAGCTGAATTACATGCAAGTGAGCTTCTTGTAGACTCATTGATAGCTGAAGAAAGAGATGCTTATGATGAAGAAGATAAATCAAAGTTGATTGATGATCTGGTAAGGGTGCAATAAAGATTCTTTGCTGAAAAGAGAAGAAGAGAAAAGATTAAGCCTCCAACTACTATGCAGATTAGGAATCAAATGATGAATTTTCTTAAGAGAGTTAAGGGTTTTACTCATATTCAGATGGTCAAGAAGAATTTTGAAGAAATCAAGACTTTGTATGAGCAAAATAAGAGAACTGAATTGAATTTTGTTGAGATTGGATCTGAAGTAGATAGAAAAGATGTTGAAGAGCTTAAAAGACATCTGCAACAACAAAGGAAACTTGGAAGTACTCCTAGAATTGAGCCAAGTACTGCTGAACCTACAAATACATCTCCAACTATCAAGACCACTTATGTGAGGAAGAATAGAAAGGAGAAGGTAAGTTCAAGGGAGGAAGAGACTGCTCAAAGAATGAATACAGGAGTTGAAGCTCAAGATATTGCTCAGACTGAGAATGTACAAGCAGTACATACACAGTCAACAGTACATACAACAGTGCATACTGAAGAGACGGTACATACAAACTTAGAAGAGGGTTCAACAGAACTTGAGGGAACCTCCAAGGGTGTTAAAAGGAAAAGGTCAACAAAGGAAAAGAAGAAAGCCAAGAGGGCTAAATCAATAGCAGAAGATAGTGATGATGATGAGAGCTTGAAGAAGTACTTGAAGATTGTAAAATTCGAAGATCAATGTATTGATACAGAGATTTTTGGAAAGATATCATCTATTGCTAGATGGATTTACTCTATGGATCAAGGACTTGAAGCTCATGGAATTCAAAGAACTGATGGCACAACAAGGATATTCAGACTTTTGGGGGATATTCTTCACATTCTTGACAAACAAGATATTCAAGATCTTTTCAAGTTAGTTCAAGAAGCCAGTGCAGGTAAAACTGAAGTATCACTATTATACAGGGAATTTCTCTTTATGTATGAGCCACACAATTGTGATCAAGAAATGTTGAGGGAATTAGAGAATCGGGTTCCTAGTTACTGGAGATATTATAGGTCATGTGGATTGCATATTTTGGATATAGATGATGTTACATACTATATGCTGTAAGAGAAGACTTACCCTTTCAAAAGAAGATTGTTGGAAAGGATGTTAGAACAACAATTGGAAGTTACAGAAGAATCTATTGATGCTTTGGAGTTGATCAGAATGGTTAAACAACAAATCAAGGATTTGAAAGATGAGGAAGAAGCTGAGAAAGAGCCTTAAGTTTTTGACTTTCAGTCACACTTCACAAATGGTTCTCAGTTCACCATGTCTAATACACATAAGAACTGGCTAGTCCATAAGCAAACGGTTTGTGGTAAAGACTTATCAAATTCGTTGAAAGTTGATAGTTTGCTAAAAACTATATGGTTCTAACTCACCTTGTTTCGAGACAAAGAGTTGGCTAGTCCTAGACAAACGGTACTAGGTAAAGACTTCATCAAATCCGTTGATGGTTGACAATTTACCAAAAATTGTAAGGTTATCAGTACACCTTATTCTTTATGAATAAAGTATTGGCTATTCCAGAGTGTACGACTAACTGGTAAAGAATTTATCAAATCCGTTGATAACTGGTGATTTGCTAAAAATCATGAAGCCAATACAGATTGGTTTTTGTTGTTAACTGTTTTTATTTCAGGTATGAAGATTGCAAGCAAAGAAGTATTCAAAGAAAAATATACTTAGAAGGTTTTGTCTCATCAAATCAAGACTAAGGTTCATGATTCAGAGTTCAAAGATTTCACTCAAGAAGACAATGACTGATGCTGCAAAGATAAATGAATGTTTAGAAGACACAAAGAAGATCATAGTTTGAAGACAAAGATGATACTCATGATGTTTGAAGATTATCTTATCAGAAGAAGATCTACATTTGAAGTGTTTGGCTATATTCAGTTGGATACAAATACAAATTACCAAGTTCAATCCAAGGATGAAGGAAAGACTGAAGACATGTATTTTAATACATCCAGCACAAGAGAAACAAGAAGACAACAAGTTATCATTCTTGTTTAGGGGAGGATTGTTGGGAATTATTTGTTAAGTGTCAAGTACCGTTAGTGTATTTTAAGTACTGTTAGTGTTATGTAAGTACCGTTAGTGTTAACGCGGTACATAGTAAGTACTGCTACTTATAAAGTAAGTATTGCTATACTGATTAGGACGAATATATCTTTGTATAAGATATGTCATAGTTATAGTTAGAGTATATCTTATGTGATATACTTAAATAGTTAGAATATTGATAATATATCGTCTGTGATATAGTTATCTTTATAGAATATTTTAAGGTTTCTAGGGTTCCTTACTCTATAAAAGGAACATAGGTACAATGTCTTTCATGTACCTCATTCAAGTAGATTAATAAGAGAATCGAATAGTTAAAAGTAATTATGTTCTTCTGTGCTTTATAAGTTAGATTCCGCATAACTTATTTAGTGTTAGTAAGAGTGCTCAAAGTGTTTTAGTTTGATTACAAACTACTATACTAATTCTTAACAGAATATAGATCCAATCAAAGTGATCAACACTCTTTAATCCTAGAATCAGAATTGTCTAACGAGGCACGAATATGGCATTTATCATGATTAATTACGACATTTTGGTCAATCTATCCCCCGTTATGACTCACATCGAATGAATCAGTAGTGGTAACCATCCCATGTTTGTCATAAATAGGTTCTGAATGGTCAACATGATGTATATTGTTGATACCTTCATCAAAAACCGCATTCAATTGCACCTCAACCGTAGGCGCTTTAACATTGCCTGACTTGCTGCTCGGTTCCTGCTTTCTTCCTGATTCCATGCCCTTGCAATCTTTATCAGCCTCCAATTTGTCAACCGTATGACCATCCTCCTCTTGCATCTGCATCGTAGATTCTTGCACTCCACTATCATACGCTAGTTGAATTCGTGATCTTAATCGAAGACGAAACTGATGTCATGTATTTCAACAGTGTACAATCTTGAACCTCGGTATGTGTGTCCCGAAAAAATGACTGGCAGATCACTGAATTTTCAGACTTAACGATATTGAATTGGAAGAAGGGCGTAAATTGTGTCACGAGAACTTTATATGCAAGTGCCGATGCAGAGTGATTAAAGTCTTCTT
Source organism: Glebionis coronaria (assembly GCA_025667525.1). Taxonomy (NCBI): domain Eukaryota; kingdom Viridiplantae; phylum Streptophyta; class Magnoliopsida; order Asterales; family Asteraceae; genus Glebionis; species Glebionis coronaria. Next base: position 268,854,369 of record CM046876.1, read on the forward strand.
TGTGGAGTTGCTATGCTAGTTGGTTCCAGTTGAGGAGCATCGAGTCTATGAATATATTAAGATCTTGACCAAAGAGTGTCACAAATTCTCTTCCTACTTGAAGCCATGAAAGAGTCACTAGATGAGACTGAAGTAGCCGAAATGAAGTTATGCCACTTTCTCTAGCTTTGTCTTGCCTTCGATGCAATTCTCCCTCTTGAGCCGTGGAATTCAACAGTTCCATTGCTATAATTAAGATTTACAAACGATGATCGAACGATGAGAGAAAGTAAATGTGCTTGTAGTCGAAAGAACAATACGAGATTTTACAATTCGTGGTGAAACCGAAAAATAAATTCACGAGATTTTACAAACCAACGAAAAAAACGTAAAAGTTATTGAATCCTTGATTGGCAATTAAAATTTGGTGATGAAAGTAATTTCGGTTCTAAGAGATACAATAAATCCGATTCGAAGAAGAAGTAAAATTACGGGTTTTTTGGAGCCTGAACAATTCCGGTTCTGAAAAAGCTTAATAATTCTGAATCTGAAGAAGCTGAACAATTCGTGTTCTGAAGAAGTTAAACAATTCCGGTTTTCTAGGAGATGGACAATTCTGGTCCTACGAAGAAGAACAATTCTAGCTCAAATGAAGAAGAACAATTCCGGTCTTTTAGGAGACGGACAATTCCGGTCCTATGAAGAACAATTCCGGCTCAAATGAAGAAGAACAATTCCAATCTTTTAGGAGATGGACAATTCCGGTCTTTTAGGGTTTATAAAACCGGAAATTTACCAAAAATCAAAACTTCAAAAAAATGAACTTTTTGATCGAATCTATCAAAATGACTTGTACTTACAAGTATTATAACATCAATAGAACCATGAAAATGCAAACTCTTTCAAATTTTTCGACGAAAAATTTAAATCAAGATTTGTACTTTTCTAAACCATTTTTAACCAAAAAATTCAAACCAAACAAGGAAACATTTTGTGGTTTTGTGTAAAATAAGAAGAAACCAATCACTACAAAGGGATCTAGTTGATTTTTATGATGATCAAAACACAAAACCATAAAAAAAATTGAGTCGTGTAGATATATATAGTTATATTACACGAACCAAAATCAAACAAACACAAAACTTGTTCATCCCATGGCTCTTGATACCAACTGTGGAATATTGGCAATCTAAGATCTAGAGATTGGTTGATGGTTTCTAGAGAGAGAAAGTTAGAGACAGAAAGTGAAAGAAAATGTGTGAAATATATTATGAAAAGTGAACCAACCAACACCCTCTCCATCAAAGGAGAGGGTTTATATACCCAAGTCCATAAATTGACTTAGGCCGCTGATTGTTGTATATTTAGTACTTCTTTTGGGAAAAAGAAAATACTATGGCAAGTATTAATCGATACAATTTAGGAAAACCGTAAATATGACAAGTGAGATCGTTCTCCAAGGATGTTGTGAGATTTTTTGTGCCAAAAATTATATTACGTAATTTGGATTAGTTTGTTTTTAGGAGAAAAGATAGAACAATAAAGGACGATTACGCTAAAGCTACACTACGACGATAAAAACGTAAAACGTAAAATGTGACGAAAAATAAACTTCAACTAAATATTCAAAAAATTCGAATTAAGTCCCTAAAAATATAACTAAGGTATACAAATCAATAAAACTTTTTGTAACTTTTTAAATTAATTAATATTTTTATTTTTAAATGATAATTAAAGCCCTAAAAATCAAATAAACTAAGAAAAAGCCCAAACAAAGATTTTATAACTTGAAAACCTCAAATATATTTGTATAATGCTAAAAAGTATTTTCCAAAAATTTTAAACTAATTAAATCTATTTTTAATGCCTAAAACAATTTTTAACTTAAAATAATCATAAAAAATAAAAGAAAAGTGGAAAAATCCCAAACTAATTTCTAAAAGTCTAAAATACTATAAAGTTACAAGAAAAAATGAGAAAAGGCTAAAAAGATTACTAAATAAGCTGGAAAAGTAAAAAAAAAATTTGTTATAACTAGTAGTGGCTAGAAATAATAAGGTCAGTGGGAAAGGAGTTCCCACTGACTATGTATTTGTCACAGAAACTCAAAAGGGGATGATTCTTGCTTGTTTTGTGGGTTTTCTTGGAAACAAAGGCACTCCCATAAGATTTGTGCTTGTGGGGAGTCAAAATACACAAAAAAACAAGCAATCACAGCAAGCCAATAAGCACATAATAGGCCATTGTCCAAATAAGCTTACATATACTTTTTATGAGTTGTCCGAGATCCCACCAGAGAACGACCACAATTCTTTCATATATCGGACATAAATAAAAATGCTTCTACTTGTAGGGTTCTCGGACAGTGCATAGACGGAAACTAAAATGCAGGCAGAAAGCTTATGTTTGTTGATCTAGTGTGCAAATCAGTGAGTTTCAAGAGATCACAATTATCAAACAAGCTAAGCAACCTACAAATTCATGCTACACATCCCTAGACAAGACTAATCTAACAATCTTGCAAAATTCAAGCATTAATTCATTCACATCAAACCTAAAATCCTACTATCATGAAAATGGTAGTTTATTGCAGAAAAGAGCAACACATGTAACTTCCAAACTTGAAACTATAACTTAACTAAAAATAGCAAAAATAAAATTATAACAACCAACTAAACATGTTTAGGCTATCTATAGATCACATGTGTGTCACCTACAGTTCTAAATAAACAAACCCAAACACTCCTTTTCCTGACTAGTTTCACAAATTACAAAGAGATTTTTGAATTTAACCTAATTATAAACAAACCAATACCTAAAACATGCTTAAAAAGCCAATAATGATTGAAGTCAAATGAAAACAACAAGTCACGATCAACTTTCACAAATTCAAAAACCAAGAAATACATATTACAAGCAAAAGGTTGAGTTTAGTTACCATCTTAGGACTTGTTCAGCCCTAAGACGCACCAATCTTGAAACACTAGGCTTGTCTGTAGATGGAAGGAGAAGTGTGAGGGTTTTGCAAGTGAGATGGATGTAGAGGGGGACTACAACAGTCCCAACCAAGTGACTACAACAGTCACTTGGTGTATTTCTTGAAACCTGCTTGAACACAAACAAAAACAATAGACTTCAAGCACACAAACCACTTCAAGATCAGTTGTCAACTGCTCATGAAGTAGTTTATGTACAATAAGGGTATTAGTGATAAACAAAAGAAACAACGATTTCAGAAAAATATTTTGGAAACCAGAAATTTGCAATTTGAAACAAAGTAACAACAATGAAGTAACAAACTTTATAACTTCACAAATGCTTGATTTGGTCAGAATCAAACACCCATGATCAGTTATAAGATTTGGGTCCCAAAAATCTTGAATCAATAACTTTTTGTAAAATAGAAATTAAATTAACATAAAAATAAAAGACGAAATTCAATTTTGCAGATGAGTAAAATGAAACACAAGTTCTTGCAAGGCCAAATTAATACTTTAACTATTAGTCAAAAAGGGTTTACAAGAAACAGGAACAAACTAAAAATAAAAACCTAAATTCCCTTTTATAATGAGGCATAGTACATTCTAGAATTCAAAAGCTTGCAAACCCTAAAGCAGTCGATTCCCAACTGCCCTTGTTGATCCGTTGGCATATTCCTTGAAGATACTTGATTTTGAATTTTTTGGTTCTTGGTCAAATTTGTATCTTTGTGAACCATGTGATGATAGCAGCTGTATAATATGATCTAAACCATTTGTTTAAGTGTGAAAAGCAAGAAACATTTGATAGCCATTGATTTGTTGCCCACATCTTTGTCATCTTCCCATATTTTTCATCGTGGTGCAGGTGAGCCACGTAGAGGGTCCCACAATGGTGTGGAACGCATTTTGGGAGTGGGATTATGTTAAGGAAAGTGTTAATCACGGATCTGCACAATGGTGAAGTTTAATTTTGGGTTTTGCAAAGTGTGGTGATTAGGGTTTATGGTTCATAAGTGTGTGTTTGAGGTGTGTGTTTGATCTAGGTTTAGGGAAAATCAAGTGTTAACCGCCCATTTTTATTATTAAAAACAGATTTAAACTTTATTAATAATAATAAAAAGGGTTAGTGGTTGCTGATGTGGAAACGGGTTGGGTTTTGGGCTAGGTCGGGTTAAAGGGCCGGTTATGGGTGGGTTGGTTGGGTTATTTGGTGGGTTTGGGTTATGTTTTTGGCAAAAGACCCCCTGTAGTATCCAAAACTTGGCAATTGGATTCCAACAGCAACTTAGTGTATAATCCTTCATAATTATCTTTGCTCAAATTACCCAATGGCCCTCCAAACTTTTGTATCTTTAATCAAGGACTAGTTGTGTAACTTTGAGCTTTCTTCAAGGGCTGTTTTGTCAATTCTTGATACTTAAAGGACAAAACTTGTATTTTTAGGATTTACAAGGGCCTAAAGTGACAAGTCTTTTATTCTTGAGGGACCAATCTTGTCAAATCTTCAAACTTAAAGGACTTCTTTGGAAAATCATTGCTCGGGTCCGGTTCTTTGTGCGGCTTCCTTTCTCGTGTTCATTTTTGCCTGATTCTTTTGATCTTTTGTTGAATTCACGATATTCGAACCTACAAACACACAATGAACAAAAACAAAGGGTTTTGCACGGTTTTTATGATATTTTATGTCATTTTAAGCTCGATATGAACGATGAGTAATACGCGGTTTTTTACCTAGTATAAAAATTTAAGTTCGTTGAAGTGGTCTAATCGAATTGATTACTGGTTTTAAGTGCGACTCAGTCGTCTTTTGGTGAAACAAAGATTTTTCGTTGTAGTATATTTAAATAGTGCGAAACTTTTAAGTAAATGACGGTTAATTAAATCTAAACTAGTTAAAACTTAAATGTGCAATATCAAAAACTTTTTAAAGTTAAATTAATTAAATGACTTAAAATTAAAGCGTGACAAAAATTAAATTTGACAAAGTATTAAAGGAAGTAACTTAAAAACAAAACAAAGCAAAATTTACTTCCAAACCCAAAACCATCGGAATCCAGATCGGAAAGCTGTCACCAAGTCCATCGGAATCCTAGATCGCAATGTGTCTATCGGAATATGGAAAAGTGCAACCTATCAGAATATTGTTCAGATCGCAAAGTCCAGATCGCAAATCCTAGATCGAAATGATGCTCAATAAAATTGGGCAGCACTTCGGCTTAGAAAACCTCAAGACCCGTCGGAATATACGATCGCAATGTGCGATCGCAATCCCAGATCGGAATGAGGGGGATGTTACTAGATCGCAATCCTCTGTCGGAATCCAAAACCCTTCTTCCAATTATGTCACAATCGGAATGTGGCTAAGTAGAGTTGTCGCAATGTGTGATATCCCTTACTTTTCGATGGAGAGCAAATTCGCAATAAGCACAAGAACCAAATAAGCTAATTCTAATAAGCAGTAACAAAAACTTAAATGAAATGGAAATAAAACGAGACAATAAGCTAAAAAGTTAAAACCTTTCGAAATTTAAAAGACGAAACTTAATGAAATGGAATTTAAAAGGTAAAACTTTTGAGAAAAACTTGAAAACAATTAAGCTAAATACCAAATAAGCAAATAAGATTGTCAAACTTATAGCTTATTTGGTATGAAAGCTTAAAAGGAAAAGAAAAGACAAAACTTTTAATCAAATAAGCAAAGGGATTAAGCAAACCTTACTTAATCCGAAATTTAAATGAACCAAAAAGAACAAGAAAAGTAGAAGGAGAATGATAAAAGTAAACTTGATCAAAGGTAAATAAAGACTAAAGCAACAAAATTAAGAACTTACTTGATTTAAAGGCAAGAAATTTAAGGTGCAAAACAAGGTAATTAAAATGACAATTTAAAGAAATGACATGAAAATACGGTGCATGTAAATGAAAATGGAAGAACTAGTGTCACTCTAGCCAACACCTTAAATGAAGTGGTGTGGCGTCTATTTATAGGGATAGGGGAGCATGTGTTGCTTCCTTCTTTCTTTCTTTCTTTCCGTCTTTTCGTGTTCTTAATTCTTCGACTTTTTTCGACGTTATCTCGGGATTATTTAAACTCGTCTTGAAAATTCTTCATTGATAAGACTTGAGTTTCTCGGCTTTATTAAACTTCCGTCTTTTAGACTTGTTCTTCGATAAATCTTCAGAATAGGTCTTGGACTTCCGTTCTTTTTCCACTCTTGATCTCTTGACTTCGTCTTTTGTCTTTTTATTCGATAAAAGCTCGTGAAAGTCCGTGTTTTCTCCCCTTTCCACGTTTCCGTCCTAAATCACAACAAAAACACAAACCACGCATAATTCCGACTTTTACGACATAAAATACACGTTTTGGCTTGGTTATTATTGTATTTAAGTGGTGAAATGATGGGTGTTTTCACACCTATCAAATCCCCTACACTTGACCATTGCAATGCTCATGCAATGCATTAGTTACAAAGCAAGTTTTACATTCTCCATCATAATCAATCCACATTGGCCTTTATTAAACAGATAGAAAATTCTAAAACATTCAAAGGAAGAAAATAAGTAAAGAAATCAAAGACATACCTTAGGGTTTTGGATATGTCGTGAATGATCATCATCCTCAAGTTTTCACGTTCTTCATACCAAGCTTAAAAATGAGATCATTGTTATTATAAGTTAGCAAACTAACATGAACTCATGTGGGCCAATTATTTACTTAGACTCCCTTCTTCCTAGGTGTATCTCTTATATTTTATTATTGTCTTGAATGATCACGAGCAAACATTGTTGACTTATTTCGATAGTTATTAAGGCTGAAAATAAAGTGGGACGATTTAATCAATAGTTAGCTAAAGGACAAAATCTTTTAAAACTGCTTCTCGGGACCTCATAAAGTTCATATCTTGGCATAACTCGCTTCACGATTTGAGACCTTTCTCGGACCGATATTTGGCAGTGAATTCATACTTCAAATCTTGAGAGACGTTCATGAAATAATGGTCTTCTCTTCATAATAGGAATTTCTTCACTTGAAGTTTTGAGAGATTCTTCATATTTGGACCACGACTTCTTCATTTTTTCTCCAATCTTTAATTTGAACTTTGATATACAACGATCCGCCTCCTTTTAGGACTTGGATCTATTTATCCTCATACCTTGTTAGGGCCTTTTTGGATAGACTTCTCCATGATCTTTACGGGAGTATTCGCTTTTCGTCGTGTGTCTCGATCCTTCATATTGATTTTTGATAAATGATTCTTCACATCACTTAGGATCTTTAGAAACAAAATGTAGCCCTCATGCCTTGTTAGGGCCTTTTCGGACTCGCCAATCTTCTCGTCCCGCTTCAATAAGTTATGCCTTGGCTATGAACTCTAATCAATACCGAGCAACTTTTAAACGATCTTGGGCTAGAAGCTAAGTAACTTTTCAAATCGTACAACCTTATTTATTGCAGATAAATTTATTAACAAGCGATGGGAGAATAGGCTCATAATTAACTCACATAAATTTACGAAAGAATACCAAACTTATAATTGAATCTATCATCTCTCGTTCTCCACAATTTAAAATCTCAAGGAATGAGACTCGTGGATGCTTAGCCTATTAAACCAAAGTTTTGGGTTTTCGAGTCATCTATAGGATCTTGCGAACTCTTTGACTTTTTCAAGTTTAGAATTCGCATTTTAAAGTTCCCTTGATAAACGACTCTCTAGGATCAATTATAGGAACTTGCGAAAAGTTTTTGTTCTTAACCCGTGAGAGTTAAGACTTTCGCGTTTTAAAGCTCCCTATATAAAAGCCTAGCAAAACTTGACTTAAACACGTTAAGGATACTAGCTAGAGTAAACTTAGATAAGTAAACTCGGGTTGATCAAAAGATTCACAACTTTTGAAAATTAAAACCACTTTATTAAAATTTATTCTAGCAAAGAAAGAAAAATAACTATAACAAAGGAAAAACTAATAGGCCAAAATAGATCAAAAGTTTTGAAAAATGTCGAAAAATTAGATTTTCCGGTTAAAAATAAGGACAAATGCAAGGAAAAGACCACTTAACTTTGATAGAAGGCCCCCCTACACTTAATATAAACATTGTCCTCAATGTTTAAGCATGTGGAAATAAACTCCCCTACACTTAGGACATTATGCACTTTGTTTAAATCTCGCTAAGGAAGAGACAACTAAAGTGATTCCTATTTCAATATTGAGAAATATAAAATAGTGAATCGAAAAGAGTTTATGATAGAACCGGGAAGATGGGAACACGGAATCACGGTTCGTCAAAAGTCATCAAGAATGGATCTTTGAAAGCTCGAATCCCTGCATATGATTAGAAAGAAGACAACAAACACATACTAGGGTCTCCCCTACACTTATTATAAAAATAAGAGAAAAAGGATAGATACTGCGGGTTGCCTCCGAGAAGCGCTTGTTTTGGTTAACCGAGTCGTGAGCTTGACTCTACCTTGATTAGCATAGGAAGAAGCTTGAAAAACATCCACCGGGATCAAAGACATGGTTTTCATCCATCAAATAGCACAGGCTTAAGGCGAACAAGGCAAGCCAAAGAAGAGTAGGCAAGGTTCCATTAAGCAGCGAGTGAGCACGGTGGAAGCAAGTATGGTGAGGCATAAGCATATCTTCATAAGTGCCAAAGATTTTTCCTTTTATTTCATCAGATGGATACTGAGATGGCTTGAAAAGTGCAATGCCGGGGTCGAACACCTTTTCCTTTAGGGGAAAATAACACTCAGGCTCAGCTGATCTTGAAGAAGATCCGATCATAAATCTCGCAATCTCATCCTCAGACGGAGGATAGAGAGGAGTCAAGACATAAGTGCTGCGAATATCGGTGTTGGTCGGCTTCTTCTCCTTTGAAGCGGGTTTCTTCATATCCAAAGTAGGATAAAGACCATAATCATCAAAGTCCAAAGGAGGAGCATCACTCTCATTTGGGAAGTATGTGTTGAGAAAAGTAGAAAAGTCTTCCTCAAATGAGTAGTCATCCAAAGTAGGATCAAGCATGGATGGCGGAGGATCTTCATCATGATAAGAATCACTCGAAAGAGTATCGGCCTCATCAAAATCATCATAAGTGGGCATGTCTAGATACTCAGAAGTAAAAGCATCATAATCATCCCCATCGGAGCTAGAATCATCATAAGCATCATAGATCGGTGAAGAATCATAAATTGGTGGAGGATCAGAATTGGAGAGAGAATCATCCACATCATCTTGGAACAGTGGATTATCATAGCAAGAGTCGAATAGAGGATTGTTATAGACGATAAAATCATCGACCACATTAATCATATTCGCCGATTCTCTTCCATAGGATTTGTTTGTGATCTTCCCCATTTCGAACACTTGTGCATCATTCATGACCCTTAAGATTAACTTACCTTCGGCAACATCAACTAAAACTTTTCCGGTTCTCAAGAATGGCCGACCAAGTATTAAAGGAATACGAGGGTCCATTTCATAATCAACAACAACAAAATCGACCGAAAAAGTGAAGGTGGCAACTTTAATGAACACATCTGCGGCAATACCAACGGGGTAAGCGAGAGTGCGGTTTGCAAGCTCCAGAGTCATCTTTGTTGGTGTAAGATCGGGTAATGATAACTTTTTCCAAACACTTAGAGGCATCAAATTTATACTTGCCCCGAGATCGGCTAAGGCAGTAAATTCGTCGATTTGGTTAAAAGTACATGGTAGCACAAAACGACCGGGGTCTCCAAGTTTTTCTGGAAGTTCTTTAAGAAGGACGGCAGAACAATTTTCATTCAATCGAGTATTAACAAACTCGGCCATCTTCTCCTTCTTATTAAGCAATTCCTTAAACATCTTGACAAATTGTGGCATTTGTGCAAGAGCTTCAACAAGGGTAAAGGTGACGGTCATGCCGGCAATCTTGTCCAAAAAGTTAGAGACTTGAACGTCATTCTTAGTCAAAATTCTAGCCTTGTCGAGTCGAGAAGGGTAAGGAATGCTGGGTTTATAGGTGGAAGGTGGGGTTGGTGAAGGGTTCTTCTTGGGTACTTCTTCATGACAAGGCGGAGACGGTAATGGAGAACTGATACTAGGCGTGGGAGTGGTAGGGATACATGGTGGTGGAGAAGGTGTAGATGGTGTAACTGGAGGTGGGATAGATGGTCCTACTAAAGTTGCTCCACTGCGGGTAGTAATAGCACTAATATTCGCTCTCGGGTTGGTGACGGTGTTTGAAGGTAGAGAGCCCGAAGTAGAGGGTTGAGTGGTTGGTAAGAAACTAGCCAGCATATTTTTCAAATCATTCGTTTGATTGTTGAAGGAGGATTGTATATCATTTCGAAGCTCGGATCTAATTTCATTCCCTTGCTTAGTGATATCCCCTTTCAAATTGATAATTTGGCTTTGCAGATTCTTAATTTGCTCTCCTTGGGTTCTCATTAAGGCTTCAACATCTTGATTAATGGGTGGGGCTTGTTAAGCGGGTGGGTGATAAGGATTAGAAGCTCGAGGTGGGATTTGGTTGCTTCTATTGTAATTGTTGTTGGGGTTGTGGTTTTGAGGAGAAAAACCGGGTGAAAGATAGTTGTTCGACCGGTAACTTAGCAAATTTCGATCCCCTTGAGGTCGGGCTTGGTAATTTTCCGGTGAATAGTTACCATAAGCCGCATACACGTTTTCCGGATTGCCTTGAGTAGAAGGAAAATCAGTGTATGAGTGTGGACCGCCGCATGTCTCACAAGAATTTGCTATAGCTTTAACTTGATGTTGTTGGTTTGTAGCGATGAGCAAGATATTTTTGTTCATTTCCGCCATCATGCGGGTGAATTCGGTCATATCGGGGTTTGCTGAAGTAGAAGAAACATTGAGTCTCGGGTTGTTCCTTGAAGAAGCGGAGGAACCCCAATTTTTGTGATGAGTAGTCATGTTCTCAATAAGCTCTCTACACTCCTCGGGTCTTCTTTTCATAAATGTGCCACCGGCGGCTGCATTAATCGTATCACGATCACGAAAAGTCAAACCATTGTAGAAAGTATCAATCAACGTAACGGGGAGCATGTTGTGGTTTGGACATCGATCGATCAAAACATTATATCTTTCCCAAGCATCAAAGAGAGATTCATCGGGTTCTTGCATGAAACCGCTGATTTGATTTCGAAGGCTCGTGACCATGGATGGTGGAAAGTAGCGCGACAAAAATCGTTGAGTCATGTCGTCCCAAGTATGAATGGAATTCTTCGGGAGACGATCAAACCATTTTTCGGCGTGGTGTGATAAAGTATGTGGAAAGAGCTGTAGACGAAGGACATCCATAGTAACACCGGGCAACTTCATGCTTTGAGTAATAGTAATGAATTTGTCGAGGTGCTTGTTGGCATCATCATCAGGCAATCCGCGAAATGGATTAGTTTGCACTTGTTGGATCATGTGATGCTTCAACGAAAACTCCGAAGCCGTGATTTGAATCGGCGCAATCGGTCCTCCTCGTCCAAACATTGTGGGTTGACAAAGCTCCTCCATTGTCCGAAGATCGGGTTGTGGAAGAACATTGTTGTTGTTATTGTTGAGGTGCGGTGGATTATTGTTGTTGTTGACACCTGCCATAGCTAAATCTTCACGAGTCTCGGGATCTGGATAAGTTGAAGATCTAGTACGCATAAACCTGCTAAAGCAAAAGAAAAAGATACCAAAGCACTAAACAATATATATACACGATGAAAATAAAAATAAATTCTTTTTGGATTTTTGAAAAAAAAAATATGTTTATGGATTTTTAACAATTTTTTAATTTTTATGGGTTTTTGAAATTTTTGAGCAAGAAAAAATAACGCTCACGAATGAACGGATCCCAAAAAGCAACGCGTCTCTCACAAAAAACCGTTAATCTTTACGAAAAGAGCCGGCAGCGGCGCTATTTAATACGCGGTTTTTTACCTAGTATAAAAATTTAAGTTCGTTGAAGTGGTCTAATCGAATTGATTACTGGTTTTAAGTGCGACTCAGTCGTCTTTTGGTGAAACAAAGATTTATCGTTGTAGTATATTTAAATAGTGCGAAACTTTTAAGTAAATGACGGTTAATTAAATCTAAACTAGTTAAAACTTAAATGTGCAATATTAAAAACTTTTTAAAGTTAAATTAATTAAATGACTTAAAATTAAAGCGTGGCGAAAATTAAATTTGACAAAGTATTAAAGGATGTAACTTAAAAACAAAACAAAGCAAAATTTACTTCCAAACCCAAAACCATCGGAATCCATATCGGAAAGCTGTCACCAAGTCCATCGAAATCCTAGATCGCAATGTGTCTATCGGAATATGGAAAAGTGCAACCTATCGGAATATTGTTCAGATCGCAAAGTCCAGAATGCAATCCTAGATCGGAATGATGCTCAATAAAATTGGGCAGCACTTCGGCTTAGAAAACCTCAAGACCCGTCGGAATATGCGATCGCAATGTGCGATCGCAATCCCAGATCGGAATGAGGGGGATGTTACTAGATCGCAATCCTCTGTCGGAATCCAAAACCCTTCTTCCAATTCTGTCACAATCGGAATGTAGCTAAGTAGAGCTGTCGCAATGTGTGATATCCCTTACTTTTCGATGGAGAGCAAATTCGCAATAAGCACAAGAACCAAATAGGCTAATTCTAATAAGCAGTAACAAAAACTTAAATGAAATGGAAATAAAACGAGACAATAAGCTAAAAAGTTAAAACTTTTCGAAATTTAAAAGACGAAACTTAATGAAATGGAATTTAAAAGGTAAAACTTTTGAGAAAAACTTGAAAACAATTAAGCTAAATACCAAATAAGCAAATAAGATTGTCAAACTTATAGCTTATTTGGTATGAAAGCTTAAAAGGAAAAGAAAAGACAAAACTTTTAATCAAATAAGCAAAGGGATTAAGCAAACCTTACTTAATCCGAAATTTAAATGAACCAAAAAGAACAAGAAAAGTAGAAGGAGAATGATAAAAGTAAACTTGATCAAAGGTAAATAAAGACTAAAGCAACAAAATTAAGAACTTACTTGATTTAAAGGCAAGAAATTTAAGGTGCAAAACAAGGTAATTAAAATGACAATTTAAAGAAATGACATGAAAATACGGTGCATGTAAATGAAAATGGAAGAACTAGTGTCACTCTAGCCAACACCTCAAATGAAGTGGTGTGGAGTCTATTTATAGGGAGAGAGGATCATGTGTTGCTTCCTTCTTTCTTTCTTTCTTTCCGTCTTTTCGTCGTCTTAATTCTTCGACTTTTTTCGACGTTATCTCGGGATTAATTAAACTCGTCTTGAAAATTCTTCATTGATAATACTTGAGTTTCTCGGCTTTATTAAACTTCCGTCTTTTAGACTTGTTCTTCGATAAATCTTCATAATATGTCTTGGACTTCCGTTCTTTTTTCACTCTTGATCTCTTGACTTCGTCTTTTGTCTTTTTATTCGATAAAAGCTCGTGAAAGTCCGTGTTTTCTCCCCTTTCCACGTTTCCGTCCTAAATCACAACAAAAACACAAACCACGCATAATTCCGACTTTTACGACATAAAATACACGTTTTAGCTTGGTTATTATTGTAATTAAGTGGTGAAAAGATGGGTGTTTTCACACCTATCAATGAGACTATGTATAATTGCAGTCTCATCAACCGCCGGCCCATGAACATGCTCATGAGTCGGGTTTGTTTAATGTTATACAAATAACCTAACTACGAGCCTGTAACTATATTGTTGGTGTGACCGAGTCTTCTAACGGGAAAAACGTATTTCCAACAGTACAAAAACGACTTGATAGATTTTTTGCCACGCTATAGTGGTCCATACTCTTCCCTTCGAGCTGGGTCCAAAACCTTCCTTGAATTGCCTCTGACCACTCACCAATTTTACTTGATCAAGAAGCAAGCTCGACAAGAGGTGGAAAGAAAAGGGTATTTCGGTTTAAACACATGTGGCTAAGAGATAATAGACTAAGAGATGTCATCGAGGACGCATGGATGAGAGGTGTACGCGAGGGCCTAGGGAGTGATCCTGGAGCCTTGGTTCGTGGTTGTGCGAAGAAATTGACCGAATGGAATGTCACAACTTTGGGGCATGTTCAACACAGTATTCGAGCCAAAATTAGAAGGTTGGAAAGCCTACAAAAGAAACCGAGATATGACTCTCATCGTGAGCAACATCATTTACAAAACGAGATAAAATAGCTATATGCACGTGAAGAAATTATGTGGCGACAAAGGAGTAGGGTTAATAAGTGTGAAAACACTTATCCTTTTACCACTTATTTCCAATAATTACAAGACCAAAACGTGTGATTTATGTCGTAAAAGTCGGAATTATGCGTGGTTTGTGTTTTTATTGTGTTTTAGGACCTAAATGTGAAAAAGGAAGAAAACACGGGCTTTCACGGGCTTTTACTGAAGAAAACGGGAAAAAGACAAAGTCAAAAGATCAAGAGTGCAAAAAGAACGGAAGTCCAAGGCCTATTCTGAAGATTTATCGAAGAAAAAGTCAAGAGACGGAAGTTTAACGAAGTCGAAGAACTTAAGTCTAGTAGAAGAAGAAAATTAAAAAGACAAGTTCAAATCCCGAGACGACAAAGACGAAGAATTAAAGTCGAATCGAGAAAACGTGAAGAAAGCAAGAGAGAAGATGCAACACATGCACTCCTTCCCTATAAATACCCTCCTAATAGTCATTAGGAGGGTGGTTAGATTTTTTAGTTAATTTTCACTTTTTAGTTTTTAGAGAGAGAAAGTCTTAAACTTTCTCTCACTAGTTCATCTTTTTCTTTTAATCTTTTAAGTTTAAACACTTTTGTATTGCTTATTTCATTAATCAAAGTTCTATTTTAAGCTTTTATTTCTTAATCTCATTCTACTTTTCTTTGATTTAAGATTGATTTTGGTGTGATTATCATGTGATCCGTGTTGTTCTAATTGATTTCATGCTAAAAAGTTAATCTTTTGATCATTTTATAAGTTTTCATTTGATTAAGCTTTAAGATTTTTGTGCTTATTGGCTTAGTTTTATGATTATCTTATTTTTCTTATTAAAAAGTTTCATTAAAAAGTTTATGTTTTTATAGTTTGATCTAAAAAGTTGGTTAATTTCGAGTTGAATAAGTTGATCATAGTGCTTATTTGATTCGGTGTAGTTGATTCGATTTAGTTTTGGGAATAAGCTTGATCTAATAGCTTATTTCCTAGCTTTTAGCTCGAATACCATTATTTTCGGAAGGGATTTATATCCCCTTTCCGATTGGTGCCCTATATTCCGATCAGTGTACCATCTAACCAATTTCCTTGATTTTAGGAAAGGTAGTTACTTCCTTATTCCGATCGGCCCCTTTATTCCGACGGTATTGCCCCTCATATTCCGATCAACCCAATCGGATTAGGGCTTTGCCTTTCCGATTGGTGCCCATTTTATCCTTTCCGATTGGTGCATATTCCGGTAGGGCTTCTCCCATATTCCGATTGTTACCTTAAAGCCCCATTCCGATTGGTTTCATCTTTGAGCCGATTCCGATCAAAGCTTTGTTGTGCTTTCCGATTGGTTGCATTTCCCTATTCCGATTGAGACTCAAGCATTATTCCGATTCGTGTGAGTTTACACATTCCGATTGTAGCTTACTTGCTATATTCCGATTGGTTTAATCTCGCTGCATTCCGATTGAAGTACTTTCTGAATATTCCGATTGACAGCGTTGTCCCATATTCCGACCATCCGATCGGAATACATTCCGATCGGGCTTCTTGTTGGCTTGTTTTGGTTCCTTTCGATATAACTTTCATATAGTACTTTTTATTTTCTGAAAATTTTCAAAGTGTTAGTTTTATTTAGTGAAGTTGGTATTTTTCCATTGTCACCTTTAAATTTTATGCATTATTTTACTTTTGATTTCAATATTAATCTTTTAACTTCCATTTACGCAACGACAACTTAATTACTCGCAATTAGTTTAAAAACAAATCAACCAAACCTTTGATCCACCAAAAGACGATTGAGTCGCACTTAAGACCGGTTTTCAATTCGAAAAGATTCGGAACTAACTAACGATAATATTTTATACCTAGCCAAAAGCGTAGTATTAAATGGCGCCGCTGCCGGCTCTTTTCGTTAAGATAAACGGTTTCTAGTGAGAGACGCATTGAATTTTGGGATCCGTTCTTTGAACGTTATTTTCATTGCTATAAAATTTCCAAAAATCCACAAAAAAAAGTAAAACTTTTCAAAAATACAAAAACATTAAAAAACCTATAAAAACCAAAAATATTATATTCCTTGTGTATATTTTTCTTCTTGCAGGTGCATGCGTACTAGATCTACAAACTATTCTGAGCCCGAGAATCTTGAAGATTTAGATATGGCTGGTGTTAACAACAACAACAATAATCACCCACCTCAAAATAATTTGAATAACAACCACAACAATAACAACAACAACAATGTCCTTCTACCAGATTTACGAACCATGGAGGAATTGTGCCAACCCACCATGAATGGACGCGGAGGCCCGATTGCGCCAATGCACGTCACGGCTCAGGAGTTTTCGTTGAAGCATCATATGATACAACAAGTTCAAACGAACCCGTTTCGTGGAATTCCGGATGATGATGCCAACAAACACCTTGACAAATTCATTACCATTACCCAAAGCATGAAGTGCCCCGGTGTTTCTATGGATGACCTTCGCCTCCAACTTTTTCCACACTCGCTTTCTCACCATGCCGAAAAATGGTTTGACCGTCTTCCTAAGAATTCTATTCATACGTGGAACGACATGACTCAACGCTTTTTATCGCGCTACTTTCCCCCATCCATGGTCACTAGCCTTCGTAACCAAATCAGTGGATTTATGCAAGAGAATGATGAATCGCTTTTCGATGCTTGGGAACGTTAAAATGATTTGATCGACCGCTGTCCTAATCACAATATGCTCCCCGTCACTCTCATTGACACCTTCTACAATGGTCTCACCTTTCGTGATCGTGACACAATCAATGCCGCCGCCGGTGGTACTTTTATGAAAAGGAGACCAGAGGAGTGTCGAGAGTTGATTGAAAACATGACTACTCACCACAAGAATTGGGATTCTTCTGCATCCTCAAGATCTAATCAGAGAGTCAATGTTTCGTCTACTTCTACCACCACCAACCCATCTATTTTGGAACGTGCTATTCTCGATATTAACAAAAGTCTCCAAATTCTGACTTCTAACCAAACTCAACAAGCTAAAGCCGTTGTTATCTCTTGCGACACATGTGGTGGTCCTCATTCCTACAATGAGTGTCCTTCTACTCACGGCAATTATTCTGAAGATGTTAACGCAGCTTATGGTACTTATCCTACGGGAGGCTATCAAGCTCGACCTCAAGGAGACCGTAACTTGCTAAGTTATCGCTCCAACAATTATCTTGCTCCTCCCAGTTTCCCTCCTGCAAACCAGAACCAACAACAAAGCTACAACCGCAACAACCAATCCCAACCTCGTGCTCAAAATCAGTATCAATCCCAAAGAAACCCATACCCAACTCAAGGAAATTCTCAAGCTTACCAAGCTCCACCTCTCAATCAACCGATAGCCGTTAACCAAGACGTCGAGACATTCATGAAGACCAATCGTGAGATGGTGACGAATCTTCAGAGTCAATTTGTCAACTTGAAGAATGACATGGTGAAACAAGGGAGCGATATTCGAGCCGAGCTAAGGAACGACATGGCCAAACACAGCAATGATATTAATGCCAACATGCAAAACTCTTTTAACAATCAAGCTCTTCACCTTCGTGATATGATTGGTTCGCTCATCCAAGGTAATCAACCCTCTTCTTCGGGTACGCTTCCGAGTAATACCGTTGCGAATCCAAGGGGGGAGATGAAAGCAATCACCACTCGAAGTGGAAAAGGTTATATGGAACCCGAGCTTCCTACACCTCCACCGGTGATTGTGAACAAGGAAAAAGAGCAACTTTCCCCACCTCCTTCACCTTCTATCCCCATTTCCCCACCACCCGTGGTTGTGAGTGATCCTACTCCCTTAAAGCCTTCTTCTTCATCCAATATACCTTATCCATCAAGGTTGAGGAAAGAGAAGCAAAAGAGCAAGGATGATATTCAGGTTTCGAACTTCCTTAAAATGTTCAAACAATTGAATTTTAACATCTCCTTTGCCGAGGCTCTCGCTCACATGCCCAAATATGCTAAGATGTTTAAAGATCTTCTAAGTGATAAAGAAAAGCTTCTTGACATTGCTCAGACCCAACTTAATGAGAACTGCTCCGCAGTGCTCTTAAGGAAATTGCCCACCAAACTTGGTGATCCGGGTCGTTTCTTGATTCCTTGCAACTTCCCGGGAGTAGCGAATTGCATGGCCCTCGCCGATCTAGGTGCCAGTATAAACTTAATGCCTTTAAGTGTGTGGAAGCAATTATCTCTCCCCGAGCTAGTCCCCACCAAAATGACTTTGGAATTAGCCAACCGTACGGTTGCTTATCCAGTGGGGATAGCCGAAGATGTCTTTGTTGGCGTCGATAAATTCACCTTCCCGGCGGATTTTGTCGTCGTTGATTACGAGATGGATCCCCGTGTTCCATTAATCGTTGGACGTCCATTTCTGAGGACCGGTCGCACTCTTATTGATGTAGCCGCAGGCGAAATAATCATGAGAGTTGGTGACGATCAAATTGTCTTCAACATGGGTAAGATTTCTAAGCAACCTTATTCATATGAGAGTGTTAATGCTATTGATGTTCTCGATGAGGCTTGTGAAGAACATTTTCATGATGCTTGCAAAAGTACTCCTTCTCTACCCAATGTTGAGACCGTTGCCTCAATTGCTCCAGCATTGACTCCTTTTGGGGAAAGTGACTTGGATGATTTCGAAGCTAGCTTGGGTCCTCTCGATATTAAGTATGATAATTTGTCCACAAATTGGGATGAAGACATTAGTACTATTGAGAAACTTCTCAATGAGGACCCATTCTCTCCTCCTGCTCCTAAAGAGGTGACTAATGATGATCCATCGTTAGTTTCACCATCTATTGAGGATCCTCCTACTCTTGAGCTTAAGGACCTACCGCCTCATCTTGAGTACGTTTTTCTGGAAGACGACGAGAAGCTACCGGTCATAATCGCAAAGGATCTGAAAGAAGACGAAAAAGAACGCCTTGTCGCTGTGTTGAAGAAGCATAAACGCGCTATCGCTTGGAAAATCTCGGACATCCGTGGAATTGATCCTCATTTCTGCACACATAAAATTCTCATGGAGGACGACTTTAAGCCCACAATTCAAAGTCAACGAAGGGTGAATCCTAAAATCCATGAAGTCATCAAAAAAGAGGTTATCAAACTTCTTGATGCGGGTATGATTTACCCTATTTCGGATTCACCATGGGTTAGTCCAGTCCATTGTGTGCCTAAGAAAGGCGGAATCACCGTTGTGCCCAATGCAAACAACGAGTTAATTCCTACCCGTCTCGTTACTGGGTGGAGAGTTTGTATAGACTACCGCAAACTCAATGATGCCACGAGAAAGGATCATTTCCCTCTACCTTTTATGGACCAAATGCTTGAACGTCTAGCTGGTAATGAATATTACTGCTTTCTGGATGGTTTCTCGGGTTATTTTCAAATACCCATCGATCCCCAAGATCAAGAGAAGACAACATTCACTTGTCCCTATGGCACCTTTGCTTACAAACGAATGCCTTTTGGCTTATGCAATGCCCCCGGGACTTTCCAAAGGTGCATGTTGGCTATCTTTCATGACATGGTTGAGCAAACCATGGAAGTCTTCATGGATGATTTCTCGGTCTTCGGGGATTCCTTCTCTGCTTGCCTTGCCAATTTGGAACGTATGCTTAAGCGGTGCGAAGACACTCGCCTTGTTCTAAATTGGGAAAAATGCCATTTTATGGTAAAAGAAGGCATTGTGCTAGGACACAAAATCTCTAAAGCCGGTCTTGAAGTTGACCGTGCTAAAGTAGATGTCATAGCCAAATTACCTCCACCTTCAACCGTGAAGGGTGTGAGAAGCTTTCTGGGTCATGCGGGCTTCTATCGTAGATTCATTCAGGATTTCTCTAAAATCGCTCGCCCGATGACCCAACTCTTGGAAAAAGATACTCCTTTTATCTTTTCTAAAGAGTGTCTCGAAGCCTTCAATCTTCTTAAGGATAAGCTAACTAAGGCACCGGTCTTGGTTACCCCTAATTGGGAGCTGCCTTTTGAATTGATGTGCGATGCTAGCGACTTTGCTATTGGTGCGGTTTTGGGCCAACGTGTGAATAAACACTTCCAACCAATCCACTACGCTAGCAAAACAATGACGGGGGCTCAATTGCATTATACGACAACCGAAAAAGAGCTTTTAGCTGTTGTCTATGCTTTTGAGAAATTTCGCCCCTATCTTGTTTTATCCACCACCATCGTATACACGGACCATTCCGCGTTGAAGTACTTGATGACTAAGAACGATTCTAAGCCAAGGCTTCTTCGCTGGGTTTTACTCCTTCAAGAATTCAACATTGAAATTCGTGACAAGAAGGGAGCCGAAAACCTGGCCGCGGATCATTTGAGTCGACTTGAGGATCCATATCAGGGGGATCATCCGAACAAAGAGATCAATGACTCTTTCCCCCTGGAGACTCTAATGTCTATAAATCTCAATCTTGATGGCACCCCGTGGTTTGCAGACATTGCAAACTACTTAGCGGGTGGTATTCTCATCCAAGGGTTAACATCCCAACAAAAGAAGAAGTTCTTTAACGATGTTAAGACTTACTTTTGGGATGACCCTTATCTTTTCAAACAGTGTGCTGATCTGATTATTCGTCGATGTGTTGACGGACCGGCAGCTTTTGACATCCTCCAAGCTTGCCACAAAGGACCCACCGGTGGTCACTTTGGTCCCAACTACACCGCTAAGAAAGTGTTTGATTCTGGATTCTACTGGCCCACCATTTATCGTGACGCTCACGAAATGGTTAAGCATTGTGATGCTTGCCAACGTCAAGGCAAGATCACACATAAGGATGAGATGCCTCAAAATTTCATACAGGAATGTGAAATCTTTGACGTATGGGGCATCGACTTTATGGGGCCATTTCCATCATCTAAAGAGAACAAGTACATCCTCGTCGCCGTCGACTACGTCTCTAAATGGGTTGAAGCTAAGGCTCTTCCTACGAATGATGCGAGGGTGGTTGTGAACTTTTTAAAGCAGCTTTTCGCTCGATTTGGCGTCCCTCGTGCTATCATCAGTGACCGCGGAACTCATTTTTGCAACGATCAATTTGCACGAGTCATGGCAAAGTATGGTGTCAATCACCGTCTTTCCACCGCCTATCATCCCCAAACCAATGGGCAAGCCGAAATTTCCAATCGTGGCTTGAAAAGAATTTTGGAGCGTACTGTGGGAGAGCATCGCGCCGCGTGGGCCGATAAGTTAGATGATGCTCTGTGGGCTTTCCGTACTGCTTACAAGACCCCGATCGGTTGTACACCCTATCGTCTTGTGTACGGGAAAGCTTGCCACCTACCCATCGAGCTGGAACATAAGGCGCACTGGGCCTTGAAATGGGCGAACTTCGACATCATCAAAGCCGGTGATCATCGCAAGGTTCAACTCAACGAGCTAAATGAACTGAGGAATGAAGCTTATGAGAACTCGCTGATCTACAAGGAGAAGACGAAGATGATCCACGATGCTAAAATCAAGAACCGAGAGTTCCACGTTGGAGATCACGTTCTACTCTTTAACTCTCGGTTGAAGATCTTCTCTGGCAAGTTGAAGAGCCGCTGGACTGGTCCATTCACCGTCGCCAAAGTCTTCCCGTATGGGACCATTGAGCTTTCTCAGCCAAATGGGCCCAATTTCAAGGTGAATGGCCAGCGTTTGAAGCTGTACTTTGGTGAGGACATCTCTCAGGAGATGATTCCATCCCTCACCACGTTCCCCATGAACTAAAATTGGGTCGAGTCAGGCTCATGACTCGGTGAACAAAAACAAGCGCTTCTCGGGAGGCAACCCGTGTTCTATCCTTTACTGCTTTCCTAATAAGTGTAGGGGGAGCCCCGCATATGTTTGTTGTCTTGTTTCTTGTGCGATGCAGGGATTTAAGCTTCAGAGAGCATCTTGATGACTTTTGACGAACCGTGATACCGTGTTTCCTATCTTCCCGGTTCTATCCTAAACTCTTGTGATTCAATATTTCATATTCTATATGTTCACATTGAATTCACTTTAGTTGTCCTTTCCTTAGCAAGATTTAAACAAAGTGCACAATGTCCTAAGTGTAGGGGAGTTTACTCCCACATACTTAAACATTGAGGACAATGTTTATCTCAAGTGTAGGGGGGACTTCTATCGAAGTAAGTGGTCTTTTCCATGAATTTGCCCTCATTTTAACCGGAAAATTTGATTTTTCGACATTTTTCAAATTTTTAATCTATTTTGGCCTAGTTGTATAGTTGTATTTGCCTTTATTATGTTTCCTTTGCTAGAATAAATTTTCAAATAAGTGGTTTTAGATTTTTCTTTGTCGTGAACATTTTGACTCAACCCGAGTTTACTTGCCTAAGTTTACTCTAGCTAGTATCCTTAACGTGTTTAAGTCAAGTTTTGCTAGGCTTTTATATAGGGAGCTATAAAACGCGAAAGTTTTAACTCTCACGGGTTAAGAACAAGAACTTTTCGCAAGTTCCTATAATTGATCCTAGAGAGTCGTTTATCAAGGGAACTTTAAAAGGCGATTTCTAAACTTGAAAAAGTCTAAGAATTTGCAAGATCCTATAGGCGACTCGAAAACCCAAAACTTTGATTTAATAGGCTAAGCATCCACGAGTCTCATTCCTTGAGATTTTAAACTGTGGAGAACGAGAGATGATAGAGCCAATTATAAGTTCGGTATTCTTTCGTGAATTTATGTGAGTTAATTATGAGCCTATTCTCCCTCCGCTTGCTTAATAAATTTATCTGCTAATGAATAAGGTTGTACGATTTAAAAGGTTACTTAGCTTTTAGCCCCAGATCGTTTAAAAGTTGCTCGGTAATGACGAGAGTTCATAGCCAAGGCATAACTTATGAAGCGGGGCGCGAAGATTGGCGAGTCCGAAAAGGCCCTAACAAGGCATGAGGGCTACATTTTGTTGCTAAAGATCCAAAAGTTATGTGAAGAATCATTTATCGAAAATCAATATGAAGGATCGAGACACACGACGAAAAGCAAGAACTCCCCAAAAGTCATGGAGAAGTCTATCCGAAAAGACCCTAACAAGGTATGAGGATAAATAGATCCAAGTCCTAAAAGGAGGCGGATTGTTGTATATCAAAGTCCAAAATAAAGATTGGAGAAAAATGAAGAAGTCGTGGTCCAAAGATGAAGAATCTCTAAAAAAACTTCAAGTGAAGAAATTCCTATTATGAAGAGAAGACCATAATTTCAAGAACGTCTCTCGAAGATTCGAAGTATGAAGTCGCTGCCAAATATCGGCCCGAGAAAGGTCTCAAATCGCGAACCAAGTTATGCCAAGATATGAACTTTCTGATATCCCGAGAAGCAGTTTTAAAAGATTTGGTCCTTTAGCTAACTATTGATTAAATCATTCACCTTATTTTCGGACTAAATAACTATCGAAATAAGTCAAACAATGCATCCTAGTGATCATTCAAGACAAAAATAAAATATAAGAGATACACCTAGGAATAAGGGAGTCTAAGTGAATAACTGACCCACATGAGTTCGTGATAGTTTGCTAACTTATAATAGCAATGATCTCGTTTTTAAGCTTGGTATGGGGAACGTGAAACTTGAGGATGATAAATGTTCATGGCCGCCAAAACCCAATGTAAGTTTTTAATTTCTTTACTTATTTCTACCTTTTATGTTTAGTGTTTAATAAAGGCCAAGGTGGGTTATTTATGATGGAAAATGTAAACCGTGCTTTAAAATTAATGCATTGCATGAGGGCATTGCAATGGTCAAGTGTAGGGGATTTAATAAGTGTGAAAACACTTATCCTTTTACCACTTATTTCCAATAATTACAAGACCAAAACGTGTGATTTATGTCGTAAAAGTCGGAATTATGCGTGGTTTGTGTTTTTATTGTGTTTTAGGACCTAAATGTGAAAAAGGAAGAAAACACGGGCTTTCACGGGCTTTTACTGAAGAAAACGGGAAAAAGACAAAGTCAAAAGATCAAGAGTGCAAAAAGAACGGAAGTCCAAGGCCTATTCTGAAGATTTATCGAAGAAAAAGTCAAGAGACGGAAGTTTAACGAAGTCGAAGAACTTAAGTCTAGTAGAAGAAGAAAATTAAAAAGACAAGTTCAAATCCCGAGACGACAAAGACGAAGAATTAAAGTCGAATCGAGAAAACGTGAAGAAAGCAAGAGAGAAGATGCAACACATGCACTCCTTCCCTATAAATACCCTCCTAATAGTCATTAGGAGGGTGGTTAGATTTTTTAGTTAATTTTCACTTTTTAGTTTTTAGAGAGAGAAAGTCTTAAACTTTCTCTCACTAGTTCATCTTTTTCTTTTAATCTTTTAAGTTTAAACACTTTTGTATTGCTTATTTCATTAATCAAAGTTCTATTTTAAGCTTTTATTTCTTAATCTCATTCTACTTTTCTTTGATTTAAGATTGATTTTGGTGTGATTATCATGTGATCCGTGTTGTTCTAATTGATTTCATGCTAAAAAGTTAATCTTTTGATCATTTTATAAGTTTTCATTTGATTAAGCTTTAAGATTTTTGTGCTTATTGGCTTAGTTTTATGATTATCTTATTTTTCTTATTAAAAAGTTTCATTAAAAAGTTTATGTTTTTATAGTTTGATCTAAAAAGTTGGTTAATTTCGAGTTGAATAAGTTGATCATAGTGCTTATTTGATTCGGTGTAGTTGATTCGATTTAGTTTTGGGAATAAGCTTGATCTAATAGCTTATTTCCTAGCTTTTAGCTCGAATACCATTATTTTCGGAAGGGATTTATATCCCCTTTCCGATTGGTGCCCTATATTCCGATCAGTGTACCATCTAACCAATTTCCTTGATTTTAGGAAAGGTAGTTACTTCCTTATTCCGATCGGCCCCTTATTCCGACGGTATTGCCCCTCATATTCCGATCAACCCAATCGGATTAGGGCTTTGCCTTTCCGATTGGTGCCCATTTTATCCTTTCCGATTGGTGCATATTCCGGTAGGGCTTCTCCCATATTCCGATTGTTACCTTAAAGCCCCATTCCGATTGGTTTCATCTTTGAGCCGATTCCGATCAAAGCTTTGTTGTGCTTTCCGATTGGTTGCATTTCCCTATTCCGATTGAGACTCAAGCATTATTCCGATTCGTGTGAGTTTACACATTCCGATTGTAGCTTACTTGCTATATTCCGATTGGTTTAATCTCGCTGCATTCCGATTGAAGTACTTTCTGAATATTCCGATTGACAGCGTTGTCCCATATTCCGACCATCCGATCGGAATACATTCCGATCGGGCTTCTTGTTGGCTTGTTTTGGTTCCTTTCGATATAACTTTCATATAGTACTTTTTATTTTCTGAAAATTTTCAAAGTGTTAGTTTTATTTAGTGAAGTTAGTATTTTTCCATTGTCACCTTTAAATTTTATGCATTATTTTACTTTTGATTAAAATATTAATCTTTTAACTTCCATTTACGCAACGACAACTTAATTACTCGCAATTAGTTTAAAAACAAATCAACCAAACCTTTGATCCACCAAAAGACGATTGAGTCGCACTTAAGACCGGTTTTCAATTCGAAAAGATTCGGAACTAACTAACGATAATATTTTATACCTAGCCAAAAGCGAAGTATTAAGGGTCCAATGGTTGAAGGAAGGATATAAAAACACGCAATTCTTCCATGCCCGAGCAACTAGTAGGCGAAAGCGGAATAATTTCTTTAAGTTACGAACAAACGATGGAAGGTGGGTTAATGATACTGCTGGACTGTGTAACTTGGTGTCGTCGAATTTTAATGATTTGTTTCGGAGCTCTTTTCTAACACAATGTGCAGAGGTGGTATCATGTCTCGATAGATCCTTTGTGATATTGACATCGAGGAGTTGGGTAAAGAGGTGACATCAGGTGAAGTATATGATGCCATTTTGCAAATGCACCCCTCGAAATCTCGCGGACCACACGGTATGGCCACTTTATTTTACCAAAAGTTTTGTGGTATTGTTGGCCCTACGACTCTACATGTGATGACGGAGTTTTCTCACTGGAATTATGCCTCCAAACGTCAACAAAACTTTAATTACTTTGATACCCAAAGTACCATCACCTGAATCCTTAAAAGACTTTCGCCCTATTAGTTTATGTAGTGTAATCTACGAAATTATTTCAAAGGTCATCATGAATAGAATTAAATGGGTACTAACAAGTCTAATCGATGAGACCCAATCCGCCTTTGTTGCGGGACGTTTGATCACCGATAATACTATTGTAACCTTTGAGGTTTTTCATTTGCTCAAAACCAAAAGAACTGGTCGGAAGGGGGCAATGGCGCTTAAAGTTGACATGAGCAAAGCATACGATCGACTGGAGTGGACTTTTATCACATCTCTTCTTGAAAGGTTTCACTTTCCACAAAACCTTATTAATCTCATTATGGCAAGTGTGACGACGGTCTCCTTTTCATTCAAAATTAATGGGCAGGTTGTAGGGAACGTAGTTCCAACAAGAGGTCTCCGTTAAGGGGATTCACTTTCGCCCTATTTATATATCATGTTTGTAGAAGTGTTGTCGGCAATGATTAGGAGGGCAGTTTCAATACGGCATATTCATGGAGTTAAAGTTTTTCGCGGGGCAGCGGATATTAGCCACCTGTTTTTTTTGCAGATGAACATTTTCGTTACAAGGGCCTTTATAGATTAATGCACACGATCACATTGTATAATCGACAAGTATTGTAGCGCTCAAGCCATGTTATAAACTTCGAAAAGTCAGAGATCTTTTTTAGCCCGAATGTAGATTCGAGGATGTGAAGTGATATCATAAGCAAACTCGACGTTTGAGAAGCGCCACAACAAACAACATACCTAGGGTTGCCTTCTATCATTAGAAGAAAGAAGAAATGCGTGTTTCAAGTTCTCATAGACAAGATACGTAAGAAAATTGCAGGTTGGAAAGAAAGGAATTTGTCAAAAAAAGGCAAAGAGATTATGCTAAAATATGTGGCTCAAGCAATGCCAATGTATGCAATGAATCTGTTCATGTTACCGGACAAAAGCATAAATGAGATCCAACGAGCCTATAACCGCTATTGGTGGGGAAATGGAAAAAGGATAACCCGATCAGGTGGGCCTCTTGGGAATCTATGTGTATCTCTAAATCACGAGGCGGCATGGGGTTTCGACACATGAAAGCATTAAATAAGACACTACTAGTAAAGCAGTGTTGGAGACTAATTACGGTACATAATTCACTTCCAGCAAGAATCCTCAAAGCCATGTATTACCCTAGAAGCTCGCTCGTGGATGCAAGGATTGGATATTGACCAAGTTTTTTCTGGAGAAGTTTATGTTCAGCACAGGAAATAATTCGTAAGGCGCAAAGATGGAATGTTAGAAATGGTATGAAAGTTAGAATACGGGAAGACCATTGGCTTAAAGGATTTAGAACATTGGATTACGACCTCAAAGCTGCGAGTATAAGGTCATACATGACTTCTTAGATGTTGATACATGTTTGTGGAATATTTCTTTACTGTTACAACTATTTCCTCAACCGATCGCAACAAAGATAACATGCACATACATTAACACACTTGAAAATAACTCACTTTATTCAGATGCCTCCTCTAATGGAATGTTCACGTGTAAATCAACATATTGGATTGCAACTAAAACAATCGCATGCTTCCAAGAGTCGTTTTTAACGCATGAAAGAAAATCTTTAAAGTATATATGGTTGGCACATATTTCGGGAAATGTGAAGGTTTTTGCGTGGAGAGTATGCATGAACCTTTTACCTACTATAACAAATCTGATGGGTAAAGGTTTGGCACGAGGATCCATTAACTGTGTACATTGTAGTGCCCAATAGAAGACACAAAACATGCCTTGTTTCTTTGTACTTGGGCTCCGGATGTATGGTCCAGTATGAACTTGGTTGATCTTAAGGATCATGTTGCACAAATATCTATTGAAGATGTGCTAACTATGGCCAAGGACAGGGGACAAAGAACTTTGGAGATTATTTTTTTGGTCATGCAGCGAATATGGTGCTCAAGAAACACCAAAGCTCACGGGGGAGATTATATTGACCCAAATAAAATAAAAGAGTCGGCACATGTAATATCGAAAGATACATTCAAGCAAATGCAGAATTGGAAGGGCATAATGGTATGGCTAATACCCCATCTCATACTTCGGTCTCCTCCATCTCAAGGTGTGATAAAGATCAATATTGATGGTGAAATATCAAGTGAAAATAATGTTGCAAGAATTGGGTTTGTGATGAGGTGCCACGACGGGTCAGTTCTTGTCGCGGGAAACAACCTGGTAGCCTATGTTTCTTCAGTCATCGAGATTGAAGCATAAGCTATTCTCTGGGTTATCGAGGTGGCTCTTGCTAACGGCTTCGGGAACGTTTGTTTGGAGTCGGATTCTAGTATACTCGTCAACGATTTTCTACACAACAATAAGGAGTTGTTGCACATCAGGGTCTCTTTCTACGTATACGTCGATTATGTGGCTCGTTAAATTCATATTCTTGGTCTCTTGTGTGGCGTGATGGAAACCGAGTGGCTCATGAGCTCGCAAGCACGACATTAAAGAATAATCTAAACGAGGTGTACAATGGTTTTGTGCCATTCTCAATCAACCCATGTGTGCTCCATGATGTAACGTTTTATGCTGTTAATGATG
Organism: Glebionis coronaria; assembly: GCA_025667525.1. NCBI lineage: Eukaryota > Viridiplantae > Streptophyta > Magnoliopsida > Asterales > Asteraceae > Glebionis > Glebionis coronaria. The sequence continues at coordinate 268,883,230 of CM046876.1, forward strand.
TTGGGTCAAAAAGTTGATGTGGCAGAAACTCAAAAACGAAGAAAACATGAAGATATTGTCTAAGCGTTGTCAAGAGCAATCCAATCATTGACAAGAGCAAACTAAGCGTTGTTGGCTTAAGAGTTGTCGTGTGCAATCTAAGCATTGTTACATGCAATTCAAGAGTTGATAGAAACGTAGACAAGAAGCTTATGAAAACTTCTATTTAGATAAACATGCAAGATATATTCTGCTCAAGTTTATTTAAATAGAAGATTTACTTGTTTATTTATTATTATCTCTTGTAAACCCTAATCCTTACACTATAAAAGGAACCAAGGGTCTTAGGTTTTATTCATCAGTTCATTCACAATGTAAACCTAAAGCGTGTGTTGCACTAGACGTGGGATTCAATGTATACACGTCTAGTGATTGTTTGTTATTAATATAATGAACAATCCTTTTGTTTTAATTCATGTTCTTGTGCCCTAAACACCTTCTTAATGTATCATGTTCTAATTCCGCTTTGATTATCTAATCATATGAACATGGTGCATTCCTAGTAGCTTCAAAGATCCGAAAATTAAGGTTTCCACAATTGGTATCAGAGCCTCGTGGCTCGTGATGCTAGGACCAACAAGGTGTTCGTGTATGGTGAAAAGAAGAAAAATCCGTCTAGGGTTTTTTTGGACGTTTTTGTGTGCGCAGCAGTATTCAGAAGGTCATAACTTTTGATTGAACCGTTGGATCGTCATGAAATTTTTTATGTGTGATCTTCATACATATATCTAAACATCCACCGGAGGGATTGTCCAGATTAGCCCTCAATCAAAAGTTATTAAGCGTCGAAGTTGGCTGTAGAGATGATTTTCAGTTTTTCAGATTTGCATAAAATCATGATTTAGGGTTTCTCCAAACCCTAGATCATTCTTCTACAGAAAAGGGAGACATGTTGCTGTCATTTGTGATAGATCATACTAGCTTTGGTGAGTGGATTCATGAATCCATGATGAACCCTAGTATGATCACTGATCCTCGTTGCTATGTTGATTTTTATTTTTAGGGTTCACATAAACCCTAGACTCATCTCTTGAAACATAGTAGCAGCCATGTTGTGATCGATTAGTATTAATGATGGTGATTATATTATTGGTTATTAGAGATTGTTTAGAACCCTAGAAGTTGTGCAAGGATCTAACATCAAGCTGCTGCTGTAAGTTCATATTACATTTTAGGGTTTTTATAAACCCTAGATCTATTCTTCGTGTAAGAGCAGCAGGTTGGTATATTTATGAAATCATTAATACTGTATCAAAGGAAGATGATGACATGATATGGCTGTTGTGATTTGGACGTAGCATGGTTAAAGCGTCTGACTTTCACAAGGTATGTGAGATTCCAAAACACATATTATGTGAGATTGATCATCCCAATACTTGTTACCAAGTATTGAAACCTCCCAGCATCAAAAGGTTTAGTTAGTAAATCTAACACATTCTCTTCTGTGTCAACCCTATCTGGCTGTATTAAACCTTTTTCAAAACAATCTCTTATAAAATGGTGTCTAATTTCTATGTGTTTAGTTTTAGAATGATGTACAGGATTCTTAATAATGCATAAAGTGCTGTTATTGTCAACAAATATCTTGGTATGCATGAAATTATACCCATAGTCCAACAGCTGGTTCTGAATCCACAAAACTTGTCCACAACAAGCAGCTGCAGCCACATACTCAGCTTCAGTTATAGAATTAGCCACCACTGTTTGTTTCTTGCATTGCCAAGATATCAACCTGCTCCTAAGAAAATGACTAATTCTTGTTTTATAAAAAAAATGAAAATTGTTTTTACAAAGCTTAGATGACAAAACGCACCAAAATTGACTCTCATTTTGGTAGAGTAGTGAGTAGTGACTAAGCATCATTGTCATTTCAAAGGAGGTGTTCAGTTCGAGTTTCTACGATGATGAAATTTTAGTGTTATGTTTTACAGGGGAGGAGAAAGATGAAATAGTAGAGGTGTGTAGCTATAAAAATGCCAGTCAATATAGAAATAGAAGACAACCACATCATAAAGTTATGCATCAAAGAAAAACCAAGATCACAAAGTTTTGGTAAATCACTAAATCCTACTGTCTCGAATTATACAACTTGCAGCCTTTAAGAGATAGGGGTGCGGGAGCATAATACTTAATATTAATGATCTATCTTTTTTCACTTTTTACTTGAACGTTGAACTGGCACACAGCTTTAAAATTTGTCTTCATGTGTTTCGAGAGTAAATTGTTTCCAAGGTTTTTGGTGTAGAAAGAGGGGGCATTTCACAACTATCAGAAAGTCAATCGATCCATATATAACAGGATTTATATGATCCATATATAAGAGGGATCGAAATCAAGACACAAAACAACTAGGTGCATATACAATAAACAAAATAATACCACAAACACAATTTTTAAAAACCGGGTGCATTTAACACAAATCTAACAAAAATCGATGTTTTTTAACAGATTTAACACTATGCAACAAAATTCATGAGTTTTGCAACAACTATTACATGTTCCGTCCATTTCCGGGTTGATGCATAATCGTTACGAATCAGTCCATTTCCGAGTAATGATCAAGTTTCCGGTATCAACCCCCGGGACCTACCCTGGTTCCGTCCATTTCCGAGTAGTTGTACTTTCAAAAACTTGATCATTACTCGGGTTGATACCAATCAATCCATTTAAAAGTATCATTGTTCTGGGTTGATGCATAATCGTTACGAATCAATCCATTTATTCCTTGACCATATTCATCATTCCTTGCCATATACGGTATACCCTTGAAAAACTAGGGTTGAGCATTGGTCCAAGACCGGACCGACGACCGAATTGGTCTGAAACCGCGGACCGAGACGGGACCGAAATGGTCCGGTCCGGTCCAGGTTGGTTCGGTCCTCGGTCCGGTCGGGTCCTATTAAGCATAATCGACGAGATTTTGGTAAGACCGAACCGGACCGAGGACCGAATTGGTCCAAAACCCCGGACCGAGGACCGGACCGAGGACCGGACCGAAATTGCTCGGTCTGATTCGGTTCGGTCCGGGTCGATTTTGAATCTGCCGTGCTCAGCCCTACTGAAGTTAAAACTCGTGAGACATTTCTGGGTGAAATTATGTTAATCACCCTGTCTCAAAACTATAGTTTGACAGGTGACCATAACATTCGACATCAAAAAGTCAAAATGTTATAACCCAAGATTATATATAGCATACAAGTAACGCAATCGAAAATACAGACACAAAAAGTAACTAACGATAGAGTTCGAATATTAGAGGATTACATTCAGTGTCAGCTAATACAACCAAGTTTAGAGCTAAACATTAACATTTTTTTTTTCCATTTTTCACAAAGTTTTCCATACTAAAGCAGTAAAACATCTGATTAATTCAACAGGGTTAACTCCTAGAAGTTAAAATAAGTCCATGATCAAAGTTTCTTACCGTTGCCTACAAGCTTAGTGCAGATAAGGAGTCTGGTACTGATAACCAGTTGCGAAATAGTGGCCATGGTTAGGAGCCATGTTGTAAGATGGTGGGCCCATGTACTGGGGAATATGGTTATCAGCCGGAGCAGGGTAAGCGTAGGTTCTGTTGTCATACATGTACTGTGTTGGAGGTGCATACCTATCTGTCGTCCTACCATAGAAGTTCTTCTCAGCAGCAGCAGCAATGTTAGTGTTTCGGGGTGCATATCCTACTATGCCATTTGCTTGGGGTCTCTTGGGTTGAGGTTTTCCAACTTCTGTTGCTCGCTTTTTGTCTGCCTTGGCTTTCTCGAGCTGGAGTATCCGTTTTTGAAGTGGGGCTGATGGGTACTGATCTTCAAGCTTATGATCTTCGATGCACTTGATCACAGCCTTTAGTGCAGACAATTCTCTCTCACTCACGTCATTCTATAATTCACAAATGTGAACATATAAATATAAGTGGTATTAATCAACTATTTACTCACAAATAAATTGATATAAATTATTTTGTATGTTACAGATCAAATAAAACTTATAAACTGAGTTCATTATGAAACATGCCAAACCAGCTGACCAGGTTCAGCAGTGAACCGAAGTGTAATACTAATTTTACTTGCCTGTTAGAACTTGCTATTAAATAAATAGATGACTCGGTAATACCTTAAAAACAATTACAGATTCAAGCATTATAAATTAATGATTTATAATAAGGAAAACAAATGTTAGCAGGCCAACTCAGCCTGTTTTGACCTGTATTTAAAATTAGCCGTTTCGATTCGTTAACCAACCCACTCATTTTGCCACTTCTAGTATGCATGCATCAAATTGAATTCAACAAGTACATGATAAAGATGTTTAAAAGCCTATGCCAATTTATTTAACCACTAATATGGAAGGCAGGGTTACCTACTCCTTCCAATTGATGAATGAACAAAAACAAACAGTGATAGAATCAAGTAAAATTAGGCCATCGAGTGACCTCCTAAAGCCTAATCAGTAACGGCAGGAGTTAAGCAGGTTAAACAAATAGACAATTTAACACTTAACTCAAGTTACTTTAAGAGGGTGTGTTTTTAGCTTTTTTATGGGGCTTATTAGCTTATAGAGCCTAAATACGCCCATTACGGTGTTTGAAGGAGAATCTAAGCTTACGAATTTGAGCTTCTGTGCAAGGGATTTAGCAAGCCCCCTTTTTGTGGCTTATGGACTTATATAAGTTGATAAGCCTTTTTCCTACCTTTTCATCATAAGCCAAAAGCTACTTATTGAACATAAGCTTATAACCAAAGAATAAGCTAAGACAAACACCCCATAAGTCCATAACACAACTATCTTGAGATTACTTTCAACACAACCTCTCTTCCGATAGAGCAAACATTTTAAGAGACGACCATCAATTTTAAAACACTAACTTGTTTAATTTTGATCAGATTAAGGCACAAGAGCAAGTGTATTCAGGTGCCTAACAATGTGGTTTTATATCAAGCTCGCACTCATCAGTTTACGGAAGATAAGAGGGTAATTTCTATTTGTGCCCAAAAGACTTGAGCAATTCGGCTGGATTAATCTGTTTGAACTTATCTAGATAGTAAAAGGCCACGATACTAATAGACTCCATCAATGGAGAAAACCTGATTAGCCTCTGCTTACTTCTCCCTAACTTTTTTGTGAGATGCATAGGATTTCTGTTTTAGCCAAAGAGGTTAGAAGGAACAGAAGTTTAGGCACTGACAAGCCATAAACAAAGAATATTTTATAGCGTTTATATATTGCACAGAATGAGGAATAAACCTGTGCAGTGGGAGATGAATTTCCAGATTTTATGGCTGAAGGGACTCTACTAGCTTCTGTCAAGTAAGATTTCAGTAAGGAAACTGGAGAAAACTGCTCCGTAAGGTCAAAAGCAATTGTTAAGTTGACAGCATCAATATGCCTTCCACTATTGACCAACACATCAATTACACCTGAGAAGAGAAAGAAAAAAGCAAATCACATAAGCCTACAAATTTGATCCATTTTACACTGTATGCTGAATAACTGGAGCATAAAGTCACAAAAGCGCCCTGAGCCCCAATGCAGTGACCCCAGTTCATCTACAAAGGGGTTAGATCGGGTTATATTTAATCTCTAGCAAGTGAAATTGGTGGAGGAGCATAAGAATAAACTTCTTATTTAGTTTTATTTTGTGACATCTTTTATTTAGTTTTCTTATTTTGTGATATCTTTTATTTAATGTTTTTATATTGTGTTTTCTGGGAAGAATATTGTTTTCTTTTTCCCTAAGTTTAGTTTTCCTATAAATTTGGGACTTTGGTTCATTGTAAGGAGATTATGAAGTTATGAATAAAAAATTAGACTTTTAGTCTTTGTTAATTGACTTGAATCCAGGTTAGGGTTTATTGTTCAATTTTCTCTTAATAATCGGGTATTCGTTGAATCAACGATTGTTGGAGTTTGCCTGATTATCGGTATTCTTTTGAATCAACGATAGTTGGAAGGATTGTGTCTGGCATTCTTTGGAATCAACAGATTCAATTATTTATCCTAGTAATGATAAATCTTTGGCATAAAAAAGGGGTTACGTTTAAAGGTTTAACCAAAAAACAAACGAATCACATAGCTAAATCTGCATTGAACATCAAGAATCACTTTATTAAAATTATTAGATCATTATTATATGGTCTTAAAACCGAAATAAATGAATAAAAAGTGTGCTGCTCAGTACAACCCAGCCCGACCCATTGTGACTGACCATTGAAAATAACCGCGAAGTTAACTGAAATCCAATTTAAGCCTGCACATATTACCTCGAATGTTATTCATAGAACCAAAAGTAGTGACACCACAAAGTGGCAATGATAGCAGGGAAACAAACATATTTAACTTATGTTCAGAAATGGCAACAAGATAAGCTTTGCGATTCTAATAAACATCCGATACAAGAAGTTTTGTAAATCTCAAATAATAAAAGTAGTTGTTATGACCAACAAGATATAACAGATGTTTATCTTTTATTTGAATGTTTTATTTAGGGTAAGTGCAAATGTTAGGATAAGTGCAAATGTTTAGGTTTATTTACTTAGGGGTTTGTTAGGTTTCTTTCCTATAAATGTAACCTCTGTTTCATTTAAGAAATCAATCAGAAAATTAAAGTAAATTGAGTTAATCTCAGAGATCGCCGGGTTCTCTCTAACGAGCCCTATTTATCCCATAACTTGATCACAGACCCGGGACTGTAACAAATTGGTATCAGAGCCAAGAGTTATGGGTGGTCCAAGTGAAAACCTGGAGAAGATGTTTGATCAGTTCTTGAAGATGTACCAAGAGGATCGTCTAAAGAAGCAGATTGAACGGGAAAAGTTTTCTCTACAAATTAAAAAGCTATCACAAAGTTTGGAAAACTTGCAAAAAACAGTCATCTTCTGAGTTTTCTTGTTTGGAAAAAGGTGAAAAGAAAGCAACAGGGATGGAAGACCGTGACACAGGAAAGTCAGAAGTGGAGTCGAGTACAATGGAATCATCTGACGATGAGCAGTTGAAGCTTCATCATCCGGCTGAAGAAGAAAAGCTTCTGATTAAAGACAATGTTGTGAAGGATCTCATTCGAGTTGATCTCCCTCTTTACTCTAATGAGCTTATACCGTCTCAACAAGAGTATTCTAAGGACCTCGAGTACTCTTCCTTTCTGGACACACTATATCAGCATGGAAAAGAGGGATGGTGTCTCCACAGATCTCTAAATGTTGCTGATTCCCAGGTTTCTGGATATGCTTCTTATGAGGGTCTTGATGTTTCTGTTGTACGGGACTATAACCGATCTGGAGTAACTTGAAGGGTCTCATGTCTTCCTTAGTGCTTGAGGACAAGCACTTGCTTAATGGGGAAGTAATGTTATGACCAACAAGATATAACAGATGTTTATCTTTTATTTGAATGTTTTATTTAGGATAAGTGCAAATGTTAGGATAAGTGCAAATGTTTAGGTTTATTTACTTGGGGGTTTGTTAGGTTTCTTTCCTATAAATGTAACCTCTGTTTCATTTAAGAAATCAATCAGAAAATTAAAGTAAATTGGGTTAATCTCAGAGATCGCGGGTTCTCTCTAACGAGCCCTATTTATCCCATAACTTGATCACAGACCCGGGACTGTAACAGTAGTAATGTACAGAAACCACAGAAGGAAGACCAACCTGGAATCTTATCAGACAACCCAAGGAAGCGGCAAAGATCAGCTGTCTGGTGTCGGCGACACACCATTGGTATCAACTTGGATAAATCTTCTTGAACAAAGTCGGAATCAATACCAAAAGTAGCAACAAGTTGCAAGAAAGCATGCGCCTCCAAGGAGTTCCCATTGCTGGCATCCACATCAAGATCGTCTAATTTTGGTTTCCACTCCTCAGCAATAACCTTTGCTCCTTCCTTCACGTCTTTGGAGATGACCATGGAAACAGACTTCTCATCCAGATTTGTTAGCAAAATGCTAAGACATTCCATCAGCATGATACATGTTCTTCGTTGACCTAAAAGATTTGCATCTTTTTTCCCATCAATGTTGGAATCATCTGAGATGTAAAAACCACTAAGTGAATCCAAAACCAGACACCCAGGATCAGCTGCAGCCTTCAATGCAATTGGAATCTCCTCTTTCATGGAAGCAAGATTCTTTCGATTGTCTGATATGAACTTGTGCAAACCCTGTGCATCGTTCTCTTCACACAATTTGGCAAGCTGGGGATGTGTTAGCGCCTTAACATCACTATCAGATAACTTTTTCATATCCTCAGTCTTACATCTAGAAGCCTTATAATCACTTGGTTTCTCTTCAATAATAGGACCGCTACCTTGATCTTCCATTTGTCTACTCTTGCGTTTCCCTAAGACATTAGCAATGGCGAGAACAGCAGCATCCCTCTTCTCTTGAAGTCTCCCCAAAGAAGCTTCTTCTTTGGCCATCACAGCCGCTCGGCGCTTCTTCAGCGTTTGTTGGGATTCAGTTGTTTTCCTTTTAAACTCCTTTTCTTGTTTTTCCAGCTCAGTAAAACGACTCTTCAGGGACTTCTCAAGCCCATGAAAATGTTCCTCAATTTGTTTCCATTTCAGGTTGAGGGTAACTGCTCGGTGACTTTCTAGCTCAGCAAAGGCTCTCTGAAGTTGTTGAATCTTAGAGGTTGTGGACTCTAAGAGTGTAGCAACAGATTGTGCATCTTCCATTACAAACCTAAGAATTGAAAACCCTGCAAATAGGCCAAAAACATGATGAATGGTAGGGAAATGACATTGAGTAGAAATGACAATAACTTGGTGAATGCTAAAATACTGGGAACAATATTTCTGGACATGGAACATTTAAGGGAACGGATTCTGACTATAGGTCTTTCAAAAGAAATATAGATAGATATAATATTTTTAGAGTAGATATCAATTGAATGTGTTCTTGTAATAAAACTAGAACATCTAACTAAATTTCAAGTTTCTTTCTTATTTGCAATTAATACACTTACATTTTATTGACATACATAAAAGGGCAGATATTAAAACATATTTTCTAATTTGAGAAATATATTTCAGTGAGAAATCACAGGATTGGACATAAAGATAACCAAAACTGGTATACAAAAGAAAAGTACTGTTATTGAAATTCCATCCCACGGTTAACATGCTTCGGCCTCATCTCGACTCTTCTAAAACACATGCATTCACTATCTACCATCATATACATTTCCCATTTTTTGATATCGCATTGGAGACCCTGAATTTCTTGTGAGAAAGACGGTAGTCAGAAAAGGTAGTTATGCCAATGTATTTCCTCTTTAACGTTCGCTGTAAAATTAGTAAGTAGGTATTAAAGATATAATATCACCTTGATATTAATATTACCAAGATCTGGTGCTACGTTTTCCTAACTTTTAAGCTATCCTCTCAATATTTACCTAAAAATATATCGACTTCATGACACTTTTGGAAAGTATGACAGCCTTCTTATTGATTTGAAAGAGTACGTATGGTAATGTAGGAAGTTCAATGGCAACACAAATCATTTTAAAATTTAGGATGCCTGATATCTAAAAAAATGAGGCAACCTTTCCAAAAGTGTCATGAGGTCATTAACATTTTTGGGGACGACATAATGAGGATAGCTGAAAAATTAAACGTAGCACCAAACCTTGGTAATATTCAGGTGACATCATATCTTTAATACCTAGTTACTATTTTTACAGCCACAGTTTGGAAAAGTCACAAGAAAGGCTAACTGGCCCATGTTCTATGTTCTGGATCGCGCTACCAAAAGCGTTCTGGGTCGCTAAATTAAGCGTCCCGAAACAATGTAGTTCAACGTACCAAAATCATACGGATCAGCGTACCAGTTATGGGTTCGGCGATTTAGTGTATTGAGTACAGCTATTTTATATACAAAATCAACGATTTTTGTTCACATGGTTCTTTTGGGCGAAAACTTGAAAGGCATACAAGTGAATCAAATTTGTTCAAAATGGATGATTGCATTCTTTGTTATTTATAATTCGGCATTGGTTGCGAGTGTATCAATTTTGTACCAAATTAGTTAATCGTAACATTTTATGTTACGTCGAACAGGGCCGATCCGAAATGAGCCTACCCCTCCTCGTATCAAAATTGAAGGACCTAGCAACCACGCTCCCGTTTCGATATCCCATACCGAAGCGAACTACGCTCCATATGACTAGTTTACACCAAGATAGTGTTCACTATGATACTAAGACTACACATGTAGGTCAAACCCATACAAAATATTGCATGGTTAGTAACCAAAAGAAATGCGAGAATAGTATACACATGTCAGCTGAACCCACACCTATGTTAGACACAACCATTAAGAGATTAAAGGGGGGTGGAATAGATTATTTGTATAGTGTTGGCCAAACAAAAAGAAGAGATGAGATGACACCCAATACGAAATCAAACAATAGAAAGAGAAAAGGCAACATGCCAGAGGATATAGCATTTTTGATAAATTACTGACCCATGCATTTGCGGTGTAAATCACAAAACAGTATTGTATGCTTGGTTTAAAAAAGCGAAAGGCGGTCCGTTGCGCTAAGGGTCCAAGGCGAGAAGCGTTGGGCGATGAGGCAAAAACGCACGCCTTTCGTAGGCGAGGCGTATACTTTGTACAAAACGATTATAATTTTGTTAAAACTTAAAAACCATAATTCATATATATAAACGCATCAAGAGGACATTAAAAACAATAATAACCCATTCATTCCTCATTCCTTCTGAGATGGGCTTTATTAAAGGCTTTTCCAAAGCCCAAATACCAACTAGAAAAGGTTAATAAAAGTCCACTCAAAGAGTTTGAGTTTAAATGGCAGTTTTAGAACCAAAAGCACCTGAGGCGCTAAAAAGCGTGCCTTCTAGGCGTCAAAAAGCACCGCCTTAAATCGCTTTTTGTAATGGCTGCGCATTAAGGGTCTCGATGCGCTGACCCCATCGCCTCGCCTCGCCTCATGCCTTAGGCGCAAAAAGGCGCGCTTTTTTAAACCAAGATTGTATGCATAAAACAAAGAGACCACATTGTGACACTAAAACAAATTTTACTCTAGCAACTTAAGTAAGTGTCAGCTATTTCCTTTACTAATTCTCAATGATAATTAGGATGTTTAAAAACCAAGACCTTGTGGCCAAAAGAAAGAAAAGGTAATTGATGGATAATGTTCGCATGTAGAGAATCATAAACAAGATCACTTGTGAAACATGAACATATGATGTACTACTAAAATGGATCAAATCCAAATTGAGATATGATTGACATGGATTTCAATGAAGAATCTACAGAGTATAGACCAAATATCTTTCTAGGAAAGATTTACAAATGATGTCATCTATATCTATATCTATATCTATATATTGTTATAAATCATTTTAAACACTCTCTCCTCAATAAATTCACAAAGCTTAAGTAGTACAACTTAAACAACATGATGTACATCCTTTTAATGCACCAACTCATATGATTTAAGTAATAGAATTTCAAAAGTCAAATGTACAACTATTTTAGCATACAATAATTACAAAAAAATCATATATGCTACATATAAACCATTTTAGACACCCTCTCCTCAATAAATGCACAAAGTTTAAGTAGTACAACTTAAACAACATGATGTATATCCTTTTAATGCACCAACTCAAATATGATTTAAATAATACAATTTCAAAAGCCAAATGTACAACTATTTTAGCATACAATAATTACAAAAAAATCATCTATACTACATATAAACCATTTTAGACACTCTCTCCTCAATAAATGCACAAAGTTTAAGTAGTACAACTTAAACAACATGATGTACATCCTTTTAATGCACCAACTCATATGATTTAAGTAATACAATTTCAAAAGCCAAATGTACAACTATTTTAGCATATAATAATTACAAAAAAATCATTACTATCACTTTTCTAAAATTAATTTTAATTAATACATGCTATAAAATATATGTTACAAATACACATTATTTAATGGGTTTTGCTAACCACCACCCATAGGTGGTTTTTAAACATTACAGAATTAAAAAATTTACAATTAATAAATCTCAAATCATGTTTAACATACTTACTAATTAATATATACCATATTAAAACTTATTTACCTTAATTGAATAATACATCTTATTATACATATTGTACAACTATTAAAACACAAAAAAAAACTTTATATAACTTACAAGTTGGTGGTACATATGATTTTAAAATCGGACCAGGTCAACGGGTTTAATCGAAAACTGGAAAAAACCCGGCTGAAACATATGCATAAACGAACCAGGCCCGACCGAAATCATTTTTTTTACCTTTCTCCGATTAAACACATGGTACCCGTCGCCGCATCGCGCGGTACCCTGCTAGTTAAAGATAAAGCATTACTTGAACATACCTAGCATAAAACCTAGAATCATAATCAAGCGACAGTAACTATAAATAGATGGAAAATCATTTCCTCAAATGATCCCTAATGCTTGATCCCCAATTTCATATTGAAGTAACTACGCACGTGTGTCAACTTCTTATATTTCCAAGTTCTAACTAGGAAATTCCTAGTGATTCTCAGTGGTAAAGAAGAATGTTTAACAAGCAAAACCTTGCGGGTACAAAAAGAGAAGGATCTACATGGACAATTCATGTGTAAGAAAATACATACTTGGCATAATCCCATCTAGAAACTTAAAAGTGATTGTCACCTAGATCCACAAATGTTGTTTTGAAAAGAATTAGTTTTGCAATCGTATAAAAAGGATAGAGGGGCAGCTTTTTGCTCGTTTGTCTTCCAGCTCTATGTAAATATATTTGAAAGTAAACGATGTATGTATAAAATTGTCAACATGAATATGTTCATGTATAACTAATACGGAATCCTAGAACCTAAAGAGTATAAATAACATCTCTTCCTAGCAACCTTTAAGCTAAGAGTCCACCAAGCTGATCCTTAAACAGAGCTCGAAACCTAGAACTACAATAATCAAGCATGGTCCACCAACATTGACTATGGAAAATCATTCCCTCAAATGATCCATAATGCTCACTTCTCTATAAAAAAACCCTAATTTAAGCATCAGATTGTCAACAAAGACGAAGAGAAATGAAAAATATTTAGGAAACCCTAATAGTAAATAAAAAACAAAAGGTGTTAATCATGCATGCACTGAAGTAACGATTTAACCGTTATCCGATTAAAAAGAAGCTAATAAGTAGTGATTAAGTATAATATGACAGACATGCAGATGAAGATAATGAGAATTAACAGGTAAAAATAAATTGAATAAAAAAAGCTAATATGAGCTAGAAAGAGTAAAAAGTAGTTGGATCTGTAAATTAAAGTAAAGATGAGGAGACTTACAGGCGGCGGGGGATGACGGCGAATCGAGGAACAGAGTCAGTCAAGGCATGTTTGGTGGGCGGGCGGGGGTTTGGCGGGTACAGAATGAAAGAGGAAAGTGGAAAATATACTACTGTACTAAGAAAGAGACTGTGCAAGACTCTACTTATCTTAGCCGGCTTTCCTATCTCATCATCTACCTACTATATAAACCAAGGTTTCTTTTTTTAATCTTATCTTAAAACCTTTTAAAAAATAACACCTGGCACTGTTATTTTTTGGAACCGTAGGATCAGCTAACATCTTTAAACTACACCATTTACTTTCTATTGCATCTAAATCAATCTCCTATTTTTCTCAAAACAATTCTTCCCTAATTAACTCTTAATCAAGAACAGTAAATCATTATCTACATCAACCTAATCGACGGGTTACCTATTAATAAGAACGCAACATCATTCATCAACATAAATCAAAACTGCCTCAAAACGTAAGTTAATTTATTTAGTTTGGTGGGCGGGCGGATGTTGTGATGAGCGGTGTGGTTTTCACCGAACACGAGTCACACAACACCTAAGTTAATTTATTTAGTTTTAATACATTTTATTAGTTTGTGAGCGTGTGAGGTATTTAGTGGGTTATATTTTAATAAATTGAGTGTTTTAGTGAAAGGTGACTTTACAACCACCACTACGGTTGAAAAATAAATTGTGTGAGTGAAAAGATAAAGTTGAGGTGACGCTGAGGTGGGAGTGTCACTCCCTTCAGCTTTAGAACTTTTAAACCCAACTACTTTTACGACAAAAAAACTACCCACCTGCGAAGCGAAGATAGTGAAAATTTCATGGCACACATGACCCAAAATCCTAAATCCGCCACTGATAGTAGGCTATTATGCATTTTTTTGCATAACCTTAAAGATTATTTCTTTATTGTTAATATGTGCTTTTTATAGTTTGAGTTGTTGATCATTAAAATTGTTACTGATATCATGTATGCATTACCATAAAATGTTGTATCCTTAATAGTTGTGTAATTTGTTGGTAGCAGAAGTATGTTGGTGCGTTTTTTTGGTAGAAGAGGTTTTGGGAGGAAGGAACACCAGCGTGTTGGTGTTTGGGCTTGAGAGGAAGGAGCTTCTTAACTCTGATGGTCATAACTCTGATAGTCAGTTCTTTTTAATTGTAAAGTGATAGTTAATTTAGCTGCTTTGAAGAGTAATAATGTTACATCGTTTATGACAAATTGTAATTTTGGTTTATATTTCTTTTTTCCATTCATTAAGTGCAAACACGAGATAAATTAATAAAAATTTGATAAGTTCGTTGACTAACCCCGCAGCGTAGCATTTATTTTATTCCCTAAGATTATTTTTCTTTACACCTTTTTATTTTGAATTCTTTGTCATTGCTTATTATTACATTTTATTTTTTACAGTCATTATTGTATGTCTTAGATTTCATGATTTCTCATTCACTTTATGTGAAACAACCCGCCCATGGGCGGCCCTTGAGTCTAGTACTATATAAGGTAAAAACTATACAATACAATCGTAATCGTACTTATTAATATGTGTCGACTTTAAACACTTACTAATTAATCTCGTGACTTTACCATTTTACTTTCAAATTTATTTAGACTATACCAATATAAGCTTGAAATGACTATATTACCCTTATAAATGACTAATATACCCTTTGTCTTTTTTCTTTTCACATTTTATTAAAACCCTCTTATACCACCATCTTTTCCATGGATCTGTCGTATGACATTTTAGTTTTTGCTTCTGCTATGCATTCTTTAATATTGTTTTAACTTCTTTTTTTTTAATATTTGTATCGAATGATAAATAAACATCAGATAAGATTAATTTGCTTGATTTCTTCATTGTGTCAACTTTTTTTTATCAATAGTAGTTTCTACGCTATTCGAAATCATTGTCGTAAATTTGCTTTTTCTTGTGTCAACTTTTTGACTTATTAGCATTTCAATTGCATCGCATATTTATGCAACACTATTTTCGTTTGCGCGATTAAGTAAAAGATCTGAATATCCGTGGAAGAATTGATGTCTAGTTAAGTGTTTGTGTATATTCATTGATTTAATAACAATTACCCATTTTATTGTCGATTTCAACTTTCAAGTCTTGTATGTCAACTCAAAGATCTAACTGCAATCACATATGCGTTATAAGTTGATATGGAATTCGGGATGGTCGAAGCACCGGAGAGTTGGACGAGAGTCATATATCTAGTGTATCTTGACCTGGATATGTTTTAAAGAGAGATAACTAAATTGGATGAGTGAGAAGCAGATTTATGGCATTAAATGTAATTATGTTGAAAAAGATTATAAGTGTGAAAAATCTCATCAATAATGATCCAAATACCACTCAAAACACAGTCAAATACATTATATTTAACTAAAAAATACCAGAATTATGTGGGTATTTGTGTTTCATGTGTTTTCAGGTAAACAAGATACATTTTGAAGCAAAGACGCGTTTTCAAGGGATTTTTATGATAAAAGACGAAGAAAAGGACGAAAGAGCTTTCAAGGACCTTACTTGCCAGTATTTCAAAGAAGGAGGGCTTAGCTTGTAATTTTCACAAAGATGAAGGATGATAAAGAAATTTATTTAAAAGTTTATATAACTTTTGGAGAAGAATGAAAATGAAGGACCAAAAAGTAAATACATGGAAAATTTATCTATCACATATGTTACTCGGTCAAAGCTTCATATCAAAGTCATACCAAACTCACACACGCGTCTCTTTCTTCATCATAAACGAGAGAGAGAAAGTATCACAGTTTGAGACGGTTCATCTATCTTTTCTCTTTTCCACTACCAAACCTATAATTCATTATTATGAGGACTCAATGTTGGAAATACGTTTTTACGTATTTAGGAAGATTCGGTCACTCCGACAATATATTAAGTAGTAGCTCGTAGTCTAGATATCTTTATTAAACAAACAAAGTCAAGCCTAGCCTACAACATGTGTAGGCCGGCCCAACATTGTAAGCCCAAGCCCATCACAAGGCTTGGGTATATAAACCCTCTCCTTTGATGGAGAGGGTGTGTGTTCCTCATTTTTACACATAGTGAAAAAGTGTTTTTCTTTCACTTTCTCTCTCTAAGTGTGTGTGTTCTCACCATTTCTCTATCTCTTTCTCTCTCAAAAACATAAGCAAGATTTACATATCTTACAAATGGTATCAAGAGCCATGGGATGATTGTATTGTTCATGTGTTTGTGTTCTTGATTCATACGCCTATTTTGATCCATTTTTACACGAACCAAAATTTTTTTTGTGTTTTTGATGGTTTTTTCTTGATACAAATCTTCTACATAGTTGTGGTAGGGATTTGGTACAGTTACTTTGGCTAAAAACACAAAAATTTTGGGTGTTTTGATCATTTTTTGGCTTAAAATCACGAATTGGTTGAGTTTTGTCCGAGAAAAGTGGGAATTATTCCGATCAGGTCATCGGAAAAGGGTTTACAGGACATTCCGATCAGTGTAATCGGAATAGGGTTTAGGGATTCCGATTTTGGGTACATTCCGATCAGGTATTCCGATTAGGTATTCTGATTAGGTATTCCGATTAGGTATTCCGATTAGGTATTCCGATTTGTGCATTCCTATAAGGACATTCCGATCAGGGTATTCCGATCAGCATTCAGATAATCACATTTCGATCAGCATTCAGATAATCACATTCCGATCAGCATTCCTATAAAGTATTCCGATAGGACATTCCGATCAGCATTCAGATCACTATTCCGATCAACATTCCGATAATCACAAATTTTTCCATAAAAATCGTGTGTAATTTTGACTTGGAATTTTTGGTTTATTGAGAACATATTTTAGGGGATTTTAACATTGTTTCTCGACTTCAACTCACAACAACAAACACATTTACTTTCTTTCATTGATCGATCAACGTTTGTAAATCTTAACTTATTGAAATGGAGTACACATCTCTTACGGATAAGTCCATCCTCTCGGGTACGGATAATCGTCCACCAATGTTGGTGAAGACTATGTATGAGGAATGGGCTTCCCGAATGGAACTTTATATGTTGAACAAGGAGAATGGACATCTCATTTGGGCATCGGTGCTTAATGGACCATTAGATTATGGTACAGTGACAGAAGGTACAACTACTCGTCCTCGCACAACGGGTGATTTGACTAGAGATATGAAGATTCAAGACAAATGTGATAATTATGCTACAAACATCATTCTCCAAGCCCTTCCTCCAGATGTCTATAAACTCGTCAGCAAACATAAAGTTGCCAAAGAGTTATGGGATAGAATTCGTGTTCTCATGCAAGGCACCTCGTTAACTAAACAAGAACGAGAGTGTAAGCTTTATGATACTTTTGATAAGTTTGCCTATGTGCCAGGGGAGACTCTCAATGATTACTATCTGAGATTTACCCTATTGTTGAATGAGCTCAATATCTATGGCATGACAGTTCCTACCTTTCAATTGAACACCAAGTATTTGAACACTCTTCCTTCAGAATGGAAAAAATACGTGACGGATGTTAAATTGGCTAAGGACTTGCATAACACCAATGTGGATCAACTTCAAGCTTTTCTTCAACAACACGAATGCCATGTGATCGAGGCTCGGTTGTCTACACCTCAAGTTCATGATCCACTTGCAATGTATGCGTCTCAATAAAACATGGCTTATACTTATCAACAACCATCATACTTGCAGCAACCACCACCACACACCTATCAGCAACCATCCTATCAACCACCAATGATGCCACATCAAGCATTTCAACAAGGTGTTCATCAACAATCTTTTCCGCAGCAACCACCATATCATACATCACCATCACAAGCCAACACTTCTCCAATGGGTTATACTCCTCAGCAAGGATATTTTCCAATAGAAGCACAACCAACACAAGCTTTCTACTCTAATGAACTTCCACCAATCCAAGCACCGGTCTTTACTCCAAATGATACGTCAGCTGATGTTCTAAACCATCTCACAGCCTACTTGTCAAAACTTGTTGCAACTAGAGGATTTCCAACAACAAACAATCAGCTCCGCACCTCATCAAATCCTCGACAACAAGCCACTGTTCAAGATGGTCAAGTGACGGTGCAACCCATTCAGGGGAGGCAAAATTCATATGGACCTCCTACAAGGACTGGGAACAATCAAGCTATGAATTCTCAAGCTAGTGGAAATGGGAGTCCTATTGGTCCTAAAAAGGTTGTGACTTGTTACAATTGCCGAGGACAAGGTCATATGGCTAGGGAATGCACTCAGCCGAAAATGAGGAGGGATGATGCATGGTTTCGTGAGAAGATGTATTTGGTTGATGCTCAGTCTAAGGGGAAGATTTTGGATTCAGAGGAGTTGGCATTTCTTGCAGACCCAGGGGCAGCAGATACTGAAGGCATTGTAGTCGTTTCTACTTCTAATGCAGCTTATCAAGCAGATGATCTTGACGCATATGATTTGGATTGTGATGACATTCACTCTGCCCAAGCTGCTATCGTTGCTAATCTCTCTCACTACGGTTCTGATGTCATCAGTGAGGTACCAACCACATCTAATAATATTGATGATAATCAACATCAAGTTGGGCATGAAAATGACAACCTCGAACAGCATTCGGGAACTAGTAATTCAAATGATGTGGTACCCAAACCTACACATTTGAGTGAACCTCAACCAAATGCTACGACGGGTATGGAATCTTATGCTCAACATGATTTGGTCATGGTGCCTAAACATATTATTGATCAAATGCATATGGCACTCAGACAATCCGTAGATACGAATTCCACCCTAACTGCTGAGCTTGCGTTGCATAAAGAAAAGGTCAAAGCTTTTGAAATGGTCCCTCAAGAAGAGAAAATAACATGTTCTGAATTTGACCAATTTCGTTTTGAAAAGATTGAACACTTGAAAGAAATAGAATCATTAAAAGCTAATCTTTCTAATGAATTAAAAGAAAGGGAGTCGGTTGTCAATGATTTTCAGAAACTTAAAATGGATTTCGAAACTCTCGAGTCTAAAAAGGTTGAATCAGAAATTAATGCTACCAAACTTCTTAAATTCAAGGAACAACAGCTTTTAAAACAATACGCTTCCACAGAAAAGGTTCATCTTTTAACTAAATCATTTAAAGAACTCGAACTTAAACGTCTTCAAGATTTACCACCTAATCCCGGTTATGCAAAACAAGCTCAGGAATATATTCCCGGTCTTTATGATATGACCATAATTGGCAAATCGAAAGAAGCACCTTTTTTTCGTAGTACTGAGGAGACACAATCACTTGCGGATGAAACTCATTCTAAAATGCTTTCAAAATTCCATACAATTGATTATGATCAACATAACAAAGATCAATTTTTGAAAAAGACACGCATTCGCTTACAAAAGGAATTAGCAGAATTGACAGTTCTTGTGCCCCAAAGTTTGTCAAATGAAAACCTTCCTAGTACGTCTCCTACACTTGTCAAAATGGATTTAACAAAGTTAATTCCACCGGTAAGCAAGGCGTCCGTTAACTTAAATGCGGTTCACCAACACTTAGCCGATTTTGACAAGGTCATTTTGGAACGTACGACGGCTTCGGCCATAACGGAAGGTGAATGGAACTTTGAGCACACTAGAGCTGCGTTCCGAAATGAAATTGTTCCGTTTGTAGACAATGTTAAGGCTTGTCTTAGTAATCTTGATCAAGATTTGTTTTTGGAAATAGAAGAATTTAGACGTGTTTTCAATGAAATGGAAGATGCTTTTAAAAACAGTTTACTTGAAATAGAACGGGTTTCATGCCAAAATGATCAGCTTCTGAAGCAAGTGATGTCTCATGATATAGTTTCTGTCTGTGTGAATAAAAGTGTTGATAATGATTCTATTGTGCATAATGTTGAATCTGTGGATAATGTGGTAGATAGTAATTGTCACGAATCTGACGCTGAATTTTTAAAGCTTCAAGATTCATATTCTTCGCTTTCAAAACGTTTTGATGAGATTCAAACACATTGTATTTCGCTTGAATGCAAGCAACAATTTATTCAAGAAATATTTGAAACGTCATTCGAAGGTGTTAATATCGATGATGCAAACTTTAAAAAGAATTTTCAATTGAATTTACAATCAAAACAGCGTCGGCCAAGTGACAAAGTTGCTACATCTCTGCCGATAGAAATAGAGAAATCTAAGGAGCTTAACTATGTGAACGTACTTGAGGCCGCTGAGAATTTTAAACTGGATCTAGATAATCGAGTTTCCAAGATTTTGTCCAAAGTTGATAACTTAAAACAGAAAAATACACGACTTTTCGATTCAGTAAAGCTCGCATGTGTTGATACCACTGCACAGAATCAATCATTGATTGAACAATTGAATCGAAAGTCGGTGGAAATATCTGATTTGAGGGAATAATTTTGTGATAAGAATCTGGTCTTGGCTGAGTTAAAGGAAACACTTCGTACTCTAAAAGGTAAGAATGTTGTGGATAACGCAGCCACTGTCTCAGTATCGTCCTCTAGTACAATCAAAAGGAACCTTATAGCCGTCACACCACTTAACAAGGGCCCTAGGAATAAACCATCTCAAACTTTGGTCACTAAAGATAAGGCGGAATCAAAACCAGCTTCTAATATTCCCGTGTTGCCTTCTACAGGAGTAAGCACCACTACTAAGGCTCAAAGATCTAAGCTTAAAAGAAACAAGAAGAATGATAGGATCTTGCCCCCATCTAGTAGTCAAGTGAAGAAGAAAGTAGAAGCCCATCCTAGGAATGTTATTTCTGTTTTGAATAAAAAGAATCATGTAGCTAAACCTAAAGGCTCTACGGTTGTGCAGTGTTCTAAGCCTAGTGTGAATTTTAATTTGAAATGTTGGAATTGCAATGAATGTATGTTTTCTAGTCGTCATGATTCTTGCCTTATTGACCATGTGAATGAGATGTATGCCCGGAAAAATGGATTAGAATGGAAACCGACTAGGAAAGTGTTAACCCAAGTTGGTTGGATGTGGCGCCCCACTGGTAGAACTTTCACTATAGTAGGAAATACGTGCCCTTTAACTAGGATCACTCCCACTACAGCGAAGAAAGCATGCCCTTTAACTAGGAGTACCAAGGCTACCAAAACACAAGCGTGTCCTTTAACTAGGAACACCGACACTACCGTAGGAACCAAGTGCCCTTTAAATAGGTCTACTCCCACTGTAGTGCCCGCGAATAATCCAAAACCTAAGAAAGTTGGAACAGTAAAACCTGTTAGTGCTAAGACTCACATTAGAAAACGCAGGAACTCTAAGGGTCACAAAAATGTTAGCAATTCTGATAATATTTTATCTGTATCTGCTAACACTCCGGAACCAATAGTTTCCAATGCATTGTCTACTGTTGTTGTTGAAAACAGGTGGTCCAAATTGTTCTCTGGTATTTGGACTCTGGTTGTTCCAAGCATATGACCGGAGATCACTCTCAGCTCAGAAATTTCGTCAGCAAGTTTCTTGGTACGGTTCGATTTGGGAATGATCATATTGCAAAGATAATGGGTTACGGTGAATATCATATTGGGAGTGTTATAATTTCAAGAGTGTATTACGTGGAAGGTCTTGGTCACAACTTATTTTCTGTGGGACAATTTTGTGATGCAAACCTAGAAGTTGCTTTTCGAGAGCATACCTACTTCATTCGTAATTTGGAAGGGGTTGATTTATTGAAAGGTACTCGAGGGAATAATTTGTATACTTTGTCTCTACAAGACATGATGGCCGCTTCTCCCGTATGTCTTCTCTCCAAAGCATCGAAGACTAAGTCATGGTTATGGCATCGCCGGTTATCTCATCTTAACTTTGACGCTATTAATCACTTGGCGAAAAACGAACTTGTTCGTGGTCTTCCTAAACTATCATTTCACAAGGATCATTGGTGTTCCGCGTGTACAATGGGGAAAAGAACTAAGAAGTCTTACAAACCCAAGACGGAAGACACCAACCAAGAGAAACTTCATCTGTTGCATATGGATCTTTGTGGGCCAATGCGTGTTGAAAGTCTTAGTTGCAAAAAGTACATCCTCGTCATTGTCGATGATTACTCTCGGTTTACATGGGTGAAATTTCTTAAAGCAAAAAATGAGGCACCTAAATTCATCATCGGATTTCTCAAGATGATTCAAGTGCGTCTCAACACTACTGTCCGACGCATTCGTACAGATAATGGAACCGAATTTGTGAATCAAATCTTGCGTGATTATTATGAAGAAGTTGGCATCTCTCATGAAACATCCGTTGCACGTACTCCACAACAAAATGGTGTCGTTGAAAGGCGAAATCGCACACTTATGGAAGCTGGTCGAACGATGTTAATTTACGCAAAGGCTCCATTGTTTTTATGGGCAGAAACAGTATCTACAGCAGTGTACACCCAAAACCGGTCACTAATTCGTAAACGCCATGGTAAAACACCTTATGAGCTTCTCCATGGAAAAGTACCAGATTTAACATATCTTCATGTATTTGGTTCTCTTTGCTATCCAAATAATGATGGTGACAATTTGGGAAAACTTCAACCAAAGGTTGATATTGGTATTTTCATTGGTTACGCCCCCGCAAAGAAGGCATACCGAATCTACAACCGTAACTCTCGCAAGATCCTCGAAACTATGAATGTTGATTTGATGAGCTGACAGCAATGGCTTCTGAGCAAAGCAGCTCTGAACCCGCACTTCATGAAATGGGACCCAGTAACATTAGTTCTGGTCTTGTCCCAAACAACCCTACTTCATCATCATTTACACCACCTTCTAGGACTGAATGGGATACGTTGTTTCAACCGTTCTTTGATGAATTCTTTACTCCTCCAAGTATTGTTGCTCCAGTACCTGAGGTAATAGCTCCGGTAACCGAAGTTGTCGCTCCAGCAACTGTTGCACAATCAGATACGTCTACACCTACAATTGGTCTAGATATACCATCAACAAGTAATTCTCAACCAACACCTGTTTCAACTACCCATGTCATGCCTATTGATGATGAAGAGGATGATGATGATCACGATTTGGAATTCGCTCAAATACGTGAACTTCCATTCTTTGGTGTACCTATTCCCGACCCTAATCAAGCCGGGTCGTCCACCTCAGAGGAAGCTCCTACTACGGTTTACTCCAATCCACGGATTCGTGAACATGACAACAAATGGACAAAGAATCATCCTATAGATTCTATTATTGGTGACCCCAATCGTCCGGTATCCACACGAAGTCAGTTACAAGAAAATGCAATGTTTTGTCATTTTGATGCTTTTCTCACTGAAGTTGAACCTAAGACATGGAAACAAGCTTTTACTCAATCCTGTTGGATAGAAGCTATGCAAGAAGAACTTAATGAATTCATACGTCTTGAAGTATGGGAACTTGTCCCATGCCCAGATCAAGTGCAGTTACTCACTTTGAAATGGGTTTACAAGGTGAAACTCGATGAGTTAGGCGGAATATTGAAGAACAAAGCTCGTCTAGTAGCTCGTGGATACAAGAAATTATTGGGCATCGAATTTATGGAATCCTTTGCACCTGTTGCCCGTTTGGAAGCTATTAGAGTATTCCTCGCTTATGCAGCCCACATGAATATGATCGTCTATCAGATGGATGTGAAGACGACATTTCTTAATAAAGAAATCAAGGAAGAGGTCTATGTTCAACAGCTGGATGGTTTTGTGAATCCTAATTATCCTAATCATGTGTATAAGCTTAAGAAGGCTCTCTATGGGTTGAAGCAAGCTCCACGCGCATGGTATGATCTATTGTCACAATTCCTCATCACGCAAGGCTTCGCTAAAGGCAAGGTGGATCCCACGTTGTTCATTCAGAAACGAGGTAAAGATATGATTATGGTACAAATATATGTAGATGATATTATATTTGCAGCCTCGACCCAAACTTTATCCGATGAATTTGGGACACTCATGTCTTCCAAGTTTAAGATGTCAATGATGGGCAAGGTATCATTCTTCTTAGGTCTTCAGATATCTCAGAGTCTCAGAGGCATCTTTATCAATCAATCCAAGTATGCCCTTGAATCGCTTAAGAAGTATAAGATGGAATCTTGCGACCCCGTGGATACTCCAATGGTGGAATGAACTAAGCTTGATGCAGATCCACATGGAGTTGCCGTGGATCCGACACTTTATCGTGGAATGATCGGTACTCTTCTGTATATCACAGCCAGTCGACCTGATCTTCAGTTTGCTATATGTATGTGTGCCAGGTATCAAACTAGGCCTACTAAGTTACACTTAGCTACTGTTAAAAGGATCTTTCGATATCTTAAAGGAACCATTAATCAGGGACTTTGGTATTCGAAGGACTCTTCTATTGCACTAATGGCATATGCAGATGCGGATCACGCGGGTTGTCAAGATACAAGGCGTAGCACGAGTGGAACTTTGCAACTACTAGGAGATCGACTAATCAGTTGGGCATCGAAAAGGCAGAAAAGCGCTACAATTTCAAGTACGGAAGCAGAATACATAGCTATGTCCGGTTGCTGTGCTCAAATTCTTTGGATGAGATCGCAATTAACCGACTATGGTCTAGGTTTCAACAAAATTCCGATGTACTGCGACAACAAGAGTGCAATTGCCTTATGCTGCAACAATGTTCAATTCTTCCGGTCGAAGCATATTGACATTCGCTACCATTTCATCAAGGAGCAAGTGGAAAATGGAGTAATAGAGCTTTACTTTGTCCGATCTGAGTATCAATTGGCGGATATTTTCACGAAGGCTTTAGATCGCGCTCGAATTGAATTTTTGGCCGACAAGCTAGGAATGAGAACTTTCTCGCCTGAGACTCTAAAGGAACTGGCAGATGAAGCGAAAGAATAGTGGTGGTAAAACTATTCTCCGTATCCTTGGTGATCATTTGTATATATTGTTTATATTTTTATCCACAAAAGCAAAATACAAAAATATAAAACCATATAAAAACCATAAAAATTCAAAAATTCAAAAAACAAATCCAAAAATATTTTTACTTTATTTTTCAAAGGCATGTCTTTTGGTACGATAATATTTACAGCCTTAGAAATGTTGATTAATATCGACACGGCGCCATAAATAGAGTTCGTACAAAAGTTGTAAATATTTCATAAAACATGCCTATATGGCTTGTAGTTATTTCTGACTGCAACCCGGTTTTTCATATTAAAGTCAAGTATTTCTTATGAAAGCTTTGGCTCAACAACGAGAATTAATTTTCTCGGGCAAGGTTTACTTTAAAACCTTGTAAGGGATCAAGTTTACTTTATAACTTGGTCTAACACAAATCTATGTACGTCTCAGTGCATTTATTTGTTAAAACAAGAGAAGTCTTGTTTTTATGAAGCTATCATCTCTACAACCATAGCAATCTACAATTGGTATCTACATACTCAACGATGCGACTACTCAAACGACGACTACAACTCTTTCAATAGAACACGGGTCAGCAATTGAGGGGGAGCAATTGTCAAGCATTCAGAATCTTCGATGCCGAACGTGCCAAGTTCACAAGTTGGTGTCAAGACAACAATACCAATCGTACATGTGGTGTCAAGAGATGACTTCAGATGTGACGAGGCGACCAACATATGCCGACAAGAACCATTTGATCTTATCATATGATGTTCTCATCTATCAGGTCCAACCTTGTCAATTCTTTTCTAATATGGTGAATATGTGATCATGTTACAAATCGGTATCATATCTCATACGTTTGATATCATGAAGATAAAATGGACTTGCATTTTTCTTCCCAAACCTTTGTTAAAACTTCATTAAATCAATTGATATTAAAAACATCGATTGGGTTAATATTTTTAATATGGGGGAGAAAATGTGATTTAATATGGGATATTATCACAAATGGTTTGACTTAATGTGCTGGCTCATCCCGACATGTGCGAAATGTTTTCGAATATCGTGGCATATGTTAAGGGGGAGAAAAATGGATTTGCTATATCAAAATGGATTTTCATGGTGACATATACTTACCCAAAACCCATTTATTTCACGACGATGAAGATTGTGGTGACATAAGGATGGTAGGATAGGTTAAGTCCTATGATTCTTCCAGAACCGGAGGAATCTTCCCAAGGACATTCCATAGCTAGAAATAGTAGTCCTTAGGAAAGTTGGAGAAAGACTGTGAACGTATTTGAATGCCGACCAAGTACTTAAGTTAGCACTGGAACAATCACAACAAGGTGCTAGTTATGACGTATTGGTAAGCATTGAAGGGGTTGAAGAATGAAAAAGAATTGTAAAGATAAAGGGTGTAAAGAAAGAAGCCCTCCTTACAACTTTAGGCAGAAACCGGGTCAACACATATGCTATTGAGATCATTTTAATGATGCTCGATATTGAAGATAGACATCATGGACCCAGTGATGCAATGCACAACCCATCCTAGCTAACTCAGATATCTCTCAAAAGGTATTTGTTTAATCACACGGAGACAACGCATTATCTATTGATTTATTCACTCCGAATAAATTGGTATTAAAAAGGTGGCACTCCTCTCCAGCCTCCGATCACTAAAATCCAAAGTGCACGATCGAGTCTAGAGCCATTTGACATCATCAAATATCTCATTAGGACACACTTTCATATTTCCTTGCTTCTTCATACACTATGAAAAGTAAGAAAGATTTTAAGAGTCCTACGCAAAATCTTCATGATCTTGCCTGAACATCCGAGTAATACGAAAGTATTTACAATGAAGATGGAAATCCTTCTTGAGCGAATATCAAAAAGCTCATGGTAGGTGACTTGTGCGATTCTTTATGAATCAAACTTGTGATAACAGGAAAGCAACAGTGGTTTAATTCTTAACTGAATTTAAACACGTTCTAGGCCTCTACACAATATCTTAGTGATCTTGCCAGAACACTCAGAGTGATACCTTAGTGTTCACAGTGATGAGTGGAAATCCTTCTAGTGTTAACCTCAAACAGCACTTGGTAGGTAACTTGCAAGATTCTATACGAATCAAGCTCGTGACAACTGGAAAGCAACGATGGTGCGGTTCTTAATTGAATTTCACTTGTTCCATGAACATGAATTGACGGCTTCAAATCATGCGGATATTATTATCCAAATGATTCACTCTTTATGTTCGCAGTCAGCTTTGGACGGTCGGATAAAGAGAACGGGTTTACCCGCGAAATCCTGTCAGGAAGTTACTTAATTGAAAATATCCGTCACGGGTACGATATCTAATATCGTCCAACCGTCTTCACCGACCGGAGGTAAAATGCTACCGATTTAGAATGAAATGTTCAAAGCCATTTCGTTCGTGTCTACTTATGTTGCGGCATTTGAAGACGGTGGCGTTGCGGAATCCAAGAAGAAGTCGTCCCCGCATGCTTATACTTTATGCACTTAATACCTCTTCTAATTCAAGAAAGCCTAAAAGTTAAGTCTTCCGCTGTATCGAACTCTGAAGCTTTCAAGAATTACGAAGGTATAAGTATGTGGGACATGGTGTCACGAGGAGGCGAAGATCACAAGTGATGGATGCACAAGATCAAGGTAAGAGATTAATGCTAAAGATTGATGTCAAAGATCACATCAGCATGTTCACCAGAAAAGAAAAAGAAAAGAAAGACGAAGACTACGAGCTCAAGACAAGCATAGTATGCTAGGTTTATTTTATTATTGTAACTCGGGTGACGCCCTTGTTTGGAGTGACCTCCCTTAGGGGGAGATTGTTGGAAATATGTTTTTACGTATTTAGGAAGATTCGGTCACTCCGACAATATATTAAGTAGTAGCTCGTAGTCTAGATATATTTATTAAACAAACAAAGTCAAGCCTAGCCTACAACATGTGTAGGCCGGCCCAACATTGTAAGCCCAAGCCCATCACAAGGCTTAGGTATATAAACCCTCTCCTTTGATGGAGAGGGTGCGTGTTTCTCATTTTTACACATAGTGAAAAAGTGTTTTTCTTTCACTTTCTCTCTCTAAGTGTGTGTGTTCTCACCATCTCTCTATCTCTTTCTCTCTCTAAAACATAAGCAAGATTTACATATCTTACACTCAAGAAGGATTCAAGAGAAAATCAAAGAAGCAAAAGTGATCAGTTTTTCCTCCTCTACAAGATGATATAAGTGAATTAGATCAAGATGGAGTAATGAAGAAACCCCCAATGATGAAGAATGAAGAACAAGATTAATCCTCGTATTAAACACGTGTCTTCACTGGATTGGTCAAGACACGTCACTCCTTCTCTTCAGACGCCTATAAATAGAAGATCAAGACCCCATTTGAAGACGGTTAGCCTAGGAGTAGTTTCACATAGTAGTTAGGATAATTAGTTAGATAGTTAAATTTTCTCTCATCTTTTCTTGTTAAGCTTTTGTAACAGAATTAGTTAATCTTTGTAACCGTTTAGTTTTTCTGCCATTAATGAAAGTCAAGCTTTTGATATATGCTCTTCTTCTCCTGCTTTCATAAATCTGTTTTTTCTACCAGTTAAATCTGTTCAAAAAGTTAGTTCGATTTGGTAACTTTCGGATAATGAACTCTTTACTAGTTTCTCGCTCTTTTGCTTACTGTCTTGATAATCAGAATCTTATAGTGATGATATGATTTTCAGTCTCTTAATGTTTTGATTAGTTGTAACCGTTAGGTATAGTGAAGTGATATGATGATTAAATCTTGTTAATAGTTCGATTTTACTTTCAAAGTTTTATTTGAATTTTTTTTCTATTGGATTTGATAATAGTCTGTGAGTGATTACAGTAATACAGGACAATAGTTTTTCTTCGATATCATTGTGGAATTTACGGTTCAAGTTTGTTAATAAAGGTAATTAGTGTAGTGTAATCGTACAGTAAGGATTTTATGTTCAGCATAGAAGATTTCAGAGAAGCAGTTTATAGCAGTTAGATTAGGTTTAATAAACACACGGTTAGTTACAATTTTATTTGAAAAATTATCTCAGTCAGATTTCTGTTAGGCTTCTTGGTTGCGAGAAGTTAGGTGCTGACTTGGATAATAAGCTGATCACAACTTATTTTTCTTTATACCTACTGTTCATTCTCTTAAATTTAGTTGAATATGTCAGTAAAGTTTACTATAGAAACATAGATTTACAGTGAAATCAAGTTTGTTTACAATAGATCAGGTTGCGTATATGTGCTGTTAAGATTTGTGGTTGTAGTTTTGTATTCAAGTTTTGCAGGTCAACATTACACCAGATTGGTCAATAGATACAGTAGGATGAGTGCTAGTGGTAAGGCAACTCAGCGTTGACCTTCGACATCAAAGGGCAGGCCTGGAAAACGCAGGTTAAGCACCATTTACGTTTTTTATGCAAAGTAGTGTAGTGTAAATTTGATTGCATAGTGTTCTTAATCTGCTAGCGACTTTATCTACTTTTCTTGTACTTAGATGTCTGAACTTGTTTTTGCAATACTTTGTGAATTTCTGCAATACTTTAGCTCAGCTTGCTTTTGTTAGTGTAGAATTAGTTTTGCTATGATATTCATGTTCGATTCTTGTTCGTAGCTAGTTCCTTATGGATATATGATCTGAGTTTCTGATTTAGAGTGTTTGGATGTGCGTTTTAGAATCAGTTAGATCACTGTTATTGTAAATCTTTGAAAGTTTGATGTATTAGGTGTTCCATATTGGTTTAAATCAGAGCTTATCTACTGCAGTAAGTTGTTCCTTAGAAACAGCCTTTACAGCTTCTAGGATAGAAAGATTGATTTTAAAGTCAAAAGTATTTGTTGATTGTTGGAATACGAGTACAAAGAGAGTTACAGTTTCAAAAGTTTTGTCACGTGAACTTTATCTAAAATTTAGAGTAAATCATAGAAGTTTGATAAATGTACACATTAGGCCCTTCACTTTGTATATATGCGTGACAATCACAGTCCAATCTCGTTAGGGTAGTTAATTGTTAGACCCTTTAGTTATAAATTTCTTGCATAGTCAGTCCTAGTCGTTAGTTTGCTTAATAAATTGTTACTAGACTGTATTAGCTAGTTGGACTTGTAGATGCATATTGGGCCATTTGATTGCATTCAGATTACGTTTCATTATATGTTACTTTACAAATTTGTTTAATAGATTAGTTTCTTTTAAAGTTTGTAATTTCATTTTAAATGTTTGCATTAATTGTTTAAATTGTTTTCTTTAAATAAAATTGTTTCTTTGTTTTCAGTTTCCTAAATTTTGTCATTACTCATTTTTTTACTGTATGTGCATTTAATTGACGTAATTGCAATGTGTTTTTAGCGTAGTACGTATACGTAGGTGATATAGAGTATTTTTACCTTTTTAATTGCTTTGAGCCAATTAGACATAAATTCCAAACAAGTTTTTACCACCAAAAACAATTAAGTCGAGCTTAAAAACGTTAGATCAATTCGGATTGAGTCGAGAAACACGAACTAAAAAACGAAACATTAAATAGCGTCGCTGCCGGTTCTTTTCGTGAAGATTAACGGTTTCGAGTGAGACGATTGGATTTTGGGATCCGTTCACTTTGTGAACGTTATTTTTACGTATTATAGATCAAAAAGATAAAAAAAAATCAAAAAGATAAAAATATAAAAAATAAAAAATCACAAAAATCAATTCTTTTCCTAAAGAATTGAACCAAAAAAATAAAATATCCAAAAAGTAATCTTTTTCCTAAAAGATTACACACAAAAATATATATTATATCGGTTTTCATCGTTTTTACGTACATATAGTATTTTTCTTAAAAAATCAAATAAATACAAAAATATTTTTGATATATTATTATATGTAAATACGTATATATATACGAACAACCAAGTTACCTATTTCCATAAGTATTGCCGAGGCAGTACACCGTGTTGAGGGGCGTTCCGGTCCTTGACACGCGTATCGATCAAACAAAATAAAGCAAGAATAAATAAATACTTCCAATAGGCAATAATTCGAAGAATACAAACTACAAAGTGAATAGAAAGGCGATGTGTTATAAAATGCCATCTAAGGGTCAATAGGTACTTAAGTGCTTCGCGCCACCTAACCCCCCGTTCACTTGTGAGTATTCTAAGAAGGAAGGCTTCATTGGGGTCTTGCACCCAAGTAGTACATACGTATATTATTATTTTCTTGTGGATATTTCATATTGAAACTCGAAGAGGATAATCCTTTTCTCTTGAAATTCGACCGAGGGCTACTCCCTCATTCCTCGTGTTTACTTACACGTGTACTCGCACGCGTGTAAACATACCACCTTTGGTGTATTACTTCCTTCCCCGAGGAAGCTTTTAAACGTCATTTTACATGTATATACATTCGGCCACCTTGTTACACATGGATACTCGTTCCATGTTGGAGATTTTGCAACAACGATCCGCTAACGCTAATTATTCGCCTTGTTCGACTTGTGGTGGTCCACACGATACTTATTTATGTGATCAAAATAATGGCTATTATGGGGAGGGATATGCTTACAATGGAACCGAGAACCCTAATTTTCAACCTAACATTCAAATGGACTATACTTGTAATGACTATATGGGATATTCCGGTTTTTCATCACAAAATCCACCATCATTTCATGATCAAACCTTTAATGAGCCATACCAAAACCAAGGATTTTCCAATTATGAAGGTTTTCAAAATAATGATAATTTTCAAGGCTATAATCAAGAAACCTTTCATAATCAAATATTTTCAAACAATGAAGGCTTTCAAAATGATGAAAATTTTCCATGCCATAATCAAGATACTTTTCAAAATCAAGGATTTTCACATTATGATGGTTTTCAAAATGAAGGAAATTTTCAAGGTTACAATCATGAGAACTTTCATAATCATGACTCTTTTCAAACCTATAATTCACCTAATTATGGAAATCCACCTCCACCATATTCTTCGACTTTTTCATGTGAGTTTTGTGGAAACGCTTCCCATTATGGTTATGATTGTAGACCGAGGGATCCGCCATCTTATGTCCATAATCTTGTCAAGAAGTTTCATTCTTTACTTGAGACAACAAACAAGTCGAACGATGATGTTTATAAGATGCTTGATAGTATGAAAGACATGAGCCTCAAGGAAATGAAAGACACGCATTGATGGTTAAAGAAAAGAATTAAGTCTTGATATGAGTGTTTTTACTCATATCATTTGTAGCTTAAAACAATGAAATATTGCATGATTTATATCGAATATGCCTTGGATATGCTTGTTTCTTGTTTTCATGTGTGTAGGTACCAAGTTCACGAAAACCGGCAATAATCGACACGAGTTTGATGATAAAGATTGAGGAAGCCAAAACCGAGCTCGATTTTAGAGGATTATATCATTTATCAAGTTAACGGGCTTAGTGGGTCCCACAATGGGGTAAATGGGCTTAAAAGCCCATTTACTTTTCAAGTTGGTTTGTGTTAAGTTGAAAAAAGTCCATATAAGGCCCAAAGGGGAGTTTAGCATTCGGCTGATGGAGAATTAAGTTGGGCTTAAGCCCAACTGAAAGAAACGAATGGAAGAACGAATATAATTGGGCACTAGGGTTTGTTTTCAGTGGAAATATTATAAAAACATTACAAAATCGTTTCCACCCATCCCACACACGTCATTCTCATCAATAAATAAAAACAAAACCACACGTCACCCATTATTTCACACACAATAAATAAACATAAACCGACCCTCCCATCACACGTTTTCTCTCACACGTTAAATAATTCCATTCGATGTTTCCTATGTACTCATCTTCCCCAAACTTCTCACCCACAAAACCAGTAAATAAATTTACTTTGTACAAACCCTAGATGGGTAAAAACACATTTATACAAAGGGCTTTTGATATATTTCGTTAATTCACACCAAGGGGAATAAAACCCCCATGGTTTAAGGAAGAGAGGATGTGGAGAGAAGGTGATACGTGGCCAATTTTGATTTGATGCTACACATCATTCCACCAATCCAGCCAATCAGGAGCCAAAGAAGAAACACAACTAGCACACGGATGCCACGTTGGCAATCCGTGTGCTATTGTGACTCATAACCACCATCCGATTGAAGAAAGAGAATAAGAGATTGATCCAAAGGCTCAGAGTGAAAGGGAATATCCCTCAGAAGATCCGCATATTAGCTCAAGGATGCCCTTGGGGGGGATATAAATACCCCCAATTTCTTGTGTAATTTCATCCTTTACTTTTTCTTTAATATTATGCTGTTAAATTAGTCGTAGGATTTAATTTTGTATTTCATTTAAAAAGCTTTGTAATACTTGCTGGAAATTAATAAAAGTTCAGTTGCTTTAATTTTATATCGTGTCTTACTTTAATCTTTTCTTTACTGCTTCCATTTGATATACGGTTAAATCTAATCACTGTTTAACAAAATAATATATGTTATGTTGGAATCAAGCTAATTAATAGCTTGATTTTTAACATTAAAAGTGAAAAGGATATTTATAGTTTTTCCCCACTGGAAACATATAATGAAAATGTTCGGATCAATGTACTTTGATGGAGTTAGTTCGAGAATGGTGGTTCTTAGGAGGTTCGAATGATGATGTTTACCGGTTAAAAAGGTTGCTCAGCGCAAACCTTCTTCCCAATGGGTTCTACAAAAGGTGAGTCTCATTTTTAATTTTTGTGTAATTCATTTTTGAGTTTATGTTTGTATGATAATGATTTTTATGCTTGTTTAGTTAATGAATCTGATAATTGTTAATTTGATAGATGTTATGAATCATTTTAGTTAAGGGGAATTTGTTAGTTTAAGCTTTTTACTTACTGAAAGTTGTTTAGTTTGTTCGATCTGATATAATTTTAGGATTGATAATTTAGGACTTTTTGTTATGTTAGAATCTTATGATTTGTCTTGATTGTTCAGTTTTAAGTTGATGTTTAGGTTAGACTGATTTAGTATTGCTTTAAAGACTTGTTTGCCAGATATATAACTGTGAGTCTGATATAGTTTTAGCTTATTTTAGTTAATCGGATTTGTAGCATTAGCTTAACTGTTATAAATCACGTTTCGGTTAAATCTGTATGAAGTGATATTAGAATATTCATGTGTTCTATTAATTTTAACTTCTTGTAAAACAGATC
This sequence comes from Glebionis coronaria, assembly GCA_025667525.1. Lineage (NCBI taxonomy): Eukaryota > Viridiplantae > Streptophyta > Magnoliopsida > Asterales > Asteraceae > Glebionis > Glebionis coronaria. The sequence goes on from CM046876.1 coordinate 268,917,685, forward strand.
TGTTTGATTTGAACTGGTATGATTAATTTGGTTGTTAAAATTTGTTAAGTTGCCTTAACTGAACTGTGATTTTATAGATTCTGAATAATATGAATAATTGGTTTGAATAATCTGAATGCTGCTTGAATAGATCTTGTTACTGCTTTGATCTGTTTGCTCTTAACTTACTGATTTGTTGCTGATTTTTATGCATAATTGGTTGTTATTTTGTTTACTGATTATAGTTTTAAATTGTTTGGTTATTGATATTATGCTAAATTGTTCATGTTCAACAGCTTATCAGTTCAACTAACTGATAAGCTCAAATAAGCTGTGTCCTCACTAGCTTAAAGCTATTAAGCTGTCACAAAGTTTCTCCTAAGACTTTCTTTTGTTATTCTGTCATAAAAAGATTCAATTCGCAAAAAAATGTCCATCACAGGTTTCGACCTCGAGACCTGTTGATTAATAGACCAGCGTGTTACCCACTTGGGCTGAGGACCTTTTTGATTTAACTCTTCCCAAATTCATTAATATAGTGTTAATTAATCTGGTAGTTTTTGTTTTAGTCTTATTCTTTTTGTCACGTTTTTATTTTTAATTTAACTTTTAATTAAAAATTTTAATTAGAGTAAATTCTTTATATAAAAAAAAGTAGATTAAAAAAATAAAAAAATAATAATAAAAATGTTTTTATTTAAATAGTTTGATTAGTTTAAATTTTAATTAGTTTAATTTTTATAACTTTAGATTTAAATAAATATAGTTTTTAAATAATTTGTTTAAAGTAATTCTTAATAATAAAGTAAATTAGTTTAAAAGTTGTTTTAATTAAATAGATTTATTTTTAATAGATATTTAAATAGATTAAATTTTTAAGATTTTAATTAGTTTAATTTTTAAATAGTGTTTTAATTTTAAGTAATTGTTTAGATTTATTTTAAAAATAGGCGGGGTTTACGATTCATGCACTTTAGGTTTATTTTAAATAGCTTAAGATTTGTAGATTTTAATTGTAGTTTAAAAACCACGAACCAATTCAAATCGATTGTCCAAATCAAAGCAAAACGTTTCAAATTCATAAGATCTTCGTGTACAACGAACTCGACTCACTCACGTGTTTAATTGAATTCGTCATTGGTATTATTGGACTATTACTTTTTCTAAAGGTAATTTTCTAATTTACCCTATAACGTAATCTAATTATCACATATACTATCCACGACATATCAAAAATTTTGGCGCCGCTGCCGGGGAATCTTGTGTACGATTCGTCTTTGTGGAGATTTGTTGATCGTGGATTTGAAGACCCTTTCCGTCCTCGGAAAGTTTTGTTATTTTTTCTATTATATAGTATGTATCGATTTTCTCGTTTTTTGTGAATAATATATTGTATTACGTAGAACAATAATTTTACATATCTTTCAAATAAGCCTTAGTTGGGATTTCATCACCTAGCTATTGTAGTCGAACCCAAAACAAAAATAAAGGCAAAATAGATAAATACTAATAAGAAGTTTGAACTCGATTTATACAAACTATAAGGTGGGTATAAGGCGACGTGCTATAAAAGGCCGTCTAAGGAAAAAGGTTTTTAAGTGCTTTGTACCACCTCGTTTCCCCGCTTGCTTGTGCGTATATTGAGAGGGACGACCTATTATTGGTTTGCCGACTCAAGTAGTAATAAATCTTATTTTTGTTGTTTACCTATTAAACCTCGAGACGTTTAGGTTTTCACCTATCGTTTCAAAGTCGACCGAGGGTAATTTACTTCCATAGTAGTTATCCTTATTCCTTGTTTTTATCGATCATTATTGATTGAGCAATACCAAATAAAAATACAAAAAATAATCTTCTTTCTTGTCTAATTTCTTTTCTTCAATCCTCTAAATTCTCGTCTTTGTAGTGTATGCAATTACGTTCTTCTCGTCTTGTGATTGATTTTAATAGGCTTGAAAATATTCCTCGTAGAAATAGAAATCGTCAACAACGAATAGTGGAACCCGAGATTCCACCTATTGTTGTAGAGTTGGCCGATAACCGAACAATGGAGGAATTGCTCCGTGCACCCACCAAAGGGTATGGGGAAGCAATCGTTGTGCCGGCTGTGACAATCCGTCGATTTCAGGTCGTTTTTCTAATCTCGACTATTACGTATTATGTATTTACTTTATTGAGAAATTTTAATTATCGACTAACCAAGAAGGTTAAGGTTTGAAACTTAGCGTAAAAATGTCGTTTAGGTTATAAAATTAAAAAAAAAAAAAAAAAGCGAACTAGTACATTATTAATGTGTATATTATTTGATATTTAAATTATTTTTGTTTATTCTATTATTCTTGTTAACCGACAAGGAATACGTTAGGTATCGATATTTATTTCTCATTATGACATAAAAATATTTTCTATTGTAGTTGTTTAATTTTTATTTTATTTTATTTTATTATTTTTCTTTTAAAAGTATTTTTCGTGATTTACGATAAACGTTTAAATGTCGTTCGCTTATATAACGTGTTAACATTTATTAAATTATAAGTCCTTATTTTTATATCGAAATATAGATGTTATCCGAATGTCGATGTTTTTATTTTATATTGAGCGTTTATTTTTTTGTGTCTTACGGGTATTTTTCAAATCGCGTAACTTTTAAAATATCGGACTTCAATAATACCCGCATTATCAGTTGTAACACATAAGTTAACTAAATAAAATAAAACATGTCTACGTCAACTTGATATGACTAAAAAATAGATGTATTATACTCATTTTAAGATGACTAAAATAGTCATATCTATGTTTCTTCTTAAGGAAGATATAACAACAAATGAGCTACGTGTGAAGCATATGTACTATTCGCTGTCAAGTGCTAAGGATATATCTTCAACCTACGCATACTTACAAATCTATAACAAAATAATAATAATAATAAGGCTACTATACGTGTCAAATTGAGAAACGGTGAATATATATCAAATGTGTTACATACGTGACATTTCAAAAAAAAAAAATTGCCAATCGATTAGAAATCTAATTTATTTCACTAACATAGAACGCAGAAGGGTGATCAAATAAGCTTTCGAAAGTTTGAGATTATACTTATAATTATATTTCGTTGTTGGCTATTATCGATTGATATCGCTATAACTAAGGTGAGTTCATAGCCTCGCTTTTATTTAATTACTTATTTTATAAAACCCGCGAGGGGGATAACATGCTTATTTTTAAAATAGAACACAAGGGACCCGATTGTATGCTCAGATGAATGTTATTTACATAAGTTTACTTATAGCCTCTAAGACCCACTTATCGTGAATTGTTAATTACTTGGTGCGAGTGAACGCTAATACTATGGATAGATCTATCGGGGTGACGCCCAATCCGATGCGATTAGCTATCGCAATGTGTAGTGAAGCACATGTGTATTGGAGCACATCGGATGCATTAGTAAAAGAGAAATATACGCACTTGGCTAGGTGTGTTTGTGGGCTGAAATATATATATGTTAACGTTCAATGTCACGAGGCTTATGAAATAACACAATAATTATGTCCGATCAACATAATTGTTACCGATGAAGGTTTATCCAGATACTTGTGTTCGATTTATATATTTAAACTCTATGGATTCACTCAACAATTTTTGTTGATTTTATAGCATGTTTTATCTCAGGTCCATAAAGAAGGCACTCAAGGAAGGTGGTTTCTTGAAGCTTGCTTAATTTTGGTGACTTTGGCCTGCTTTTATAAAATATATCCATTCGAAACAATTTTTATCTTTTGATGTGTACTGTAAATATTTTAAAATTATCTGGGACCGTGTATGGATTATTATCTTTTGAATGAATGAATGGATATTTTGTTAAAACGACTCGTTTTGAGCCGTTTTCTATAATTGTGTGATTGTATCATGTAAGTAACACTCAAGGACCCTTCCGCTAATGTGACCCGATTTTGAGAGTGTTACAGATTGGTATCAAGAGCTCAAGTTATAGAGAACGAAAAGATTTTCCAAAAATAAATTTTTGAAATCTTTTGACTATAACAATTGCAAGCGAAACCTCCGAGTTGCCAATGGACAAGAATGAGAAAATTATATATATACGAGATAGTATATATATGTTGTAAATAAATAATTATTATTTATTACATTTATTTAATTATAAATGTTTGTTATTTAATTACTATAATACTAATACGTAATTTATAAACGTCGCAGATTGTCACAATAAAAAATTCCCGTCTTTTGACTTATTCCTTGTGAATCTTCGTTTCTTGTTGAAATTCTATTCTTTGTTCTATCTCCATTCTTGTTTCTTTTCATCTATCTAGTTCTTTATCCATGTTATTCATATTTTGTTATCACAACCATTGAATGAATACTCATTATGATTTGAATTGTGTTATAACAGGATAATGCCGCCAAAATCAATGACTGAGGCGCAACTACGCGCTATAGTAGCTGACCAATTCCAGGTCTCTATGAATGCATTTTTGGCAAATATGAATAATGGAGCCGCTGGAGCTGGTGGATCTGGTGGATCTGGCAACGCTGGAGCTGACAATGTTGGAACTGGCAATGTTGGAACTGGCAATGTTGGAGCTGGCAATGCTGGAGCTGGCAATGTTGGAGCTGGCAATGCTGGAGCTGACACTGCTGGTGCTGGAGCAGACAATGTTGGTGTTCGAGCTGATGTTGCTGATAGACCAGTAATTCCTGAAAATAAAAAGTGTACCTACACTAGTTTCATGAAATGCAAACCGCCATCTTTCAAGGGCACTGAAGGTGCTGTTGGGTTAATCCATTGGTTTGAAAAATTGGAATCTGTATTCCGATTTAGTCAATCTGAGGAAGGAGATAAGGTGATATTTGCCACCGCTACTCTTCAGGGGCGAGCATTAACTTGGTGGAATGGAAGAATGGCATCAATGGGTATGGATGCTGCTTATGCCACACCATGGGTTGAAGTAAGAAGGTGGTTGACCGAGGAATTCTGTCCAAGAAGTGTTATTCAAATGTTGGAACAGGAACTGTATCAGCTGAGACTGAGGGGTACTGACATTGATGGATACACTAACAGATTCCATGAACTTGCTTTACTTTGCCCAAATAAAGTGAACCCGGAATATTTGAAGGTGGAGCAGTATATTCGAGGCTTATCTACTAATATCCGTGGTGATGTGACCTCATCTAAACCTGCCAATATTGATGAAGCTGTCAGAATGGCCTACCAACTAATGGGGCAAATCATCCAGGATAAGGCCGATGGTGTTCCTGAAGGTAGTAAAAGAAAGGCAGAAGATGATAGTGATGATCGAGGTGACAACCGTCAATATCACAATAGAAATCAAAACCGAAGAAGGGGTAATGCAAAGGCAATGACTGAAACTGCACCAACTGACAAGGGACCCCGTTGTCAACGATGCAAAAGGTTTCATACTGGTGACTGTGCTAAGTGCGAGAAATGTAACAAATTAGGTCACAAGACTGATGATTGTTGGGGACAAGGAAATAAAGGGATGACGTGTTTTAATTGCCAGGGTAAAGGACACATGAGGAATGAGTGCCCCCGACCTCCGAAAAATGCACATGGTGGAAATAATCAAGGAAAAGCTTATCAAATGGGTGATGCCGATGTTAAGCAAAACCCAAAAGTTGTCACTGGTACGTTTTTACTAAATAACCGTTATGCTACAGCTTTATTTGATTCTGGTGCCGATAAAAGCTTTGTGTCTACAAGTTTTAGTACCTTAATTGATATCAAACCGGTCAAATTAGACGCGAGTTATGAAGTAGAACTAGCTGATGGTAAATTAGTGAGTACCAATAGTGCGCTTTTAGGATGTTCCCTTAACCTTTTGAACCGTATTTTTGAAATAGACTTAATGATCGTCGAATTGGGAAGTTTTGATGTTATTATCGGAATGGATTGGCTATCTGTTGAGTCTAACAGATATAGATCTTGCACCCTGTCAGGACCGGTGAATGACTTCTGTAATCACAAGTCAAATCACAAAGAGACTCTATACACAATATGAATGTAGAATATAAATACAAACAAGAGAAACAGAATAACTATGAAGACTTGATCCTTTCTAAGGATTTCTAATATTAATAAAGACTAGAACTGCGTTTTGTGAAAGTGTGTATAACCCTTCTGCCTAAGGTTCCTTTTATACTACAAGGAAACCCTAATACAGCATACAAGAAAACGTGTAAAACAGATATGCATATCTTCTCCTAATATAACTCATGCATATCCTAACAGAATATTAAGTAACTAATAATGTTTGACTTTGACTAGGACCAGGAGCAGGACTTGCTCCTACTACGACTAGGACCAGGAGGAACTACATACCTCCTAGTGTACCTATTACATATAACTATTACAATGGTCCTAACAATCCTCCCCTAAACTTGAATTTGACCTGTTGAGTTCAAGTTTCCTGGAAAACGTGCAAATAAAGCCCGAGGATTGTAGCAGCAAAACAAACAGCAACATCAATAAGATAAGAATCATAAGAACAGCCGCATGAAACACTAGAAGCTTCTCCAAAGCTTGTAACAAATCAGCATCAGGTTGAATCTTGTCAGCAACATGAGCAGATTTGATGAGCCTTTACCAAGTAGCTGCTCGCTCTTGGGCTAGCTAGTCATTCTGGTGGAATAAGCATCACCCTGGGAGACTAGAACCCAGCCCAGCTCTTAGAACGTGAATCAATGGTGAGTGGGGGTACCCTAATGATTTTAGGCAAATCATCACAGCCGTCAACGGATTTGATGCGTCTTTACCAGAAGCCGTACCCCTCTGGACTCGCCAACTCTTAGCAATTAAGCATCGGTGAGTTGAACACCCTATAGCTTTAAGCAAGCTATTACAGCTATCAACGGATTTGATAAGATCTTTACCAAGAGCCGTACCCCCTTGGATTAGCCACTTTTCAGTCCAAGACTATGGCAAGTGAAAACCATCCAGTTTTAGGTAACCTGGCAACCATCAACGGATTTGATCATCACACCAGGAGCCGTACCCTCAAGGTGAATCAACTTTTTCTTGTCGATGAGACATGGTAAGTTGAGAACCATTTGTTGTGTGGACCACGTCCAACACCAAGTGAAACCAAGGACCAGAACAATCTCAAACCAGGAACCACAAGTCAAACCATCCAAGGGATATTATGTACAAGTATAAAAGCTAAACTGTGTTAAAGTATAAGCAGATATTATATAAAATGTATATTTTTTTTTTTTAAGATGTGTTTTGTTTTTTTTTTTTTTTTTTTTTTTTTTTTTTTTTTAACTATAAAGAATAAAAGTCACCAAACACTATACACATTGGGGAAAAGAATCAAAATAAGAATAAAGTAAACACTTACAACCCAATCACCTTAGATACCAGAAGCTGCCCTCTTATCCGCTAGCAGCCGTGCTTGAATACCCTCCACCAAAGACGTAGCCATACTCGACTCATTCCCTGTAGGAGCAGTAGAAATCTGCAAATGACTTGCCAGCATTGCTTCCATGGAAGAAATAGTCAAAGGATACACAACATCAGTCAACATAAACACCACAAGACCAGAACCTAACTCCAACACATGAACTCCACATCCAGCATAAAGCTTCCAGCGAACAATCTCCCATTGCATTTGATCCTTCCATACGCCCAAAGGAGTAGCGGATGGAGGAGGATCCAACATCAGTTTGAGATCAGCCCAAAGACGCATACCAGGCCAGGAAGACACCGCCATAGGATTAAACGGCATACTAGAATCCACAAGCCCAAACAAGGTCATAAGATCCATACGGTCAACCCATGATAACACACCCTGCAAACCCGTGACCAATCGCACAGTCCCATCACTCAAAGTGATCCGATGGGAGACACCACCAAGAAGTGTTGTAGACCGCTCAGCCGCATAACCCGCAATGCTGCCATTGCCCAAAGGTAAGTCAGAATCGCTATCCGAAGCTGCATCAATTAAGTTCTCAGGATCACGCTTCTCAAAAGGAACTGATTTACCGCGGCGAACACGACGAGTAAGTTTCTGGCGAGTGGAACGTCGAGGCGTGGGAGCCGAAGGAGTAGATTCAACCTTCACCTGAACCTTATCAACAGCAGGAGAAGCAGTAGGAGTAGACTCAGGAACATGTCCACCCAAAGAACCACTCGGAGCTGCATCAGAAGTGGGAGTAGGTTGTGTTGCAGAAACTGGTGGTGATGAAGATGGCACATCAGATGGAGCAGCAGCAGGTATGGTGGAATCAACAAAAGTGCTTGCAGGAACATGAGTGGTGGTAGAAGTAACAGGTGTGGTGGTGGAAGCATGAGTGGTGGTGGTCGTAACAAAGATGGTAGCAGCAGGACCAGCAGTAGAACCAAGAGGCGTAACCAAGGGTGTAGTAGAAGGACCAACAGAAACAGCACCAGAACCAGAAGAACTACCATTGGAACCAGGAATGGGCAAGGATGAAGAAACAGTAGAAGTAGCAGGCATCGAAGCTGTCACACCACGAGGATGGTAAACAAATTTTTCCGGTATAGGTTGACTCGCACGCCTCACCATATTCTCATAAAGTTTCTTGAGCTCATCAAAAGTCAAAGCCCGTACCCGTGCCCAAGTCCAAGGAGCATTGAAATGAGCAGCAGATTGAAATTTGACATAACGTTGCATCTGCTGGCGCTGCTCAGCCTGAGAAAGAGGTCTGTTCCTACGCTGTTTCTTGAGTTCCTCAGCAAGAGTCAACTGATGCTTACGCATCATTACCATAGCACGCGGAATGCAGTTGTGTTCATCAACATCATCACCCAACAAATCTTTAAACTGAGCATAATCCCGAGTGAGAACAGTTAACACTTGCATCCATTCGCCATCAGTCCAGTGCATAGCATCATGCTGAATTTGCGCACGCCTTCTTTCACGGAGCTCTTCCTCAGCAGCAATGTCCTCCGCATCAAGCTCAGCCTGAACCCGACGAGCAGCCTCTTCACCAAGTCTGTCTTCTTCAAGCTGGCGACGAGAGCGCTTGCGGGTTGGAGATGGAGGATCAGTCATCGGAGCTTTGCCCTTAGGATCATGTGAGGGATCAGCATAAGAACCAGCAGCAGCATCAGAAGCACCACCCATAGAAGGGGGAACAGTACTAGAAGAAGGAGCATGGGAGGACATTGGAGGACCAGGCAGATCATCATAAACTTTATCAGCAAAGGCAGCCTTTGCCAGCAACGTCAAGCCATCCTCAACATTCTCCGAACCCTCATCCTCAGACTCGGAAAGAACCACATGCTTCTTTCGACGACGCTGTTGATTCTCCAATACCTTAATACGATCGGCCAGAGGAAGAACAAATTCCCGTGTGAGCTTCCGATGTTGGTTCAAGTCAGCTTCCAAGCAAATCATCCTCTCATGGTACCTGTGCATAAGATCTAGCAAAGATGTCAGAGTAGTAGGCTCCTCTGCCTGCCCACCAAGAGAGCTTGGATCAGGGAAAGCATCACGGGAGCCCGAAGCAACATTGGGGTCAACGTGTGGAGAACTAGCAGCAAAGGGGATATCTGTCGAGTGTGGGGCAGGACTAGGAGGGGGAGTCTCCACAAATGGAGACCTTTGTGGAGCCGAGGAAGGACCAGCCTTGGGAGGGGATGGTTGTTCAACCACCACCTCCTCAACTAGCTCCTCCTCTACCACAGGAGTAGCATCACCAGCAGGAGCCTCCTCCTCCTCCATGGGGTCATCATCTAACACAACCACCTCAGGAGCCTCCTCCTCCTGACCTATGGGACCCTGAGCCAAACCCATCATGGCTTCAGTCAGGGGCCTCCAATCCCCAGGAAACCCATTCATCATGTTATAATACACTTTCGCTGTTAGTTTAGAAGGTACATGCTCAGTCCTATCACGTGGAATGCAAACAAGTATTTGTTGAATAAACCTAGGATACATAAGAAATTTTTTCCTAGAACCAGCAGTTGACAAATTACTAGCCATCCCCTCAAAGATATAATGTGAAAAGTTAAACACTCTACCCTGGGCTAAACATATAAGACCAGTAGCCAAAGGAGTAGGGAACGCATCCCAACTCCCCGACTTGGGACTCAGACAATGGATTAAATAGTGAACCAGAAGCTTCCACTGAGGGGAAAACCTATTCTTTTGGAAGTTAAACTTCCCCCCATGTTCATAACCTATGGCAGCCATACCCTCTAAAACTTCCGAATTTGGAAGTGATACAACACCCCCCTCATCTTGAAAATGAAGAGAAGAGCGAATAGATGCTTCAGTGACCACATAAGCACGTCCATCTATGGTAGCATGGAGTGCTAGTAGACGTCCAGCCACATTTACAAGTTCAGCAGACGCCCAAAATTGACGTACCACACTATCATATATGGTAGGACAAACAGTAAATGCAAACCTTAAGTTTGAAGCTTCAATAAACTCCAAGATATCAGCAAAATGTTCACTATTAGGACCATCACCCAGATAAGCAACACGATTATGAGCAGGTTGATAAGCAAGAGCAGCCATGGATCTTGATGAATGGATTGAAGAAGGATTTGGAATGGGATGAGATGAGTAGAAGCGGTTTTTGTGTGTGTTTTAATTGTAATGAGTGTATGTTGACCATATAGGAAGAAAATAGTAACTGTTCATTGACCCCTATTAATGGGGGGTTGCCCTTTCAAATTATGCCATAATGGCATACTAACCACTTGCCCTTTTTAACATAATAACTTACCCCCAATTGATTTGGTGAATTCAAACTTGTAAAAATCAGTATTGGAAGCGTTGACCAAAAGTCAAAGTGCACAATAATCAGACCAGGAGCAAAACGTGATTAATAAAGGACAAAAGGAATGAACAGTAGCCAGACCAGTACCAGTACCCATAGCCAAACACCACTATACTGGGAAGGATTTGAGACCACCAGAAGGCATCCAATCATGACTAGAAGCTGACCAACTAGGACTAGAAGCCAGTCATGTAAGGCCATATCCATCAGAAGAGAGCAAAAATCCTTCATCAGAAACACCACACACCACCAGAACCAAGAAAGTATGTTGTTAAATACTACGAATACGTTAGACTAACCTAATATGTACACAAAGCCTCCCCTTAGGCTTTGCCTCCCCTCAATCCTAGACTTCAAGGATTGACCATCCCAATATGAACCACCAGGTGGTTAAACCGAGGACCATCAAAAGCTTTAGTCAGTAGATCAGCAACATTGTCATCCGTATGAACTTTAAGAACCTGTATCAGCTTCTTCTCATTGGCATCGCGTATAAAATGATGCCGAATCTCAATATGTTTCGTCCGCTGATGAAATACAGGATTCTTCACAATACAAATAGTGCTTTGATTGTCAATAAAAATTTTGTTATTCATAAAATTGAACCCATAGTCCAACATCTGATTTTGGATCCATAAAACTTGACCACAGCAACTAGCAGCAGCCACATATTCAGCTTCTGTTGAAGAAGTAGCTACTATTGTCTGTTTCTTACATTGCCATGAAATAAGCCGACGACCCAAAAATTGACAACCACCAGTAGTTGACTTCCTATCATTATTAGCACCAGCATAATCACTATCACTGTATGCTTCAAGTACAAATGGGGATTCTCTAGGATACCATAGACCCAATTTAGGTTGAGCCTTGATATACTTGAAAATCTTCTTAACTGCATTTAAGTTTGAAACCGTTGGAGTCACCTGGTGTCTAGAACAAGCACTTACTGCAAACATAATATCCGGACGTGATGCAGTCAAGTACATGAGAGAGCCAATCATAGACCTGTACATATGAACATTTACGGGTGGATCTGGCTCATTCTTAAGTTTGATTTTAGTAACTTCATAAGGAGTTGCTGCTGGACGAAGAGGATCCATGTCAAACTTTTGAAGAATCTCATGAACATACTTATCTTGACTGATGAAAATCCCATCCGATTGTTGCTTGACCTGAAGACCAAGGAAAAATGACAGTTCTCCCATGGCACTCATCTGAAATTCGCCTTTCATCAAGTGTTCAAACTCATCACACCACTCCTTCCTAGTAGAACCAAAGATAATGTCGTCCACATAAACCTGAACAAGGATAATATCCTTGGAATTCCGACGAAGAAATAGTGTTTTGTCAATAGTACCTCTTCTATAGCCATTCTTTAACAAGAAAGTGGAGAGACGCTCATACCAAGCTCTAGGAGCCTGATGTAACCCATAAAGAGCCTTGACCACTTTGTAGACTTTCTTTGGATGAAGTGGATCAACAAACCCCTTAGGTTGAGTAACATACACTTCTTCGTCAATTTTTCCATAGAGAAATGCACTCTTGACATCCATCTGGAACACCGTAAAGCCAACATAAGAAGCAAAGGCCAAAAACAGACGAATGGCCTCAATCCTTGCAACAGGCGCAAAGACTTCAGTATAATCAATGCCCTCAATTTGAGTGTGTCCTTGTGCGACAAGCCTAGCTTTATTCCTGACCACAATTCCCCGTGCATCCTTCTTGTTTTTGAGAATCCATTTGGTATTGATAGCTGTCTTCCCATCCGGTAGGTCAACCAGAACCCAAACATTCTGAAACAAGAATTGCTGCATTTCCTCCTGCATAGCCTCCACCCAACTTAGATCCTCAAGAGCATGAGAAACAGACCTAGGTTCCACCTGTGAAAGAAAACAAGCAAACAAACAGTGTTGAAAGTCCGTATGATTATTACGCTTTTGATCCTCAATATAGCCCACAAGAGCATGATGATCAGACGAGGCCTTCTGCTGCATTCTGCGTGTCTTTACGGTAGAACCAGGATCTCCAATAATTTTAGTGGTGGGATGGTCTTTATGTGATTGCAAGACTGGATTGGAGGTAACCTCCACTTCTGGTGCCATGTTACCGAGATCACCAACGAAATCAGCATCATATGAAGCATTTTGGAAAATCCCGTCTACTGGTTGTTTATGAATATCATCCAGCTTGGTAGAAGACTTCTTTTCATGATTCCCCAAATCAGAAGGACTGGAGAAACGTGTATTTGAAGCAGACTCACTAGCCGGAGTACCAGTAGGTGAGTGACTAGCACTAGGAGCATAAGCTGGAGTACTAGGAGCAGCTCTGTCAGAAGGTTCAACCAAGGGAAACTCAAAACTACCTTGAGCCGCCGCTTTAGTAGCTTCTTGTTGTTGCTTTAGAAGAGTATCAAGAGCTGCTTGGGAATCCTGGACTTCCAATGGAGTTGCATCACAAGGAGGAGTAGGAGAAACCGTGGTGGAATAGGATGGAACCACAAAAATGTCATCCTCATCATCTGAATCAGAAAGACTAGAAGGAACACCAGTACTAGAAGTTGCAAACACTTGTGGTCCTGCATCATGGTTAGTTTTGAAACGAAAATATCCTAACGAATCACTAAGATAATCAAGATCAAAATACCATTCTGGACCTGTTCCTTGAATGTTTGTCTTCTCCTCAAAATACCTGAGATTAATAGTTTCAACTATTCGTTTGGCTTGAAGATTGTAGACACGATACGCCCGAGAATGAGCTGAATATCCCACAATATATCCTTTATCAGCCTTGCCATCAAACTTCCCCAAATAGTCACTAGTATTCAGAATGGTGACTGGACACCCAAACGGCTTCAAATGAGCAATATTGGGAACTTTGCCCGTGAGCAGCTCATAAGGTGTTTTCTTGTGTGGATTGGTAATAGACACCCTATTCAAAACATAACTGGCCGTATTAACAGCTTCTGTCCAGAACATGGTCGGAAGCTTGGAATCGGCAAGCATAGTCCTTGCTGCTTCTATTAGTGTCCGGTTCTTTCTTTCTGCCACACCATTCTGTTGAGGAGTCCGAGCAGCACTATAATCTCTTTTGATGCCCTTAGCATTGCAAAGTGCGATGAGGTCTCTATTTTTAAACTCGGTTCCATTGTCGCATCGAATACCTTTAACTTTCTTGGACAACTGATTCTCTATCAAGGTAAGAAAATCTCGAAGAATTGAGTAGGTCTCACTTTTGGTAGCCATGAAAAACACCCATGCAAACCTGCTATAACCATCAGTCACCACCAAACAGAATTGCTTGTGGTCTATGCTTCTGATGGAAGTAGGACCAAATAAGTCCATGTGTAGAAGCTGCAATGGTTCAGTAATGAGACTTAAAGCAGTAATGGCCTTGAAGGATGCTTTGTGTTGTTTGCCTTTGCTGCAGGCAACACAATTTATGTCATTTCTGAACGTCTTGGGAGGTAAACCAGAGACCAGATTCAAATTGGCAAGTTTGTGAATGGTCTTGAAGTTCACATGTCCCATCCTTCGGTGCCATTTTGTGGCTTCATCTTCCGAGGCTTTTGCAACCAGACATGCTAGTTGACCAGTAGGGTTAACTTCATTCAACTTGATGCTATAGAGATTGTGTCTTCTAGGAATTCTGAGTAAAACTTGTGAGTCATCCGGAAGCTTAAAATCTTTGGAGAGCACAAGTGCATCAGTATCGGTGAAGAGAACAAACTGCTTCTTGTCACAAATCTGAGAGACTGATATCAAGTTGAAGTGTTGAAGTGCTTCCACATAGTAGACCTGCTCAAAATTGAGATTTGGAGTCTTTATCGTACCCTTGCCAGTGATTCTGCCTTCACCTCCACCAAAATAGACCTTGCCCCCATAAAAGGGTACAAAGTTAGAGAGAAGGCCTTTATTGCCAGTCATGCTCCTGGAGCAGCCACTATCAACAATGCCTAGACTAGGATCCTGGTATGGAGTAACCTACAACAACAAGATAATCACAATGCAAAAGTTAGTGTCTTAAGGGGACCCAAACCTTTTCAGGTTTGAGCCTGCCTTGTGGATCATTAGTAGAATGCCAAGAAGATTGATGAGATCCACTATTGTTCCTTGGTTGCCTATTCATCATAAGGGTATTATTATTTGACCAGGAACAACCTGCTGAGGGCTTAACAGCAGTTCCCAAATTTCCCAAACCAAAATACGTGTGGTCAAAATGATGCGCATAGTTTGGATTATAATTTGGAAAATAATTACTAGTTGTCTGGAATCCATTTTCTCTACAATAATCAGACATGAAAGGAGAGGATACTCTAGAAGTATGAAACATTGGAGCACTAGGATTAAGGCTTCTAGAAACATATGGAGCAGCTCCTGGTGATCCAGGAGCAAGTAAAGCATGATTAACAGATGCATGTGTGTCATAATAATCACAATCTTTAATTAAATGAAAGGGACTGCCACAAACAAAACATGTTTTGAAAGACCTTTTATTAGAATGAGACTGTTTCATACTGCCTACTTTATTACACACAGTTCTAGAAAAAACATTCTTCCTAGGACTCAATAAACAAGGACCAGACACACTTGACTTGACAGCGACTTTCTCTTCACACTTCCTAGCACCAGTAGCAGCATGTTCATTCGACTTGGAACTCGTAGGTCTTGACTCTTCACTTGAACCAGTAGATGCAGAGTCACCGGCTTTGTCACTGAAAGTACATGAGACAAAGTCGTTAGTATTAGAAGAACTGGTTGGGGACTCAAGCATCTGTGATCCATCCGAGTTATTATGCCATGAGGTGGGCATGAAAGTTCCAGTAAGAGGAGGAGGAACAGCATGCATTTCTGCTGCTGGTTTAAACCTATTGTAACTAGGTTTGCCCTCGTCCTCTTTGTCGGCATCAAAGACGCTTGAGAAAGATAAATCAAATACATCTTCAGAATCAATATATTTTTCAAATCCTAAGCCTCTTTTAGTTCTGCCAGACATGCTACTATCAATTAATTTTGAAAGATTTTTAGGTGCCTTTTGCCATTTGTCAAATCTTAACATTGTAGCATCTAACTTAGCTTGCATCTCCTCTTTTTCTTTGATACTAGCATCTCTTTCAGTTTCTGTATATTTAAGCATATTTGTAGTGTTTTCTAAATCAATGCTTAGTATCCTGATTTTATCCTCATATGCTCGTTGTGTATCTTGTAACCACTTCTTTTGTTGTTCCAAAGTGTTTAATGAAGCTTTATAGGCTTGTACCTCTAAGTAATACTTATCATTTTGTTCATTTACTTCATTAAATTGGGACAACAGTTCTGTGTATTTATCATGACAACCAAGAGGACAATGTTGTACCTGAGGTGAGATGCCCATAAGAGCAAACTCTTCTGCTTCTTCTGCATCAGAGAGATTCCCAGCAATCATTGCCAACACATCAGTCGTTGATTCCGCTGATTCCAGAGTAGAAGCCTGATGATCATTCCAGTTGACCATGGAGTCAACAGATACCAATGCTTTCTTGTCATCTTTAACCTCCTGAACTTTGAAAGCGGAGTACCTGCTCTTCTCCTGATCATTCTTGCTAGGGCACTCTCTAGCAAAGTGACCCTGTTGCTGGCAGTTATAACACCGTACCTTGCTTCTATCGAATCTTGCTGGCTCCCGAGGGTTGTAATTAAACTTCCTTCCTGCTTTCTTCTCAAACTTGTGAACCCTCAGAGTAAGCATGGCCATCTGCCATTTAAGATCTATCTCATCCAGATCCAGCTTATCGATCTGTTTGAAGTCATCAAACGCAAGTTGTTGTTCAGCAGTAACATCAGCAACAAAAGAATGAAGAATAGCTTCTACCATACTACCAGACTTGGCAGGAGGATCAGTAGCAGAAGACATGGGACTAGATGCATATGTCATGGGACCAGTATGCTGAATAGTATGCTGGATAGTATGCTGGGGAGACACATTATTGCTCTGGCTACTTGCATATGACATGGGACTAGATGCCATAGAGCTCACAAAGGCTGAATTAGCAGGAGTGGGAAAAGAGTCACTCGTATATCCTCTCACATGAGGTTCGAATGTTCTGAGCCTATGAAACAAATCATCAAAACTGAGATAATCAAGCCCACCTTTGGCTTTAAGAGAGATTACCACCTGGTTCCAAGAGTAGGGTAGGGCTTTAAGAAATCTTGCATTAACATCACCATCATCAGGCTTGGACCGAAGTTGATTCAACTGGCTCAATATCTTCTGGAACCTATCATACCCTTGATTCAGGCCTTCAGTTTCTGAGATTTTGAACTCTGTGAATTCATCTCTCAGCATGGACCTTCGCATTTTCTTTGACTCCTCATTCCCGCCAAACCTTGCTTTTATGCCATTCCAGATTTCTCTGGCGTCATCCAAATGGTAGAAGTCACCCATGTGATCTTCAGGAAGAGATTGAAGCAAAATTGTTTTTGCTTTTACCTCCTTCTGAATAGCAATGATTTCCTCATGAGTCTTAGGGTCAAGAAGAGTAATATTACCGTTCTTGTCTCGTCCAGTAAGCTTTCTGCTGTTTCCATTCAGAATGATCTTCCAAAGATCTTGATCAGTGTTGGTGATCCACCATTCCATCTTCATTGCCCAGTTGTCATATTCACCTTTCTTCAGAAGAGGGAATTTTCCATTCGTGTTGGAAACCGTAGCCAGGATCTGCTGAGGTTGCACAATTTTAGGAGTGCCTTCTTCTCCTGTTTGAGTAGAAGTTGAGGCAGACATGATAAACAGATTGTTAAAAATAAGAGAACTTGATGCTTGTTGTATAGAGACCCTCCCAGTCTCTGATACCACTTGTTGAGTCTAACAGATATAGATCTTGCACCCTGTCAGGACCGGTGAATGACTTCTGTAATCACAAGTCAAATCACAAAGAGACTCTATACACAATATGAATGTAGAATATAAATACAAACAAGAGAAACAGAATAACTATGAAGACTTGATCCTTTCTAAGGATTTCTAATATTAATAAAGACTAGAACTGCGTTTTGTGAAAGTGTGTATAACCCTTCTGCCTAAGGTTCCTTTTATACTACAAGGAAACCCTAATACAGCATACAAGAAAACGTGTAAAACAGATATGCATATCTTCTCCTAATATAACTCATGCATATCCTAACAGAATATTAAGTAACTAATAATGTTTGACTTTGACTAGGACCAGGAGCAGGACTTGCTCCTACTACGACTAGGACCAGGAGGAACTACATACCTCCTAGTCTACCTATTACATATAACTATTACAATGGTCCTAACACTATCGAAGTATAAAGCGTCTATTTTGTGTGGAGAAAAGAAAGTTAGGATTCCCTTAGATAACAAGACCTTAGTTATCGAAGGCGATAAAAATAATTCCCAACTGCAAATCGTTTCGTGCATTAAAGCTCGTAAGTATATCGAAAGAGGTTGTGAATTATTCCTAGCTCAAGTATCGGAAAAGGAATCGAAGGAGAAGCGAGTCGAAGATGTTCCAATCATTCGTGACTATCCTGAAGTCTTTCCAGAAGATTTGCCAGGACTTCCGCCTCAAAGGCAAATAGAATTCCAAATCGATCTAATTCCTGGTGCTGCACCCGTGGCACGTGCGCCATATCGTTTAGCACCATCCGAACTAAAAGAATTATCTGCGCAGTTGCAAGAACTGTCCGATAAAGGTTTTATTCGACCAAGCTCGTCACCTTGGGGAGCTCCTATTTTATTCGTGAAGAAGAAGGATGGTTCGTTCCGTATGTGCATCGATTATCGAGAACTGAATAAGCTAACGATTAAGAATCGTTACCCGCTTCCAAGAATTGATGATCTGTTTGATCAACTTCAAGGTTCTCTTGTTTTCTCCAAGATTGATCTTCGTTCTGGTTATCATCAACTTCGCATACGCGAGGAAGATATTCCTATTACGGCGTTTAGGACTCGTTATGGTCATTACGAGTTTCGGGTTATGCCTTTTGGTTTAACCAATGCACCTGCTGTATTCATGGACTTAATGAATCACGTGTGTAAGCCATATCTTGATAAATTCGTGATCGTGTTTATTGATGATATTCTAATCTACTCTAAGAGCGAAGAAGAGCATGCTGAACACTTAAGGACTATCTTGAACTTGTTAAAGAACGAAAAGTTGTACGCAAAATTCTTAAAGTGTGATTTTTGGCTTAGTTCCGTACAATTTCTTGGACATGTGATTGATAAAAGTGGTGTACATGTTGATCCGGCGAAAATTGATGCCATCAAAAATTGGAGTGCTCCAACTACCCCAACTGAAGTACGACAATTTCTAGGTTTGGCTGGTTACTACAGAAGGTTTATTGAAGGATTTTATTTGATATCGAAACCATTAACTAAGCTGACTCAGAAAAATAAACCGTATGCGTGGGGCGATGACGAAGAAGAAGCTTTTCAAACCTTGAAAATGAAACTCTGCAGTGCGTCGATCTTGTCGCTACCCGAAGGAAGTGAGGACTTTGTTGTTTATTGCGATGCATCTCTTAAAGGATACGGTGCTGTTCTCATGCAACGTGAAAAAGTGATCGCATATGGCTCTAGACAATTAAGGAAGAATGGGGAGAACTACACTACCCACGACCTGGAACTAGGCGCTGTGGTATTTGCTCTACGAATCTGGAGACATTATTTGTATGGCACAAAATGTACAGTATTCACTGATCATAAAAGCCTACAATATATCTTGGATCAAAAGGAGCTGAATATGAGGCAACGTCGATGGGTTGAACTCTTGAGTGATTACGACTGCGAAATTCGTTATCACCCAGGAAAGGCGAATGTTGTAGCTGACGCCTTAAGTCGAAAAGAAAGGGAAAAACCGATTCGAGTACGTGCTTTGGTGGTGACAGTTCATAATAACTTACCCGAGCAGATTCGAAATGCACAAATCGAAGCATGCAAAAAGGAGAATATTGCAGCCGAAAAATTTAGAGGAGAAGGTGAGCCGTTTGAGACGCGAGCCGATGGTATCAAATGTCTGAGAGGTCGAATCTGGTTACCATTCTATGGAGGACTGAGAGACTTGATCATGTTAGAATCTCATAAATCCAAGTATTCTATTCATCCTGGATCGGACAAAATGTACCAAGACTTGAAAAAGTTATACTGGTGGCCGAATATGAAAGCCAATATTGCAACATACGTCGCGAAATGCTTAACGTGTGCTAAGGTAAAGGCTGAATATCAGAAGCCGTCAGGATTACTTGTCCAACCGAAACTTCCAATCTAGAAATGGGAGCGAATTACGATGGACTTCATCACAAAACTCCCAAGGACACCGTCTGGGTACGATGCAATATGGGCTATAGTCGATCGTTTAACTAAGTCCGCTCATTTTATTCCCATCAATGAGAAGTTCAGTATAGAGAAACTCGCCGACATTAATTTGAAGGAAATTGTGTGCAAGCATGGTGTTCCCATTTCAATCATTTCTGATAGAGATAGCCGCTTTGCTTCTGGATTTTGGCGATCGCTTCAAAATTCATTAGGAACCAATTTGGATATGAGCACAGCCTATCATCCACAGACCGATGGGCAAAGCGAAAGAACAATCCAAACTCTGGAAGATATGTTGCGTGCTTGTGTGATAGACTTTGGAAGTAGCTGGGATAAGCACTTACCTTTGGCCGAATTCTCGTACAATAACAGTTATCACGCGAGTATTAAAGCTGCACCTTTTGAAGCACTTTATGGGAGAAAATGTCGATCACCCGTGTGTTGGAGTGAGGTTGGTGATGCTCAACTCACTGGACCGGAAATGATTAGAGAGACGAAGGATATGATTGTGCAAATCAAGAATAGGTTAGTGACTGCGCGAAGCCGACAGAAGAGTTACGCGGATGTAAGAAGAAAACCATTGGAGTTTAATGTGGGGGATAAGGTAATGCTAAAAGTATCACCATGGAAAGGTGTTGTGCGATTTGGAAAACGTGGAAAATTAAGTCCTCGTTATATCGGACCATTCAAGATTATATCTAGAGTAGGTCCTGTGGCTTACCAACTTGAATTACCACAAGAACTTCATGGAATTCATAACACTTTTCATGAATCGAATCTGAAGAAGTGTTTATCCGACGAAGAACTCGTTATACCATTGGACGAGGTTAGGGTTGATGAAAAGTTGCACTTTATTGAGGAACCGATCGAGATCATGGATCGTGAGGTCAAGCAACTAAAGCAAAGTCGAATCCCTATTGTGAAAGTCTGATGGAATTCGCGGAGAGGACCTGAGTATACATGGGAAAGGGAAGATCAAATGTGGAAGAAATACCCACACCTCTTTGATTTCAACAAGCGACCGGGCAAGAACGCAAGTTGATCTTCGAGGGCGAAGATCCTAATTTGGTGGGGATGATGTGACAATCCGTCGATTTCAGGTCGTTTTTCTAATCTCGACTATTACGTATTATGTATTTACTTTATTGAGAAATTTTAATTATCGACTAACCAAGAAGGTTAAGGTTTGAAACTTAGCGTAAAAATGTCGTTTAGGTTATAAAATTAAAAAAAAAAAAAAGCGAACTAGTACATTATTAATGTGTATATTATTTGATATTTAAATTATTTTTGTTTATTCTATTATTCTTGTTAACCGACAAGGAATACGTTAGGTATCGATATTTATTTCTCATTATGACATAAAAATATTTTCTATTGTAGTTGTTTAATTTTTATTTTATTTTATTTTATTATTTTTCTTTTAAAAGTATTTTTCGTGATTTACGATAAACGTTTAAATGTCGTTCGCTTATATAACGTGTTAACATTTATTAAATTATAAGTCCTTATTTTTATATCGAAATATAGATGTTATCCGAATGTCGATGTTTTTATTTTATATTGAGCGTTTATTTTTTTGTGTCTTACGGGTATTTTTCAAATCGCGTAACTTTTAAAATATCGGACTTCAATAATACCCGCATTATCAGTTGTAACACATAAGTTAACTAAATAAAATAAAACATGTCTACGTCAACTTGATATGACTAAAAAATAGATGTATTATACTCATTTTAAGATGACTAAAATAGTCATATCTATGTTTCTTCTTAAGGAAGATATAACAACAAATGAGCTACGTGTGAAGCATATGTACTATTCGCTGTCAAGTGCTAAGGATATATCTTCAACCTACGCATACTTACAAATCTATAACAAAATAATAATAATAATAAGGCTACTATACGTGTCAAATTGAGAAACGGTGAATATATATCAAATGTGTTACATACGTGACATTTCAAAAAAAAAAAAAAATTGCCAATCGATTAGAAATCTAATTTATTTCACTAACATAGAACGCAGAAGGGTGATCAAATAAGCTTTCGAAAGTTTGAGATTATACTTATAATTATATTTCGTTGTTGGCTATTATCGATTGATATCGCTATAACTAAGGTGAGTTCATAGCCTCGCTTTTATTTAATTACTTATTTTATAAAACCCGCGAGGGGGATAACATGCTTATTTTTAAAATAGAACACAAGGGACCCGATTGTATGCTCAGATGAATGTTATTTACATAAGTTTGCTTATAGCCTCTAAGACCCACTTATCGTGAATTGTTAATTACTTGGTGCGAGTGAACGCTAATACTATGGATAGATCTATCGGGGTGACGCCCAGTCCGATGCGATTAGCTATCGCAATGTGTAGTGAAGCACATGTGTATTGGAGCACATCGGATGCATTAGTATAAGAGAAATATACGCACTTGGCTAGGTGTGTTTGTGGGCTGAAATATATATATGTTAACGTTCAATGTCACGAGGCTTATGAAATAACACAATAATTATGTCCGATCAACATAATTGTTACCGATGAAGGTTTATCCAGATACTTGTGTTCGATTTATATATTTAAACTCTATGGATTCACTCAACAATTTTTGTTGATTTTATAGCATGTTTTATCTCAGGTCCATAAAGAAGGCACTCAAGGAAGGTGGTTTCTTGAAGCTTGCTTAATTTTGGTGACTTTGGCCTGCTTTTATAAAATATATCCATTCGAAACAATTTTTATCTTTTGATGTGTACTGTAAATATTTTAAAATTATCTGGGACCGTGTATGGATTATTATCTTTTGAATGAATGAATGGATATTTTGTTAAAACGACTCGTTTTGAGCCGTTTTCTATAATTGTGTGATTGTATCATGTAAGTAACACTCAAGGACCCTTCCGCTAATGTGACCCGATTTTGAGAGTGTTACACCGGCTATTTTGGCGGATCATTTTGAGATTAAGACGGGTCTTTTATCGCTCATTCGTGCCGACCAATTTCGTGGCAATGAGACCGATAGCCCGCATTCTCACATTCGGAATTTTAATCGAATTACCTCGACTCTCAAGTTTAGAGATGTGCCGAATGACGTGATTAAGCTCATGCTTTTTCCGTACTCGCTCGAGGGTAATGCTAAGCTTTGGTATGAAAAAGAACCACCGGGTTCGATTTTAACTTGGGATGATTTAGTGTCAAAGTTTATGAATTATTTCTTTCCACCTTCCAAGACAACACACTTTAAGAACGAGATCACTAGATTTGAACAAAAAGTGCATGAATCGTTTGGGGTTGCTTGGGAGAGATTTAAAGATTTGTTGAGACAATGTCTACACCACGGTTTCTCGGAATTGCATCAAATAAATACTTTTTATAATGGGCTTAATATGATTGAACAAGATTCTTTAAATGCCGCCGCAGGTGGTAATCTTTTAAGAAAAACACCGAGAGACGCGTGGAGAATAATTGAGGATAAGTCTAGAGCACAATATTCACGAAACACACCGGTTGTTTCCAATGTGAATTCATCTAATCACGAGATTGCTAGATTGGACTCTAAGATTGATAGTGGATTTGCGACTTTTTTGAGTGAGATTAGGAAGAATCCTCATGGATCCATTAATATGGTTGGGAATGTTTGTGTATCATGTGGTGGAGCACATCCTAATTATGCTTGTTTAAACGCGGGGTTTGATCAAGCTAGTGCTTTTGCCGTGACGGGAACTTATGGCTCCAACGGTCAAGTTCCTCGTCAAAATCATGTTGCTCCACCGGGTTTTCCACCGGTTCAAAATAGGTACAACAATGGTAATAATGGGAATAATTTTAACCGTGGTAACCAAGGGAATTTTAATCAAGGAAATGGGTTTAATGCTAATCAAAACAATCAAGGTTTTCAAGGGAATAATCAAAATGATTTGTCAAGTTACATGAAGTCAAATGAGGCAAATTTGAAAGCTTTGCAAAATAACATTCAAGGACAAATGGCAACTTTGAAAAACGAGTTTCAAAATACACTAAAGGGGAAAAATAACAAGATTGAGCTTAATCAACAAAGAATAGAACAAAGATTTGAGCAAATGTTTGAGCAAGGTCAAAATCGTTTGCAAAAAAATTTAGAGCAAAGTCAAAATCATATGTAACAAAGTGTGGAACAAAATCAAAATAAATTGCTTTCGATGTTTGAGGGATTTATGTCTAAACCGTCATCTTCTTCGGGTTGCTTACCTAGTAATACCATTCCAAACCCGAGGGGAGAGCTTAAGGCTATCACCGCTTATGATAATTTAGAAAGGAAGCTTGAGCTTATTGTGCCACCTAAAGAAACCTTTTGGAATGTCACCAAGGCTACTTTAAATGTGATTAGTACCTCGAATTTCATTGATCTCTTTCCTAAGAAGTATAATGATCCGGGTCACTTCTTGATACCTTGTGTTTTCGATGAGCTTGGGGAATACAAAGCTCTAGCCGATCTAGGAGCTAGTATTAACGTAATGCCCTTGTCCATTTGGAAAACTCTTGACTATTTGCGACTTATTCCCACTCGAATGATCATTGAGCTTGCTAATGGTACCACCACTCGACCGGTTGGTATAGGGGAAAATGTCATTGTTAAAGTGGGGGAGTTTGTTTACCTTGCCGATTTTGCTATCATTGATTATGAGCCGAATCCTCGTGCGCCTATAATTTTAGGACGACCATTTTTGTGGACGGCCGGTGTTTTAGTTGATATGAAAGAAGGGGAGCTTAAATTGTTTCATGGGGATAAACATATGATTTTCAAACCGGAAAAAATTTCAAGATTGGTTCCTAAGAAATTGGAAAGTGAAGAACCTAATTTTGTTGAATCATGTTGTAATGTTACCTCATCTATACTCACTCCACACGAGGATGATAAGATTGAAAAACAAATAGACGATTACTTGAGTGAGCCATTTGATGCTAGTGAGTTTGATAATGAGAATTTTGATCCCGAGAGTGACATTGCTTTAATTGAACAATCTTTGAAAATGGACTCATTTTCACTCTCTTCTAAGGATCATGTTGATGTTCCTAAGGCACAATCTTCCATTGAAGAGCCTTTGATTCCTAGCTTCACACCGAGTGAGGTTAGTGACTATTCGTTGGATAAGTTCGTCGATGAACTTTTTGCTATTATTGATCCACTTCCACGAGGAAGTGAAGACGTTTCCGATCTCGAGATCGAACGTGATTCTTGTGTTTTACCTACCATTCTCGAGGAATTCGCCGATGAATTGCCTTCAAATGAGAATGATGATCTTGTATCCGAGTGTGACACACTCGATACTTTGTCGGAAATTTCTTGTGATGACAAGGATGACGACACTTTTGTGACTTACTCAAATCCTCTATTTGAAGCTTCATTGAACAATAATCCATTGTTTCAAGAGGATTTTGAGAACATCATACCTCCTACATCTCACAACCTTTGTGATGATGATCTTCTTATGAAGGAGGTTGATGAGGTTTGTGATGATGATCACACCTTTTGTGATGAGTATGTCGACTCGGATGGAGAAATTTACATTATTCCCAATCTCCCTCCCACTCGCGTTGATCTTAATGTGCGGGTTTTTCATGTGACTAATATTGAGTACCATGACCCCTTTGTTTACATTCCTAAGAGTGAAAAGGTCGACAAAGTGAAGCAAGTTGAAACCACTATGGTTGAGACTTTTGTTCCACCATTACCATGTGCTTCATATGACTTAGGATTAGCATGGGGGGACGACACCTTGTTGTCTATTCCTTTCTCCACCGAGGACGAGGTATTTGACCCCGAAATCTTTGATTTAGGAAAATCTCGGCCTTTCACCGATGCAATAATTGAAAGACTTTTCGATCATCTTGGTGCGAGTTTATCTCGTGGAGCATGCTTCATCCATACGATTGTTTGTGACTACCATCTCTTATTAGAGATTTGTGTTGGAGTTTTATCCTTTCGTTTGTCATCCGACAACGAGGATGAGATCTTTGACCCCGGCATCGCGCTTTATGTTGGATTTTACTCCAATATGCCGGTTTTTACCATTTTCCCTAAGGACCAATGAATGCGGGGATCGAGTCGAGCTCATGACTCGGTTAACAAAAACGAGTCTTTCTATCTTCTTTCTATTTTCTAACACCTAATAAGGCTTGATCTTTCAAGCTCGTGTTCGTGATTTGTTGTGTTGTGATCTTAGGTATGACCCTAATTTTTGAAGACTCTCGTGTTTGGTTTTTGCCGGTCCACTTGATCTTCCTTTCTTTGAATGCCAAAAAGGGGCACACTTTCTATCCCTTGATTTTTATCGACTAACGTTTTATCTTGAGGCATAATTAATAAACGGCTTATAGATTTGCGTGCTCTTTCCATGCTAGGATTTTGCATTAGATGAAATTGTGTATAATGCAGTTCGTTTTTTCTCAGTTCTTGCTAATAGAAAATCCAACCAATATCGGGTTTTTAACTGTTTTTGGTTGTTAAACTTGTTTGGTTATTCTATTTGCTAATTCAACAAAGCCTTGTAAAACGGAAAAATATTACCTACTTATATGTAAAACATTTTGCAAATACCAAGTGTTTATTCAAGTAAAATTCAAAATGCAAAATATGAAACTTAAAGGACTGAAAATGTAAATTCTAGGAAAGATTAATGCTTGAAATGTAAATTCTAACAAATCTAGGGACTAAAAGTGTAAAACAGTTAACTACAAGGATCAAATTTGCAAAACTTATAACCAACTAACCAAAATGTAACAAACTAACAACTTGCTAACTGAAATTAGCAACTTCCAAAACTACAAGGGCTTAACAAATGCAAACCCTAAAAACTTGGAAGTTTAGCCAAGTATACAAACTGCTTAAAACATAAGGGACCAAATTGCAATTTTTAAAACTATTTAAGCCAAAAACGGGTATAGCATGGAAATAAGCTCGTTTGAGCTTATTACTCAACCAAATTCAATGAGACAAGTTGCAAAATGATTTAAATCCAAAATAAGCTACGTGTGTAAAAGGAAATTGGCTAAAGTTGTGAAATAAGCAAATGAGCACTTATCAATAAGCCCAAAATAAGCTGTAGCAAAAACTAGACAATCACAACTTGATTTTCTGATTGAAACTGATTAAGCAACTCAATTAATGAACGGGAAATCAAACTAGAACATTTTTCATCAAGAAATAAGCTGGGAATCTGAATTAAGCTGAAAATGGGCTTATGTTGACCAAGCGTTGACCAGCTTATTTTTCAAAAAGCTGAAACTTTCAAAAATCAAGTAACTCAATGTTTTAAGAGGATTTGTGAAGAAAAATTGCCATGTTTATGAAGAGGATAAGGAGATTCAAATTTTCAGTTTCAAGTTACAGAAACTTGCTTTAACTATGCTTAACTAATTTTTGCTTATTCCTAACTGCTTATTGAAAACTGTAGAAAATGCTCTTGGAATCTGAATCTCTATGATATAAGCTATGATTGAGAACAAATTTGGTTCAATTTCATCTAGTATTGAATGAGTACTGATCAAATGAAAATGACAAGTTCTAAATGGCAATTCTGCATAAGAATGACCCAAACATTTTTGATACCATTTGCCTGTTTGACTTACTAAATGACTTGAAAATGACTTGAAACACTTTAAAACCACCTTTTAACTGCAAATGAACTTTAACAAGCCAAAACTCAATTCTTGAAAACTCTTTTTAAGCTAATCCCAAACACTCCTTTATTTGATTTTACAAACTTTTCCAAAGACTTTTTAAGAACTGAATTAAGCTGAATCAAATGCTTTTAACTTCCAAACTTGTTACTCCAAATGAAATGATTTGAGACTACAAATGAACACAAAGAGAAACAATTACCATACAAGATACAAGAACCAAATTTCTACTGAAAAATAAGCTAAGACTAAGCTTAATCCAAAACTAAGATCAAACAAACATAATCAAACTACAAGTAATCAAGATCAAACAAAAAGCAAATCTAAACAACTTTTATCATGCAGCCATCAAGATTACACTATGAAAAGAAAGCATGCATTTGACTTATTGAGAGGAATTGAAATAAGAGCTTTAAAACCTATTGTAGTAAACCACTGAGAAGAAGAGGAGCGCTGAGCTCTCTTAGCCTAGTGATAACCACCACCTTATCACTAGGACAACAATCAATCAACAATAACAGCTAACAATCAACAGTCATCATCAAACTGCTTGAAATCTTCAAAAATCAATGGAATAAACTGAATTCTTCTCAAACAGCTAACAAACTTCTTCAAAGTAAGTTATGATCAATCTATGATCATAACAAACACAAAACAGCAACACAAGTATCCAATATCAGCAGGTAATGAACAGTAATATGAAGAACAGTTTTGGCGGGAAATGGGAAATTTGAATTTTATTCAATGAAAACGATTACAAAGTTGTTAGGAAGCTACTAACTAACTAACTAACTCAAGAGTTTGTCAGACTCTTGAGTAGCTAGGGTAAAAATGGAAGAAAGGGAAAGGAATTAAGAAACTATGTGTTTTTCTACAAAATTGCTAACTGTTACAAATGAAGTCCTATCCATCTATTTATAGGCATGAAGGAGGAGTTTGTTGGGGTTGGTGACGTGTCAGGACCAATCCCAGCTCTCCACGTGGACAATTCTGCATAATTGCATTTGCAGGTATGAACAATGATTTGGGCTTTTCTTTGTTATTGATCTTCATGTTAATTGACTTGTACCATTGTGTTCGTCTCTTCAAAATGATCAATTTTGGTGTTGACATCTTTTCATGAAATGGATTGTAGCTCAAACGCGATCCTGGCAAAATTTTTTTGATGAAGAAGATGCCACGTGTCAACATGTGATTGGCTAAAAATGGATCACACGGATCCAACTGTTGTGATTGGGTATTAATTGCATGGCGGCTGAGTGGGAATTAAATGAGGCTGAGTTGGTGATCCATGTGATTTGTTTACTCTCCTCTCATTGGCTGAAATGGTTTCACATGGATTAAACCTTGAATAACTTTCAAATGTTGGCAGAATTAGTCCTTATACTTGGCAGATTGTTGTTTTGAGCTAGGAGCTTCATTCTTTTGACATATTTGGTCCTTCAACTTTCATTCTTGAACAAAATGGTCCTTTGATTGAGTTGACTTGAGAGTTGACCAAGTTTGACTTGAATCTTGACTTTCACAATATTTGCACTTTAGTCCCTCAACTTTGACAATTTGTCAAGATAGGTCCTTGTACTTCAAAGTCTTGTCACTTTTGATCCTTCTTTGTCTTTTTCATCCATTTGAGCTTGATTTTTCTTTGTTTGCTTGAAAATGTATCCTTTTACCTACACAAGTGTACACAAACACAAACATACCACATAACACTGTTTTTGCAAGATAAATTGGTATTTTGCTTCATGTTTTAGGGTTATTTGTTGATAAAAGGATATGAGTTTAAGCTCATATCAAAATCCCCTACACTTGAACATTGTCATGTCCTCATGCAATATTATATATTAAAGCTCAAATTTACATTCCCCTCATAATTAATCCACCTTGGCCATATGAGATGCATCTACACTACTCTAAACTAAATGATGCATGATTTTGACTTTTAATAATGCAATGAACAAAATACAATTCTATCTATATCTTTTTGATTTTTCTTGAAATGGTTTTGATGGAAATAACTCATAAAGAATTCAATGGCTTAGATTAAGGCATGGGTACCATGGACATTTTTCACCCTCAAGTTTCACTTTCCCCATACCAAGCTTAAAAATGGGATCATTGCATTCACAAGTAAAAAGTGCATCAACTTATTCATGACAATTAAATGTGGAACCGGTTATTATTTGAGCAAATTGCTTGTGGGCAAATTTGTCATTATTCAAGTGAGAAGTATAAGAAATGTAAAATCCAAAAAATAAGGAAGCACGGTTTTAATCCTAAGTAATCCTCTCATCCATTACTTGAAAAACCGCTCACAATTAATACAAGTCCGTTTTAAGAGTAATAAGCCATTCGCCTTATGTGTAAAATCCTCATGTCATGCTTTCATAAGTAGCTACACACTCGCTAAGGAAAGGAAAATAAAACTCACGCAATAATTTACATCCGCCATCTTTTTGAGACTTTGGATCTTCAACCCCGCAACCCGTCAAGGTAATATTGGATTGGAGCAATCTATTGAATCCCCGCAACCCGTTAAGGTAATATTGGAATCCAATAGTCACTATAATTAACACCACACTGCCCCTCTTGGGAGTCTTGCATTATTATTTTTTTTTTCTTTTTCTTTCTTTTTCTTTTTTTTTTCTAGCCACTCATTTTTTTTCATAAGCCGCTCTTATTTTTCTTTATTCCTCACAAAGAAATTTGAAAATAAGAAAAGGAAAAACACCCGCTAAATATGGAGCATGACATAAGTCTAGTACACATAAAACGTGCTAACTTAGAATCTTAAGACGTACTCATATCAACCATGAATGATTAGCAAAAAATGCATAAGAGATTACAAACCAATTAAAACCGTACTTGATTATTTATTAACAATTATATACATGCGAAGAAATTAGAGATAAAGAAGAGAAGGGTTTAGCCACAAGTAATTGCCATGAAGTCTATCTAGCCCTTTTACACTTGCTTCAACTCTATCATTTCCCATTCTCCACAAATTTAAAATTTTAAATAATGAAATTGGTGGATGCTTAGCCTAATAGACCAATGAAGGACTACATGGTTAAGGATACTAGCTAGAGAATTCTAAAATAAGCAAACTCGGGTTGAGTCAAAATATCCATGGCGGGCCTAATATGTCAAAGAAATCTAAACTTGTCAAAACCATGTTTTATTATATTTTTTTCCTTTTTATATATTTTTGATGAAACATAAAGAAGAAATATATACAATGCAAATGTGTTATGCAAAATGAAAAATGATTGATGCAAAAATTATGAATGCATATTTTTGGTGGCCAAAGTAGATCAAAAATTTGAAAAATGTTGAAAATTCAATTTTCCATGTTATCATGCAAGACAATGACAAGTTCTAGGTAAGGTCACTTCGATAGAAGACCCCCTACACTTAAGCTAAACATTGTCCTCAATGTTTAAGAGCATGGAAGTATAAAAACTTCCCCTACACTTATGACAATGAATAGACTTTGCTTAACCCAAGTTAAGGAAAGGACAACTATTAGTGAAATCATGTTTAAGCACAAGGTGTTAATGAAAAATCACTAAAGTAACGAAGTGAACCGGATACAAGGGCCTCCTCCATAAGCTCCAAAGCATGAGATGAGTGAGCAACCCTACAAACAATCATGAAGACAAAAGAAGGTCTCCCCTACACTTATCTCCAAGTCTATACCTTTATTTCTAACCTACAACACTCTAAACCTAGTTATACGATGCTTGAGTTAATGAGTCTCTAGCTCGACTCGTCCCTCAATGAATTAATTCATGGGGAAAATGGGGACCTCTTGGACCATTTCAACGGAAATGTCCTCACCAAAGTAATGTTTAACACGGTGACCATTCACTTTAAAATTTGGAACATCGGGTTGGGACAACTCAAGAGTTCCATATGGAAACACTTGAGCAATAGTGAATGGACCGGACCATCTCGACTTAAGCTTGCCCGCAAAAAGCTTCAATCTTGAGTTAAAGAGGAGAACCGGCTCTCCAACTTTGAACTCACGATTCTTGATCTTAGCATCATGCAATTTCTTAGTCTTTTCCTTGTAAAGCAAAGAATTCTCATAGGCATTGGCTCTCAACTCATCCATCTCATTGAGTTGATCTTTCCTATGTGAACCGGCTTGGTTTAAATCAAAGTTAGCCCACTTGAGAGCCCAAGATGCCTTATGTTCTAACTCAAATGGGAGGTGGCACGCTTTTCCATAGACAAGCCTATAAGGCGTACAACCAATTGGTGTTTTAAAAGCCGTCCTAAATGCCCACAAAGCATCATCAAGCTTATCCGACCAAGAAGCTCGATGCTCTCCCACCGTTCTCTCTAAAATTCTCTTTAAACCACGATTGGTGACCTCGGTTTGACCATTTGTTTGAGGGTGATACTCGGTAGAAAGTCTATGATTCACTCCATATTTCTTCATAACTCTCGTGAATTGATCATTACAAAAGTGCGTACCACGACCACTTATGATGGCCCGAGGTACACCAAATCTAGCAAACAATTGTTTCAAAAACTTTACAACCACTCTAGCATCATTGGTAGGTAAGGCTTTAGCCTCCACCCATTTGGACACATAATCTACCGCCACAAGTATATACTTGTTTCCCTTAGAGGATGGAAAAGGTCCCATGAAATCGATGCCCCATACATCAAATATCTCACACTCTTGGATAAAATTTTGTGGCATCTCATCATGTTGTGTAATTTTTCCTTGTCTTTGACAAACATCACAAAATTTCACCATTTCTTGGGCATCTTTGTAAATGGAAGGCCAATAGTAACCCGAATCAAAGACTTTCTTGGCGGTGTAGTTAGGCCCAAAATGTCCACCCGTAGGTCCTTTATGACATGCCTCTAAGATCTTAAATGCCTCGGCCCCATCTACACACCGTCTAATGATTTGGTCCGCACATTGCCTAAAAAGATATGGATCATCCCAAAAGTAATACTTAACTTCCTTAAGAAACTTTTTATTTTGTTGATAAGTAAGACCCTCAATAAGCACATTGCCCACAAGATAGTTTGCGATATCCGCAAACCAAGGTGTGGCATCCTCTTGGGAAGAGATAGACATGAGCTCCTCTAATGGAAAGGATTCATTGATTTCTTGGTGTGGGAAATCTCCTTGAAAAGGATGCTCAAGTCTACTCAAATGATCCGCCGCTAAATTCTCGGCCCCTTTCTTATCACGAATCTCTATCTTAAACTCTTGAAGCAACAAAACCCATCTCAAAAGCCTAGGCTTAGCATCTTGTTTTGTCATAAGATACTTGAGAGCGGAATGATCCGTATACACTATGGTTTTGGAAAGCACAAGATATGGTCTAAACTTCTCAAAAGCATATACTATACCAAGCAACTCTTTTTACGTGGTAGTGTAATGAAGTTGTGCACCGGTCATGGTTTTACTCGCATAGTGTATAGGTTGAAAATGCTTATTAACTCTTTGTCCTAAGACGGCCCCCACCGCATAATCACTAGCATCACACATAAGCTCAAAAGGTAATTCCCAATTTGGAGAAACCAAAACGGGAGCCTTAGTCAATTTTTCCTTAAGAGTCTCAAAAGAGTCTAAACAATCTTGGTTAAAAATGAAAGGAGCCTCTTTCTCCAAGAGGTGAGTCATCGGTCTAGCTATCTTAGAAAAATCTTGTATAAAGCGCCTATAAAATCCCGCATGACCTAAGAAACTCCTCACACCTTTAACCGAGGTGGGTGGGGGAAGCTTAGCAATCACATCAATTTTAGCTCGATCAACTTCTAATCCCTTATTGGATATCTTGTGTCCTAAAACAATCCCCTCTTTCACCATAAAGTGACATTTCTCCCAATTAAGCACCAAACGTGTTTCCTCACAACGCTTAAGCATTCTCTCTAGATTGGTGAGACATGAGCTAAATGAATTTCCAAATACGGAAAAGTCATCCATAAAAACCTCCATGGTTTGCTCTATCATGTCATGGAAAATCGCCATCATGCACCTTTGAAACGTCCCTGGTGCATTACATAAGCCAAAAGGCATCCTCTTGTAAGCAAATGTACCGTAGGGACAAGTGAATGTGGTCTTTTCTTGATCCTTAGGGTCAATAGGTATTTGGAAATAACCCGAAAAGCCATCAAGAAAACAATAGTACTCATTTCCCGCTAAGCGTTCAAGCATTTGATCCATAAAGGGAAGCGGGAAATGGTCTTTCCTAGTTGCCTCATTGAGTTTTCTATAATCAATGCAAACTCTCCAACCGGTCACAAGTCTCGTGGGAATAAGCTCATTGTTCTCATTAGGCACCACGGTGATTCCACCCTTCTTTGGAACACAATGAACCGGGCTAACCCATGGAGAGTCGGAAATGGGGTAAATCATACCCGCATCTAAGAGTTTAATCACTTCCTTCTTAATAACCTCATGGATTTTTGGGTTAACTCTCCTTTGGTTTTGAATGGCGGGTTTATAGTCATCCTCCATAAGGATTTTGTGAGTACAAAAATGTGGATCAATTCCCCTTATGTCGGATATTTTCCATGCTAAAGCTTTCTTATGTTTCTTAAGAACTTCAATAAGTTGCTCTTTCTCATCCTCTTTCAACTCTTTAGCAATGATCACCGGTAATTGGTCTTTTCCTTCTAAGAAAGCATATTCTAAGTGGGATGGAAGGTCCTTAATTTCAATGGAAGGTGGACTCTCTATGGAAGGTTGTACTATGGAAGGTTCCTCAATGGTAATCTCTTGTGGAATAGGAGAAGGAATAGGGTCCTCATTGAGCAACTTTTGGATTGTAAGAATATCTTCTTCCCAATTAATGGGAGAATCATCATCACCAAGAAAGTTGGACTCAAATTCCTCCAAGAGGAAATCACTCTCTCCAAAAGGTGTTAAAGAGGGAGCAATTGAGGCCACGGTTTCAACATGGGGTATCTCATCACTAGCACTCTTACAAGCATCATGAAAGTGTTCATTACACACTTCATCTAGCACATCCACAATGTTAATAGTCTCACAAGGTCTAGACTCCTTAACCTCTTTTCTATCACAAATTTTCCCTAGCTTAAACACCACTCTCTCATCTTCTACTCTCATAATTAATTCTCCTTCCGCCACATCTATCAAGGTACGACCGGTTCTCAAAAACGGTCTACCAACAATCAAAGGCACTCTAGGATCCATGTCATAATCAACCACTACAAAGTCGGCCGGAAAGGTAAACTTATCCACACCTACAAACACATCTTCCGCTATACCTACGGGGTGAGCTATGGTTCGGTTGGCTAGTTCAAGAGTCATCCTAGTGGGAGTGAGCTCGGGAAGAGATAGTTGTTTCCAAACCGATAAAGGCATGAGGTTTATGCTCGCCCCTAGATCCGCCAAAGCCATGCAATTTTCAACACCGGGAAAATTACAAGGTATCAAGAAGCGCCCCGGATCTCCAAGTTTTGTTGGTAAGGTTTTAAGTAACACCGCGGAACAATTTTCATTAAGGGATGTGTTGGGCAAATCAACAAATTTTTCTTTGTTTGAGAGCAAATCCTTGAACATCTTAGCAAACTTTGGCATATAAGCAAGAGCTTCCGCAAAGGATATGTTGATGTTGAGTTGCTTGAACATCCTTAAGAAATTAGAGACTTGGATGTCATCCTTATTCTTTAACTTGTCCTTTTTCAACCTTGAAGGATATGGAAGAGTAGGTTTTGGTGTAGGTGAAATAGGTGTAGTAGTGGAAGATTTGTCTTTGTTAGCTTCTTCATTGGGAAGTGTGGAAGGTAAAGGAGAAGTATGAGGTGGTTGAGAAGGTGTGTTTGAGTGAATAGGAGCATTTTGAGGAGGTGAAGTAGAAGTAGAAGGCTTGTCACAAGTAGGAGCACAAGTGGGTTGAACAATAGTAGGTTTAGGAGGTGAAGGATCCTTTGTTGTTGTTCCACTCCTTGTTGTAATAGCATTGACATTGGCCCTAGGGTTTGTTTGTATGTTAGAAGGTAAAGCCCCTTGTGGTCTTTGATTTATTGCCACTAAAACCCTATTGATTTGGTCATTCATTCTCTTCTCCATTTCACGCATTTTCTTGTCAACATACTCTTGAGTCTCTTGCATCCCATATCCTTGATTTTGAACTTGAGGGTAAGCTTGATTTGGTATTGGAGCATATGCTTGATTTGGAATAAATGGAAGTGGTTGATTAAATCCTTGTTGTGGTGGATAAAAGGTATTTCCTTGATGTTGAACATTGTTGGGTGCCTTGTAGTTATTTCCTTGATAAGGTGGTCTTTGCCCTTGATTCCGTGGTAAAATTTGAGGAGTATTTTGTGGAATTTGGGTGGGTGGTTGGGGTGGGAATCCGGGTGGAGTAAGGTAATTTTGGGATTTGTAAGAAAGGTTATTTGGATTGATATTAGGCTTGAAGTGTTCACGATGTTCCTCTTGGTAAACATAGCATTCCCCTTGATACCCTTGCACCTTATCACATTGTTCATAAGAATGGGGACCTCCACAAGTAACACAAGAAATGGCAATAGCATTCACATTATTTGAAGAGTTGTTCAATGAAACGGTCTTAAAAGCTTGAACTATCTCATGAGTCATTTCTTGTTGTCCTTGTTTGACTTGTTGAAGGATCTCTTTAAGAAGTTGGTTGTCACAAGGAGTTTGAGAATTGTTTTGGATAACATGAACCTTTTCTTCAAATGGATTGTTTGTTTGAACCATTGCTTTAGTCTCAATGATGTCCAAAGCCTCTTGATATGTCTTAAGAAGAATATTCCCTCCCGCGGAAGCATTGAGTGAATCTTGGTGGTGAGATTTAAGGCCATCATAGAAGAGGTTGATTTGGTGAACTTGATCCAATCCATGATTAGGGCATCGCCTCAACAACTCACTATACTCTTCCCAAGCATCACTAAAGGATTGACTAGGTTTTTGTTGAAAGCCCATAATTAAAGTCCTCAAAGCCATAGTCTTATGTGGAGGAAAGAACTTGTTCAAAAACTTAGTGGTGAAACCATCCCATGTGGTGATACTATCGGGTGGTTGGGTGTCTAACCAATGCTTAGCGGTTCCCTCTAAAGAAAATGACACTAACATCAACCTAATCACCTCATGTGGAACCCCATTATGCTTAATGGTATTGCAAAGAGAAAGGAATATCTTAAGGTGAGCATGAGGATCCTCATTCTTGTTACCAAAGAAAGGTGATTGTGAAACCATATTGATCATAGATGTATGTAGCTCAAATGTGTTTGCGGGAAAGTCGGGAATCTTAATGGCACTAGCATATCCATGAATGTTGGTTTGCATACGTTCATACAAAGAGCTATTATCAATAGCCATGGCTTCTTGTGGTGGAGTCAAAGCACGATTCTCGTGATCGGCTTGGTGGACGATGGTGGTCTTACTCTTTCTCTTTTTCTTCCTTTTCGGAGGAAGAGGTTGTACACCAATCGGTATTTGTGCACGCCCGCGAGTGAGCATGCAACTCAATACGAGGAATGAGAGAGAAGCTCTCGTGTGACTTTGAAGAGAAATGGATTATCCTCTTCGAGTTTCAATATTAAATATCCACAAGAAAATAACAATATATGTATGTACTACGTGGGTGCAAGACCCTCAATGAAGCCTTCCTTCTTAGAATACTTACAAGTGAACGGGGGGTTAGGTGGCGCGAAGCACTTAAGTACCTATTGACCCTTAGATGGCATTTTATAGCACATCGCCTTTCTATTCACTTAAATGTTCGTATTCTTCGAATTGTTGCTTATTGAGAGTATTTATCTATTCTTGCTTTATTTTGTTTGATCGATACACGTGTCAAGGACCGGAACACCCCTCAACACGGTGTATTGCCTCGGCAATACTTATGGAGAATATGTAGATTGGTTGTTCTTATACGTATACGTATTTACTTATAATAATATATGGAAAATATTTTTGTATTTATGAGTTTTTTTAGAGAAAATACTATATGTACATAAAAACCGAGAGAAACCAATAATATATATTTTTGGGTGCAACCTCTTAGGAAAAAGATTGCTTTTTGGATTTTTTATTTTTTTGGTCAATTCTTTAGGAAAAGAATTGTTTTGTTAATTTTTTAGTTTTTATATATTTTTATATTTTTGATTTTTTATTTGTTTTTGATTTATGATACGTAAAAATAACGTTCACAAAGTGAACGGATCCCAAAATCCAATGAAAACCGTCAATCGATAGTCTCTCGTGTAGTCAAAGAACCGGCAGCGGCGCCATTTGAAATTGTGTATAATGCAGTTCGTTTTTTCTCAGTTCTTGCTAGAAGAAAATCCAACCAATATCGGGTTTTTAACTGTTTTTGGTTGTTAAACTTGTTTGGTTATTCTATTTGCTAATTCAACAAAGCCTTGTAAAACGGAAAAATATTACCTACTTATATGTAAAACATTTTGCAAATACCAAGTTTTTATTCAAGTAAAATTCAAAATGCAAAATATGAAACTTAAAGGACTGAAAATGT
Source organism: Glebionis coronaria (assembly GCA_025667525.1). Classification (NCBI taxonomy): domain Eukaryota; kingdom Viridiplantae; phylum Streptophyta; class Magnoliopsida; order Asterales; family Asteraceae; genus Glebionis; species Glebionis coronaria. The sequence continues at coordinate 268,955,934 of CM046876.1, forward strand.
AAATTCTAGGAAAGATTAATGCTTGAAATGTAAATTCTAACAAATCTAGGGACTAAAAGTGTAAAACAGTTAACTACAAGGATCAAATTTGCAAAACTTATAACCAACTAACCAAAATGTAACAAACTAACAACTTGCTAACTGAAATTAGCAACTTCCAAAACTACAAGGGCTTAACAAATGCAAACCCTAAAAACTTAGAAGTTTAGCCAAGTATACAAACTGCTTAAAACATAAGGGACCAAATTGCAATTTTTAAAACTATTTAAGCCAAAAACGGGTATAGCATGGAAATAAGCTCGTTTGAGCTTATTACTCAACCAAATTCAATGAGACAAGTTGCAAAATGATTTAAATCCAAAATAAGCTACGTGTGTAAAAGGAAATTGGCTAAAGTTGTGAAATAAGCAAATAAGCACTTATCAATAAGCCCAAAATAAGCTGTAGCAAAAACTAGACAATCACAACTTGATTTTCTGATTGAAACTGATTAAGCAACTCAATTAATGAACGGGAAATCAAACTAGAACATTTTTCATCAAGAAATAAGCTGGGAATCTGAATTAAGCTGAAAATGGGCTTATGTTGACCAAGCGTTGACCAGCTTATTTTTCAAAAAGCTGAAACTTTCAAAAATCAAGTAACTCAATGTTTTAAGAGGATTTGTGAAGAAAAATTGCCATGTTTATGAAGAGGATAAGGAGATTCAAATTTTCAGTTTCAAGTTACAGAAACTTGCTTTAACTATGCTTAACTGATTTTTGCTTATTCCTAACTGCTTATTGAAAACTGTAGAAAATGCTCTTGGAATCTGAATCTCTATGATATAAGCTATGATTGAGAACAAATTTGGTTCAATTTCATCTAGTATTGAATGAGTACTGATCAAATGAAAATGACAAGTTCTAAATGGCAATTCTGCATAAGAATGACCCAAACATTTTTGATACCATTTGCCTGTTTGACTTACTAAATGACTTGAAAATGACTTGAAACACTTTAAAACCACCTTTTAACTGCAAATGAACTTTAACAAGCCAAAAATCAATTCTTGAAAACTCTTTTTAAGCTAATCCCAAACACTCCTTTATTTGATTTTACAAACTTTTCCAAAGACTTTTTAAGAACTGAATTAAGCTGAATCAAATGCTTTTAACTTCCAAACTTGTTACTCCAAATGAAATGATTTGAGACTACAAATGAACACTAAGAGCAACAATTACCATACAAGATACAAGAACCAAATTTCTACTGAAAAATAAGCTAAGACTAAGCTTAATCCAAAACTAAGATCAAACAAACAGAATCAAACTACAAGTAATCAAGATCAAACAAAAAGCAAATCTAAACAACTTTTATCATGCAGCCATCAAGATTACACTATGAAAAGAAAGCATGCATTTGACTTATTGAGAGGAATTGAAATAAGAGCTTTAAAACCTATTGTAGTAAACCACTGAGAAGAAGAGGAGCGCTGAGCTCTCTTAGCCTAGTGATAACCACCACCTTATCACTAGGACAACAATCAATCAACAATAACAACTAACAATCAACAGTCATCATCAAACTGCTTGAAATCTTCAAAAATCAATGGAATGAACTGAATTCTTCTCAAACAGCTAACAAACTTCTTCAAAGTAAGTTATGATCAATCTATGATCATAACAAACACAAAACAGCAACACAAGTATCCAATATCAGCAGGTAATGAACAGTAATATGAAGAACAGTTTTGGCGGGAAATGGGAAATTTGAATTTTATTCAATGAAAATGGTTACAAAGTTGTTAGGAAGCTACTAACTAACTAACTAACTCAAGAGTTTGTCAGACTCTTGAGTAGCTAGGGTAAAAATGGAAGAAAGGGAAAGGAATTAAGAAACTATGTGTTTTTCTACAAAATTGCTAACTGTTACAAATGAAGTCCTATCCATCTATTTATAGGCATGAAGGAGGAGTTTGTTGGGGTTGGTGACGTGTCAGGACCAATCCCAGCTCTCCACATGGACAATTCTGCATAATTGCATTTGCAGGTATGAACAATGATTTGGGCTTTTCTTTGTTATTGATCTTCATGTTAATTGACTTGTACCATTGTGTTCGTCTCTTCAAAATGATCAATTTTGGTGTTGACATCTTTTCATGAAATGGATTGTAGCTCAAACGCGATCCTGGCAAATTTTTTTTGATGAAGAAGATGCCACGTGTCAACATGTGATTGGCTAAAAATGGATCACACGGATCCAACTATTGTGATTGGGTATTAATTGCATGGCGGCTGAGTGGGAATTAAATGAGGCTGAGTTGGTGATCCATGTGATTTGTTTACTCTCCTCTCATCGGCTGAAATGGTTTCACATGGATTAAACCTTGAATAACTTTCAAATGTTGGCAGAATTAGTCCTTATACTTGGCAGATTGTTGTTTTGAGCTAGGAGCTTCATTCTTTTGACATATTTGGTCCTTCAACTTTCATTCTTGAACAAAATGGTCCTTTGACTGAGTTGACTTGAGAGTTGACCAAGTTTGACTTGAATCTTGACTTTCACAATATTTGCACTTTAGTCCCTCAACTTTGACAATTTGTCAAGATAGGTCCTTGTACTTCAAAGTCTTGTCACTTTTGATCCTTCTTTGTCTTTTTCATCCATTTGAGCTTGATTTTTCTTTGTTTGCTTAAAAATGTATCCTTTTACCTACACAAGTGTACACAAACACAAACATACCACATAATACTGTTTTTGCAAGATAAATTGGTATTTTGCTTCATGTTTTAGGGTTATTTGTTGATAAAAGGATATGAGTTTAAGCTCATATCATTAGACTCTTCGTGTTTTAGCAAGGGGGTGTTACTCTTGAGCTAAGAAACATTGAGGACAATGTTTGGTTTTAGCATGGGGGAGTCAATCGATATAAACGCTTGCAATTGCTATTGTCGTGTCCAAACGTGTTGTTTTTCTCATTTTTCAATAAAATTTTAAATTTTTTGTGTTATTTTTAAGTTTTAATAAAGAAAATAAGTGCTTTTGACACGAATGTAAGCTTTCAATAAGAATAGTTTTTGACTCGACTTGGTTTTTAACCTTAGCTTTTCCTTAACGTATTTGAATTAAGTTTTGCTAGGCTATTATATAGGGAGCTTTAAAACGCGAAAGTCTTAATTCATACAAGTTAAGGACAAGAACTTTTCGCAAGCTCCTATAATTGATCCTAGAAAGTCGTTTATCAAGGGAACTTTAAAACGCAAATTCTAAAACTTGCAAAAGTATAAGAAGTTGCAAGATCCTATAGATGACTTGAAAACCCAAAACTTTGATTTAATAGGCTAAGTATCCATTGATTTCATTCTTGGAATTTTACAATATGGAGAATAAAAGATGATAGAGCCAATTATAAGTTGGGTATTCTTTCGGGAATTTATGTGAGTTAATTATGAGCCTATTCTCCCATCACTTGTTAATAAATTTAATTGCAATAAATGAGGTTGAACGATTTGAAAAGTTACTTAGCTTCTAGCCCAAGATCGTTTAGAAGTTGCTCGGTATGGATTAGAGTTCATAGCCAAGGCATAACTTATTGAAGCGGGATGCGAAGATTGACGAGTCCAAAAAGGTCCTAACAAGACATGAGGGCTATGTTTTATTGCTAAAGATCTCAAGTGATGTGAAGACTCATTTATCAAAAATCAATATGAAGGATCGAGACACACGACGAAAAGCAAAATACTCCCAAAAAGTCATGGAGAAGTCTATCCAAAAAGACCAAAATAAGGTATGAGGATAAATGAAGCCAAGTCCAAAAAGGAGGCGGATCGTTGTTAATCAAAATCCCAAATAAAGATTGGAGAAAAATGAAGAAGTCGTGGTCCAAGTATGAATCTCTCAAAAATTCAAGTGAAGAAATATTATGAAGAGAAGACCATTATTTCGTGAACGTCTCTCAAGGTTGGAAGTATTAAGTCACTGCCAAATATCGGTCCGAGAAAGGTCTCAAATCGCGAAACAAGTTATGCCAAGATATGAACTTTATGAAGTCCCGAGAAGCAGTTTTAAAAGATTTTGTCCTTTAGCTAACTATTGATTAAATCGTTCACTTTATTTTCGGTCTAATAAATTATCGAAATAAGTCAACAATGCATCTTCGTGATCATTCAAGACAACAATAAAATATAAGAGATACACTTAGGAATAAGGGAGTCTAAGTGATTAATTGGCCCACATGAGTTCGTGTTAGTCTACCAACTTATAATAACAATGATCTTGTTTTTGCACTTGGCATGGAAAAGTGAAAAGTCGAGGACGATGAATCTATTTGAGCTTTTATGATCCTTAAAGTTATTTTATGTCTTTGCAAAATAAATTGACAAAAAGTTGAATAATGGTGTAGATATAGTTTAATTTTATCATTGCGTGAGGACACGGTAATTGCTTAGCATGGGGGAATTTGATATGAGTGTTTTTACTCATATCATTTGTAGCTTAAAACAATGAAATACTGCATGATTTATATCGAATATGCCTTGGATATGCTTGTTTCTTGTTTTCATGTGTGTAGGTACCAAGTTCACGAAAACCGGCAATAATCGACACGAGTTTGATGATAAAGATTGAGGAAGCCAAAACCGAGCTCGATTTTAGAGGATTATATCATTTATCAAGTTAACGGGCTTAGTGGGTCCCACAATGGGGTAAATGGGCTCAAAAGCCTATTTAATTTTCAAGTTGGTTTGTGTTAAGTTGAAAAAAGTCCATATAAGGCCCAAAGGGGAGTTTAGCATTCGGCTGATGGAGAATTAAGTTGGGCTTAAGCCCAACTGAAAGAAACGAATGGAAGAACGAATATAATTGGGCACTAGGGTTTGTTTTCAGTGGAAATATTATAAAAACATTACAAAATCGTTTCCACCCATCCCACACACGTCATTCTCATCAATAAATAAAAACAAAACCACACGTCACCCATTATTTCACACACAATAAATAAACATAAACCGACCCTCCCATCACACGTTTTCTCTCACACATTAAATAATTCCATTCGATGTTTCCTATGTACTCATCTTCCCCAAACTTCTCACCCACAAAACCAGTAAATAAATTTACTGTGTACAAACCCTAGATGGGTAAAAACACATTTATACAAAGGGCTTTTGATATATTTCGTTAATTCACACCAAGGGGAATAAAACCCCCATGGTTTAAGGAAGAGAGGATGTGGAGAGAAGGTGATACGTGGCCAATTTTGATTTGATGCTACACATCATTCCACCAATCCAGCCAATCAGGAGCCAAAGAAGAAACACAACTAGCACACGGATGCCACGTTGGCAATCCGTGTGCTATTGTGACTCATAACCACCATCCGATTGAAGAAAGAGAATAAGAGATTGATCCAAAGGCTCAGAGTGAAAGGGAATATCCCTCAGAAGATCCGCATATTTGCTCAAGGATGCCCTTGGGGGGGCTATAAATACCCCCAATTTCTTGTGTAATTTCATCCTTTACTTTTTCTTTAATATTATGCTGTTAAATTAGTCGTAGGATTTAATTTTGTATTTCATTTAAAAAGCTTTGTAATACTTGCTGGAAATTAATAAAAGTTCATTTGCTTTAATTTTATATCGTGTCTTACTTTAATCTTTTCTTTACTGCTTCCATTTGATATACGGGTTAAATCTAATCACTGTTTAACAAAATAATATATGTTATGTTGGAATCAAGCTAATTAATAGCTTGATTTTTAACATTAAAATTGAAAAGGATATTTATAGTTTTTCCCCACTGGAAAAATATAATGAAAATGTTCGGATCAATGTACTTTGATGGAGTTAGTTCGAGAATGGTGGTTCTTAGGAGGTTCGAATGATGATGTTTACTGGTTAAAAAGGTTGCTCAGCGCAAACCTTCTTCCCAATGGGTTCTACAAAAGGTGAGTCTCATTTTTAATTTTTGTGTAATTCATTTTTGAGTTTATGTTTGTATGATAATGATTTTTATGCTTGTTTAGTTAATGAATCTGATAATTGTTAATTTGATAGATGTTATGAATCATTTTAGTTGAGGGGAATTTGTTAGTTTAAGCTTTTTACTTACTGAGAGTTGTTTAGTTTGTTCGATCTGATATAATTTTAGGATTGATAATTTAGGACTTTTTCTATGTTAGAATCCTATGATTTGTCTTGATTGTTCAGTTTTAAGTTGATGTTTAGGTTAGACTGATTTAGTATTGCTTTAAAGACTTGTTTGCCAGATATATAACTGTGAGTCTGATATAGTTTTAGCTTATTTTAGTTAATCAGATTTGTAGCATTAGCTTAACTGTTATAAATCATGTTTCGGTTAAATATGTATGAAGTGATATTAGAATATTCATGTGTTCTATTAATTTTAACTTCTTGTAAAACAGATCTGTTTGATTTGAACTGGTATGATTAATTTGGTTGTTAAAATTTGTTAAGTTGCCTTAACTGAACTGTGATTTTATAGATTCTGAATAATATGAATAATTGGTTTGAATAATCTGAATGCTGCTTGAATAGATCTTGTTACTGCTTTGATCTGTTTGCTCTTAACTTACTGATTTGTTGCTGATTTTTATGCATAATTGGTTGTTATTTTGTTTACTGATTATAGTTTTAAATTGTTTGGTTATTGATATTATGCTAAATTGTTCATGTTCAACAGCTTATCAGTTCAACTAACTGATAAGCTCAAATAAGCTGTGTCCTCACTAGCTTAAAGCTATTAAGCTGTCACAAAGTTTCTCCTGAGACTTTCTTTTGTTATTCTGTCATAAAAAGATTCAGTTCGCAAAAAAATGTCCATCACAGGTTTCGACCTCGAGACCTGTTGATCAATAGACCAGCGTGTTACCCACTTGGGCTGAGGACCTTTTTGATTTAACTCTTCCCAAATTCATTAATATAGTGTTAATTAATCTGGCAGTTTTTGTTTTAGTCTTATTCTTTTTGTCACGTTTTTATTTTTAATTTAACTTTTAATTAAAAATTTTAATTAGAGTAAATTCTTTATAAAAAAAAGTAGATTAAAAAAAAATAATAATAAAAATGTTTTTATTTAAATAGTTTGATTAGTTTAAATTTTAATTAGTTTAATTTTTATAACTTTAGATTTAAATAAATACAGTTTTTAAATAATTTGTTTAAAGTAATTCTTAATAATAAAGTAAATTAGTTTAAAAGTTGTTTTAATTAAATAGATTTATTTTTAATAGATATTTAAATAGATTAAATTTTTAAGATTTTAATTAGTTTAATTTTTAAATAGTGTTTTAATTTTAAGTAATTGTTTAGATTTATTTTAAAAATAGGCGGGGTTTACGATTCATGCACTTTAGGTTTATTTTAAATAGCTTAAGATTTGTAGATTTTAATTGTAGTTTAAAAACCACGAACCAATTCAAATCGATTGTCTAAATCAAAGCAAAACGTTTCAAATTCATAAGATCTTCGTGTACAACGAACTCGACTCACTCACGTGTTTAATTGAATTCGTCATTGGTATTATTGGACTATTATTTTTTCCTAAAGGTAATTTTCTAATTTACCCTATAACGTAATCTAATTATCACATATACTATCCACGACACATCAAGTCTACTGAGGAAGAGGAAATTAAGTCTTGGCAATATGATAAGGAGATCGGTGATTTGTATAGAGAATCGTTGAACAAATTTTCTTGTCGCCTCATGATATATTTAAATGATTTCCTCTTTAAGATTGATAAAAAGGAAGAAGAAGAACAATTTTTTGCTAATCGTGCTCGTTTGCTTAATCAATGCTTATATGACGATTGATAGTTGTATTTTTACCCCTTTAGGAAAAGGAAGGTAAATATAGGGCAAGAATGCACGACGATTTAGGAAAACCGTGTGTGATGACCCAAATAAGAGTGAGTTCGTTCTCGAGGAGGCACGTGTGTTGTGTAATGAATTGATTAATGTTTGTGATTATATTGTTATAAAAAGAGAAAAGAGATAAGAAAGAAATGACGGTTACGAAGACGGATCGAGCTAAGACGAAAAGGCGTTCACGTAAAACCGTAAAAAACTACAAAATTAAAAATTTTAAAGCTAAAAATTAATTAAAAGCTAAAAGTAGTCTAAAATAATATAAATAAGAATAAAAATCCAATAAAAATATTTTAAAACCTTTTATTAATTAAATATTCAATCTTAAATGCTAATTAAAGCCCTAAAATTAAATATAATTAATCAAAATGTCCAAAATATTATTTTATTGAACAAATCACTTACTTATATTATCTAAAGACTAAAAAGTATTTTTCCTAATTTTTAAAAACTATTTTTCTATTTTTAAATTACTAAAAACTATTTTAAAACTAAAATAATTATAAAAAATGATAAAATAATGCTAAAAATGATTTACCAATTTTAAAAATCCTATTTTACTCTAATGAACAATAGAAATTTGAAAAAGTTTGAAAAATATTAAATTTACCACTAAAAGACAAAAACAGTTTAAAATAAAACCCTAATTAACTTAAATTAATTCTAAAAAATAATAAAAAGATGAACAGTAGAATATTTTTAAAACCAAAAATCTTAAAATAATATTCTAAGTCTAAGAAAAATGTTTAAACTGAAAAAGAAGTATTTTTGGCACTAAATGCCAAAAACAGAAATATAAAAGTTAATTAAAAATGCAATAAAACCTAAAAAATACTAAATGAACAGTAATAAAAATTCTAATTAAACAGAAAAATCAAAAATAAAATTAGAAAATTAACAAAACTGGTTTCAAGTCCTAAATAAAATTTTTGACCACAAAAGACAAAAAACCAAGATTACTGATAGTGACATGTAAAGGATTTTGTCCTTTTGCTTAGCAAGGGAAACAAGTGTACTAGCAGTGGGAAAGGAGTTCCCACTGGTAGTGTTAATTTGCCGGTCAGTTAACCAATAAGCTCAGGAGAGCTTATTTGTGAGCTTATATTGGACAAAAGGCACCCTTATACTCAGTTGAGTATAAGGAGTCAGTTTACACACAAAAAACAAGCACTCACTTAGCAAAATTCACACAAAAGCACACTCAAAGTTTCTGATGAAGCTTAAATGGGTGTCTGATGAACAGTAACAAAATTACATGCACAAATCCGAATTTCTATGGCTCATAACTAGCACATAAGCTCACCAGATAACATATAAGCTATTTCAAACCCTACTTAATACTAGAATCTAACAACTAGCAAGATATGATGAACAAATTTCCACAAAATTGGCAGAAATATGACCTTACTGATTTTAGCTATGTTTACCCACTTTTGATCATGCAAATGTGTTTAATACTTTACCAATCTGAAAACCAAACTAACACATACCATACACCTATCCTAAGGAGTGTATCTAACTAGATTTTATCCCAAAAACTTTCACCAATCTCAATTAATATGCAAATCCAAACACCCCTTTATATCTGAAATCCAATTTTTTTAACACCAAATCTATTTAAAACCTATCAAATCTGATTACAAATGCTTCTATCATGCATACAACCAACTAGTGAGCACTACTAAACACTTAAACAGATACTTGAACAACTTTCATACCAAATCATCAAATCTCATATAAAACTTGAAACTGAAAACCAAAAATGGAAACAAGGGACTACCTTGTTGGGCCTACATCCAGGCCCAACAATGGCTGCTAGCCATCTCCAATCAGGTCCGGACCTGAGCTAAACCTTGGACAAAACAAGTTCTTAAAACCTGCTAAGAGAAAATGAAGAACAAGCACAATATAACAACTTTCTGATTTTAAAAACTTTTTAAATCTTTTTCCAATGATTTTCTTAAACTCTTTCCTTTCAAAACACTTTAAACAAACAACTTTAACTCCTGAAAATCCAAACCTTGAAGCAAGATTTCACCAAAAGACCCAATATTTCAGAAACCTTCTTTCTGAAAACTTCAAACCAAAATGTTTGAAAAAATGATAAATGGAACTCAGTCTTAGCTTTCAATCACATACCAACTTTTAAAAAACAATAAAAGGAATTACAATTTGGGAAAAATACCAACTTTATAAATTTTGTAAAAAGGAATTACAAATGAGAGAGCTAAAACTGGAACAAAACTAAAATGAGACACATACGTCCCATTTATACTAGCTAGAAGAATAATCTAGAAAACTAATAAAATATTACAATGTGTAAACCCTAGATACTGATTTCCCCTAAATGCCCTTTGATTTTGACTGGGAATCTTGGTCAAATTGATCATGTGATGTTGCCAGCTGCTTTTGTTGATCTTGGACGTCAAAATGTGCTTGGGGACCAAGGACTACCATCCATTCGTTCATTTGGTCGGGTATTGGGGTTTGGGGACAAAGACGGGTGCAGAGGAGGTTCAAGGTGGGGTCCACAACCCATGTGAGGGTGTTTTGTGAGGTGGGTTGTGATGACAATAAGTTTAATCAACCATCTGGAAAGGCTGGACCAAAAACCCTTTGATTTTGGCTTAATTGGAACTGGGGGATTTAGGGTTTATGTGGTGATTAAGGGAGTATTTAATCTGTTTTGGGAAAGTTTAGTTTTAAAAAACGTGTTTGCCACCAAAATTTAAACAGGTTTAAGTTAAATAAATAAAAGGGTGAATGGATTCGTGACGTGGAGAGGAGGGAGTGTGTGATTGGTGGAGAGTTGATGGTGGGTGATGTGTCAAGCAGGGAGTGGTGGGGTTAAGTTGTGTTGTCTGGCAGTTTTGGCCCCTTGACTCCTTTTGTTCTTTCACTTTGTATTAAATGGCAACAACTTCAAATTCCTTTACAAATAAGTTTCATCATATTGTCAATTTTGGCCCAAACACTTTATAAACTTGAAACAAGGACTTGAAATGTAATTTCTTCATTCTTCAAGGACTGAACTTGTAATATCTTGATAATTTAGGGACCACAATGCATTTTATGAGTTTTGCAAGGGTATAAATTGCCAAGTCTTCAAAAATGAGGGACCATTCTTGCCAATCTTCAAAACTTCAAGGTCATATTTGGAAATTCCAGATTTGGACCCGGTTCATTGTGCGGCTTCGTTTCCCGTGTTCGTTTTTGAATGATTCTTGTGATCTTTTTGTCTTTTCCTCAATATCCGTACCTAAAATACACAAGCAACAAACACGAGCATATATTTGGCAGTTTTAATGATATTTTATGCAATTTTAAGCCCGATTTGGACGATGAGACTATGTATAAAAGCAGTCTCATCAATGATGACGACGATCCTCCGTTTTGTATGACTTTTAATGATGACACACCTTCATCACCTTTACCTCACGTGGAACCCACCGACTCTTTAACCATGGGGGACGAGCCTCTTAGCACTAATACAAACACCGATTTGGATGAATTAACCTCTTCTAGTGTTGAGAAACTTATCCCAATCCAAAGAGAGCTTGAGTGTGTTTCCAATGAACCATGTGACGAGCTTTGTATTGATACCTCTTCTCCTCATGATCACATTGAGATTTCATCACATGTTGACCTTCATGCTACTACTAGTGATTTTGGTGATTTCGATCTTGATGAACTGTTTAAAGAAAAGGATAATGAGATTGAGGAAGAGTTTATGCAAGACTTGCCACAAATAGAGGATGATAATTGTGATTCTAGTGAGGCATCTTATGATATATCATCCGATGACTTTTCATGTCAAGATGACATTCCTAATTTGGATGATGATGTTGATCATATAGAAGATGTGGAAGATGTTCATATTTGTGAGGTTTTATCAAAAGTTTATCATCTTATCTCCTCGATTGAAGCATTGAACACACACCATAATGATGATTCCATAGAAGAACCTTTCATTGATATTTCTTCACCGGTTTTTGAGGTTGCACTTATTGATTTTTATGATGATATCATACCTTTGATTGATTCTCTCATTAATACACCTTCTTTTGAGCCTTCTATTCCCACCCTTCCACCCTTGAAGTTGGTTATTGATGAAGATCCTATACTCTTAGAGATTGATCCTTTTTCACCTAAGGCACCTTTAGAACCCAAAACCTTTGATATGGATTCTCATATGGATATTAATGCCACCATAGAGGCTTATCTTGCTAATATTGATATTGAGGTTGATGATAGTGATTCTAATTAGGAAGAGGAGATTCGTCTTAGTGAGAACTTGTTTTTTGGGCACATAGAGATTACACCTCCTTCACAAGACACTATTCATCTTGATCCTTCTTTTTCTATGCCTTCTATGGAAGATTACCCACCTTTTGATGATGATGAGGAGCCCAACATGGACATAATAGTTATGAATGTTTTGATACCTACACCTTCATTGTCTCATGATGCTTTGATCACTAAGGGGGAATCTTATATGATTGATACGAGTTCATCTCCTTATTTTCCCATGAAGGGAAATGTTTTTGATCATGGGATCCGTATATTTGAGACACCTTGGTTTTCATCTACTCCACTTAAGAGTGTGACTTCTATTGATATGGACTTCTCGTATGAGCTTACTTTGGTGATGCTACCTACTTTGGAGTTGTTCACTTGTCGAGATGGAAACTATGTATTTGATCCTGGGGTGCTTCATATTTGAGAGATTTTATATGTTGGACAAAACTGAGACACGTTGGACCGTTCCATTTATCGAGGCGGATTTTGTAAACCTCATAGTAAATGGCAACGTGCTAAGTTTGAGTGTATCATGTGAGATGTGCTTCAAAGTGGATATTCTTTAGTCTCCATGATGGTTTCCCCAAGGACAACCTAATTCGGGGCCGAGTCGAGCTAGCGACTTAGGGTTAAAAAACTCAAGCATTGAATAACTAGGTTAGAAAACGTAGACTAGATCTAAATAGGTTAGGTTTAATTAAATGGTGTTATAGTAGAGTTGAAGTGGAGGGGTGGCCTTTCTTCGTCTTTTGGTGTTTGCTTCAAGGGTTGCTCTCTCTCATTTCATGCTTGGAGCTTATGGAGGAGGCCCGTGTATCTGGTTCACTTTGATAAGTTTTTGCTATCGTGATATTCAAAACACTTGTGCTTAAAATGAATACCCTTTAGTTGTCTCTTCCTTAACTTGAGTTAAGCAAAGTTATCAATGTCATAAGTGTAGGGGAAGTTTTTATACTTCCATGCTCTTAAACATTAAGGACAATGTTTAGCTTAAGTGTAGGGGAGACTTCTATCGAAGTGACCTTACCTAGACCATTGCCTTAACTTCATGATAATTGGAAAATTAATTTTTCAAACATTTTTCAAATTTTTGATCTACTTTGGCCACCAAAAATATGCATTCATAATTTTTGCATCAATCATTTTTCATTTGCATAACACATTTGCATTGTATATATTCTTCTTTTGTTTTTCATCAAAAATATATAAAAAGAGAAAAAAAATATAATAAGGACATGGTTTAACAAATTTAGACTTCGTTGACATATTAGGCCCGCCATGGATATTTTGACTCAACCCGAGTTTGCTTATCCAAGCATTCTTTAGCTAGTATCCTTAACCATGTAGTCCTTCATTGGTCTATTAGGCTAAGCATCCACCAATCTCATTCTTTGAGACTTTAAATTTATGAAGAATGGGAAATGATAGAGTTGAAGCAAGTATAAAAGGGTTAGATAAACTTCATGATAATTACTTGTGGCTAAACCTTTCTCTTCTTTACCTCTATTTTCTTCGCATGTATATATGTTAATAAATAATCAAGAACGGTTTTAATCGGTTTGTAATCTCTTATGCATTTTTGTCTAATCATTCATGGTTGGTATAAGTACGTCTTAAGATTCTAAGTTAGAACGTTTTATGTGTACTAGACTTATGTCATGCTTAATACTTAGCGGGTGTTTTTTCTTTTATTATTTTCAACTTTCTTTGTGATGAATAAAGAAAAATAAGAGCGGCTTATAAAAAAATGAGTGGCTAGTAAAAAAAGTAAAAAAAAGAAAAAAAAATAATAATTATACAAGACTCCCAAGAGGGGCAGTGTGGTGTTAATTATAGTGACTATTGAGTTCCAATATTACCTTGACGGGTTGCGGGGATTCAATAGATTGCTCCAATCCAATATTACCTTGACGGGTTGCGGGGTTGAAGATCCAAAGTCTCAAAAAGGCGGCGGATGTAAATTATTGCGTGAGTTTTATTTTTCTTTCCTTAGCGAGTGTGTAGTTACATATTAATGCATGACATGAGGATTTTACACATAAAGCGAATGACTTATTACTCTTGAAACGGACTTATATTAATTGTGAGCGGTTTTTCAAGTAATGGATGAGAGGATTACTTAGGATTAAAATCGTGCTTCCTTATTTTTGGATTTTGCATTTTTTATACTTCACGTTTTAAATAATGACAAATTTGCCCAAAAGCAATTTGCTCAAATAATAACCGGTTCCACATTTAATTGTCATGAATAAGTTGATGCACTTTTTACTTGTGAATACAATGATCTCATTTTTAAGCTTGGTATGGGGAAAGTGAAACTTGAGGATGATAAGTGTTCATGGTACTAAAAGCCCTAATCTAAGTCACTGATTTCTTTATGAGTTATTTCCATCAAAACCATTTCAAGAAAATACAAAAAAATGTATATAGAATTGTTTTCTCTTGCATTGAATTGTTTATATTCAAAATCATGCATCATATAGTGTAGAGTAGTGTAGATACATTCCATAATGGCCAAGGTAGGTTAATTATGAGAAAAGTGTAACTTGGTGCTTTAAAATGCTGCATTGCATGAGGTCATGGCAATGGTCAAGTGGAGGGGAGTTGATAAGTGTGAAAACACTCATCAATAATGATCCAAATACCACTCAAAACACAGTCAAATACATTATATTTAACTAAAAAATATCAGAATTATGTGGGTATTTGTGTTTCATGTGTTTTCAGGTAAACAAGATACATTTTGAAGCAAAGACGCGTTTTCAAGGGATTTTTATGATAAAAGACGAAGAAAAGGACGAAAGAGCTTTCAAGGACCTTACTTGCCAATATTTCAAAGAAGGAGGGCTTAGCTTGTAACTTTCACAAAGATGAAGGATGATAAAGAAATTTATTTAAAAGTTTATATAACTTTTGGAGAAGAATGAAAATGAAGGACCAAAAAGTAAATACATGGAAAGTTTATCTATCACATATGTTACTCGGTCAAAGCTTCATATCAAAGTCATACCAAACTCACACACGCGTCTCTTTCTTCATCATAAACGAGAGAGAGAAAGTATCACAGTTTGAGACGGTTCATCTATCTTTTCTCTTTTCCACAACCAAACCTGCAATTCATTATTACGAGAATTCAAGAGAAAATCAAAGAAGCAAAAGTGATCAGTTTTTCCTCCTCTACAAGATGATATAAGTGAATTAGATCAAGATGGAGTAATGAAGAAACCCCCAATGATGAAGAATGAAGAACAAGATTAATCCTCGTATTAAACACGTGTCTTCACTGGATTCGTCAAGACACGTTACTCCTTCTCTTCAGACGCCTATAAATAGAAGATCAAGACCCCATTTGAAGACGGTTAGCCTTGGAGTAGTTTCACATAGTAGTTAGGATAATTAGTTAGATAGTTAAATTTTCTCTCATCTTTTCTTGTTAAGCTTTTGTAACAGAATTAGTTAATCTTTGTAACCGTTTAGTTTTTCTGCCATTAATGAAAGTCAAGCTTTTGATATATGCTCTTCTTCTCCTGCTTTCATAAATCTGTTTTTTCTACCAGTTAAATCTGTTCAAAAAGTTAGTTCGATTTGGTAACTTTCGGATAATGAACTCTTTACTAGTTTCTCGCTCTTTTGCTTACTGTCTTGATAACCAGAATCTTATAGTGATGATATGATTTTCAGTCTCTTAATGTTTTGATTAGTTGTAACCGTTAGGTATAGTGAAGTGATATGATGATTAAATCTTGTTAATAGTTCGATTTTACTTTCAAAGTTTTATTTGAATTTTTTTCTATTGGATTTGATAATAGTCTGTGAGTGATTACAGTAATACAGGACAATAGTTTTTCTTCGATATCATTGTGGAATTTAAGGTTCAAGTTTGTTAATAACGGTAATTAGTGTAGTGTAATCGTACAGTAAGGATTTTCTGTTCAGCATAGAAGATTTCAGAGAAGCAGTTTATAGCAGTTAGATTAGGTTTAATAAACACACGGTTAGTTACGATTTTAGTTGAAAAAATTATCTCAGTCAGATTTCTGTTAGGCTTCTTGGTTGCGAGAAGTTAGGTGCTGACTTGGATAATAAGCTGATCACAGCTTATTTTTCTTTATACCTACTGTTCATTCTCTTAAATTTAGTTGAATATGTCAGTAAAGTTTACTATAGAAACATAGATTTACAGTGAAATCAAGTTTGTTTACAATAGATCAGGTTGCGTATATGTGCTGTTAAGATTTGTGGTTGTAGTTTTGTATTCAAGTTTTGCAGGTCGACATTACACCAGATTGGTCAATAGACGCAGTAGGATGAGTGCTAGTGGTAAGGCAACTCAGCGTTGACCTTCAACATCAAAGGCAGGCTTGGAAGACGCAGGTTAAGCACCATTTACGTTTTTATGCAAAGTAGTGTAGTGTAAATTTGATTGCATAGTGTTCTTAATCTGCTAGCGACTTTATCTAGTTTTCTTGTACTTAGATGTCTGAACTTGTTTTTGCAATACTTTGTGAATTTCTGCAATACTTTAGCTCAGCTTGCTTTTGTTAGTGTAGAATTAGTTTTGCTATGATATTCATGTTCGATTCTTGTTCGTAGCTAGTTCCTTATGGATATGTGATCTGAGTTTCTAATTTAGAGTGTTTGGATGTGCGTTTTAGAATTAGTTAGATCACTGTTATTGTAAATCTTTGAAAGTTTGATGTATTAGGTGTTCCATGTTGGTTTAAATCAGAGCTTATCTACTGCAGTAAGTTGTTCCTTAGAAACAGCCTTTACAGCTTCTAGTATAGAAAGATTGGTTTTAAAGTCAAAAGTATTTGTTGATTGTTGGAATACGAGTACAAAGAGAGTTACAGTTTCAAAAGTTTTGTCACATGAACTTTATCTAAAATTTAGAGTAAATCATAGAAGTTTGATAAATGTACACATTAGGCCCTTCACTTTGTATATATGCGTGACAATCACAGTCCAATCTCGTTAGGGTAGTTAATTGTTAGACCCTTTAGTTATAAATTTCTTGCATAGTCAGTCCTAGCCGTTAGTTTGCTTAATAAATTGTTACTGGACTGTATTAGCTAGTTGGACTTGTAGATGCATATTGGGCCATTTGATTGCATTCAGATTACGTTTCATTATATGTTACTTTACAAATTTGTTTAATAGATTAGTTTCTTTTAAAGTTTGTAATTTCATTTTAAATGTTTGCATTAATTATTTAAATTGTTTTCTTTAAATAAAATTGTGATTCTTTGTTTTCAGTTTGCTAAATTTTGTCATTACTCATTTTTTACTGTATGTGCATTTAATTGACGTAATTGCAATGTGTTTTTAGCGTAGTACGTATACGTAGGTGATATAGAGTATTTTTACTTTTTTAATTGCTTTGAGCCAATTAGACATAAATTCCAAACAAGTTTTTACCACCAAAAACAATTAAGTCGAGCTTAAAAATGTTAGATCAATTCGGATTGAGTCGAGAAAAACGAACTAAAAAACGAAACATTAAAAGATAGGGTAATATAGTCATTTTAAGCTTATATTGGTATAGTCGGAACAAATTTAAAAGTATAATGGTAAAGTCACGAGATTAATTAGTAAGTGTTTAAAGTCGGCACATATTAATAAGTACGATGATATTGTATAGCTTTTACCCTACTATATATATCCATTTTAAACTAACATATATGCCATATTTGTTAGCGCGTATTTATAATTATGCATTTGTATTGGGCTCAAGCCCGTTTCTAGAACCATCTATGTAACGTATATATTGTATTTGTATTATGATGAATAGATATACACTTTCCACATCTCACATGGTATCACAGCCGCGCTAAATCGATCCACCTCTCAACCCTAACCTTACAGTTTTAATCTCTTTTCCTTTTTGTTTGTTGGTGTTTGTTCTTAGGTAACGAACCAGGTTTCCTTGTTCACGGTAACAAGTGTTTTAATCAGTGACTTGATCTCGGTATCAAGTTTGTTGTTTTTTTTCAAACCCTAGTCTTGATCTCGTTATCAAGTTTGTTGTTTTTGCTTCAAACCCTAGTCCACTGCGTTAATTACCCACACTCAACACTCAATCTTTAACTACATTATATCACATCAGTTAACGTCCCATCTAATATACACCCTCAAATCGTTTCATTCTACCAAACTATCACGATGACGGTTTCCGACGCCACTATTCTAATATCTAGCCCTTGACACTCATCACCATCATCTTACACGAGTCCCCGTCAAGCTTGATCTCGACAATTGGAACTATGGCTCATGGGAATACTTTTTCGATCAACTATGTAAAGGATACGAGGTCGGTAAGTGATAGGTGTGTAAACACCCATCCTTTTTACCACTTAACTACAATAATAACCGAGCCAAAGCGTGTATTTTATGTCATAAATGTCGGAATTATGCGTGGTTTGTGTTTTTGTTGTGATTTAGGACGAAATTGTGAAAAGGGGAGAAAACACGGGCATTCACGGGCTTTTATCGAAGAAAAAGACAAAAGACGAAGTCAAGAAATCAAGAGTGCAAAAAGAACGGAAGTCCAAGACCAATTCTGAAGATTTATCGAAGAAAAAGTCAAAATACGCAAGTTTACTAAAAACCGAAGAACTCAAGTCTTATTTATGAAGAAATTCAAGACGAGTTTAAAGAAATCACGAGACAAAGTCGTTAAAGTCAAAAGATTAAGAAAGGACTTAATCATGCAATTAAGGAAAGAAGAAAGAGGGGAAGAAGCTTCCTAAGCACCTCCCTAATCTCCCCTATAAATAGATTAGGATTTCATTTCATTTTCTCTTGTTGGCTAATAGTGACAATTAGTTCTTCCATTTTAATTACCTTGTCATTTAAATTCATGTCCATTTTAATACTTGTCTTGCATCTTAAATACATTTAATTTCAAGTAAGTTACCTTTTAATTCTTGTTAATCTTTACTTTTATTGTCAATCTCCTATCCACCTTTCTTTAATCTTTAATCTTTGTGTTTATGTTCATGTTTATGTTTTTGAGTTTTTATTAAATTGATTAAAGTGGGTTTTGATTATTTTGATTAGTATTGTTAGTTTGATTGTTTTGGATTGTTTGTTTATGATTAGTAGATGTTTATTGATTAGTATTGCTTAATCTTTTGGTTTAATTTGATTATATTTGTTTAGATTCGTGTTATTTGTTTCTTGCGTATTCTTCGTTGTCTGTTGTTTTCCCAGGTACATTCCGAATCAAAGGTTTATTCCGGATCAAGGGTTTCAAACAAGTTGTTCCGAATCAAGGTGGTGTAGTGATTGTTCCGAACAAAGCATACATTCCGGATAAGTGACATATTCTGGATTAAAGTGTTCATTCAGAACATTTATTATTCCGAATCAGTTTGGTTCATTCGGAACATTCCGAACGAAGGTTTTGAGAAAGTATTCCAGATCAGCGAGTTCATTCGGAACATTCCGAGTGAAGGAGTTTATTCGGAACATTCCGAATAAAGACAATTGTTCCGGATCAGCAAAAACATTCCGAACGAAGGAATTTGGGAATTGTTCATTCGGAACATCTATTGTTCCGAATCAAAGAGTTCATTCGGAACATATTCCGAATCAAGCTGTGTCTTCTGAATCAAGGGTTCATTCGGAATATATTCCGAATCAAGGGAGATTCATTCAGAACATTTAATGTTCCGGATCAAGGCTTTTGTTCAGTTATTCCGGATGAGTAATTTGTTCCGAATGAGTTTTTTTTGGTAAATATTACGAGTGAAGAAGAATCATTCCGAACGAAGGTGACATTCCGGATGAGTGATTATTCCGAACGAAGGATTATTCCGAATGAGCTGTTTTCAGGTTCTTTTTAGTTTCTGTTTTTAATTTTTAATTTTCAAGCTTTATTTTTCCCGCCTTTTTCCTTAGTCCCACTTTAAGATTACTTGCCTTAGATTTATTTTAGCCTTGCCTTAGTTTAAGTTTTAGTTGCGTTTTAAGTTTGCCTTAGATAGTTTTAAGTTTGCGTTATTTACTTTAAGTGCCTTTTAATTTCTCGTCACGCTTTTAAATTCCCGCATTTTATTTTAAATTAGAGTTAGATTTATTTTACCTGTCATTTACTTAATAGTCTTTGCACTTTTTAATTACTACAACGACACAACTATTTGTTTCACCAAAGAACGACCGAGTCGCATAGTTAATCCATTTTTCAATTCGAAGAGACTGTGACGATAACTTTTTACATACAAAATCTCTTGTATCAAATGGCGCCGCTGCCGGCTCTTTTCGTAAAGATTAACGGTTTTCTGTGAGAGACGCATTGCTTTTTGGGATCCGTTCATTCGTGAGCGTTATTTTTCTTGCTTAAAAAATTTTTCAAAAAAAAACCATAAAAATTAAAAATTGTAAAAAAAAAACCATAAAAATTAAAAAATTTCAAAAATCCAAAAAGATTTTATTTTTATTGTGTATATATATTGTCTTTGTGTTTGGTTTCTTTTTCTTTTGCCTTTGTAGGTGTATGCGTACTAGATCTTCAAATTATCAAGAGCCCGAGACTCGAGAAGATTTAGATATGGTAGGTGTGAACAACAACAATAATCCACCGCACCTCAATAATAACAACAACAATGTTCTTCCACAGCCCGATCTTCGGACAATGGAGGAGCTTTGTCAACCTACCATGTTTGGACTAGGAGGACCGATTGCGCCGATGCAAATCACGGCTCCGGAGTTTTCGTTGAAGCACCACATGATTCAGAAAGTGCAAACAAATCCTTTTCGAGGAATGCCTAATGATGATGCCAACAAACACCTCGGCAAATTCATTACTATCACTCAAAGCATGAAGTTGCCCGGTGCCACAATGGATGTTCTACGCCTTCAACTCTTTCCACATGTTTTATCACACCACACCGAGAAATGGTTTGATCGTCTCCCGAAGAATTCCATTCATACTTGGGATGACATGACTCAACGCTTTTTGTCGCGCTACTTTCCACCATCCATGGTCACGAGCCTTCGCAATCAAATCAACGGTTTCATGCAAGATCCCGATGAATCTCTCTTTGATGCTTGGGAAAGATATAATGTTTTGATCGATCGATGTCCAAACCACAACATGCTCCCTGTGACATTAATTGATACTTTCTACAACGGTTTGACTTTTCGTGATCGTGATACGATTAATGCAGCCGCCGGTGGCACATTTATGAAAAGGAGACTCGAGGAGTATAGAGAGCTTATTGAGAACATGACTACTCATCACAAAAACTGGGATTCCTCCGCTTCTTCAAGGAACAACCCGAGAGTCAATGTTTCTTCTACTTCAGCAAACCCCGATATGATCGAATTCACCCGCATGATGACCGAAATGAACAAAAATATCTTGCTTCTCGCTACAAACCAACAACAAGTTAAAGCGGTAGCCAATCCTTGTGAAACATGCGGCGGTCCACACTCATACACTGATTGTCCTTCTACTCAAGGAAATCCGGAAAACGTGTATGCGGCTTATGGTAATTATTCACCGGAAAATTACCAAGCTCGACCTCAAGGGGATCGAAATTTGCTAAGTTACCGGTCCAACAACTACCTTTCACCCAGTTTTTCTCCTCAAAACCAAAACCCCAACAACAACTACAATAGAAGCAACCAAATCCCACTCAGAGCTTCTAATCCTTATCACCCACCCGCTCAACAAGCCCCACCCATCAATCAAGATGTTGAAGCCTTGATGAGAACCCAAGGAGAGCAAATCAAGAATCTACAGAGCCAAATTATCAATTTGAAAGGGGATATCACCAAGCAAGGGAATGACATTAGATCCGAGCTTCGAGATAATATCCAATCCTCCTTTAGCAATCAAACGAATGATTTAAAGAATATGCTGGCTAGTTTCTTGCCCACAACTCAACCCTCTACTTCGATTTCTCTACCTTCAAACACCGTCACCAATCCGCGAGCGAATGTGAGTGCTATTACTACCCGTAGTGGAGTTACCATAGTAGGACCACCTATCCCGCCCCCATCATCTACACCTCCTCCACCACCATTTATCCCTACTCCTCCTACACCTAGTAGTAGTACACCATTACCGTCTCCGCCTCGTCGTGATGAAGTACCCCCCAAGAATCCTCCACCAACCCCACCTTCAACATCTCAACCTTTACCCGCTACACCTACACCTTCACCGCCCAACCCCAATATTCCTTATCCATCTCGCTTAGGCAAGGCCAAAATGCACACCAAGGACGACATTCAAGTGTCGAATTATTTGAAGATGATCTCTCAAATGAATTTCAACATTAGCCTTGTTGAAGCACTTGTCCACATGCCGAAATTTGTCAAAGCATTCAAGGAATTGCTTAACAAGAAGGAGAAGCTGATTAAGCTCGCCAACACACGCTTAAATGAAAATTGTTCTGCAGTTATTCTTAAAGAACTTTCAGAAAAACTTGGAGATCCCGGTCGTTTTGTGTTGCCTTGCATTTTTAACAAAACCGAAGAATTTACTGCCCTAGTTGATCTTGGGGCCAGTATTAATCTGATGCCTTTAAGTGTTTGGACAGCACTATCATTACCCGACCTTACTCCAACAAAGATGACTCTTGAGCTTGCAAATCGCACTCTCGCTTACCCCGTTGGTATTGCCGAAGATGTGTTCATTAAAGTTGGCACCTTCACTTTTCCGGTCGACTTTGTTGTTGTTGATTATGAAATGGACCCTCGTATTCCTTTAATACTTGGTCGGCCATTCTTGAGAACCGGACGAGCTTTAGTTGATGTTGCCGAAGGTGAATTAATTTTAAGGGTCTGGAATGAATAACAAGTGTTCAAAATGGGGAAGCTTACAAGCAAATCCTAAGGACTAGAATCTGCGAATATGATTAATGTGATCGATAATTTTTTCATCTACAACAATCCTCTATTCGATTCGTGTATTGATAATCAACTTTTTCAAGATGATGTGGGTGATTCTCTATCCAATTTGGAACCTTCACCCATATATGATTCTCCACCGATATTTGATGCTTATGATGATGATTCTAGCTTCGATGGGGATGATTATGGTGATTTTAATTCCGAGTATCCCGACATGCCCAACTATGATGATTTTGATGAGGCCGATACTCTTTCGAGTGATTATTCTCATGATGAAGATCCTCCGCCATCACTTGATCCTACTTTGGATGATTACTCATTTGAGGAAGACTTCTCTACTTTTCTCAATACTTACTTCCCTCATGAGAGTGATGCTCATCCTTTAGACTTTGATGATTATGGTCTTGATCCTACTTCAGATTTGAAGAAAATTCTTTCAAAGGAGAAGCAACCGGTCGACACCACCATCCGCAACACGTATGATTTAACACCTCTTTGTCCACCTTCTGAGGACGAGGTTGTACATTTTCTTCGCGGATCATCTTCAAATTCTGCTGAGCCTGAGTGCTATTTTCCCCTAAAGGAAAAGGTGTTCGACCCCGGTATCGATATTCTTCAGCCATCTCAGTATCCGTCTGATGAAATAAAAGGAAAAATCTTTGGAACTTATGGAAATCTGCTTGCACCTCTTCACCCTTGCTCCCACGGTGCTCCGTCTTTGCTTAAGGGAACCTTGCCTATTCTTCTTTGGATTGCCTTGTTCGCCTTAAGCTTGTGTTATTTGATGGACGAAAACTATGTCTTTGATCCCGGTGGATGTTTTTCATGCTTCTTCCTATGATAATCAAGGTCGAGTCAGGCTCACGACTCGGTAATCAAAAATCAAGCGCTTCTTGAGAGGCAACCCATGTATCTATCTTTTAGCTATTTTTATCCTAAGTGTAGGGGAGACCCGTTGGTGTTTGCTATTTCCTCTCTTCTACTATTCAGGGATTCGAGCGCTCAATGATCCACTCTTGATGATTTTTGACGAACCGTGATTTCGTGTTTCCCGTCTTCCCGGTTCTATCCTAAACTCTTTTCGATTCACTATTTTATATTTCTCAATATTAAAATAGGAATCTCTTTAGTTGTCTCTTCCTTAGCAAGATTTAAACAACGTGCACAATGTCCTAAGTGTAGGGGAGTTTACTCCCACATGCTTAAACGTTGAGGACAATGTTTATGTTAAGTGTAGGGGGGACTTCTATCGAAGTTAAGTGGCCTTTTCCTTGTATTTGTCCTCATTTTAACCGGAAAATCAATTTTTCGACATTTTTCAAAATTTTTGATCTATTTTGGCCTATTAGTTTTTACCTTTGTATAGTTATTTTCTTTCCTTATTAGAATAAAAGTTTAATAAAGTGGTTTTAATTTTCAAACGTTATGAATCTTTTGACTCAACCCGAGTTTACTTATCTAAGTTTACTCTAGCTAGTACCTTAACGTGTTTAAGTCAAGTTTTGCTAGGCTTTTATATAGGGAGCTATACAATGCGAAAGTCTTAACTCTCACGGGTTAAGAACAAGAACTTTTTGCAAGTTCCTATAATTGATCCTAGAGATTTGTTTATCAAGGGAACTTTAAAATACGATTTCCAAACTTGAAAAAGTCTAAGAGTTTGCAAGATCCTATAGGCGACTCGAAAACCCAAAACTTTGATTTAATAGGCTAAGCATCCACGAGTCTCATTCCTTGAGATTTTGAACTGTGGAGAACGAGATATGATAGAGTCAATTATAAGTTTGGTATTTTTTCGTGAATTTATGTGAGTTAATTATGAGCCTATTCTCCCATCGCTTGCTAATAAATTTATCTGCAATAAATAAGGTTGTACGATTTGAAAAGTTACTTAGCTTCTAGCCCAAGATCGTTTAAAAGTTGCTCGGTATGGATTAGAGTTCATAGCCAAGGCATAACTTATTGAAGCGGGATGCAAAGATTGGCGAGTCCAAAAAGGCCCTAACAAGGCATGAGGGCTACATTTTGTTGCTAAAGATCCAAAAGTGGTGTGAAGAATCATTTATCAAAGATCAATATGAAGGATCGAGACACACGACGAAAAGCAAAAACTCCCCAAAAGTCATGGAGAAGTCTATCCGAAAAGGCCCTAACAAGGTATAAGGATAAATAGATCCAAAGTAAAAAAGGAGGCGGATCGTTGTATATCAAAGTCCAAAATAAAGATTGGATAAAAATGAAGAAGTCGTGGTCCAAGTATGAAGAATCTCTCAAAAACTTCAAGTGAAGAAATTCCTATTATGAAGAGAAGGCCATTATTTCATGAACGTCTATCAAAGATTTGAAGTATGAAGTCGCTGCCAAATATCGGTCCGAGAAAGGTCTCAATTCGCGAAGCGAGTTATGCCAAGATATGAACTTTATGAGGTCCCGAGAAACAGTTTTAAAAGATTTTGTCCTTTAGCTTACTATTGATTAAATCGTCCCACTTTATTTTCAGCCTAAACAACTATCGAAATAAGTCAACAATGCATCCTCGTGATCATTCAAGACAATAATAAAATATAAGAGATACACCTAGGAATAAGGGAGTCTAAGTAAATAATTGGTGCACATGAGTTCGTGTTAGTTTGCTAACTTATAATAACAATGATCTCGTTTTTAAGCTTGGTTTGGAGAAAGTAAAAACTTGAGGATGATGATCATTCATGACATTTTTAAAAACCCTAAGGTATGTTTTTTATTTATTTACTTATTTCCTTTGAATGTTTGTTATTTTCTATCTCTTTAATAAAGGCCAAGGTGGATTGATTGTGATGAAAAATATAAACGTGCTTTGTAACTAATGCATTGCATGAGGACATTGCAATGGTCAAGTGTAGGGGATTTGATAGGTGTGTAAACACCCATCCTTTATACCACTTAACTACAATAATAACCGAGCCAAAACGTGTATTTTATGTCATAAATGTCGGAATTATGCGTGGTTTGTGTTTTTGTTGTGATTTAGGACGAAATTGTGTAAAGGGGAGAAAACACGGGCATTCAAGGGCTTTTATCGAAGAAAAAGACAAAAGAGGAAGTCAAGAAATCAAGAGTGCAAAAAGAACGGAAGTCCAAGACCAATTCTAAAGATTTATCGAAGAAAAAGTCAAAAGACGCAAGTTTACTAAAAGCCGAAGAACTCGAGTCTTATTTATGAAGAAATTCAAGACGAGTTTAAAGAAATCCCGAGACAAATTCGTTAAATTCAAAAGATTAAGAAGACAAGGACTTAATCATGCAATTAAGGAAAGAAGAAAGAGGGGAGAAAGCTTCCTAAGCACCTCCCTAATCTCTCCTATAAATAGATTAGGATTTCATTTCATTTTCTCTTGTTGGCTAATAGTGACAATTAGTTCTTCCATTTTAATTACCTTGTCATTTAAATTCATGTCCATTTTAATACTTGTCTTGCACCTTAAATACATTTAATTTCAAGTAAGTTACCTTTTAATTCTTGTCAATCTTTACTTTTATTGTCAATTTCCTATCTACCTTTCTTTAATCTTTAATCTTTGTGTTTATGTTCATGTTTATGTTTTTGAGTTTTTATTAAATTGATTAAAGTGGGTTTTGATTAGTATTGTTAGTTTGATTGTTTGTTTATGATTAGTAGATGTTTATTGATTATTATTGCTTAATCTTTTGGTTTAATTTGATTATATTTGTTTAGATTCGTGTTATTTGTTTCTTGCGTGTTCTTCGTTGTCTGTAGTTTTCCCAGGTACATTCCGAATCAAAGGTTTATTCCGGATCAAGGGTTTCAAACAAGTTGTTCCGAATCAAGGTGGTGTAGTGATTGTTCCGAACAAAGCATACATTCCGGATAAGTGACATATCCTGGATTAAAGTGTTCATTCGGAACATTTATTATTCCGAATCAGTTTGGTTCATTCGGAACATTCCGAACGAAGGTTTTGAGAAAGTATTCAGGATCAGCGAGTTCATTTGGAACATTCCGAGTGAAGGAGTTTATTCGGAACATTCCGAATCAAGACAATTGTTCCGGATCAGCAAAAACATTCCGAACGAAGGAATTTGGGAATTGTTCATTCGGAACATCTATTGTTCCGAATCAACGAGTTCATTCGGAACATATTCTGAATCAAGCTGTGTCTTCAGAATCAAGGGTTCATTCGGAATATATTCCGAATCAAGGGAGATTCATTCGGAACATTTAATGTTCCGGATCAAGGCTTTTGTTCAGTTATTCCGGATGAGTAATTTGTTCCGAAGGAGTTTTTTTTGGTAAATATTCCGAGTGAAGAAGAATCATTCCGAACGAAGGTGAAATTCCGGATGAGTGATTATTCCGAACGAAGGATTATTCCAAATGAGCTGTTTTCAGGTTCTTTTTAGTTTCTGGTTTTTAATTTTCAAGCTTTATTTTTCCCGCCTTTTTCTTTAGTCGCACTTTAAGATTACTTGCCTTAGATTTATTTTAGCCTTGCCTTAGTTTAAGTTTTAGTTGCGTTTTAAGTTTGCCTTAGATAGTTTTAAGTTTGCGTTATTTACTTCAAGTGCCTTTTAATTTCTCGTCACGCTTTTAAATTCCCGCCTTTTATTTTAATTTAGAGTTAGATTTATTTTACCTGTCATTTACTTAATAGTCTTTGCACTTTTTAATTACTACAACGACACAACTATTTGTTTCACCAAAGAACGATTGAGTCGCATAGTTAATCCATTTTTCAATTCGAAGAGACTGTGACGATAACTTTTTACATACATGGACCCGGCGCTGGCACCTCCACAACCACCACACCTGCTGATCTCACTCCGGAAGAACATAAGGTGGACAATATTGTCCTCTCTTGGCTTCTTACCACACTCTCGGAAACTGTACAAGCACTGGTTGTGGCGGAACATCCACGATCCGCTAAAGACGCATGGGATCTTATTACCAGTATTGTGAAAGTTAACAAACGATCACGTACCATCGCCTTGAAGGCGGAGGTACGATCATTGAAGTTAGGTGATTTAAGCCTGGATGCATACTTTAGTAAGATTGAGAAGATTGCTACCATTCTCAATAGTCTTGCATCTCCTGTTAGTAGTGAAGATATTGTTACATTTGCTCTTGAAGGCTTGCCGAAAAAATATGATAATGTGTGTGGAATTATCCATCATAGAGACACTTTTCCTGACCTTAAAACGGCTAGGTTTATGCTTATCACCGAGGAGATGAGATTGAGGTCAAAGGCACAATCTCTCATTGTGGACTTTTCGACATCTTCCCCTACGACTTGGTAATGAGTGTCGCTTTGTGCATGATGCGAATAATAACACTCGAGGAAATAGTGACACTCGTCGATATAATAATACACGCGGGTCTCAAGTGTCACGCAATACCACTGATGAGTTGTTGGTTAAATTGTTAGAAAAACTTGGGATAAATAATGGGACTAATTCCACTGGTGTTAGTAGTACAAAGCAAATTGTGCTTATTCCCATGTCTAACCCTATTGTTAGCCTAGTTGCTTATCATGCGAGTGCTCCAACTGTCCCTCACAGCCCAAATTTGTATTATGGCACACAGGCCCAACAACAACAAGTTAGCCTAGTAAGCTATATCAGCCTACCCCCAGGTTTTGGTAATCCCACAACCCAACAGCTCTTTAACTTGAGTCAGCCTATTCCATCAGCTCAAATGTTTGGTGCTCCTACGGTCCAACAGATGATTCCAGCCCAACAGGCTATTGGTTACTCAGTATTGCAACCAGTTCAGCAGGCCCAAACAGCGACTCAACCTGCACCCGCTACTGTAACAGTACGACCCACAGGTACCTCGGGACAGGAGACCACTATTCCTCATGCTTTTACCGTCGGGACACTTCATGATCCTACTACCGGCGCGTAGAATATGGATACAGGTGCGAGCTCTCACATTAATGCTTCGGTTTCTAATCTTTGTGGTGTTTTTAATATGTGTGTATATCTGTCTGTCTCGGTTGGTGATGGGCATTCTATTCCGGTCACCAATACGGGTCATAGCATTTTGCCAACTCCCTTTCGGTCTCTTCACTTACATAATGTTCTTATTACTCCTAATATTGTCAAAATTTTAATTTCTGTTTGGCAGTTTGTTCGTGATAATAATTGCACTGCTGAATTTGATACGTTTGGTTTTTTTGTGAAGGATTTCATGACGCGTCAAGTGCTTCTCCGATGTGATAGCACATGGGATCTTTATCCAGTCTGTAGAAACTAGAAGGGGGGGTTGAATAGTTTCTTATATTTACTTGTTAAATGATGGTTTTCAAAAAATCTTTTTCTCAAAGACTTAGACTTAAGGAAATAAGTGAAATCTTCTTATGCACAATATGAACAATGATAGTGTAATTTAAACTAATACTAACTAATATATATGCACAAAGAATAAAGAATGTAAAGAGTTAAGGGTAAAGAAAGATCAAACCAAACACCAAGGATTTATAGTGGTTCGGCAACGAATCTCACTCCTCGTTCCTACTCCACTCCTCGAGTACTCCTTACTCGAGAGTTCACTACACAACAAGCTCCTTATGGTGGAGAAAACCGTACACGTCGCTTAACCAATTTCCGACCCTAAGCTAAAAGTCGAGCCCTAATCGTAGCTAGGACCAATCTACACAACTATACTTAGTACATACACAACTTCCAAATAGACACAACTATTTGGATCGTCACAAGTATTACACAACAACAAATGTATAAGATTTGATCTTCAAAGGATCTTTGGTGGTGGACTCAACACTTCACAATGATTGTGTTATTCTCTTTGCACTTGAAGTGGAAGGGATGGTGGAGATAGATTAACTTCTAAACAAGTAGTAATCAATCAAATAATCAAGGATTTGAGTGATTTAAGAAGTATGTTTGAATCTGGAAATTTGTGTGCAAAAGAGGTGAATTGAAAATCTGAGAAAGGTCCACTATTTATAGGACAAAGGGCCAACGGCTATATCTGCCCGCGGTTCCTTATCTTAGCCCGCGGTACCTTATCGATAAGGAACCGCCTAGGTGCTAAGGAACCATCAGGCTAGACTACGCTCCCTTTTTATCCTTTAGTGGTGGAGGTCATATCTGGTTATAAAAATATCCAGAAAGGATATTCCAAATCAAAAGGGAATATGCCATTTTCAAATTTTCAAATATTTAATTTAATAAAACATTTTCTTAAAAAGAAAGTTTAATTAAAAACTTGTCACACTTAATAAAAAGTGAGTTTTAAGAAAAGATTAAATCACTTGATCATTTGATTAAGGTTAGTACTTGTTTATTCATACCTTAAGTGAAAATGGATAAAATGAAAAATACTTAAACTAAAGAATTTATTTTTCGTTGTTTTTGTAAATGCTTGTTTTTACATATTGTCGTAATCAAAACTAAGCAAGACCGAAAAATGCAAGTAATGTTTTTAGGCATTATTGCATTAACACTCTCCCCCTTTTTGATTCCGACAATATATAAACACAATCATACAAAACACAAGATTTTCGAAGACGAGTTTATTCAATTCTCCCCCTTTGTCGAAGCAAAAAGGTTGCACAAGTCGGTGTTGAGGAGACGGACTTTGCAAAGACTCCCCCTTGGTGCTTACTCCCCCTAGCTTTGGGGAACCGAGGAATCGAGATATGGTGACAAGCTACATAGAAGGATTAGTTGAACAAAATAAACAACCAACAAGACATAGCTAAAGGTCACACTAAAAGAATAAAAGAGAAGAAAACACAAAGACTAAGATCTAAGTAAAGTCATATAAAAATAAGAAAAGAGTCATACAAAGATGTATGAAATAGAAAACAAGACAAAAGCATAAATCTAATCCTAGTTAATCTAGAATTCTAAGATTTGCTTAAAATAAAAAGGTGTCTTGAGGATAAGCAACCAATGCTTATATGAAAGACAAGGTAGTGGCGGAATGTGGTGGTGGTGGCTTGGTGGAGATCTCATAATCAAAGTGAAGAGGAGGTGATAGTTGTAAAATCACACTTGTTTAGGAAAACAAGGCAATAATATAGGGTAAGCACGACGATTTAGGAAAACCGTGTGTAAATGACCCTTGAAAGTGAGTTCGTTCTCTCGAGGAGGCACGTGTGTTGTGTAATGAATGATGATTTATGTTTTTGATTATTAATGAGAAGAAAAGAAGAGAAAATGACGAAGACGAAAAAAATAGAAAAATAAGGCAAAAACACTACTAGAAAGTTACGACGTAGAACGTAAAAAAAAAAAACACAAAATTTAAAATTTTAACCTAAAAATTCCTGAAAATTACTATAAATCCAAAATAATATTCTAAGAGTTTTCAAAAAATCAAAACTTGCCAAAACCTTTTAATTAATTTAATAATGACTTTTTAATGCTAATTAAAGCCCTAAAAATCACTTTTAAATATTAAAAAGCCCTAAACAAGATTTAATAGTTTGTAAACCTCAAGAATGACCTAATTAAACTAAAAACTATTTTTAAAAATTTTAAAACCAATTTAAACTATTTTTAAACTCCTAAAAACTATTAAAATCTATTAAATCTTAAATTAATTCTAAAAATTAATTGAAAAGCCTAAAAATTAAATGGAAAGTGACAAAGGTCCTATTTTAATGTCTAGAATCTAGGAAAAATGAAAAAGAAATAAAAATAAAACTTTTTATTTTAATGAATAAAATAATATTAAAATAATCCAAAAAATAAAAAGTTCTCAAATAAATTCTAAAAAATTCTCAAAAATCCTAAATAATCTAACTAAGAAGAAAATGTAAATTAAAGTTCCTAAAACCTCTTAATTAATTTTATATTAATTTTTAAAGTTTGATAAAAAACCTAAAATTAAATAAAATCAAAAATTAAAGTTTTTGAAAACTTTTTTATATGTAAACCTCAAAAATAAGGATTAAAACCTAAAAACTATTTTTTTGTATTTTTTAATTACTGTTTAATATTTTTTAATGACTTTCTAAATTTAAAAATAAAAATAATCCTAAAAATTAATTAAGTAAAAGGAAAAATAATATTTTTAGCCAGAAAAATCCTAAAACCTATTTTAATCCTAGGAAAAATGAAAGACACCAAAAACACTTAACCAATAAGCTATAATAAGCTGAAAAGGTCACGGCTTATTTTAGATAAGCCAAAACAAAACCTCCTTAAGTATTTGACTTTGTAAACTCTTACCAGTCAAAGACCCTAGGGCAGATGGTTAGAGCGTATGTGTGTGAGAGGAGTGGCGCAGGTTCGAGTCCTGGCTACGTCCTTTTTGGCAAAAATATTTTTTTTTTTAGTTTAAAAACTTGATTCCAGTACTTAATTACTTACTAAAACACAAACAAAATACAATTTAGACCAAGATTAAGCTAAAATCAATGAAAAATGTAACCAGGTCTGGGTATATTTCTGATGAACAAGTATGTTTACTTGTAAACTTTGGAAACCAAGAGGACTTGGCTGTGATGATTCTTTGTTGATGTTTTTGGAACCAAAGGGCACCCCTACACTCTTTCAGAGTGTAGGGAGTCAAAACAAGCAGGAAATCAACACTAGCACATAAGATCAAAGCAAATCAAGCACACCAAAAGCATATCAAGTTGCTGATATAAACAGATAGGTCTGGTGGGTGTTTTGCTAAACAGATTGCACACAAGTGACTGTCACAGCCCAAAACTTGTCACACAAGCTCACCAATCAATATACAAACAAAATCCAACCTGAAATCACCCTAACACTTAACAAGTTACAAGATCTAAGCACAAATCATAGCAAAAACAAGCAGAATAGGCATATGCAGATTTTAAGCTATCTATTCCCTTTTTACTTGCACAAATTTGCTTCAAATCTCTTACAAGTTGATGCACAACTAACAACAAGCCCTAATCAACCCTATTGTATCACTCTAACACTTAATCAAAGCTCAAAACAAATCAAATACCCTGCTAAAACTGATATCCAAACACCCTTTTAAAAACTTGTTTTCAATTTTTGTCAAACAAAGGTACCTTAAATCCTATTCTAACTGATCCTATTATCATCCAACATGCATACCAACACAAATTCAACAACTTAAACACACAATAACATCAAATCAAACCAGATCACAAGAACTACTATTTTCTGAAAATTTCCAAAGGTAAAAGGATTTTACCTCAAGGGCTTACATCCAAGCCCTTGGTGGATGAAAATCCACTTCCTTATGCACCCGGGTGCATGCAGACACAAAGATCAACAACCTTTCAAAACCTGCTTAAGAAAAATCAAAGAAAAACAGCATACAAGTAATATATATTCTGATTCACTTTCTTCTTTCTTAAAACTCTTCCAAAACCTTTCCAAACTTCTTAATACGTTTTCAAAACACTAATTCAACAAACAAAACCAATTTCTTAACATCAAACCTGAAACAATTTTTTACAAAAATCTTTCAAATTTCAGAAACCTTTTAAATAACTTTGAGAATCAAAGTTACTTAACCAAATAACAAAGTGGAACTCAGAATCTTAGCTTCAACACAATACACAACTTTTTATAAACCTAAAAAGGAATTACACTTGATTTTCTCAAACACCAAACTTTTATTTCATAAAAAAGGAATTACAAGTAAGAAGCTAAAAAACTGGAACAAAGCTAAATGTCTAAACTAAGCTGCCTTTTATAGGCGTACAAGGAAGGTTCTAGTTCCTAAAACCCTAGTATGGAAATGCCAGAAGTGCCCTTGAGTCTTGGTCTTCATCTTGGTCAAAAGCTGGATACATGTGACTTGACAGCTGCAATATTTGATCTTGGACGTTTAAAACTACTTGGAGGCCAAGTAGTAGCATCTCCCACGTTCAATTTGTCGGGTGTGGGGTTTTGTGCGAAAACGATGGAGCAGGGGAGGCTTGGGGAGGGTCCCACAGCCCATGTGGGTGTGTTGGGTGAAGTGGGAAAGGATTAGGAGATGTTTAATTAGTAAACTGGAGCATCTTAGGGATTTTCCCTTTGTTTTAGGCTTAATCAAAACTGGGGTGGGATTAGGGTTCATTGTGGGATTAGGGGCGTTTGATTTGTTTTTGGGTTTAATTAAAATTCAAATGGGTGTTTAGGAGGGAATGGGGTGGGGTTTGACTGGGGTGTTGACCAAGTTTAAGTTAATAAACCGGGTTGGTTAATGGGTGGGTGGACGGGTAGGGTAGGGTATTGGGTTATAAAGTGGGTAGGGCTGACGTGTCAGGGTCTGAGTGGGGGAAAAGGTTTGTGGGTTTGGCAGTTTGAGTCCCCAAGGTATTTACTTTCTTCCAAGTTGTAATAAATGTCCAACAGCGCCTAGTTATGCCTTATCAACTTTTGCCAACTTGTCAAAAGTGGCACAAACTTTTCCAAAAACTTTTCCAAGGGCTTCTTTTGCATAATCTTCAAACTTGATGGACTGGTCTTGTAAAATCTTCAAATAATAAGGACCATACTTGTACAATTGATAAATGGAGGGTCAATTGTGACAAGTTCTTCAAAGATGAGGGGCCATTTTTGCCAATCTTCAATTCTTCAAGGGTCTTTTTGCAAAATTTCCAAACTTGGGCCCGGTTCATTGTGCGACTTCATTTCCCGTGTTCGTTTTTTATTGATTCTTGTGTTCTTTTGCCAATTCCTCAATATCCGTACCTAAAAATACACAAGTAACAAACACGAGCATATATTTGGCATGTTTTATGATATTTTATGCAATTTAAGGCCGTTTTGGACGATGAGACCATGTATAAAAGCAGTCTCATCACTCCCCCATACTAAACCATTGCCGTGCCCTCACGCAATGCTAGAATAAAGTATCAAAGCATCTCCAAAATTTAATTTTATTCACTTTATTGAAATGGTAAACTAGCTACATTACACTATTGCTACTACTTGCGTTTTAGACATAATGTATGATTTTCATCGCAAAATGGGACGTTTAGGTTCATAGAATAAGAACACGTGAATGCTTCGTTAGAAATAATTTCATCGTCCTCGATTTTCACCTTAATTCCATGCCAAGCGTGCAACGAGATCATTGTCATTATAAGTTAGTAATGCTAACACTACTCATATGCCCTAATCACGTACTTATCCTCCCATTATTCCTAAGTTGTATCTCTTATATTTTATGATGTCTTGAATGTTTCACGAGGATACATTGTTTGACTTATGCGATAATAGAGATTTAGGTCTAAAAATAGAGTCCTAACGGTGTAACTAAGACCATCAAATCAATAACCCCTCCTAATAGACAACGATGTTAAAAAATTAAGTTGACAAGAAGAATCGATAAACACGGTTTTATAACGGTTTTGAACATGAGACTTATTACCAA
Organism: Glebionis coronaria; assembly: GCA_025667525.1. Lineage (NCBI taxonomy): Eukaryota > Viridiplantae > Streptophyta > Magnoliopsida > Asterales > Asteraceae > Glebionis > Glebionis coronaria. Next base: position 268,991,300 of record CM046876.1, read on the forward strand.
GACTTTTATACGCCCCCTAACGGAAGGGCCTTATTATCTTTGGTTTACCTCCATCTTTTATTCAACTTCGCCATGAAGCTTTTATTATGACTTCGGTCTTGCCTTGCCTTTTATTATCCGCCTCATCGGTGGTTTTATTAGCCAAAGACGTATATCCTCACGCTAAAGCGAATTTTTGGATCTTTAAAGCTTCGAAGATTAAGGCTTGATTCACTTTCAATTTTGCATAGATTTTAGGCCTTGTGGGGCTTCAAATTGTTTGCTTGATTTAGGTGAGCACTTGAAATCTTATTATTGGGTGAAGCTTTCGATTATTAGGGTGCCAATACTTCAAAACCGTGACGCTGGCGATACCTTAATGTCTTCCCAATTTAATTACACGGAAGCTACTAGAAAAGACTAGAAACCCAACAATCCTAACTAAACCGCTAAATCAATATTTATTAAGCAAAAAATATTTACATGCGAAGGGAGAATAAGCAAACAACGAGAACACATGAGTTTTTGAAAGAATACGAGTACTCTACGTTTAGCATAGTAACTTATAATTAACTCTATCATTTCTCGTCCTCATTTAAGAGACTTAGCCTAATGTGTAGTTAAGGAATCAAAGCTAAGTGCTCAACACGCACGGTCGAGTCAAAAATTACTCTTATTCTCGCCATCGGAAAATCTACATTCGTGTCTTCAAACACTTATGAAACATGAGAAAAATTTTAAAATTTGGCCATTTTTAGCCTTATTTTGCAAGAAAACGATAACAAAATGATAAACTTTGGAAAGCGTGAAGGTTTGGCAAGGCAAGTATCTATTCACCCCCCCATACTAAAGTTAAACATTGTCCTCAATGTTTCGAGTCTAGGGGTGCAAACACCCCCATACTAGAGACGTAGTCGAATGCCTAATCTAGCATGGAAAGGGTGTAACCAATAAGTAATAGCCGTTTATGAAGTGTGCTATAAACCTAAGGTTAGAACATAAAAGGATATATCATATGGATATTGGGAATGGCCTCCAAAGCAAACGATCGAGTGCTCCCATGAAACGAACACGAGAGGCTCCAATCGTGAAGATGATGATCTAAAAGACACAATGCACAAACAACCACGGAACAAAGGTTGGAAGGGCACAAATCCCCTCACATTAAACTAATTAGAAGGCAATAATATGTACATGGATAAGCATGGGTCTCCCCCACGAGGCACCTTGTTTTTGATAACCGAGTCAAAAGCTCGACTCGAATCCCCATAAATGTGATCATTTAGGGATAATCATGGTTTGGTCAATTTTTGGTGGGGCTTACATGATAAACAAGGCCCAAAAGCACGTGGAGTACTTTAAAAATCCGATAAACGTATACCGGGGTCAAAGATAGCGTCCTCGTTTTCGGATGAAAGACGAGATAACACAACTCCAACACTAATCCCAATGGGATAGAAGAAAATAGGAGAGAAGAAATAGAAGGGTGGGACAATGGGTAAGGCAAAACATTGAGCTACTCGAGGTAGACTCGCACCAATCAAATGAAAAGATTTTCCATTTATTGCATCGGTGGAAGACCGAGATTTCCCTATATAAGCAATTCCAGGATCAAATATCTCGTCCTCGGTGGAGAAAGGGGAGGGAACATAAGGGGCTTCCCCCACACTAGGTCCACACAAAGCATCGTCAAAAGGAGAAGACGAGCTTGTAGTACTCAAGACACGCGGTGATGACGGAGTTAGAATTGTAGAAAAATCTTTTAAATTCAAGTCAAAATCTTTTCCTTTTTCATCTTTAGCATTCTCCTTGTGAAAACCCGATTTAATTATGTCAAAAATATTTGGTGTATCTAAAACAATGTTAGTCACACTAAAAATTCTCACATTTTGAAAACGTTTTGGTTTAGGTAAGTTTTCAAATCTTTTGTCAACAAAGAAAACCTCCCCATCGGGATCAACGTATTCATCATCCGAAGATTCACTCGAGATTGGAATCATAGGCTTAACACTCTTAACCTCCATCGGCGGAGGGGACGGAACTTCATTTTTATCAACTCATAAAACTCTATTTGAAATCTTTTGACAAATGCTTTTGATGGGATTGACATTGTACAAAGATGTGATCGAATAAACATGAGAAAGAGTGGAGTTTTGGGTTGCATTAATGACAAGTTCTTCCTCATTGAAACGAAGAGTGATTTTTCTTGCATGCACATCGATAAGTGCTCTCGAGGTATCCAAAAAAGATCGACCTAAAATTAACGGAACTTTAGGATCGATGGGAATATCAACAACTATGAAGTCCACGGGATAATAGAATTTCCCAACTTTCACAAAGACGTCCTCGGCAACTCCACAAGCTAGAATCGTAGAATGATCGGCCATTTCGATTGACATTCTTGAAGGAGTGAGATTTGGAAGATTGAGCGATTTAAAAATCTCAAGAGGCATCAAATTAATACTAGCACCAAGATCGGCCAAGGCGTAGCATTCTTCCATGTCTTGGATAGCACATGGGATTAAAATTTTTCCAGGATCACCAACTTTTTGAGGTATGCGGCTTAGAAAAACCGAAGAACAACTAGACGATTTTTGCAATTTCTCTTTGTTATTCAACATACTTTTGAAGTTCGCGGCAAATCGAGGCATCATGACTAAGGCGTCGGCAAAACTTATATTAAAATGCAAGTCACGAAACATTTTCATAAAAAGTTCAAATTGATAATTATTTCATTCTTGTGCCTTTTCCTTGTTTCGTCTTGATGGGTAGGGTAAAGGTGGTGTGGGTTGGGGCAAATTAGGCATAGGCATCGGCCTTGGAATCTCGGGTTCCATAATTGGTATAGGTTCAACCGTAGGTGTGGTTTGAGCGGTACTTCATGGGCTTGTAATGTGCTCCTTTTCAACCACGACCTCGGGTTCTTTCTCTTTTTCCTTCTCCATAGAAGTACTTGGACGAGAGATTGGTTCCTTGAAAGTTTTACCACTACGAGTGGTAATAACCTTCAATTCTCCTTTCGGGTTTACGATGGTATCACTAGGAAGACCACCCGAAGAAGAGGGCTTACACATGATAGCTTCAAACATTTTAGCCATACGGTCTTCAAACTTAGATTGCCTAGCATCCGCTTTTAACAACTCTTGCTTAATCTCATGTTGACCTTGCTCCATTTTTTGTTGATTTTGTTGGAGTCTTGTGACATTTCCTTCCATTTTATTAGCATGAGTTTTAAGTTCATTAGCAAGTTCGTTTTTAAGCTCGTTTTTCAACTCGGACCTTAAGCTAACCATTTCACGTTGCATATTGTCAAACTTAGCATCATTAGCCTTAGCATAATTCAAAAATTCTCCTTGAAGATTTTTGGTGTGATCGTTTTGAAAACCTTGGGCATTAGTTTGAAAATCACGGTTTTGGTTTTGGTTAGAAATTTGCCCATTTCCACTTTGATAATTACCTTTGTTATAGTTTCTTTGATTTCCTTGGTAATTTCCACCTTGGTTGTTGTTGCGATAATTATTAGCATTTTGATTGAGTGGAGCTTGATTTGAACGTGAACCTTGACCGATTTGGTTATAAGTTCCCGTGGCTACAAAAGCATTCGAAGTGTTACCATCCGCGGTAATGCACTCGGAAAGATCATGAGCTCCCCCACACGACAAACAACTTTTAGAAACCGCTTTAACCGAAGCGGTGTTGGAAGCTTCTTGAGCCTTCCAATGGGACATAAGGTTTGCAAATCTATCGAAAAATCGGTTTTCTTCATTTGCTTCATCATGTAATGCATTGATACTTTGAGACGATGATGAGCCCCTTTTGGCAACACTCGGTGTGTGACGAGGGCTATAAACCTTAGACCTATTCTCGATTATGACCAAAGCTTCTTCAACCGTTTTACACAAAAAATTACCACCCGCGGCGGCATTTAAATAATCTCTTTCATGATCGTTAAGTCCATTGTAAAACGTGTCGATTTGGTGCAAATCGGAAAAACCATGATGAGGACATTCGTGCAACATCTCCTTAAACCTATTCCAAGCCGTAGAAAAACTTTCATTTGATTCTTGTGAAAATTTAGAAATCTCGTTCTTCAAATGCGTAGTCTTAGAGGGCGGAAAAAATTGGTTCACGAACTTTGAAACGAGATCCTTCCACGTCAATATAGAATTGGGTGGCTCTTTCTCTAACCAAATTTTAGCGGGCCCCGCTAAGGAATACGGAAATAACATCATCTTAATCGAGTCATTCGAGACATCCTTGAATTTGCACGTGGCGGTAAGATGATTAAATTGGCGGATATGGTTGTGCGGATTGTCCTTCTGATCACCACGGAATTTGTTGTTTTGGATCATCGACAACAAACCCGTTTTCACCTCAAAATTCTCCGCAAGGATTGCGGGAATCACAATAGCTTCTCCATAACCCTCGGTGGGTGCTTGAAGTAACTCCATCATAGTTCGATTCGCCATGGTTGGTTCTTCTCGTACAATGGGTTCGTCAATAGGAGACTCCTCACTAGAAAGAGTGAGTGATTTGTTTCTTCGTTTACGAGCACGTCTAGCTTTAGAGCGAGTTTGCATAAACGTCACGTACAACGAGAAGGCGAGCAAAGAAGATTCTTTTTGGTATTTTGTGTTTTTTCAATTTTTTTGTGGTTTTTGATTGTATTAACCTTTTTGGAAATTGGTGAATGTATTAAGTAGACAACAAGTCCACAAATCTCCTCACTAATCAAATCTCTTGATTAAAAAGGCCTCAAGGAATGAAAACGATCACGTGGAGTGAACGTCTTCGATGACTTTAGAACGATGGTGGAACACCAAATCGTTCAAGAGGGTTTAATCAAATGAAACCAAGAAAATATATATGATATGTAGTAATACTTTGGGCGGCAAAACCCTCGATTCACTCTCAAAATCAAATACGCACAAGCAAGCGGAGGAAACGAGGCGGCGCGAAGCACTTAAGAGCCTTTTTCCTTTAGGTTGTGAAATACAACCGCCTTATACCCACCTTATAGTTTGTATTATCAAGATTAAGCTTCACGAAAGTATTTATCTATTTTTGCCTTTTTCTTTGGTTTGAGATTCGAATACAATGATCGAGTGATGAAATCCCGAATCAAGGTTGTGATTGCTCACGTATTTGGAGTACTTGTGTATTTATTGTTCTACGTATACAATATAGTAATAGTATTCACACAAAAACCGAAAAACGATAATACGTATTAATAGAGTGCTATTAATACAATTACTATTATGGATAGTATAGAAAACAACAATGTTCAATCAAAACACAACACGCCTCCCCGGCAGCGGCGCCAAAATGATAGTTGTAAAATCACACTTGTTTAGGAAAACAAGGCAATAATATAGGGTAAGCACGACGATTTAGGAAAACCGTGTGTAAATGACCCTTGAAAGTGAGTTCGTTCTCTCGAGGAGGCACGTGTGTTGTGTAATGAATGATGATTTATGTTTTTGATTATTAATGAGAAGAAAAGAAGAGAAAATGACGAAGACGAAAAAAATAGGAAAATAAGGCAAAAACACTACTAGAAAGTTACGACGTAGAACGTAAAAAAAAAACACAAAATTTAAAATTTTAACCTAAAAATTCCTGAAAATTACTATAAATCCACAATAATATTCTAAGAGTTTTCAAAAAATCAAAACTTGCCAAAACCTTTTAATTAATTTAATAATGACTTTTTAATGCTAATTAAAGCCCTAAAAATCACTTTTAATTATTAAAAAGCCCTAAACAAGATTTAATAGTTTGTAAACCTCAAGAATGACCTAATTAAACTAAAAACTATTTTTAAAAATTTTAAAACCAATTTAAACTATTTTTAAACTCCTAAAAACTATTAAAATCTATTAAATCTTAAATTAATTCTAAAAATTAATTGAAAAGCCTAAAAATTAAATGGAAAGTGACAAAGGTCCTATTTTAATGTCTAGAATCTAGGAAAAATGAAAAAAAAAATAAAAATAAAACTTTTTATTTTAATGAATAAAATAATATTAAAATAATCCAAAAAATAAAAAGTTCTCAAATAAATTCTAAAAAATTCTCAAAAATCCTAAATAATCTAACTAAGAAGAAAATGTAAATTAAAGTTCCTAAAACCTCTTAATTAATTTTATATTAATTTTTAAAGTTTGATAAAAAACCTAAAATTAAATAAAATCAAAAATTAAAGTTTTTGAAAACTTTTTTATATGTAAACCTCAAAAATAAGAATTAAAACCTAAAAACTATTTTTTTGTATTTTTTAATTACTGTTTAATATTTTTTAATGACTTTCTAAATTTAAAAATAAAAATAATCCTAAAAATTAATTAAGTAAAAGGAAAAATAATATTTTTAGCCAGAAAAATCCTAAAACCTATTTTAATCCTAGGAAAAATGAAAGACACCAAAAACACTTAACCAATAAGCTATAATAAGCTGAAAAGGTCACGGCTTATTTTAGATAAGCCAAAACAAAACCTCCTTAAGTATTTGACTTTGTAAACTCTTACCAGTCAAAGACCCTAGGGCAGATGGTTAGAGCGTATGTGTGTGAGAGGAGTGGCGCAGGTTCGAGTCCTGGCCACGTCCTTTTTGGCAAAAATATTTTTTTTTTTTAGTTTAAAAACTTGATTCCAGTACTTAATTACTTACTAAAACACAAACAAAATACAATTTAGACCAAGATTAAGCTAAAATCAATGAAAAATGTAACCAGGTCTGGGTATATTTCTGATGAACAAGTATGTTTACTTGTAAACTTTGGAAACCAAGAGGACTTGGCTGTGATGATTCTTTGTTGATGTTTTTGGAACCAAAGGGCACCCCTACACTCTTTCAGAGTGTAGGGAGTCAAAACAAGCAGGAAATCAACACTAGCACATAAGATCAAAGCAAATCAAGCACACCAAAAGCATATCAAGTTGCTGATATAAACAGATAGGTCTGGTGGGTGTTTTGCTAAACAGATTGCACACAAGTGACTGTCACAGCCCAAAACTTGTCACATAAGCTCACCAATCAATATACAAACAAAATCCAACCTGAAATCACCCTAACACTTAACAAGTTACAAGATCTAAGCACAAATCATAGCAAAAACAAGCAGAATAGGCATATGCAGATTTTAAGCTATCTATTCCCTTTTTACTTGCACAAATTTGCTTCAAATCTCTTACAAGTTGATGCACAACTAACAACAAGCCCTAATCAACCCTATTGTATCACTCTAACACTTAATCAAAGCTCAAAACAAATCAAATACCCTGCTAAAACTGATATCCAAACACCCTTTTAAAAACTTGTTTTCAATTTTTGTCAAACAAAGGTACCTTAAATCCTATTCTAACTGATCCTATTATCATCCAACATGCATACCAACACAAATTCAACAACTTAAACACACAATAACATCAAATCCAACCAGATCACAAGAACTACTATTTTCTGAAAATTTCCAAAGGTAAAAGGATTTTACCTCAAGGGCTTACATCCAAGCCCTTGGTGGATGAAAATCCACTTCCTTATGCACCCGGGTGCATGCAGACACAAAGATCAACAACCTTTCAAAACCTGCTTAAGAAAAATCAAAGAAAAACAGCATACAAGTAATATATATTCTGATTCACTTTCTTCTTTCTTAAAACTCTTCCAAAACCTTTCCAAACTTCTTAATACGTTTTCAAAACACTAATTCAACAAACAAAACCAATTTCTTAACATCAAACCTGAAACAATTTTTTACAAAAATCTTTCAAATTTCAGAAACCTTTTAAATAACTTTGAGAATCAAAGTTACTTAACCAAATAACAAAGTGGAACTCAGAATCTTAGCTTCAACACAATACATAACTTTTTATAAACCTAAAAAGGAATTACACTTGATTTTCTCAAACACCAAACTTTTATTTCATAAAAAAGGAATTACAAGTAAGAAGCTAAAAAACTGGAACAAAGCTAAATGTCTAAACTAAGCTGCCTTTTATAGGCGTACAAGGAAGGTTCTAGTTCCTAAAACCCTAGTATGGAAATGCCAGAAGTGCCCTTGAGTCTTGGTCTTCATCTTGGTCAAAAGCTGGATACATGTGACTTGACAGCTGCAATATTTGATCTTGGACGTTTAAAACTACTTGGAGGCCAAGTAGTAGCATCTCCCACGTTCAATTTGTCGGGTGTGGGGTTTTGTGCGAAAACGATGGAGCAGGGGAGGCTTGGGGAGGGTCCCACAGCCCATGTGGGTGTGTTGGGTGAAGTGGGAAAGGATTAGGGGATGTTTAATTAGTAAACTGGAGCATCTTAGGGATTTTCCCTTTGTTTTAGGCTTAATCAAAACTGGGGTGGGATTAGGGTTCATTGTGGGATTAGGGGCGTTTGATTTGTTTTTGGGTTTAATTAAAATTCAAATGGGTGTTTAGGAGGGAATGGGGTGGGGTTTGACTGGGGTGTTGACCAAGTTTAAGTTAATAAACCGGGTTGGTTAATGGGTGGGTGGACGGGTAGGGTAGGGTATTGGGTTATAAAGTGGGTAGGGCTGACGTGTCAGGGTCTGAGTGGGGGAAAAGGTTTGTGGGTTTGGCAGTTTGAGTCCCCAAGGTATTTACTTTCTTCCAAGTTGTAATAAATGTCCAACAGCGCCTAGTTATGCCTTATCAACTTTTGCCAACTTGTCAAAAGTGGCACAAACTTTTCCAAAAACTTTTCCAAGGGCTTCTTTTGCATAATCTTCAAACTTGATGGACTGGTCTTGTAAAATCTTCAAATAATAAGGACCATACTTGTACAATTGATAAATGGAGGGTCAATTGTGACAAGTTCTTCAAAGATGAGGGGCCATTTTTTCCAATCTTCAATTCTTCAAGGGTCTTTTTGCAAAATTTCCAAACTTGGGCCCGGTTCATTGTGCGACTTCATTTCCCGTGTTCGTTTTTGATTGATTCTTGTGTTCTTTTGCCAATTCCTCAATATCCGTACCTAAAAATACACAAGTAACAAACACGAGCATATATTTGGCATGTTTTATGATATTTTATGCAATTTAAGGCCGTTTTGGACGATGAGACCATGTATAAAAGCAGTCTCATCAGGAGGCTTGATTAAGAGACTCTTGATGTAGCTCAACTCCTCATAGATGTGTGCCATAGCAAGATGTTGATATTAACAACAATGACAATATGTCCCATGGTGCATGACATTATCATGAGAAGGAGGAAGAACACTAAAGGGTGGTGGTGGAAGAAAAGATGTTCCACAATCAACATTGTTGGTAGGAGAGATGTGATTAAGAGTGTTATTGGGTGAATTGGGATTGAAAGCAATTGGGGAGAATGGAGGAGAATCAAGGCTTTCATTAGGAGAGTAAGACATTTTGGGATGTGAAGTAAGGAAAAATGCTTATGGTTTAATAGGGAAGGCTCAAGGTATTTTTGGGGTGGTCAAAGGGTTGAAACAAAGATTCTCAAAAATGTTGGAACAAATTTGGAATTTCAGAAATGCCCGAAAAATAAGGAAGCACTATCCGCGGTTCCTTATTGCTTCCGTTGGTTCCTTATTGATAAGGAACCGGGGTTCATATATGGAACCGCCTACAGTGGTTGAGTTTTGGTGGTGAAGGAAGATTTTTCAGTAAATCTTATTTTTATAGTCTAACTTAACATAGGGATATGCTTGAAAGCAAAGATAGACAAAGAGAACACATACTAACTCACCAAATAGAGATTGACCAAAATACAAGGATTTTAAAAATCGATGTAGGAGGAGTGTAAGACAAGACCTTAAGTCATGACACAATGATCCTCCATGATTCTATCTTGTTCTTGCTATGTTTGAGAGAATCATACATATGAATTATGTAAGCTCGAGATTAATAGCAAGAATCTATGAAAAACGTTTTTAGATTGAATTAACAATGTCAAAACATTTCTCAACCATTTTTGAAAGAGACTTTGAGGATTTTGAAAAGGAGAAGAGAAGATTTTCAAGAAGATTTTAAGAGACTCAAGGACTCAAAGAGATACAAGACTCAAAGGAAAGAAAAAGACTCAATAAAGGAAAGCAATTAAGGAATATGTTCTATTAATCCTAGACCTAGACGCAAGTAATTAAAAGGTTCCCTCTTAAGTGGCTTAGTGAAGATGTCGGCTAAGTTATCCTCGGAGGGTACCTTCTCAATTGAAATGTTCCCCTTTTGAACATTATCCCTAAGAAAATGGTGACGAGTTTCTATGTGCTTGGTTCGCGAATTTTGCACGGGATTCTTGCTAAGGTCTATAGAACCCTTATTGTCACACATAATGGGAACATCATCAAGACAAATCCCGTAATCAACAAGCGCTTGCTTCATCCATAGAGCTTGTTGGCATGCTTTTCCGGCACTCACATACTCGGCTTCCGTGGTGGATATCGCAAGAGCGGTTTGTTTCTTAGAGAACCAAGAACTTAAAAAACAACCCATGAAGGTACAAACACCACTAGTGCTTTTCCGGTCCACATAGTCTCCCGCATGATCCGAGTCCGCGTAGACGATGGTTTCTACGCCGATCCCTTTAGGATACCATAATCCTATATGTATAGTGCCTTTAATGTATCGGAAGATACGCTTAACTGCTTCAAGGTGTGAGGTTTTGGGATCCTCTTGGAAGCGAGCACAAAGGCAAACACTAAACATGATATCCGGTCGACTTACCGTTAGGTACAACAAACTACCAATCATACCTCTATATTTGGTGTTGTCTGCCGACTCACAATCATCATCTACAGTGAGTTTAGTATCCGAGGCCATAGGGGTCTTCATTGGTCTAGATTCTTCTAATCTAAATTTCTTTAGCATTTCTTTAGTGTACTTAGATTGGCTAAAGAAAATACCATCGTCCATTTGTTTAATTTGGAGTCCTAAAAAGAAGTTAAGTTCTCCCATGATACTCATTTCGAACTCATCATGCATGATTTTGGCAAAGTCATAACACAATTCTTGACAAGTTGAGCCAAATATAATGTCATCAACATATATTTGCACGATTATGAGATGAGAACCTTTCTTCTTTGTAAAGAGAGTGTTGTCTACCATTCCCATGGTATACTCATGTTTGACAAGAAACGCTTTAAGTCTATCATACCAAGCTTTGGGTGCTTGTTTAAGACCATAAAGTGCCTTCTTAAGCTTGTAAACATGATCCGGTTTCTCAAAATCAATGAAGCCGGGAGGTTGAGCCACATATACCTCCTCATTGATCAAACCGTTAAGAAACGCACTCTTTACATCCATTTGTTGAAGCTTAATATCTAAGGCACAAGCGTAGGCTAAAAGGATTCTAATGGATTCTAGTCTAGCTACCGGTGCATATGTCTCGTCATAATCAATCCCTTCTTGTTGATTATAGCCTTGTGCTACAAGTCTAGCTTTGTTACGAGACACAACACCATTCTTATCTAGCTTATTCCTATATACCCATTTGGTTCCTATAATGGTTGAACTTCTAGGTGGAGGAACAAGTTCCCAAACATCATTAGCAACGAATTGATTCAATTCTTCTTGCATCGCAATGACCCAACTCTCATCCGTCAAAGCTTCTTTAACATTCTTTGGTTCAATCAAGGAGACGAAACAAAAGAAGTTACTTTGGTTTTGGACTTGAGATCTTAGGGTCCTTTGATTTAAGTCGCCAATGATATTATTGAGAGTATGATCCTTAGACTCCTTAATGTTTACTTCCTTTTTAACACTAAGGTCTTCAACCTCTATTTTTCTAACCTCTTTGGCTCTAACTACTTCTACTTCATCCAAGTCATCATCAACCAATGGTGGTGTCTTGGTTAAAGGAGGGTTTCATCAAAAGTCACGTTAAGTGATTCTTCAATTATGCCCGAGGTTCTATTAAGGACTATGTAGGCTTTGCTAGTTTGGGAATAACCTAAAAAGATACCTTCGTAAGACTTTGGGTCAAACTTGGTAAGGTAGTCGTTGGTGTTGAGGATAAAGCACTTGCTTCCAAACACCCTAATGTATTCCAATGAGGGTTTCTTACCTTTAAGAATCTCATAGGGGGTCTTTCTTAGGAAGGGTCGAATAAGAATTCGGTTGAGAATATAAGTCGATGTGTCCACGTCATTGCACCAAAACTTTTGAGGCAAAGATTGCTCGTTTAACATCGTCCTACTCATCTCTTGGATGGTACTATTCTTCCTTTCAACTACCCCATTTGATTGTGGAGTGCGAGGAGCCGAGAAGTTATGGGTAATACCATGAGCTTCACAAAAGGCACCAAATTGCACTTCATTATCAAATTACCTACCATGATCCGTCCTAATAGAGACAATTGGACATCCTAGTTGATTTTGAATTCTTTGACTAAAGATTTCGAAATGATCGAAAGCTTCATTCTTAGATGCCAAAAATCTAGTCCAAGTGAATCTAGGGTAGTCATCAACTATAACTAAGGTATAAAGGTTACCTCCATAACTCCGTATGACGGTAGGTCCAAAGAGATCCATATTGTAGAATATTGATAACCTATGAATCTATGAAGTGGGTTGATGTTTTCTAGTGAGAGAAACTAGAGAGAGAAAGTGAGAGAAACTATGTGTCTTTTATTAATATGAAAACATGAAATGTGAACAACACCCAACCCCTTTCCATGGTGGAAAGGGGTATTTATACTTCCAAGCAACATTGGGCTTGGGCCGGTCCATGACAAGCCCATGGACCGGTTCTTACTTAACTTAATAAGTAACAATTATCTATTTGTTAACTACGAGCTATTACAACATAAATCATATTGTGGAGTGACCGATACTTCTAATATACGTTAAAACGTATTTCTAACAATCTCCCCCTAAGGGAGGTCACTCCACGTTACAAAGTTCTAAACCTAGCATACTATACTAAGTCTTCGTTCTTTAGCTCGTAGTCTTTTCTTCTTTTCTTTCTTTTGTTGTGAATATGTTGGTTTGATCTTTTTGGCTTTGGCTTGAGAGCATTGTTCTTTTGGCCTTTCACGTGCGATCTTTGCCTACTTGTGAATTTTGCCTCCTCGTGACTCCATGTTCCACACACTTATGTCTTTTTGTTACAGCGGAAGACTTCATCTTGTACTTTCTTGAATTTTTGCTGAACTTTGATGCAGAAAGACATAAGCATGTGGGAACGACTTCTACAGGTACACCGCAACACCACCGTCTTTAACTGGTACACAGCAACGCCACCGTCTTCAACAGGTACACAGCAACGCCACCGTCTTTAACAGGTACACAACAACGACACGAATAAAATGGCTTTGAACATTTTATTCTAATTCGGTAGCATTTTACCTCCGGTCGGTGAAGACCGTTGGACGATATTAGATATCGTACCCGTGATGGATAGTTTAAATTAAGTAACTTCCTGACAGGATTTCGTGGGTAAACCCGTTCTCTTTATTCGACCGTCCAAAGCTGACTGCGAACATAAAGAGTGAATCACTTGGATAGATTATCCTTGTGATTTTTGAAGCCGTCAATTCATGAAACCTGGAACAAGTGAATTTCAATTAAGATTTTCACCATCGTTGCTTTCCAGTTGTCACGAGCTCAATTCATAACGAATCTTGCACGTCACCTACCAAGTGCTGTTTGATGTTAACACTAGAAAGATTTCCACTCATCACTGTGATCAATAAAGAGTCAATCTGAGTGTTCTGGCAAGATCATATGATAATGCGTAGAGGCCTGGAACGAGTTTAAGTTCAATTAAGAATTAAACCACTGTTTCTTTCTAGTTTTTCACAAGATTGGTTCTAAAAGAACCGCACATGTAACCTACCATGAGCTTGTTTGATGTTGGCTCAAGCAGGATTTCCATCTTCATTGTAATACTTGCGTATTACTCGGATGTTCTGGCAATATTACAGGAATATTGCGTAGGACTCATGAAAATCTCTTACCTTTCACAGTGTGTGAGAAAGCAAGGAATAAATGGAAAGTGTCCTAATGAGACTTTTGATGATCTCTTGGCTCTAGACTCGATTGTGCGTTTTGATTTAGTGAGCGATGGCTGGAGAGGAGTGCCACCTTTTCAATACCAGTCTATTCGGAGTGAATAAACCAATAGATAACGTGTTGATCTCCGTGTGATTAAAACAAATACCTTTTGAGAGATATTTGAGTTAGCTGGGAAGGGTTGTGCATTGCATCACTGGGTCCATGACGTCTTTCTTCAATATCGAGAATCATTAACAAAAATGATCTCAATAGCATATGTATTGACCCGGTTTCTGCCTAAAGTTGTAAGGAGGGCTTCTTTCTTTACACCCTTTATCTTTACATTTCTTTTTCATTCTTCAACCCCTTCAGTACTTACCAATACATCATCACTAGCACCTTGTTGTGATTGTTCCAGTGCTAGCATCAGTAATTAGTCGGTACTCAGCTACGTTCACATTCTTTCTCCATCTTTCCTAGGACTACTAATTCTATCTAGGGAATTGTCCTTGGGAAGATTGCATCGGCTCTGATGAATCATTGGACTAAACCTATTCCTACCACCCTTTTGTCACCACATTCGTCGTGAATTAAGCGTGTTTTGGGAAGGAATTGCCACCATGAAAAATCATTGAAAATCACCTAAAGTACTTGTGATATTGAAATCAAAAGTTTCGTACCTTAGGTGTTTTTGATCATCAAAAAACGCTCCCCCTTAATACGTGCTTTACACATATTAAGTTGGATAATCGTTAAGTCTTTTTCATCTTTTAGCCAAGTATCATTTAAATCTCCTTAATCCCATTTTCTCCCCTTATCCAAAATGTTAACCATTAATATTTGGGATATTGAATGGATTAACCGGTCTTTGGGTAAAAATGAAATCGATGTTTGGCCACGGAACATGTTAATGCTCCCCCTTAAGTTAATAAGGGATAGTTGTAGTGCTTTAGTATGATATATTTTGAAAGATTTAGAATCTCGTGAGAAATTCTTGAAAAATTATCATACCTTAACACTACATCAAGCCGTACAAGCACAATATTCACAAATATACATATTCACAATTGAAAACCAATATAAAGTGGACCTGAAATGTACGACCCATTAGATGGATCGTTGCAGTAGCTTGTGGTGCACTAGATATGGTCTACCACCAACGAATCTTTCCAAACTCCTCATCAATCTACGTTCACGGAGCTTTTGATCAATCTTCTTGATCACATAATTCGCCATCTGCCGATAACCCTTATGCCAATCCTCGGTCATCTCTGGTAAAGTCCCACCTGAATTAAGATGCTCCAACTTTCCTCTGACTTGTAAAAGAGTCCCATCACTATACTTATAAAGCTCACCCACCCTCATAAACTTCATTAAGCCTCGACTGTTCAAGTAGAAAATGCCACAATTCGGGACAGAAATGCCGGTATAGGGACATCTATCTACATGTTGAGGTAGAACTTGATTCACTGGACGGGTTAAGTTGAGCTTCCTTTGGTAGCTTTCGACTCCCAACTGAAGATCTTCAACTCGTTTCTTGATAACAACGCTTCGTGTGAACATACGAAGTGCTGTATTCAAGGCAATGAGGTCTTCACGAGGAATATGTGTGAGTTGATCTCGGGTCATCAGAAGCAACATATCTTCGATATCCTCAAGGCAAATGATAGAAAAATCTCCCTGCTGGATTTTGTATTCTCTGTCATCCTCCCTTTTCAAACGAATCTCCGTCACATGATAATAGCCATTCTTGGCTTCAGTTTTCAACCCTAAGATGCTGGAGATGCAGATATCGGATCTAACGTTACTCCCTGAATTGACTAGACAGCAGCCCCTGTACGCCCTTCGAACTCGTTCGTCCCAGTGTGATGCACCTATGACAACATGCATATCATAATTACGATTTACCTTTGGGACCCAGAGTCGGTTTACCTTTTCCTCGATAAAGGGTATTGTCCCCCAGTTGGCAGCTTTCAGCAAGGTCAGGGAGGTTGCGTACTTTGATGACCCCTTCAGAAGATACACAAGATCATTGGTGACGAAGAAGTCGAGAGCAATCTGATTATCTTGAGTAGGATCAAGTGGAGGTGGGGCTCTTTCTGATTCATGAAGACCTGGCCGTTGAACGGTGTTCAGAGCTTTCAGGATCTCATTGGCATAATACTCGAACTCCATTTGGGTTAACCGGGTTTTGGCGCGAAGTCTCTTATCCTTCAGCGCTTTCTTCACCAAAGATGGAGTAACCGAAGTCTTATACTCATGAGCAAGAAATGCACATAAGTCAATCGGACTGCGGATACGGAGATACAAAACATCTTTGTCAGCGTCTGTGATCGGATCATATTGCGCCGCTGCCGTGATCCAAGCCTGTGGTGGTGCAGTCTCGTCAATCTCCAACGTGTCTGCCCAGTCCCTTGTGCTTGGAACAGTAGATTGTGGTTCTTGTTGTAGAGGAGTGGAGACGTGAACATCTGCTTGTTCTGATTCAGGCATCTCGCAAGTGTCATGGACGGGTGAGTGTTGTGCAGCTTCAGGTTCAGTTACGGATTCTGCAATCACAGGAGCAACAACAATAGAACTAACAGGGTTAGTGGTAACAGGTATAGATACAGCAATAGATGTACCAGGAATCGATGACGCTGCAGTAGCATTCACATCGTGGCGCCACTTGGATCGTCTTGATTCCGTTGAGGTAGATTTTTCCTTTGCCACTGCATCTTTCTTAGACTTGGTTCTAGACTTAGCAGGTTTCTTTGAGCTGGCAACCTTATCTCCCTTTTCAGGCTGTTTACCCCCATCATCTTCCTCATCCCTATCCTCGTTGCTCCCTTTAGCACTCTCCTCATTACCATCACCACCATCATTACCATCATTATCATCATTATCCTCATCATCATCATCATCCTCATCATCATCACCACCATCATCATCTTCTCCTTCTTCTTCTTCTTCTCCTTCTTCTTCTTCTTCTTCCTCTTCTTCTTCACCAGTACCCTCTTCTTCTTCACTTTCTTCCCTTTCTTCCTCAGGCAGAATGTGATATGGTACTACACTCCCGAACGTTTTAAATAACCTATCATCCTCCATGATAGCGTCATTCAGGGATTTGTAAAGAGCCCGTTGAATCCTAGATTTATCAAACGATCCAAGTTCCCTCATACGAGCTTTGAGGATCTTCTTCAATTCAAAATCCGTCAAGTCATAAGCAATCTTGTAGGCGGATTCTGAAGGATTGGATGACTTGATCATCAAGTTATCAGCAGCGAGTGTCTTCAACTCATCACGCAGTTTAGGCATAAGGGATTCAACGGATTCTTTCACTCTCTGCTCAATAGAAGCTTCAAGAGTTTCTTTCTGCTCTTTATAGTTATCCTTAATAGCTCAAAGTCTCGTAATTCGTGCTTCATGCCTATCAGCTTCAGCCTTTTTGACCCGAGCAAGTTCTTCTGCATGAGCTTTACGTGTAAATTCCATATCTGCAGTGAACTTAGCAAGCATCTCTTCTTGAGCTTTCTTAGATGCTTCTTCACTTTGCACTCTTCGAAGTAGCTCTTGGCGAAGATTATCCATCTCTCTTTTTTGATTATCCGTGTGTTTGTCCAACATCTCTGCCATGACGAATGCAGCCATTGAAGATGTTCCAGAGCTACTTTGGGAAGGTTGAAGAGGCTCGGTTGTTACTACGGTACTAAGGATGGGAGTTATTGGTGGAGGAAGAAATGGTGTTGAAACCGGTCGGGTTGGTAAGGGTTGTATTGGTGGAGGTTGAGTTACTAAGGGTTGAGTAGGTACCATGATTGTAGGATCACCGGACTCCTTTTCAACACTGGTTGAAACGGGGATGGATATTTCCTTTGAAGTAGAATACCGTTCGGGTGATCCAAACTCATCAACATCATCTGGTTCCACGTACTCTTCTTCAATATTCATCTGAGCACCCGAACCACTACCACCCGTATCTCTCCTACTCCTTTCAAGAGCTATCTTCATTACTTTTCTCTCAGCCTTGTTAAGAGTAGGATCATCAATATCTTCTTCATCGTAGAGAACTAACTCATCAGCCGTACCCTTTCCCTTCTTAACTGCAGTCTTCTTCTTTTTGGCTTTGGGTTTAGGTAAAGCTGTTTGCTTCCGTTTACCTTTGCTCTTAACCGTGGTAGATGAGTCTTCACCTGCTAGAATGCTTGCTCGTTGATTCTCAATTTCTTGTAGCAAGTTCTTGTAATCATCAGATGCGATAATCTCATCGGTCAGAAGATGACTGGGAATGGGACCAGGAATAACCGTATTCGAATGAGTCTCCTGCCTTAAGTCTACCAAATCATCATCATCTATCGTGTGGTGACGACTACCTGCACGCTTATCAATAGATGCATCGTTTTCCATAAAGTAATGTATGATCAGCTTAATGAACCTAGGGTACTGGTAACTTTTAACATTACCCTTCGTGTTTGTGAAGAGTTGAAAAGTAAACTCCTCCCATAGCAATGATGCATAATCAATACCCATACCTTTGAACATACCATAAAACATCTTGATGATTGGCGGACGAACAACATCAAACCCAGTTGTTTTGGGTGTGAAACATCGGCTTAGAATCCCAAAAATAGCTTTCCATGGTTGACCAACTTTGGCAGTAGTAAACTCAGACACGGTTCGTATGTCAAGACATCCAATGGCAGTGAACATTTCCATGATCTGGTCCTTAGTCGGGTTGGCTGAGTATGATAGGCCTTTGAGTGTCGGCCGAAATCCAAAGATCTTCCTGAAGTCTGACACAGTAAGCGTCTGCTGCTTGTTATCCAAGGAAAATGTGATTTTGTTCGACGTTCTCTCTTTGGTAGCCCAGAACTCGTAAAGGTAGTCATAGGGCACTGAAGCACTTCTCCTTAGCGCATGCTTTAGATGAGATTTATCAAGTATGGCTGTACCTACCTTAAATTCATTATGGGTAGAATGAGATACCTCCTTCAAACGGAAGTTGTTTGGAAGAAACTTTAGAGTCTTGGCTTCGGCAATGGCGGTGGCTCTGGTGTCTTGTATTTGTTGTACTGTAGGGTTAGTCATCGTCTCTGCTTAAGATAAAACACAAAGGTTGAAACATACAAATATGAATATGATTATGACTTTAAACCTAAGCATAGAACATATGACCTAATCCCTTAAGCTTGTAAAACATTCAAACATCTTCTATTCGGAATAAACATTCAATTCGGAATAATTGGTCTATGCGAAATAAACAATCTATGCGGAATAAACATCCTATGCGGAATAAAAAGTCTATTCGGAACATTAGGCCTATGCGGAATAAATCTATGCGGAATAAGAGCCCTATTCGGAATAAAAAGTCTATTCGGAACATTAGGCCTATGCGGAATAAATCAAACATCTTCTATTCGGAAAGATTTTTCTATGCGAAATAAAGCTTCTATTTGGAAAGATTATCCTATGCGGAATAAAGCTTCTATTCGGAAAGATTATCCTATGCGGAATAAAGCTTCTATTCGGAAAGATTTCTCTATGCGGAATAATCCTCCTATTCGGAAAGTTCATTCTATTCTGAATAAATGCCTTATTCGGAAAGTCCGTCCTATTCGGAAAATGCTCTTATGCGGAAAGATCATTCTATTCGGAAAATGCTCTTATGCGGAAAGATCATTCTATTCGGAAAATGCTCTTATGCGGAAAGATCATTCTATTCGGAAAATGCTCTTACACGGAAAGATCATCCTACTCGGAAAGTTTTAAACAGATACGATTTTTTCTATTTAGGCACTAATTCATTTGATTCATGAGTTCTAAAGGCCATAGCAGTTCATTTGTTCTATTCCGAATAAATCCCAGGCAAAACCCCCAATTTAATTAAACCCTAATTTAAGCAGAGACTTAAATTGATTGATTCTGATTAAAAAGAGATAATTAACTTGAATTGAATGAATGTTAAGCCGATTTAATACCTTTTGAAGATCTTGATCTAGAAGATTGAATGAAAGAAATTGTTTGTGTGTTCGTGTGTTTGTTAATGGTGGGCAAAAGGGAAAAACACAATCAGAAAAGAGAAAGAAAAAGAAGAGACGGGGGGATGAATTTGACTAGGTCAAATTTTTACAGGTTTGACACCTTGTCAAGTATAATCCCTCAATTTTTCCTCTTTCTACAATCAAAATTCTTTTGTTTTTCAAGATTTAATTCTTGTCATTTTTGACCCTATCTTATGTTAAATTCCCGAGCCTTAGAGACTAACCTATCTTAACACACGCACAAATCTATTCACGACAAACTTATGAGCAACAACAAGACAAATGCCAAAGCAATCCAACCATTAACCATTGAGCTTTTTGAATTTCCTTGAAAACTTTTGAAGATCTTTTTGATGTGAAAGATGATGTAACATTTTCTCCCCCTTAAACGATGACCCGTTTTCTATTTAAAGAGCTGTAGTCATTGTTTAACGAGGCACATGATGATGAAAAATTTTTTCCAATTGATGTGTTGAAAAAATCGATTCGTGGTGGCAATAAGATTTCTCTTATTTTGACAAATTAATGCACTGAGACGTACACTAATTTGTGTTAGATCAAGTTGTAAAGTAAACTTGATCCCTTTGCATGATTTGGCTTGTAAATCATGCCCGAGAAAATTAATTCCCGTTGTGAGCCAACGTTTTCCAAGGAAATACGTGACTTTAATATGAAAACCGGGTTGCAGTCAGAAATAACTACAAGCCATAATGGGCATGTTTTAAAAATGTACAACTTTTATACGGACTCTATTTATGGCACCATGTCAATATTGATCGACATTTCTAAGGCCATAAATATTACCGTACTAAAAGACATGCCCGTTTTAAAAACGAAAAATATTTTTGGTTTTTCTTGATTTTATAATTTTTATGGTTTTTGTAGATTTTATATTTTTTATGATTTTTCTTGGTTTTATATTTTTGTATTTTTCTTTTGTGGTTTATATATTTACTATAATATACATGATCACGAACAAAGGATACTCTGAATAGTTTACCACGACTATTCAGCTGATTCTTCTGCCAACTCTTTGAGAGTCGCTAGAGTGAATGATTTCATGCCAAGCTTGTCGATCAAAAACTCGATTCGTCCTCGATCTAAGGCTTTGGTGAACATATCCGCCAGCTGGTACTCAGTAGTGACAAAATACAGCTCGATCACTCTGTTCTCCACCTGCTCCTTAATGAAATGGTAGCGAATGTCTATGTGCTTGGCCCGGGAGTGTTGAACATAGTTGCAGCAAAGGGCAATGGCGCTCTTGTAGTCACAATACATCGGGATTTTGTTAAATCCCAAACCGTAGTCAGTTAATTGTGATCTCATCCAAAGGACTTGAGCACAACAACCGGACATGGCGATGTATTCAGCCTCCGTGCTAGAAATTGCAGCGCTTTTCTGCCTTTTTGAAGACCAACTGATCAATCTATCTCCAAGGAGTTGCACAGATCCAAAAGTGCTACGCCTCGTGTCTTGACATCCAGCATGATCGGCATCTGCGTATGATATTAAAGCAATGGAGGAATCTTTCGGATACCATAGACCACGATGAAGTGTTCCTTTTAGATACCGAAAGATCCTTTTCACAACATGTAGGTGCTTTTCGGTAGGTCGAGCCTGATACCGGGCACACATGCATACAGCAAATTGCAAATCAGGCCTGCTAGTAGTCAGATATAGAAGGGTGCCGATCATCCCACGGTAAAGTTTTGGATCGACAATAGTCCCATTCCTATCTTCATCTAACTTGGATTTCTCCACCATTGGAGTGTCCACGGGGTCACAATTTTCAAAGTTATATTTCTTAAGAGATTCTAGAGCATATTTGGATTGATTAATAAAGATGCCTCTGGGATTCTGAGAAATCTGTAATCCTAAGAAAAATGAAATTTTTCCCATCATCGACATCTGAAAGCGTGTGGACATTATCTTCTCAAAGCGATTTGACAATTCTATGTTAGTGGCAGCAAATATTATATCATCAACATAAATTTGTACCAGAATCATGTCGTTGCCTTCCTTGAGAGTGAATAGATTGGGGTCCACCTTGCCTTTGGAGAAGCCTTCCGAAATGAGATATGTTGACAGGAGATCATACCACGCGCGTGGAGCTTGTTTCAACCCGTAGAGAGCCTTCTTAAGCTTGTACACATGATTAGGAAAATCCGTGCTAACGAACCCATCCGGCTGACTAACATAGACTTCTTCCCTTAGTTCACCGTTCAAAAATGCCGTCTTCACATCCATTTGATAGATGATCATGTTCATATGAGCAGCATACGCAAGGAATAGTCTAATTGCCTCCAATCTTGCAACATGAGCAAAAGATTCTTCAAAGTCTATACCCAAGGCTTGTTTATATCCTCTAGCAACCAATCTAGCCTTATTCTTTAATACTGCACCCATCTCATCAAGTTTAACCTTATAAACCCACAACAAAGTAAGGATGTTGGCCTTGTCAGGGAGAGGAACTAATTACCATACTTCAAGTCTTTGAAATTCATTTAGTTCCTCTTGCATAGCTTCAATCCAAGATGATTGAGTCATAGCATGTTGCCAGTTTTTAGGTTCAACTTCGGAGAGAAATGCATCAAAGTAGCAATAGAGTGCACTCTCTTGTAATTGATGGCGTGTAGAGACTGGTCGATCTAGATTTCCAATAACATTCCTAATAGGGTGATCTTTTGTCCATTTGGTGCTATGTTTTTCAATCCTAGGTGGTCTGGAGTGAACAATAGAAGGAGCTTCTTCTGAGGTAGACGCGGCTGAAGGGTTTTCAGGTATCGCTACACCAAAGAAAGGAAGCTCTTGCAGGTGAGCATATTCCAAATCGTGATCAATAGAATCCTCTTCCACATCATTAGGCACAAGTAGGGGTGACGATTCAGGTGTAGTTTGAGAATCACTTGGTGAAGGTGCATCCGGTTCAATGTGAATTGAAGATGCATTAGATAAAGCTTCATTTGCTTGAGCAACAACTTCAGGGATTGGAGCTATCACTACAGGTGCTGGAACTTCCATCATTTGGGGGATCAAAGAATTCGTCAAACAACGGTTGAAACAGTTTATCCCACTCGGGCCTTGTTTGTGGTAAAAATGATGTAGAAGTAGGATTATTGGGAACTAATCCGGAACTAATAGCACCGGTTCCCATCTCATGAAGCGCGGGTTCAGAGCTGTGTTGCTCAGAAGCCATCGCTGTCAGCTCATCGAAATCTGCGTCCATAGTTTCTACAATCTTGCCAAGACGACGTTTGTAAATTCGGTATGCTTTCTTGGACGGTGAGTAACCAATGAAAATACCTATATCGGCTTTCGGTTGAAGCTTACCCAAGTTCTCACTATTAATGTTTTGATAACAAAGAGCACCAAACACATGAAAAAATGAAACATCGGGTTTACGGTCATGTAGAAGCTCATAAGGTGTTTTTCCATGGCGTTTCCGAATGATAGAACGGTTTTGGGTGAAACATGCAGTAGATATAGCCTCTGCCCACAAGAACAATGGAGCGTTCGCATAAATAAGCATAGTCCTAGCAGCTTCCATAAGCGTACGATTCCGTCTTTCAACGACACCGTTTTGTTGTGGAGTACGTGCAGCGGATGTTTCATGTGAAATACCAACTCCTTCATAGTAATCACGAAGAGTCTGGTTTACGAACTCGGTTCCATTGTCTGTACGAATACGGCGGACAGTAGTATTCAAACGTACCTGAATAAATTTCAGAAAAGTGATGATAGCCTTCGGTGCTTCATCCTTTGTACGTAGAAATCTAACCCATGTAAACCTGGAGAAATCATCCAAAATAACCAGAATGAATTTCTTACCGCTCACACTTTCAGTTCTCATTGGCCCACAAAGATCCATATGCAAAAGATGAAGTTTTTCTTGATTGGTGTCTTCAGCTTTGGGCCTGTATGATTTCTTGGTACTTTTCCCCCTTGAACACGCGGAACATAAATGGTCCTTGTGAAATTTGAGCTTTGGAAGACCACGAACTAATTCGTTTTTAGCCAGATGATTAATAACATCAAAGTTAAGATGAGATAATCTGCGATGCCATAACCATGACTTGGTCTTAGATGCTTTAGAGAGAAGACATACTGGAGAGGCGGCCATCATGTCTTGTAGAGACAACGTATAAAGATTTGCACCACGAGAACCCTTCAACAAATCTTTTCCTTCCAAGTTGCGGATGAAACATGTATGTTGTCGAAAAGCAACCTCTAGGTTGGAATCACAAAATTGTCCTACTGAAAATAAGTTATGACCAAGACCTTCTACATAGTATACCCTTGAAATCGTAACGTTTCCAATCTGATATTCACCATACCCCATTATCTTTGCTATATGATCATTCCCGAATTTAACCGTACCAAGAAACTTGCTGACGAAATTTCGGAGCATCGAGCGATCTCCGGTCATATGCTTTGAACAACCGGAGTCCAAATACCAGAGGAAGATTTGGACCACCTGAAAATATCACCACACGAGGACAATGTAGAGGTATCGGAATCTGAGTGTTCCTTGTTATTAGCAGGTACAGATTTAATAATCTTAGATTTGCTAACTCTAGGTTTCTTAGATTTCCTAGCCTTCTTCTTCCTAGTTGGTGGTGTAGATTCTAGTTGGCTTAAATCCTGTGGTATTTCTTCACTGATAGGCACTATAGTGGGAGCTGACCTAATTAAAGGGCGCTGTTTCCATACTTGAGTGCGAGTGTGCCTAACTAAAGGACGCTCAGACCTAACCTCAATGGATGCATTCCTAGTTAAAGGGCACATTTTTCCATCTAATGTAAAGGTCCTACCAGTGGGATGCCATTGCCAACCAACTTGGGCACGAGTTCTACCCGTTGGCTTCAATTCAAGACCATTCCTAATGGCATTCATTTCATTCACATGATCAATAAGACACAAATCATGACGTTGGGAAAACATACATTCATTACAATTCCAACATTTTAAATCAGAATTCACAAATGGTTTAGGCTTCTGCACAGGCGCAGAGCTTTTAGTCTTAACATGATTCTTCTTATTTAAAACTGAACTAACATTCCTATGGTGATCTTCTACTTTCTTCTTTTTGGCACTACTAGTGGAGGGCTTGATCTTATCTTTCTTGAGTGGCGATCCTTTAGCAATAGTAGTCTCTTTTAATCCTGTAGAAGGCAAAGTGGGAATATTAGCAACAGATTTTAAAGGTGCCTTACTTGATTGTGCCAATGACGGTTTTGCTCCTGGAGTCTTATTGAATGGAGTTACAGCAATGGGCCTATTAGTAAGTAGTGCAGAGCCTGGTTTACCTATGTATTGCAAATATGCTAAGCAATGTTGAACTCGCTTAATATATTATGAGCCGAATAATAGTAGCTACTTGAGGGATCTAAGGCATAAAGATCGTCTAAAATATCCCTAACAAGATCTACATGCTTAATGGCATTCCTCATATAATCATCGTAGGTAACCGGGTTTCTCTTATGAAGCGGGTTCTTATAAAGCACTACTGACTTGGTTGTTGGAGCACTAGTGGAAGGTGCAGAGTCGGTAGCTAAGTTATCAACAACTTCTTGTCGGGTGAGAGGAAGTGTCTCCT
Organism: Glebionis coronaria; assembly: GCA_025667525.1. NCBI lineage: Eukaryota > Viridiplantae > Streptophyta > Magnoliopsida > Asterales > Asteraceae > Glebionis > Glebionis coronaria. Next base: position 269,016,860 of record CM046876.1, read on the forward strand.
TTAACTCGGCCAAAACCATATTTTTGTCAATGAGCAGGATGTTCAAGTCAGAGATTTCCTCGCACTTTTGATTCAGTTGTTCAACATAAGATTGTTGCTGTGCCGCATTAAAAGCGAAGCGTTCTTCTAGTGAACCATAAAGAGCGGATAGTCCATGTCTTGTCCGATCCATCTCCCCTAGAACAGACGAAAGTCTAATTTCTAAGACCTGGTTTTTAGACTCTGCAGCCTCTAGTTCCAATTTTAGTGTTTCATTTGATGACACATCTCTCTTCAATCTCATAATCTCTTCCTCTAATGCCTTAACAATTGCAATCATCTTGTCACTCGTCTCAACACCGTTTTCACAACCATTTGATATCAAAAGATCCTCATTTTGAGTTTGTTGTTTTAATTCTAAAGATATACAATGTTGTTCTAGTTGATTAAAGCGTTTTGAAAGTAAATTGTAAGAATCTTGTAGCTTTAAAAACTCAGCGTTAGATTCGTGACAAGAATGATTATCTACCTCATTTACAGTATCAACAACATTTACAGAGAGATCACAAACATCATCACATATATTCACAACATCACAATTAATCATAGCGGATGTAAGCTCATTCGAATAATTAACATTTACAGTAGTAAGCACATCACACGAGATTACTTCGGACAAGAATCGGTCATATTCGGATAAAATCTTTTCTTTTTCAATTAGTTGTAGTTCGTAAGCGGTGTCCATTTCATAAAACACTTTTTGAACTTCTCCAATTTCAAATTCAAGATTTTCCTTAAGAGATGCAAAACTTCCTTTTAGACTTTTGACAAACGGATTGATCTCAGTTTTAAACACCTCGTTCATGTGTTCGAAAGCCCATTCTCCGGCGTTTAGGCCATTTGAAGTCGTACATTCCAAAATGACCTTGTCAAAATTAGTAAAGTATTGATTAATCTCTTGCAAGTTTAACCATACAGTGCTAACAGGTGGAAGATCCTTTGGAATTTCCTTAGGACCTTCCATATTGACAAGTGTAGGAAATGTACTAGGGTTTTCTTGATCTAACATGTAGGTTGGTGCTGTGATGAGATCTTTGTCCATATGGAAGCGAATTCTAAAATCCGTTTTTGCAAGCTCCTTATTCATTTTAAAATAATCACACTCGGGATATTTTGCAGAATTGTATGACCGATCCTCATCAACTAGATCCTTACTTGTTCGATCATCAAAAATAACAATCGGGTCTAAGACCAATCCTAATTGGGTTGCATTATAAAGTCTTGGACTATGTCTTAAAGCTTGTTTTGCATACCTTGGGTTAGGGGGAAGGCCTTTTTGACGAGATAAGTTAAATTCTCTAAACAAAGCATCAAATAAGTGCACTAGTTGAGAAGCAGCGTATTGTCTTAAAAGCAAGTAATATAGACTTCTAATCTTATTAGCAGCATTAATCTCCATTTCATTCTTCTTAGACTCGAGTGACTCAAAATCTGTTTGAAGTTTTTGAAAATTAGTGACCACTAACTCCTTTTCGCTAAGTTCTTTAGAAAGATTTGCTCTTAAGGTTTCGATTTCTTGCAAGTGACCCATTTGTTTGTTTCTAAAATGATCATATTCGGGATTGGTTAGAACACTAGACGAAGGCACTAATTCCAAGGTTTGAACTTTCTCATTGCTTAAGGCAAGCTCATCAGACAAATTCTTATTCTTAGCTAGGGTTTCTAAGAGAGCAGCATTCATTTGGCTAAGTAATGTAGCAGGAACCATGACCAAATCTTGTTGAGCAGGAGTAGGCGTATGCGAAATGGCTCCCGGTTGTGATTCACTCAAAGTCTGGGGACTCACATTGATATTGCTATCATTGATTGTCTCCTCATTTGAAAGACTCACCACCGAAGAATCATTCGAATCAGCACTCTCTTGCACAACTTGATGTGGTTGAATACTAGCATCAGTGGTATTATCAGTGGTATTAATAAGTACCTCAGATCTCTTTTCTGGCCCTAAACTGGAGATAGTTGCCATGAGAGCAGCCTTTGCAGATTGAAAGTCATCACAGTCTGAGTCATACGCATCAAGATCATCGGCTTGGTAAGCTGCATTCTGTGTAGTGACAACGTCTTGTTCAGCAATCCATGGATCAGCAAGAAATGCAAGCTCCTCTTCATCAAGTTCCCTTCCTTGTGCCTGAGCATTCACCAGATAGATCTTTTCTGCAAACCATTGTCCATCCCTTCTCCTCTTGGGTTTCTTGCAATCCCTGGACATGTGTCCTTCTTCCTTGCAGTTGTAGCATGTAATCATTCTCAACTTGCCTGTAGAATTAGCCCGTGGAGGATTGTTGACCATTGGAGCAGGATTGACCGTGCGAGCATTGGTTGATGTAGTAGGTCTCCCCTGATATGGTTGAATAGGCTGAACCATTACCCTGCCATTCTCAATAGTAGCTTGTTGACGAGAATTGGATGAATTCCTCAACTAATTGTTGGTTGGAGCTGATCCTCTGTATCCTCGTTTGCTTAAAGTCCTTGTGAGATAAGCAGACATAGTGGTTAGCACTTCAACTAGGTCAGCTCCTTGTTTGAATACAGGAATGGGGACTTCCTCATCATCACAATACATTGCTTGGTCTTGATGAGCTGCATAATCACTAGAAGGAATACTCATTTGATCAGGGTAGCTTGTTGGATATGCTGCATTCTCTTGATAAGAAGAATATGAAGGCTGAGCATAAGGTGCAATGTTTGCTGGGTGAAGTTGTGAAGCATACTGTGGTGAAGGTGCATTAAACCGATATTGTTGCTGATGTGAGGTGGGTGGTTGCGGTAGAATCGAGTATTGGGGGAAGGTCGGTGTCATGTAAGGTGATGGATGATAGGCTTGATGTCCCAAGATATAAGGTGTGTTGTTGTGTGACAAGCTTGGTTGATTCACCATCAAAGCTAAGGAATCAGGGTACATACCTCGAGGAGAACGGTGCATAATCACATATTTCTCATGCTGCTGAAGAAAAGCATAGATTTGATCTAAATTGCACTTATGCAAATCCCGGGTTAACTTAACATCGGTAATATACTCACCCCATTCAGCTTGAGGTAAAGTATTCAAAAACTTGGTGTTAACCTAGAATGGAGCAATCACGAGATTGTATACATTCAGATCATTCATTAGAGTAGTGAATCTGAAGTAATAGTCGTGTAGCGTTTCCCCTGGGCTGTACGTGAATCTATCAAACAGATCATACAACTGACATTCCCTTTCCTGTTTGGTAAGAGACGTACCTTGTAGCAACACCTTTAGACGTTCCCATAAATCCTTGGCAACCGTATATTGACTTACCATGCGATAAATATCATGCGGAAGAGCTTGGAGAAGAGTCTGTAGAGCCTTTTCATCAGCATCAGCAATGAGTTGTTGTGCCGGTGTGAGTTCTTCATATTCTCTTGGTCGAGACACGTTATTTGCCACAATGGTACCATAGTCGAGTGGACCATTCAAAATCGATTTGACCATAAGCCTTCCGTATGTTGGTTTGCCCTTCAAGTATTGCATCATACGACCCTGCCATGCCTCAAACACCTCTTTAATAAGCATCGGTGGACGACTATCAGTTCCCGTTATGATTGAGATATCCGTAAGAGATGTCATCTGAGGCATTAATGAACTCGGATTCATTGTGATCACTTAAAAGACTCAAAGATTATCGGTTGATCGAGCAGTGAAGAAAGGTTGAGAATTTGTGCTGTGTTGTTAAAATCAAGATTAAATCCACTAAAGATCGTCGAAAAAACTGAAAAACCCCTTGAACTTGCTTATACGGAATAACCCTAACAAAGAATAAATCCTATTCGGAATAATCCCTATTCGGAATAACCCTATGCTGAAAACAACCCTTATCCGGAATAACCCTATGCGGAATAACCCTATTCTGAAAATACCCTATTCGGAATAAACCATATGCTGAATAAACCTATCGTTATGCGGAATAATTCTTCAATTCGGAAAGATGGTATTCGGAAAGACTGCTATTCGGAAAGTTTGGCTATTCGGAAAGTTTGGCTATTCGGAAAGATTGCTATTCGGAAAGTTTGGCTATTCGGAAAGTTTGGCTATTCGGAATGTTTGGCTTATTCGGAAAGTTTGGCTATTCGGAAAGAATTGGCTATTCGGAATACTTTGCTATTCGGAATACTTTGCTATTCGGAATGTCTATTCAGAAAAATCCTGCTATTCTGAAAACTCTCCTATTCGGAATGTATATTCGGAATAATCCTGCTATTCTGAAAACCTTCCTATTCGGAATCTCTATTCGGAATAATCTGGGAATATAGTTCGAGACTAGAACAGCACTTTTCAATCTGATTTTTTGATCAAAACCACAAAATTTTTTATGATTTTTACCAAAATAAGCTAAACCCAATCCTTATCAATTAATCCCAATAACAAAAACACCAAAAACAACAAGATTCAAGATTGATTTTTTCTAAAGATCACTAATTGATTCAAAAACTAAAAAAGAAACACAATCCTTACCTTAAATCACCCCATAGCTCTTGATACCAAATGTAGAATATTGATAACCTATGAATCTATGAAGTGGGTTGATGTTTTATAGTGAGAGAAACTAGAGAGAGAAAGTGAGAGAAACTATGTGTCTTTTATTAATATGAAAACATGAAATGTGAACAACACCCAACCCCTTTCCATGGTGGAAAGGGGTATTTATACTTCCAAGCAACATTGGGCTTGGGCCGGTCCATGACAAGCCCATGGACCGGTTCTTACTTAACTTAATAAGTAACAATTATCTATTTGTTAACTACGAGCTATTACAACATAAATCATATTGTGGAGTGAACGATACTTCTAATATACGTTAAAACGTATTTCTAACACATATGTAGGAGTTCTAAGCACCGAGAGGTTGAAACCAAATTCTTGGCTTTGTGACTTGAGTGAACTTGCTTTCCAACTTTGCAAGCATCACAAAAGTGACTATCAAACTTCATCTTGGGGAGGTGTCTTACCAACTCCTTAGAGACTAAAGATTTAATTAGACGCATATTAGCGTGACCTAATCTCCTATGCCAAATAGTAGAACTATCATCTATAGTCGCAAGACATATGTTGTCTTTTGACTTCTTATTGATCTTCATGACATAAAGCCCAATGCTTTCTAATACCTTTTCCAATGACCTTTCCATCTTTTACAATTTCACTATCATTTTCCGAAAAGATGACCTTACACTTATTGTCACAAATTTGTCCTATGCTTAAAAGGTTAAACCCTAAATTATCTACGTGCTCAACATTTTCAATAGTCATGGAGTCAAGAGAAACCGTACCTTTGCCAATGATATTACCACGTAGACTACTAGCGAATGTGACGTTACCTCCATCATATGCTTTGTACCGTGAGAACAAACATCGATTACCCGTCATGTGTTTAGAACAACCACTATCCTTAATCCACTCGTCGGGTTCCAAATAAATTCCCAAGCATATCTCCTTAGAAGTGTGAGCCATGAGACATTTATCCTCTTTGGGGTTGTCATCAACATCTTCACCGCTATCGCTCCAAGAACCACTAACGAATGCCGTGTGATTCTTACCGCGTGAAGGCTTTGGACACTCATTAATGAAATGATTTGGATCACCACATCTAAAGAAATTCCTATCACCCTTTTCGTTCTTGGCAAACCGATTCTTTAAGAATGGTTTCTTGTCATTGTTAGGTTGCTTCACGTGTTGACCTCGTCTTTTGAAGAACCTCTTGAAATCTCTTACCGCCAATGCATACTCCTCGTCATTACTATCCGAGGAACTATCATGATCGATTTTTGCCTTCTTGGCTTTCAGTGCAAGAGACTTCCTTTCACTCTTGGTCTTTACCAATTCCGAGTCCTTCAAAATTATCATCTCATGAACCTTCAAGTTGCCTATGAGTTCATCGAGTGATAAAGTTGAGAGATCTTTCGATTCTTTCATTGTCGTGACCTTTGCTCTCCACTTTGGATGTAAGGCCCTAAGAAACTTCCTAACATTGTTCTTGCTAGAAAAACCTTCATCAAGTGCTTTTAGACTAGTAATAATAGTGTTAAATCTAGCAAAAGCACTATCAATAGCTTCATCTTCTAAGATGACAAATTGTTCATATTGCTGGACAAGAAGATCGATTTTGCTTTCTTTGACTTGGCTATTACCTTGGTGGGTTACTAAAAGAGTGTTCCAAATATCTTTAGCGGTTTCACACATAAAAATCCTTTCATACTCTTTCTTAGGTAAAGCATTATAAATCTGTTAGCCTAAAAATATTGAGTCAAACAAGAATGTTCGGTCATAGGTTTCTATTGTAATATTTATTAGAACGTTGTAATAAGTAGGTATTTAGTCGTGATTCACGGGCTTGGATTTAAACTAATTAAAGTCCAAAAGACAAGCCCGGCCCAATATATAGTCCATTAAAGCCCGCATGTGGGTGGACTATATATACTACCCTCCTAGCATGTTAGGAGGGTGGATGGACATTTGTAACAACTTCTTTTCTTAATATAATCTCACCAAGTTAATCATCTCCTCTCTACTTTCTCTCACTACTTTCTCTCTCTAGGAATTCATCTCTTCTTCATCTATTTTCTTTCTTTATTCATTGCTTAATCATCACAAATACATGGGACAACATTTGGTATCAATCGCCATGGGGTAGATTTGTGATTCATTGTTGTTATTATATTTGATTCGAATGATTTAATCCATAAATCATCTCGGATTTAAATTTTTTTTGTGTTCTTCGTGCTCTACTTCTTTATCTACATCTTCTACATAGTTGTAGTAGTGATTTGGTATATTTACTTTGGCTAAAAACACAAAATTTTTGGGTTTTTTGATCATTTTTTGGCTTAAAATCACGTATTGGTTGAGTTTTGTCCAAGAAAAGGGGGATATATTCCGATCAGTATTCCGATCTGTGTAATCGGAAAAGGGTTTATTGATTCAGATTGGGATTCCGATCAACATTCCGATTGGACTTCCAACATTCCGACTGGACAACATTATTCCGATTGGCATTCAGATTTGCATTCCGATTGGTGTTTCCGATTAGCTCATTCCGATTGGTGTATTCAGATTAGCTCATTCCGATTGGTGCATTCCGATAACATTCTGATTGGTTATTCCGATAACATTCCGATTGGTTATTCCGATAACATTCCGATTGGTTATTCCGATGATGTGTTTTGCTAAATTTTGTTTGAGTATTTTTTAGGACATTTCTAGCTCGATTTCAAATTTTGGCGATTACAAAATTTTTGGACTACCGTTTTTGTCGGACTGGAGAATTTATTGTCGGACTGGAGAAAAATTGCAATTTTCGGAATTTAAACCATAACAACAATCACAACAAATCTACTTAAGATCCATATTCACTTCATCATTTCAGAGAATTTTGAGATGGATTCTACTGCTGAATATCGTGTGACGAACAACAACATAATGGTGGCGGGTAACAAAGAGAGACCACCAATGCTTGTATCTGGTAGGTATGCTCAATGGCAATCACGTTTCATACGATATCTTGATACAAGACCTAATGGTGATGCCTTGAGGAAATGTATTACTCATGGACCATATATATTTAAGAAGATCTCAGTTCCTCCAAGAGCAGCCACAGATACTACTGATCCAATACCTGCAAGTGAACGTGATGAAACAAGAGCTGATCTCACACCTGAAAATTGTGCTTGGCATGATGCGGAGAAGGAAGCCATCTATATGGTTTTAAGTGGGATTGGAGATGATATTTACTCCACGGTTGATGCATGCCCGACAGCACATGAAATGTGGACTGCTATTGAACGCTTGCAACAAGGAGAATCACTCAACAAACAAGATGTCAAAACAAACTTGTTCTGGAATTTTGGCAAGTTTACTTCAAGGGATGGAGAATCAATTGACTCTTACTACTCCAGGTTTTATAAGATGATGAATGACATGACAAGAAATAACCTGCAAGTCTCCACCATGCAAGTCAATGTTCAATTTCTTCAACAACTTCAACCCGAGTGGACACGATTCGTCACTTTGGTGAAACAACAAGAAAAGTTAGACGAGGTCTCATATCATCGACTCTTTGACATCTTAAAGCAATTTCAGAATGAAGCAAATGAGATTCGAGTTGAACGTGTTGCCAAGACGGCTAATCCACTTGCTTTACTGACTACCACTCAACATGTTCAAGATCCTCACTCTCGTGCTCCTAAGCAATACTCCAATACATCCTCTTCACCACAATATTCCACATCATCTAAGTCTTCATCTTCAACAAAATCTCGAGGTAAAGCGCCAAGAGCACCATCACCACCATTTGAGTCCTCATCTGAAGAAGATAGTGATGAAGACCAAGCTCAAAAGAACCGAGAGATGAAACAACAAATTGCTTACATAATGAAGACTTACAAGAAAATCTACAAACCCACCAACAACAATCTTCGCACATCATCTAACACAAAGAACCGATATGTTGAGAGTCCTCCAAGGTATGACACACGTCGACGTGGTGAAAGTCCTTCTAGGTATGATCGACATAATCCAACGCATGTTGAGGGTTCTGCAAGATATGATCGACAAACTGCAAAGTATGATACTCAGAGGATTGCTGCTGCTACTGGGAATAGGGAAACGGTTGGAAGTCAAGTGGTTCAGCAGAGTGGGATTCAATGTTTTAATTGCCAAGGTTTTGGGCATATGGCAAAGGAATACAGGAAGCCGAAAAGGGTTAGAGACTCCAGCTATCACAAGGAAAAGATGTTGCTATGCAAAAAGATGGAAGCAGGGGTTAAATTGTCAGCTGAGGAAGGAGCCATGCTTGATGATACTGATGATGAAGATTCTGATCAAGAGCTTGATGCACATTACTCGTACATGGCAAAGGTTGAAGAAGTTCTCAAAGTCACTGAAGATGACAATGGTCCTATCTTTGACACTGAGCCAATCGATAAGGTACACACTACTGATGAATATAATGTGTTTGGTGATATTCCTGAGCATAGTGATCTACCCAATGCCATTAAAGACACGTGTATGATGGAAACGGTTGATAGCAATACCACACCCGATTCATCAGACATGTGCAATAATGAGTTTGAGGATGATCAACATGCAAATGAATATGATGAAGAGGAACGTATTGCGCTTGCTAATTTAATTGCTACTTTACAAAAGGATGTCACTGAAAATAAAAAGAGTCAAAAGCAATTAAAGAAGGCAAACGCTACGCTCACTCAAAGCTTTGAAGAATGCAAAGCTGCTCTTATCAAATCTACTGAGATGACTGAAACCTATAGAGATGAGCTCCTTCAGAAAACCAAAGAGCTTGAGGGGTACAAGGGAAGTGCGTTAAAAAGTCAAAAGGACGATTTTGAAAACAAATATAATACAACTCTTGAATTATTAGCTAAAGAGAAGCGTCAATATAATGTTTTCTTAATGGATGAACGTCAAAAAACGTACCTTGCCAATACCAAAGTTAATGAACTTGAACAAAAGCTCTCTATGACCACTACTGATTCTGCTAAAATTCTAGAGGATAAGAAACAAGAGGTAGATGCGTTAAAACAAGACTTCAAAAGTAGATATGATAAAGAAACCGAAAAAGTTACGAAACTAGAAACACAAGTCGACTTTTTGAAGAACGTTGTTTATAAAACGCATGATTCTATTCAATCCGTAAGAATGCTAGCACCTCCATCGATGTTTAAGGGTCAAGCTAGCTTTGCAAGTCCTGAGTACCTTGCCAAAGCTCAAGCTGCGAACCCGTGTCTCTATCTTGATGAGACTGAAAGGACAGATCTTGATTGCATGACTGTTAGTGTCAATAGTGAAGAGACTGCCCTTTGGGATGCTGCTAGTCAACCACTTGTTAATAAGGAGTTTGTGAAACCTTATAATTATGATTATGAGAATAGTCAACAAACTCAGAAAACTCGTGAGGAAGTGTTCTTAGAATGCAAACAAAAGAGAATTCAATGGAAGAAAGCATTTGCCCCTAAGAAATCTAATGTTTACAAATACATAAACTACCTCCCTCTAGATGAATCTAAAAGCAAGAGTAGGAAAACATTAGGTATTCTTAAACACCACATAGATAATGTTAAATCTATTGTTGAAAGAGACTGGACAAAACGTGAAAATGCTGAGTGGACACGTCCGATTCCTCACGATATTACCTTGCTTGTCAAAGAACTCTTAATTCGAAACACGACGTTGATTAAAGAAACTGTTCTTCAACTTGAGGAGTTCATTCGGACTGAAATGTTTGATGATTTAAAATATGTTGAATCTATTGAGAAACACATTGATGATCTTCAAATGGAGAAGTCTGATTTCTCAGATGAATATGATTTACTCTTGCAAGAATGCGTTTCTAAAGATGTTATGTGTGCTTATTTTACATCTTGTGCTGATATTGATGAATATTCTGAAGTTGCATGCCAATATCTTGATAAGATCAAAGAATGTGAACGTCTTGAAATTGAGCTTTCGAAACGTAAAGAAAATGTTGACAAAAAGGCTTTTGAGTTACTTCAACACAAAACTGATTTCCTTCAAAAACATTGTCATTCACTTGAACTTGCTTTGCAAAAAGATTTTGGTCGTTTTCCACATGATAATAAATTGTAAGAAAAACTTTCCCAAACATTTCGAGAAATGAATGAACAGAATTTGGAAATTAAAGGGTTGAAAGCTCAATTACAAGACAGGGACAGAGCGATAGCTGAGTTGCAGAATGGGTGGGAAAATGGGTGGGAAAATTGTGGAACCTAGCATTAAGAAAAATGTTGTTAGACAACCCAATGCCTCTAAAGAGAATAGATCCTCTATCTTGGGAAAACCATCTGCTTTCTCTAATTCCTCGTTTGCAAAACCTGTGTTTGCCCCCAAGATGGATGGAAAGGAAAGGTTACCACAAGCTCAACCCATAAGGAATCCTGTAGCACCAAGCGTTAAGCACAATAATGTGATTAAACCAGGGATGTATAGAATGCCCACTAAGCCCACAAACAAAAATACTCACTCGCCTCAGACTTCTAGAAACACTAATATTCGTGTGTCTTCTACTACAGGAATAGTCTCCACTACTAGTGTTAGCCGGCCTCAGCTTAAGAGCACTCAAGAGAATGATAAGGTCTGGAAACACAAGAATCAAGGGAAGATGAAGCAAGTAGAAGAACACCCTAGGAATTTGAATGTTTTTAAGAATAAAAAGTCTGTTATCGCATGTAATGATGATCTGAATGCTGTGAATGATTTGAATGATATGAATGTGAAATTTGTTTGTGTCAAATGTGGCAAGTGTGCTAATGCTAATCATTCTATGTGTGCTATAAATAAAGTCAAAGGCGTAGATACTAGAACTAAGAAGCAAGTTGCTATGCCTATTAGAGCTAGTAAACCCAAACGCAAAGTGAACCATTCTGGTGCAACCCCCACTAAGAATAGTAATGCATCAGACTCCACCACTAAGAATCCTAGAAGCAAAATTAAGGAATTATATGAGTCTGCTAGCAAGTCTTGGAAATGGTGGTTTGCTAATCAATGTCCTCCCGGATATAAATGGATGCCTAAAGTTAGGACAGAAAATGTGAAAACGAGTGTTAGTCTGCCTTTAAATGTTGATAAGGACACTAATGATTCTACTATCACAACTACTGTGGTATCCAATTTAGCAAATGCTCCATCGTGTTCTAACTCTTCTGCAGGTGATACAAATAATTCTCTTCATAATGGACTCCGGATGCACGAAGCACATGACGGGGAATCTCAAGCTTCTAATTAACTTCGTGGAGAAGTTCCTAGGTACGGTCCGATTCGGAAATGATCAATTTGCACCGATCCTAGGATATGGAGATTTGGTTCAAGGGAATATCACGATTAAAAGGGTATACTACGTCGAAGGGCTCAATCACAATCTTTTCTCGGTTGGTCAATTCTGTGATGCGGATTTGGAAGTTGCTTTCAGAAAGAAGACATGTTTTGTTCGTGATTATGATGGGAATGACTTACTTACCGGTACACGGGGTACTGATCTTTACACAATTTCACTTCAAGACACAACTTCATCAACTCCAATTTGCTTCATGGCTAAAGCTTCAACGACTCAGGCATGGTTATGGCATCAACGTCTTTCTCATCTTAACATTGATACCATTAACTTGCTTTCCAAGAAAGATATTGTGAGAGGCCTTCCAAGCTTGAAATTCATCAAAGATCATCTTTGTTCTTCTTGTGAACTGTGTAAAGCTAAACGAAGTAGCTTCAAAACAAAGACCACACCAAGCTCTAAAGGACGGTTAGATCTTCTTCACATGGATCTGTGTGGTCCCATGCGTGTTCAGAGTATCAATGGAAAGAAATATATTCTGGTAATTGTCGATGATTACTCAAGGTACACATGCACTCACTTCTTGAGGTCCAAGGATGAAACACCCGACGTTCTCATCAGCTTCCTAAAATTGATACAACGTGGTCTTCAAGCTCAAGTTAAAGTGGTTCGTACTGACAGAGGTACAGAATTTTTGAATTCTAATCTGAGAAAGTATTTTGAAGCCGAAGGGATTGAACATGAAACATCTATTGCTCGAAAACCCGAACAAAACGGCGTTGTTGAAAGACGAAACCGTACTTTGGTTGAAGCTGCTCGAACATTATTATCCGCTTCAAAGCTTCCACTATACTTTTGGGCCAAAGCCGTGTCAACCGCATGCTACACACAAAACCGATCCTTAATTATCCCAAGACACGAAAAGACACCATATCACATAATTCATGATCGAAAACCTTCACTCAAACACCTTCATGTTTTTGGATGTACTTGCTACATTATTCGAGATGGTGAAAATTTGGATAAAATGAAAGAGAAATGTGATGCATGTATTCTTGTGGGATATGCAACTCAGTCTAAGGGATATAGAGTGTTCAACAAAAGAACAAAATTGATTGTCGAGACAATTCACATCCGATTTGATGAATCTCAAGAAATGGCACTTGAACAAAACAGTTTAAGTCCCGATCCACAACGACAAACGACTTCCGTTCACAACCGCACGGAACTCGAAGCTCAAGACCACAGCAATGAACCGTCAAGTTCAACGCTGGTTCCAGAAAATGTTCCTAGAGCTGATATGACAGTCGACACGACAATTGAAGAGATGGAAATGTTATATGGACCAATGTATGATGAATATTTCACGGGGGAGAAACAAGTTGTATCAAAGTCTTCCGCTGTCACTCATGATAAGAATGATGAAACCGATCATCGTCAACAACAAGATACAACTTCATCTACTTCAACACGGGTTGCTGCAGATTTACCTCCTCAGAATATTACTTCAACAATCGATCCTACAACATCCACAACTACTGTCATTGCTCCAGAGAACACAAATCAAGCAGACAATGCATTATCTGACGAAGACGAATTCATCAACCCATTCGGTACATCGGTACACGAAACTGGAGAGTCTTCTACTCGCCATGTTGATCCGTCAAATATGCATACTTTCTATCAACGACATCCTTCAACACATCATTGGACCCGAGATCATCCTTTGGTTCATGTCATTGGAAACCCTTCACAGCCCGTTCGTACAAGATGACAGCTTGAAACCGATGGCGATGTTTGTATGTTCGCACTCGCCGTGAGTACTGCTGAACCGAAAAACATCAAAGAAGCCATGGCTGATCATGCTTGGATTGAATCGATGACGGATGAACTTCAACAGTTTGAAAGACTTAAAGTCTGGGAACTGGTTGACAGACCATACGATGTAACACCATTAAATCTTCGATGGATCTGGAAAAACAAGATGGATGAAGAGAACACGATCATCAAGAATAAATCTAGGCTAGTGGCTAAAGGGCATGGACAGAAAGAGGGTATTGATTTCGAAGAATCATTTGCACCAGTAGCTCGAATGGAAGCGGTCAGGATTTTTCTTGCTTATGCTGCACATAAGGGATTCATCGTTTATCAAATGGACGTAAAGACGGCGTTTCTTAACGGTCCTTTGAAGGAAGAAGTTTATGTCACGCAGCCGGAAGGATTCGTCAATCCTCATTATCCTGACAAGGTGTATCGTCTCCACAAAGCACTATATGGACTCAAGCAAGCTCCAAGGGCGTGGTACGACGAGCTCTCGAAATTTCTGGTCTCCAAAGGTTTCTCAAAAGGTTCCATTGATTTAACTTTGTTCACTTATAAATATGGGGATGACATTCTGCTTGTGCAAATTTATGTTGATGACATTATTTTCGGGTCTACAAACCCAAAACTTTCAAAATGGTTTGAAAAAGTAATGCACAGCAGATTTGAAATGTCTATGATGGGCGAACTAAAATTCTTTCTAGGAATTCAAGTTCACCAATCCCCAAGTGGTATCTTCATTAACCAAGCTAAGTATTGTCAAGAGATAATCAAAAAGCATGGTATGACATCATGTGACCCCGTTGGGACACCATTATCAACCACATCTCTAGATGCTGATTTGGAGGGATTACCCATAGATCAAACGAGATATCGTTCCATGATCGGGTCCCTCATGTACTTGACAGCAAGCAGGCCTGATATTCATCATGCTACGTGTTATTGTGCACGATATCAAGCACGACCCACTGAAAAGCACCTCAAGGAGGTTAAACGGATCTTTCGGTACCTTAAGAATACCATTCACATGGGACTCTGGTATCCGAGGTAACCGGTTTCTTTCTAACCGCCTATTCAGATTCTGATCATGCAGGGTGTCTTGATACACGTAAAAGTACTTCTGGTGGTGCACAATTTCTAGGTCAAGACAAGCTTGTGGGATGGTCTTCCAAGAAGCAGGATTGCACGTCACTTTCATCAGCCGAAGCGGAGTATGTGTCTCTATCTGCGTGTTGTGCTCAAGTTCTTTGGATGAGAACACAACTCACGGATTATGGCTTCCATTTTGATAAAGTACCTATGTACTGTGACTCAAAGTCGGCCATAGCCATCTCCTGCAACCCGGTACAGCATTCCCGCACGAAGCACATCGATGTCCGATATCACTTCATTAAGGAACAAGTTGAAAGAGGTATTGTTGAATTATACTTTGTTGGAACTGATTACCAATTAGCTGACTTGTTTACAAAAGCTCTTTCGAAAGAGAGGTTTGCGTATCTAGTTAGGCAAATTGGTATGAGATGTTTGACTCCAGCAGAACTGGAGGTTCTGGCAAAGAAGCCTGCTTGATTCATCTATCAAACATCTACCTGTAAATATTAATCAAAAAGCAAAATACAAAAGTAAAAAATCTTTGATAATCCAAAAATATTCTTCTCGACATGTCTTTCAGTATCGATAATATGGACGTACCTAGAAATGTCGCTCAATAACGACACGGGTGTGTACATAAAGCTCGAATGAAAGTTGTAAATATTTTTCAAAACATGTCATTTCTATATTTTCAAAAGGAAATTGTCTATTTTGGACAATACTTCCAACAACGGGTAGAGCAATCTATCTCGGGTTGAGCTTGTCACAAAACATTCAACGTTTTGAGCTCAACACAATGGCTTGTAATCACTTTCAGATTGCAACCCGGATCTAAATTCACGGGGAAGTGTACGCTTTTGTACTCTTACCCTTAGCAAAAGAAGTTAAATCTTCTTACACTTGAGTGGATTCGTCAAGACATTCAAAGTCTATGAACTCAAGTTTATGCTTTAGAAAAACCTTTCGACAAAAAGAATTGATTTTTCAAAAAGCGTTGAACACAATTTTTTCAAGAATTTTTTAATGATATTCAAAATCTTTCAAAAATTGTGTGTTCAACAACTCCTATCCTCAAAAAGCGAAATGTGGATCATATCCTCGTAATGACAATTCCATTGGATCAATTTTTGAGGGGGAGCAATTCAACTTCATGCAAAAGATTAACACATCTTTCTCCCGAAGATTTTCAAGACTATTTTTCAAAATATATTTTAATCAAATTTGGTATCTCTAATATCAAAAGATTGTATATATTAGAGATAGGGGGAGAAAATGTGATTAAAATGTGATCATATATAAGACTCAAGCACTTTAACTCTTACCCACATGTGCGAAACACTTTCGATTATCGATGCACATGTGAAGGGGGAGCTTTTCTGAAACGACAAAACTAGCAAGGTGTTAAATGTTTTTCAAACACTTTGTTAGAATTTAAAGTGGTTTTCATGGTTACGATAAAATACCCACAACATCTTTAATTTCACGACGTTATTGGTGTCAAAAGGGTGGTTAGGTTTAAGTCCTATGATCCAACCAGAACCGGAAGGATCTTCCCAGGGACAATCCAATAGATTATTAGAAGTCCTTAGGAAAGATGGAGTAGAATGTGAACGTAGTTGAATGCCGACTAAGTACTGATGCTAGCACTAGAACAATCACAACAAGGTGTTAGTAATGATGTCTTGGTAAGCATTGAAGGGGTTGAAGAATGAAAAAGAAATGTAAGGATAAAGGGTGTAAAGAAAGAAGCCCTCCATACAACTTAGGCAGAAACCGGGTCAACTCATCATGAAGACAAACTCATCATGGACCCAGTGATGTGAAGCACAACCCTTTCCTAGCTACTCAGGCTTCTCTCAAAAGAAGTTTGTTTTATTGTCACGGAGATCAACACGACTTCTATTGACTTTCTCACTCCGAGATAGTTGATATTGAATAGGTGGCATCTGCTCCAGCCTCCGACCACTAAAAGTGCACAAATCGAGTCTAGAGCCAAGAGATCAATCAAATCTCATTAGGACACACAGATGAAGATCAAGAGAGTCCTACGCCATATCCTTGCGATATTGCTAGAACACTCAGAGTGATACTACTTAGTATTCACAATGATGAGTGGAAATCCTTCCAGTGTTAACATCAAACAGCACTGCGGTAGGTCATATGCAAGATTCTTTATGAATTGAACATATGTAAAACTGAAAAGCAACAGTGGTTTGATTCTGAATTGATTCAAACTCGTTTCAGGTTTCTACGCAATATCTTTATGGTCTTGCCAGAACATTCAGAGTGATATTCATTAATATTCACCGTGACGAATGGAAATCCTTCTAGCGTCAACATCAAACAGCGCTACGGTAGGTGACTTGTGAGATTCTTATGAATCAAACTTGTGTCAACTGGAAAGCAACAATGGTAAGATTCTTAATGAATCAAACTTGTTCCAGGAATTTGAATTGACGACTTTAATCAAGCGGATATTTATCCAATTGATTCACTCTTTATGTTCGCAGTCTTGCTTTGAGACGGTCGAGTAAAGAGAACGGCTAGTACAGCCGCGAAACCCTGTCAAGGAGATTCTTAATTGAATCTACCTGATCACAGGTACGATATTTAATATCGTATAACGGTCTTCACCGACCGGAGGTAAAACGCTACCGATTTAGGACGAATGTCAAAGCCATTCAGTCCGTGTCTATGTTTTGTCTCGAGAAGGTGGCGTCACGGTGTACTCAGCAAAGTCAAAGATTCACAACCACATATTCATGCCCAAAGACTTATCCAACAATTGATAGTGTGAGCATGTGGATAAAGACACAAGATCACAAGATGGCAAAGACAAGTCAAGAATGATTTGAAGATCTCAAGACTTAAAGACAAAGTCGAAAGACAACGACAAAGGCTCAAAGATCACAGCATGAAGGAACAAAACTACTGTTACACGTTCAAGACTCATTTATGACGAAATTCATAAATCTCCATTGGAATCCAAATATCAAAGAGGAATGACCTCACATTGGGGGAGATTGTTAGCCTCAAAATATTGAGTCAAACAAGAATGTTCGGTCATAGGTTTCTATTGTAATATTTATTAGAACGTTGTAATAAGTAGGTATTTAGTCGTGATTCACGGGCTTGGATTTAAACTAATTAAAGTCCAAAAGACAAGCCCGGCCCAATATATAGTCCATTAAAGCCCGCATGTGGGTGGACTATATATACTACCCTCCTAGCATGTTAGGAGGGTGGATGGACATTTGTAACAACTTCTTTTCTTAATCTAATCTCACCAAGTTAATCATCTCCTCTCTACTTTCTCTCACTACTTTCTCTCTCTAGGAATTCATCTCTTCTTCATCTATTTTCTTTCTTTATTCATTGCTTAATCATCACAAATACATGGGACAACAAAATCACCATTTTAGCCTCATTATTTTTCGAACGTTTCTTTTTAGTATCATCATTAGCTTTGTCAAAAGTGACCAATTCCTTTGTTTTAGAAACTTCATTAAATTGATAAGGTAAAAAATCACCATTGGTAATAACATGCCAAAGATCTAAATCTTTTGATTTCACATAAGTCTCAAATCTATTTTTCCAATAAATAAAACTATCGGTTTCAAAAAGTGGTGGTCTTTGCATAGATTGCCCTTCTAGGTACTTGTTGGAATCCATAGATCGATTCAAGTTTTAAAATACAATATACTTTAAAAATACTTGAGCAACCCGCTCTGATACCAATTGTAGAAACTAGAAGGGGGGGGGTTTGAATAGTTTCTTATATTTACTTGTTAAATGATGGTTTTCAAAAAATCTTTTTCTCAAAGACTTAGACTTAAGGAAATTAGTGAAATCTTCTTATGCACAATATGAACAATGATAGTGTAATTTAAACTAATACTAACTAATATATATGCACAAAGAATAAAGAATGTAAATAGTTAAGGGTAAAGAAAGATCAAACCAAACACCAAGGATTTATAGTGGTTCGGCAACGAAACTCACTCCTCGTTCCTACTCCACTCCTCGAGTACTCCTTACTCGAGAGTTTACTACACAACAAGCTCCTTATGGTGGAGAAAACTATACACGTCGCTTAACCAATTTCCGACCCTAAGCTAAAAGTCGAGCCCTAATCGTAGCTAGGACCAATCTACACAACTATACTTAGTACATACACAACTTCTAAATAGACACAACTACTTGGATCTTCACAACTATTACACAACAACAAATGTATAAGATTTGATCTTCAAAGGATCTTTGGTGGTGGACTCAACACTTCACAATGATAGTGTTCTTCTCTTTGCACTTGAAGAGGAAGGGATGGTGGAGATAGATTCACTTCTAAACAAGTAGTAATCAATCAAATAATCAAGGATTTTGAGTGATTTTAGAAGTATGTTTGAATCTGGAAATTTGTGTGCAAAAGAGGTGAATTGAAAATCTGAGAAAGGTCCACTATTTATAGGACAAAGGGCCAACGGCTATATCTTCCCGCGGTTCCTTGTCTTAGCCCGCGGTACCTTATCAATAAGGAACCGCCTAGGCGCTAAGGAACCGCAAGGCTAGACTCCGCTCCCTTTTTGTCCTTTAGTGGTGGAGGTCATATCTGGCTATAAAAATATCCAGAAAGGATATTATAAATCAAAAGGGAATATGCCATTTTCAAATTTTCAAATATTTAATTTAATAAAACATTTTCTTAAAAAGAAAGTTTAATTAAAAACTTGTCACACTTAATAAAAAGTGAGTTTTAAGAAAAGATTAAATCACTTGATCACTTGATTAAGGTTAGTACTTGTTTATTCATACCTTAAGTGAAAATGGGTAAAATGAAAAATACTTGAACTCAAAAATTCGTTTTTCGTTGTTTTTGTAAATGCTTGTTTTTACAAATTGTCGTAATCAAAACTAAGCGAGACCGAAAAATGCAAGTAACGTTTTTAGGCATTATTGCATTAACAGAGTCACTACACCATCTTCTGTTCCTCAAGTCTTCCTTGTCAGTCAGCATACGTGACATCAACGTCTTGGACATCCAGGAAGTGAAGTGCTACGTCGGCTTGTTTCTAATAATTTTATTTCATGTAATAAAGAGAAGCCTCCTGTTCTTTGTCACGCTTGTCAGCTTGGCAAACACGTAAGGCTTCCGTTTGGTACTTCTGATACTGTGATTTCTTCTTGTTTTGACATTATTCACTCGGATGTGTGGACTTCCCCATTCAGAGTCTTTCTGGATTTAAGTACTATGTTTTGTTTCTGGATCATTATTCATAGTTTGTTTGGGTTTATCCATTACTTAATAAGTCTGATGTTTTGTCTAAATTTATGTTGTTTCCTGCTTAGTTCATACTCAGTTTAAGTGCGAAATTCGGTCGTTTCAGTGTGATCATGGTGGTGAATTTGACAACAATGCCTTACATAAACTTTTTGCCGACAATGGCATTCAGTTTCGTTTTTCCTGTCCAAAAACATCCCAACGAAAAACATCCCAACAAAATGGTAAGTCCGAACGTATGCTTCGCACCATTAATAATCTTATTCGGACTTTACTTTTCCAAGCCAATCTACCACCTACTTTTTGGGTTGAAGCACTTAACATGGCCGTTCATTTACTAAATATTTTGCCTTCAACTGCAATTTCCAATGAAATACCATATGTACGTATGTTTGATAAAACCCCGAACTATAGACTTTCGCGGACGTTCGGGTGTTTATGTTACCCTCACCTTTATCCTACTCACAAACTTGAACCACGTGCCACACCTCCACTATTTTTGGGCCACGCCTCAAATCATCGCGGTTATCGTTGCCTCGAGTTAAACATAAACAATATCATTATATCCCGTCATGTTACATTTGATGAAACTGTGTTTCCGTATGGCTCCAAACAAGCCACCTCAGTGCCTACGTACACCTTTTTGGTCGATTCACCTGATATTCCCACTCAACCTTTTTGACCTACTATTGTTGATACAAATAACACTACAACACAAATTCTAACACCAGATCCTACTTCTCCATCCTCACCCTCATAACCTGTCCAACCATCCTGTGACACCCCCAAATTGAGTCAAATGCAGCTGAAATAATATTTGGGTGTCACGTAGGTGGATCAATAGCAGATATCGTATAGAGCAATAGATAACAGATTATCATTATATTTATTACATGGACAAAAGTGTAAATATTATTAAAATTGTCTTAAATATTGTTCAACAATTTGAATTATTCTCTAGTTTATAAAACCCCAGATGAGCTCTATAAATGCAGCCTATCATGATGCTTGACTACATGCACACCAATACCTGCTTCAGTTTCTTGAGAAAACATGCCTAGAGAGTCAACATAAAGTTGGTGAATTCACAGGTTTAATAAAATAAGTTTGGACAATAAACATTCACTATAGTAGTAATGCACAAAGCATCAACACTAAAAAGTAATTACATTCCCATATTGCCTGAAACTGAGACTTGATAGTTAAGCCCTTAACAAATAAGGACCCTTCGCCTTATAAAAAGGCACCCAAAAATAATAAGTGCTGACATGTGAAACATCTGTTGTCCTGGCCTAGGCACGGTGAGCATGACTCACCCAGATGGGAATGGTCAATCCCAAATAGATCTATTTATAATATTCAGGTAATTCAATAATTCTAACAGCTTTAAATGCACGGGTCATGCGGGTTCATCTACAATAGGTAAATGTAATCAAAGGTTTCACAGTTCAATTTATGTCCATAAAATAAAATATGTTTCATGTTTTCTTCCCCATAAAAAGGTTTAAAAGTTTGTCAATATATAAAGTGGGGCCATGGACTCACCTCAGTAGTACAACAGATAGTCACAAGTAAATCTGATATGACGCTCACGATACAGTCAACGACCTAAATAATTATAAGGTCTTAGTAAATGCATAACATAATGCATAAAAGTTTCAGAACAAGTCTGTGCATGCTTATGCTGGTTTTAAGCATTTTATTACGATCTCTGTATTTTAGTTCATCGTTGTACAAGTTATAGTAGTATTTATTTTAAGTATAAAATAAATAATATTATTAAATCAATTAATCTGTTTAATTAATATTCTTGCACTTGTATTGTTTATAAAAGGAAGTTTTTTATATATTTAAAGTGATAGAAAATAAATATAATTAATATATTTATTTTTATAAGTTAATCATTTTTGATAATGTATAGAAATAACGTTCGTAAAAATGTATAACATTTTAATTAAATTCCACGTTCTCGTAGTGTATATAACTATTAAATTATAAGCTTAGAAAAGTAAAGAATGTTATGTTTATTTAAGTTTTACATTTTAAATATTGGGTATAAATATATAGTAAATTTAGGGTTTGTTATATTTGTATAAATTATATTTTAGCCCCTCTATTTATATAATTACCCGTGGTTACTTACCTTTATACCCCTAGGGTTTCTAAATGTTTCTAGGAATTACAACATTGGTCCCTCCCTAGTTACACGTGTAACTAGGGTTTGTAAAAGTTCCATAAAATGTCAATTTTAGTCCTCCTAATATTCGGCTTATTTTTAGGTGTAAAACAAGTTTCAAAAATGCCCCCTATGGCTCCCATTTAACTTTCAGCTTATGCCAAAACAACCCCTAGGGTTGTCTAGGGTTTATTTAAGTTTACAAGGTTGGCAAAATAGGTCCCTAGGGTTACTATATAGTTTCGGCAAAAGGCAAAAGGGGTCCCTAGGTTCTTACTAAGTTACACAAATCACCCTAACATTGTAATAATTCCCATTAAGTCCTTGTGTTAAGTTTGGAGTTTCGGATAGTGTTAAAACACTACCCTCAACTCTCGGCTATTTACCAAATCAACCCTTATGTTTATCTTTTTGGAAAGTGAGTTTCTATACATGTTCATTTAGATCCCTAAACTTAATAAAATTAAAGATTTAACCCGAAAGTATTATATTCACCATTTTAATCCAAAACATTATGGATTTATCATTTTAACCCAAAATTTCATAGATCTATTATTTTAGTCCAAAATATTTATAGATCTATATCTTGAAACCGAAACTTTATAAAATCATAGTTTTGACACCAAAAGTTTTATAAGAACATTATTTAGTAAAAATGAAGTTTATTTAGGCAAGCTTATTATAGTGGGCTTAAAAGCTAAATCCTATAAGGCAAAAATAGCGAGCTTATAATTCTAAGGCAACTAGTAATATAGATCTAGTGTTTCTAGACTTGTTTAAACATTACAAGATTAACCAATATTAAACCATAGGGTTAAAACCCCACGTCCAATATATGCATGGTTAGGTTTCTCATAGTTTTTCTAGTTAAACAATTTCATAAGGTTATGTTCATCATGGTTATCAGGATTTTATATCATCTTAACATATAACCCATTTTTAGCCGTGACCCATTTAGGTTTAGGTTTCATAGTTTTGTTTCAACATTAAGTTTTTACTAGTGAATGCATATTTAAGTTTATGTGTATGAAAAAATGAATATATTGAAAGATAGGTTTTAGGTTACTTACTTGTTTAGGTGGATCTAGGGATGAACAAGAGAATGAGTAGGGATGAGAGCTTGGTTTCAACAATGGTGATACTTGTAACCAAAAATGTAGCTGTGGCCTTCAATGGTGTAGCTAGGGCTCGTTTTCTTGTCTTGAAGATCAAGGTATTTGTAGAGGTTGACAATGATTAGTATTTAAGTGTGTTGAGACATAGTAAATAAGCTTGAAGATCTTGGTTATGGTGTAAAACTTGTATCCGTGTGTTCTTGAGAGAGAGAGAGAGATGTGAGATTGGTTTTCAAATGATTTGTGTTGGTGTGTGTTTCGGCTATAATAGGAAAGAGAGGATCCAAATGATATATAGTTAGTACCATGAATCTTATGAGGATCTTGGTTGGATACTTACAAGATATGCAAGATATCCCCACATGCTTAAACTAGAAAACTCATTTCCTTTCTATTTTGTGTTTGTGGCCGTGTGTTTTAAGAAGTCAAAGGGGACAAGAATGACAACAAATAGTGTATGTGCATGGTCTAGGCATGGTGAAGTATGAAAAGAGGTAAGGTGTATAAGGAAAATGTAAGACATAGTGTATTAGTGGATGCACATGTTTATGCTTGCAAGTTAGTGAAATGATTATGGATATGTAAGTATATACACATATACACGGCACACATAGGGGTTTTTAGGAGAATTGTGTTAACTTGTATCAAGTGTTGGGTGAAAATAATAGTCCTTGTATGATATTGTATGCATTTGTTAAGTTTATAGGTACTTTAGTTAAACCTTTAGGTAATTTAGTGAAAGTATATAATGAATACATCATTATAAATATTTTACTTGAATAAAGTAAATAAATGACAATGTAAAATAATGTACATTGTTTTAAAGTGTTAGGTGTTTATTCCTAGTATGAAATATATGTAATTATATACATATAAAAATAAGTCAAAGTACTTAATAATTTAATTAAGTAAAGTTACAGTTTATCTCAAAATGTGTACTGAGGTGATGAGTCCTTATTCATTCAGGTGGCCAGTCAATTGCTAGAGTAGTCAATAATGACTAAGGGTTCATATAAATGTAAAAATAAATATGAAAGATAGTATGACAAAGGTATATGATTAATAATAAGTCATATAAAAGTGGAATTATATAGATTCCAAAAATAAAGAGTACAACAGTTGACCAAGTCAATAAGGTAAAATCAGAGGTCTTACACATCCTCTCCATCCAATGTTTACTTCTACTTCTCCTACCGTGGCCTAACAAACACCAACACCTTTGGCCCAACAAACACCTGTGGCCCCTACCTCCCCTTTAGCCCAGCCTGCGCAACACCTGACATCTATAGATTTGGAATCTATTGTTACTCCTCACGTTAATATCCCTTTTATTATTCTGGACCCGCCTCACAACCCGAACCACGTATCAATTCATCCCATGGTCACACGTTTCCGTGTCGGGACTAATCATCCTAATCCAAAGTATACTTGTCATGTGTCCACTATCTCACCATTACCAAAGTCTTATCGAGATGCGTTTAATGATCCAAATTGGCAAAATGCTATGTGTGATGAATACAATGCGCTTATTAAAAATAGCATTTGGACTTTAGTACCTAGACCTGCGGACACCAACATTGTTCGTTGTATGTGGCTTTTTGTCACAAGTATTTGGCAGATGGTACCCTTAGTCGCTACAAGGCTCGTCTTGTGGCAAATTGTAGTACACAAATAGAGGGAGTTGATGTTGATGAGACTTTTAATCTAGTGGTTAAACCGGGTACTATTCGGACTGTACTTAGCTTAGCTGCTGCTCGACATTGGCCGATTCATCAGCTTGATGTCAAGAATGAATTTTTACATGGTGACTTATATGAGACTGTTTACATGCATCAGCCTCCAGGTTTTCGTGATTCTACACACCCTGATTATGTGTGCTTATTACAGCGGTCTCTCTATGGGCTTAAACAGGCCCCTCGTGCTTGGTTTCAACACTTTGCATCTTACATTACTCGTATTGGGTTCTCTCATAGTCGTTGTGACACATCTTTGTTTATCTACAATCAGGGCACGAATAATGCTTATTTATTATTATATGTTGATGATATTGTGGTCACTGCTTCTTCTGAGACTTTGTTACAACAGATTATTACTTCCTTTCATAAGGAGTTTGCTATGACAGATTTGGGACCTCTTACTTACTTTCTGGGTATTTCTGTTACACGAGATTCGTCTGGGTTATTCTTATCTCAAAAGAAATATGCTGTTGAGATTCTTGAGCGAGCCAATATGGTTAATTGCAATCCTAGTTGGACTCCTGTTGATACTGCGTCTAAGCTTGGGGCAGATGGTGATTTGGTATCTGATTCGACTTTATATCGGAGTCTTGCAGGTTCTCTTCAATATTTGACTTTTACTCGCCCGGATATTTATTATGTCGTTCAACAGGTTTGTCTTTATATGCATGATCCTCGAGAGCCTCATTTCTCGGCTCTAAGAGGATCTTGAGGTATGTTAAGGGAACTTTAGATTATGGACTCCAGTTGTTTGCTTCTTCGACTACATCTTTGGTTGCTTATTTAGATGCGGATTGGGCTGGTTGTCCCACTACTCGGAGATCTACTTCTGGTTATTGCGTATTTCTAGGCAACAACTTACTCTCCTGGTCCTCTGTGACAACCATAGTTTTTAGGTTCGTCACTTAGATTTATTTTGTGCTAGTTACGTGTCTTTACGTGTTTATGTGCTTATTGGTGTGTATAGATTGTGGTTTGGTTATCGTTTCCGGTACGGGGTACCTTGTGAGTGAAACGATGTGTGATGATTTCATGTTCATGAGTTCACTTGGTAGTGACTATGAAGTGAGATGGTGTTATTTAGTGGTTTTACGTATACGTATATGTATTATAGAAAATCGTATTTTTTACGATTTACGGTTTAGCATTTGGAGGTCTCGGATGAGGTAATTAGGCATATGGATATTTTTCGGGATGGTTTTAAGTCATTTAGGACTTAGTTATAAAGTTTATTTCAAAATTTTAGATTTTTTTTTAAAAGTGTATATTTTACGTCTTTTACGGTAAAACGCGTAAATTTGACTAGTTTTACGGTTTTGAGGTTTTGGAGGCTTTAGGAGCTGAAATAAATTAGGGAAAATTAAGGTAATATTATTAATACATATATTAATAATAAAAAGAAAAAAAAAATAAAAAAAAATATATGTGTAAGTCGGTTTTGGGACGCAAGGAAGAAAAAGAAAAAGGAAAAAAAGGAAAAAGGGGAACCGGGCTTTTGTAATGGGCCAAGGACTTGTTAGAAAAGTATATAAAGCCTTACTTTTATCAAAACACTCCATAAAATTCCTGGAGATCAAGTATGGGTCGACATCTATGGAGGAATTTAGGGTTCTTCATTAATTTTTCTTCTTTCAAAAATTCTAAGGTAAAATCTTCAAATCCCTTTTCAATTTAATTGTTTTTAATTCTTTCCCATTCCTCTTATGATGGATTTAGGTTAGGGTTTATATTAAAACAGTAAATTAATGTTATATTAATGGTGTTATAATGGTTACATAGATTAGGGCTTGTAATTAGAGGGATTAGGGTTAATTAATGAGGTTGATTTTGTTAAACCCGTTTTTAAAAACTGGGCAGAATTTTGAGTCAATTGTTTTGATCATATCGGGAGTTCTAAGAACATTCAAGATGCGATCCAAGTATCCCTGAAAAGGTAATTAAAGTGACTTTCCAATGCAAGAAATGAGAACTAAATTAGAGGTCGGGAAGTGGGTCAAAAACAGGTTACAACAGTCGGAGGTCAAAACAGATTTGTAATCAGCCTGTTTTCTTTTTAAGTTTTGGGTTGTTTGGGGTACTTAGGGTTGCATTGGGATCTTCTAACGAACATGAGAGATGGTTTATATATTGTAGTAAGTATCTGCACTTGGGCTAAGATTGTGGTTTAGGGTAAGACCCTCTAATGGTAACAAACCTTTCATACGTTTAAAATCAGTGAATTCTGGATAGGTAGCAATATATATACATATATCGGGGCCTTAACAGTAGCTTTAAGGTTAGGGCAAGTGGGAGGTTTTAGCTAACATATGTAAAAGTATGAATATTCCTTTTACAGAAACCATGGATATGTTTAAGTGGACGTTTGACTTAATGTTTTGAGACCTAAAAACTGGGACTGTTTTGTGTAAAATATGAACGGGATAGTTATTAAACTTAACCAAGTTAAGGACTTGTTAAGGAAGGGTAATGGGGCGATTAGAGCTTATCAATGAGGTATTTATATGGGAATAGGCTAGATGTCCATCATAGGTTGATGAGCCATCTTAGTGATTGGTTCATGTATTGATTGCGTGTTTTTGGTTTGTTAGCTTGTTACTAGTGCGAGGACTTGTGAAGAAGCAATCAGGTGAGTTTCATAGTCCCATGTTTACTATTGATTTTGACTTCCAGATGGGATGGAAGAGACACTGTGTTATGTTGTTTATAAATTGATGATGTTAATATCTGTCTTTTAGTGTAGTTGTCTTCTCAGCTCGATTCGAATTGATCTAACAATTTTAAGCTTGACTTGATTGTTTTTGGTGTATAATAGCGTATTTGGTATTCAAGCTACTTTGACAATTTTGACAAATAAAACTCCTAAAAATGTAAAATAATATCTATACTACATATACGTACTACACTAAAATCATATTGCAAATACCGCAATTAAATGCACACAAGTATAGTATAACAAACTAATGACAAACTATTGAGCAAAAGTAACTAACTTGTTGATCCCAAACTTAGATCGATTAGCTTTGTGTATACGAGATTAGATCAAGTATAG
The DNA here is from genome assembly GCA_025667525.1 of Glebionis coronaria. NCBI lineage: Eukaryota > Viridiplantae > Streptophyta > Magnoliopsida > Asterales > Asteraceae > Glebionis > Glebionis coronaria. The sequence continues at coordinate 269,044,985 of CM046876.1, forward strand.
CACGTAGAGAAACCTTTGTATATGCTTTGTGAATCTAAGTGTTATGCGGAATTTAACACTTAAACAAGAACACAAGATGTAAACAAAACTTTCACTTTGATTATGAATGTCGAACTTGCTTACAATGAAAGATGTTTACGAATGAAAACTTATATAAAACTTGATATTGAACATTAACCTAAATGCCTTCTTTTATAGACTAAGAAGCCTTGTACAATAAGCTACGTATCAACTATTCTAGGTAAAGAAAAACATAGAAAATACATTGTCGTTTCTATCCTTACTAGAAGTATTCTAGAATATAATAAACGTGTAGCTTATATCTTTCATCAGTGCTTGTCTTCAATCTATCAACGCTTGACTTTAACTTGTCAACGCTTGAGCTGTCAGCGCTTGCTTTGTTCATGTCAACGCTTGTTTTGTTCTTGTCAGCGCTCAAGTGATCTGGCCTTAATTTATTCCCAACAATCCTCCCCTAAACTTGATATCCACTCTTATGATCAAGTTTCTGAATAAGCATTAAGAACTTGGAGGAGTCTGACAAACCTTCTCATATTGGTAATGAATAAATCTGATCAAATTCTTTGCCACGTCACTTGAATAATCTATCTCCAGCTGGGTGTCCTTCATCTTTTCCAAAACAGCCTTGGATATGAAATATTGAGCATCCACAAGTAGATACTCAGCAAACTTTGTAGAACTCAAATGATATACACCAGCAGCTGAATATAACCTCCATTGAAGACCACTGAGGTCATCTTCAAGATCCTTCCATATTTCAGGATCTTCCTCATTTGTCCCACACATTCTTTTAAATGTGGTCCAAAGTTTTATTCCATTAGCTAAAGTTGGTGCTTCAGCCTCATACTTGGTCTCTAGTAACCTCCAAAGGTCCACCAAGTCTTTTCTATCACAACTTGCAAATAAAGATATGAGAGTGGTAAAAGTGTGTACCTCCTTGCCAAATCTGCCAATCTTCCAGAATCCACATTCATCCTCATCATAACTCACAATTGGATTCCTGGAATCTAATGGTAACACTTGCACCATATCTGAAGCTTCTAATGGGGAGAGCTTGAGGCTCTTTCTTATAACTGCTTCACTTGGATATAGTGGATTCATATCTTTTGGAAACTCAAGTTTAAATCCCTTCTTCACTGGCCTGGGAACTATCATAGCTTTCTTGATTTCCATCTCTTCTGCAAGTTGCTCCTTTCTTTCATCTGAAAGAAGTCTGAGAGTATTTTCTTCCTGCACTCTCACCCAAATAGGATAAGCCCTATGTTCCAACTCATCAAATGTCAAAGCCTTCAACTTTTGATGTGTCCATCCAACTCCATGACATCTGAGCAACATAAAGTAGAGCTCTCTTCTATCCCTTTTCAATTCTGAGAGAATATTGCTTGCCTTGTGCTTCAAAATCACCTTACAATCCTTCTGAACTCTAAGAAGAAGCTCCAAACCCCATATTTGATCTGAAATGGTCAAGTCTGGATTATCCATACAGCTTTCTTCCCAAGAATTGTACATTTGAACCACCTCTGGCATGTCAAAGTCAACCTGCAATTTTAAATCTCTCAACTTTTCCCTAGCAAGCTCATCACCATACTCAAGCCTTTCTGGTTCTATAATCATCACACTTGAGTCTGAGCTAGCTCCATCACTTTCTTCTTCAGAAGTCACAACAAATGGTGACTTTTCCTTTTCACCTTGTTCCATCATTTGTTCAGCCAATCTTCTATCAAATTCAACTTGGGCTGCATCCTTTGGAACAATTTCTTCTACCAATTTACCCTTACCCTTATCTGATGGTGCAATGGTTGGTAAGGTAGATGGTAATACCTGAGTAGAAACTTCTTTGATGATAGATGATGACTGGAATACATCACCTTCATGTGTAGGTCTGTCAACGCCCAAATTTCTTCTGTCAGCGCCCAAAATACTTCTATCAGCATCCAAATTTGTCTTGTCAACGCTCAAATATTTTCCCTCAGCGCCTTGTGTAACCTCTCTCAACATAGCTGTAAATGATAAATTTAGATTGGTTGGAGAGATTAAGGACGTATCAAAACCTGTTTGTTCCTTCAAAGTTGTAAGGGCTTCAGCAACATCCATTGATTGACCATCTTGGCTGCCCTTATCACTCAGATTTCTTTGATCTTCCTCCCCTTTGGAAGAATCCTCCATACCCCTCCTAGCATGATCACTTTCCAAAACAACAATCCTCTCCCTCAATTGCTTGAGTTCAAGGCCTTGTGTGCTGACAATTTGTACTAAGTCTGCTTTTTGCTTTTGCAAGCTAATGCAGACTGCCGTCAATTCCAAAAGAGTCATTGGTTCCAGTCTGCCCTCTTCTGAAATGGGGATTTGACCTCCCAAGTCAGGTTCATTGGGCATGGATGAGGACTTAATTATGGTGGGACTGCCTTGGCCAGCATCTAAGCCAGAACCAATAGTCCCAGCCTCATCCAGGTCACCAGCCACACTTGTGGTGGTGGTTCTCTCTGCTTCATGGCTAGGACCACCAGAGGAGAACACTCCAGTAGTCCTTTGGCGTTTTATCAACCTATATTCAGGTGGTGTGGAAGATGGTGTGGAAGAATGGGTAGATGGGTTGGTTAAGGGGTGTTTGGGATTGTGATGGTTGTGTGTCAGCGTTGGAAATAGGCACATCAACGCCAACATTTGATGTGTCAGCGTCAAAGGGTTCTTGGTCAATTTGCATTTGTTCAGGTGAGGGTAAAGGTTCAGGAATGGGTTCAAGTTGTGGTTGAGGGTCAATTTGAGGTTGAGGGTCTGGTTGGGGTTGTGTTGCTGCAATAACAGCAAGCATGGCTGGGGTTAAAGGTAAGTCTCTATGAGGTGGTGAATTCATCTTTGTAAAAATAGCTTTCTTTTGTTCAGGGATCTTATAAAAATCATTGTGATCCCTTGAACAATAACCTTGATCATCAAAAATCATTTGCAGAAAACGGGGATAAGCTAAAGTCATTTTTGTCCCCTTGTTTTTACACATCCCTTCAAAAATCATTTTAGAATAGTTATATTTTTGCCCTGTTGCAATGCACACAATAGCACTGGCAATGGATCTATTGATCTCATTGTGTGCAGTACATTTGGGACTCAAACATTGAAGGAGGATGTGGATGAGGTACTTCCAGGCTGGGGGAAATTCCTGCTTATGATACTTATTAAGAGTACCTTCATCAGGAAAAGGATATCCCAAAGCCCTAAGCCCTTGTTCTATTTCATTTATGGGAAGGGTGACTATACCATCAGCATCATCAAGATGCAAGGCCTGGCGTACCAAGGCCTCAGTAACCACCCAAGATCTCCCATGAACAATAGAAGTCAATGTGGTCACTCCATTAACTGTTGAGGAACTGACAGTGTTCCAAAACTGCTTAATGTGTGTGACTGGAATGAGTGGTGCATGAAAAAGAGCATACCTTAATGGGGATGCGTTCAAATACGCCACCATTTGTGTGTATTGAGGAAACAAATCATTATCAGCAACAAGATAAGCAATCATGTTGTGTTGAGACTTGAACCCCAAATCTAATTTTGCTGAGTTAAACTTTGGTGCCATTGATGAAAGCTGTTAATTTGAAGTGTAGAAGATGAAGTTGATAAGAGAAAAGTGTTAGACAAGAATTATAGATACCCTGTTTAAAAATAGGAGCCAAATTTATAGGAGATAAAGAATGCATGTGATTGGCCCAAAAATAGGCAAAGATTTTCAAAAACTAATCATGAAAATATTGAAAAAGTTATAAGTTATCTCATGCATTTAATGAAAGTAACAACTCCTAAAATTACGGCTTGAAAATATGTCAAAAAGTAACAACTGGGTAGGTCCCATTGAGTGTCAACGGTCAAAAATAACCTATCAACGCCCAACGGCTATAATCTTGTCAACGTTCGCCTAAAGCCATGTCAGCGTCCAATTTGGTCACAACAACGCTTGGAAAAATCTTGTCAGCGTCCAAAAATAAAATTGTTTTAAAAAGTGAAAAATGACCTTAACAAGTAATTTATCCTAGAGAAGATAACCAAAAGCTGATAATTATTATAGGGCGGCAAACACTGTCCAGGTATGCACACTTGCATAAGCAAGATAGACATAACAGTCCTCTAGTGTCCCTTGCTAACCAAAACTCTTAACAACAAAGTTACCTTATAAAATCCTTGTTACTCCCAGGTAAATCCCATATCAAAATCATTCCCAAGTCTCCCAACAGACCACAACCAATTCTAGGCCAAAAATGTCTTGGCAGCATGCAAAGTTGATATACTATGCATGCTACAGTGCCTCATGGTTTAGTAAAACTAACCCATACTCACCTGTGGACACAATCTAGAATTGTGATAAGAGTATCATATGGATGCCCAAACATCCTAAAGGTTCCTAAAACCTCCCCTTAAACTATGATACAAAAAGTTTGCTAAAATCATGCATGAACATAAAATTTTTTTTGTCAAGATAGGAATGAAACATTCCAACCATCATCCATAAATAAAAACTTGTCCAAATGCTACTCCATTGATCCATAAGCAACTCTGTATCCAATGGTATACTGCTAACACCATCTGCACATTTAGATTGAAAACCACAAAACTAACATTGTTGCTGACAACGCCCCGATAACACACAACAGCGTTGAAGGAAGCTTTGTCAGCGTTAGACAATTATATTGCTGACAACGTTGCAAAAACACTTATCAGTGTTCAAACAACCTTTGTCAGTGTTAGAAAAATATAGTGGAAAATCTAAATCATCAATAAGACCAATAATAATAATGCATCATCCTGTACATACTTTTACAAAAAGAATCCAAAACACATATTAAGAGAGATTAACCATTCCAATACTTGTTACCAAGTATTGAAATCTTCTAGTATCAAAAGGTTTAGTTAATAAATCTGACACATTTTCCTCAGTGTCAACCCTATCTGGTTGTATTAAACCTTTCTCAAAGCAATCTCTTATAAAATAGTGTCTAATTTCTATGTGTTTAGTTTTAGAATAATGTACAGGATTCTTAATGATGCATAAAGTACTATTATTGTCAACAAATATTTTAGTATGCATAAAATTATACCCATAGTCCAACAGCTGGTTCTGAATCCACAACACTTGACCACAACATGCTGCTGCAGCCACATACTCTGCTTCAGTTGTAGAGTTAGCCACCACTGTTTGTTTCTTGCATTGCCAAGATATTAATCTGCTCCCAAGAAACTGACATCCACCAGTTGTGGATTTCCTATCAAACTTATCACCTCCATAATCACTATCTGAATATGCAATCAGCTCTAATGGTGAATCCTTTGGGTACCACAAACCAAGACTGGGAAAGCATCTTAGGTACCTAAAGATCCTCTTTACAGCATAAAGGTGACATTCTTTGGGAGTCACTTGATGGCGTGCACAAGCACACACAACAAACATGATATCAGGTCTGGAAGCAATAAGATACATCAAGGATCCAATCATGGATCTATAATGCCTGACATCAACATCTTTCCCATCTCCAATCTTTCCCCAAGGGTGTTCTCTATCCATAGGAGTAGTAGCCCTCTTTTCATGTGGAGAAAAGCCAAACTTCTTCAAGATCTCAGCAACATATTTGTCCTGGGAGATGAAGATACCATCCTCTTTCTGCTGAACTTGTAAACCAAGAAAGAAGTTCATCTCCCCCATAGCACTCATCTTGAATTTGTCTGTCATAAGCTTGGAGAAATCCTCACTCATCTTTGGATCAGTAGACCCAAAAATGATATCATCAACATAGACCTGCACAAGCAACACATCTTTGCCTTTCTTCTTTGTAAATAGTGTCTGATCTATGGTGCCCCTCTTGAATCCATTGTCCACCAAATAGGTAGACAGAGTACCATACCATGCTCTAGGGGCTTGATGAAGGCCATACATAGCCTTTTTGACTCTATACACTTTATCTGGATGCTCTGGATCCTCAAAACCAGGAGGTTGCATGACATAAACTTCCTCAACAATGGTGCCATACAAGAATGCACTTTTGACATCCATTTGATAGACTGTGAAGCCCATGCAAGATGCATAGGCTAGAAAAATCCTAATAGCTTCAATCCTTGCAACTGGTGCAAAGACCTCCTCATAGTCTATCCCCTCCTCTTGTGTATAACCTTGAGCCACTAACCTTGCCTTGTTTCTGACCACAATACCTCTTTCATCTCTTTTGTTCCTGAGAACCCATCTTGTCCCTATAGGTCTGACATATCTAGGACAATCAACCAGCTCCCAAACATCCTGAATTGCAAATTGGTGAAGCTCATCCTGCATTGCTTCCACCCAACTTGGTTCTTTGAGAGCATCAAATATCTTCTTGGGTTCTTCTTGTGACAGAAAACATGCAAATAAACATGCTTGCACAAGAGGGGTATCAACCTTCTTGTGTATATTGGCAATAAATCCACCAAGACCTTGATGGGATCTTCTTGTCTGAATTGGAGTCATAATATCACCAATGATCTGAGATGTGGGGTGATTTTTCATTGTGGAGGTGAGAACCCCTCCTTCAAAAAGTCTGGTGTCCTCAACCTCATGCTCCATGTTGCCAATATCTTCTTCATCAGACTCTCTTTGATCAACAGGAATCTCTTCATGAACATTGGAAGGTCCACCTTGTTCAAAACTGGAAGAGAAAAGATGCCCATAAGTGTTGTCAACGTTTGAATCTTGGTTGTCAGCGTCTGGGCTAACAGCGCTTGAAATGTTGTTGTCAACGTCTGAATTGGTCTTGTCAGCGCTAGATTTGCCTTTGTCAGCGCCTGAAGAACCATGCATGTTTGTATCTGGTGGTATTTGGAGACCACCATTATCTTGTCCAGCAGCAGCAGCAGCAGCAAAAGCATCTGTCCAAATGGGAATTGTGACATATTCAAATGTAGGAGATGCCTTTTTGCTTGTGATCCAACCTTCTCATTAACCTGAGTACCTGAAACATTAACAACTTGTTCCTCCACAACATTTGAAGTTACCTTCACAATGTCTAGATTAGTGACAGGCATATAATTTAAAGTTCTAGATAAGGGTTCCAAATCAAACAACCAATTTGGACCACTTTCAGGATCACTAGGTTTATTCTCTAAGAACCTAACATGTATTCTCTCAACAATACGTTTGTCCTCTTTAAGATAAACCCTATAACCCTTGCTCTGCACTGAATACCCTATGAAGTAACCTTCATCGCCTTTTGCACTAAATTTCCCTAAGGCATCACTAGTGTCCAAAACTACTACATGACAACCAAAAGGTCTGAGAAAACCAATATTAGGTTTTCTACCCCAAAGTAACTCATAAGGTGTTTTGTTCTGAATTTTGTTAACCAATGCTCTATTTTGCACATACCATGCTGTATTAACAGCCTCAGCCCAAAAGGCTATAGGAAAGTGAGCATCAGCCAACATTGTTCTGGCTGCTTCAATTAGGGTTCTATTCTTCCTTTCAGCAACCCCATTTTGTTGTGGGGTTCTAGCAATACTGAATTGCCTAGTAATTCCTTTCCTGACACAAAAATCATCTAGCTTCTTGTTCCTAAATTCTCCACCATTATCACTCCTAAGCATCTTAACCTCATTGCCAGACCTTTTCTCAATTTGAGTGATAAAATCAATAAGAACATCAGCTGTGTCACTCTTAATAGCTAGAAAGAATGTCTAAGTAAACCTAGAAAAGTCATCAGTTACAACAAAACAATATGACTTGCCATTCAAACTCTCTATATTTGTTGGACCAAAGAGGTCCATGTGAAGCATATGAAGAGGTCTGGAACTAGTATGCACCTGCTTGGACTTGAATGAGACCTTGTGCTGCTTGCCTTTAAGACATGCAACACAAGAGTGGTCATTGTGGAAAGCCTTCTCAGGCAAACCATCAACTAAACCAAGCCTCACAAGTCTATTTATATTTTTAAAATTTATGTGCCCTAGTCTCCTGTGCCACAAATTACTTTCATCTACTGAGGCCTTAGCATAAAAACAAGACATATTTGTATTCACTTTAATCCCATTTAAATTCACATTATATATGTCCTTATGCCTAGGTGTTCTATACTCAATATACTTCTCATCAGGGATCTTAAAATCCTTGCTTAACACCAAACACTCAGTATCAGTGAAAAGAACCTTATTTTTGTTATCACAAACTTGTGATACACTAAACAAATTATAATCCAGTTCTTTTACCAGGAAGACGTTCTCAAAACGTAGATTATTAGTGAGAAGGGTTCCTTTGCCTGTAATGGTGCCGTAGCCACCTCCAAAGTATACCTTATCACCATCTTTAATAGGAGTGAAGTTCGTCAGATAGTCTTCCTTTCCTGTCATGTGCCTTGAGCATCCACTATCCCAATATCCATAATCATTGATCTGCTTTTGAATGCCCTGCACATAAAGAAAACAAATTAGTTTTCTTTGGGAACCCAAGTCTCAGAAGACTTGGATTCATCTGGTTGTTCAACAAGAACAGACTTAGTTCTCACAACAACCCCATTCTCATCCTTTTTAGGATGAAAAACCCAGTTAACCCCAATAGGTTTTGTAATGACCTTTGAAATGTAATTAAATCTATTGCAAGTCATTGAAATTCCATTATTATTGGGGTTTTGATCTTTCTTGGGTCTCCATGTTAAGCTTGAAGAAGCTTTAGACCCCTTACCTTATGGCTGCAAATATTTAGGTCTGGTCACGTTTCTGTCAGCGTTGGATTTTGTCCTGTCAACGCTGAAATTACCCTTGTCAGCGTTGAACCTAGGGTTTGCTACAGGAACCCATTGCCTATTTGACCAGGTGTTTGTCTTTTGAAAAGGTCTTTGTCCATGAGTGTTAGACCTTCTAGAGAAGAATGGGGCAGGTCTAATCACTTGTGGACTTTGCTGCACACAAGGTTTGGGTCTGACAACGTTTGACTTCCTAACAACGTTGACTTTCTTCCTATCAGCGCTGAAATTATTCCTATCAGCGCTGGCTTTGGGAGCGTTGACACACTTGTATGCCAAATGTGAAAAGCTACCACAAGTATAACAGGCTTTCTTAGACACACTCTTAGGTCTAGAAGAGAAGAAACCTGTTCCATGGTTGTTAACTTGGCTCTTGGGTGACCTATTATTCCTATACATCTCTGCATATTTAATGGTAGGTCTTCTAACAGTGTTTGAGCCTAGGTCAATAGCTTTACCAGTGACTAGGTGAGTAACCTTAATGGGTGGTGATTCATTGGGACTTTCACATAGCAAACCTCCCTTAACAAATAAAGTAGGGTTAGCTTTCTTCCACTCATTTAGGTCAGTCAGTTTTTGTTGATACTCTTCCACTGGAGTGACAACTCTTGGTGGAGGAATGAATTCCTCTTCTTGGCATTCTGGTATACCAGTCCAAGATAAATCCTTTCTAAGGACACCATAGAAGTCACCAGCTGGTGGTGGAACCAGAGAGTAATCATTCATCCCAATCCCAGTCATGTCCTTAGGATCCCTTTGTTTCGCTACACAGTCTCCTAGGGTTTGGGTGGCTCTATCAAATCTTTGAATCTTGAGGTCAACATTATCTTTATTCTTAATGGCCTCATCTAACTTAGCCTGTAGGTCTCTATTGACCTTTGTCATGATATTTCTAATATCCATACTACCCTCTAGCTCATGTTTTAAGATATTAATCTTATCTTTTAAATCAAATTCCATTTTCTTGTAATCAGAAACGGTTTTCTCACTTTCAGTAAGAGCTAGTTGGTAATTGGATAATTTACACCTTTCAGTGCTCATATCATCTTTTAGTTTTAACACCTCTTTGTTAAGTCTATCAGTGTTTAACCTACAACCTTTGCTACAAAAAGCATCATCATATACCTCATTATCAGATGAAGAGGAGGAGTGTGCCATGAGAGCATATTCAACATGCTCTTCTTCTTCAATATCAGCAACCAAAGCTTTGTCCTCTTCAGCATTCTTAGCCAGATAGCTCCAATCCCATCCAGTACCATCAATTCCTTGAACTGCAACCATGGCTTTGGAATCTTGAGCTTTAACAACCTGGCTTGAGGGTTTACCAGCATCAGATCTTCTAGGAGATCTGCATTCCCTCATGAAGTGCCCCATACGATGACAGTTGTAGCATTCAACTTTGGATTTATCAAATCCAGCTGTGTCTTTAGCATTGAAGGTCATCTTCTTCTTGAACCTTCTATTCCACCTATTTGCTCTTATACTAGCAAGAGCCATGTTCCACTTGATGTCCATCTCTTCCAAGTGCTCATCACTTATCTGCTCAAGGTCCTCATATGTAATCACTGAACCATTGGGCAAAGAAGCAATGTAAGCACACACAGTATCCAAATCCAAACCAGCAGGTTTAACTCTTGGGGAGTCATTCATGAATGTGTCAGCGTCTGAAAAGGAGACGTTGACAGGACTTGTTCCAGCGCTGACAAATGATGATCCAGTAACTGGATGCATAAAAGAGTCCTTCTGATTGAATTGACCTTCACTATGAGAGAAGAAGGCCATGTTGCTGGTGCTAGGTTTGCTTCCATGTGCTGAAAGAGTTTCATCTTCCAATAGTCTTAGTTTGTTGTAGATGTCATCAAACGAGGAGCTCTTGTAAGTATTATTGGCAAGAATAGATCTTGCCTCAATCTTCCATGCCTCACCAAGACTTTTAAGAAAGGTAGCATTGGTGTCAACATCACCAACTTGTGTCCCCATGAAGGACAACTTGCTTGTGATGTCAAGCAATCTGCTTCTCACACTACTCAGTTTCTCATTGGGTTGAGCTTTGAAGACAGCATAATCATGCAGAAGTTGCTTTTTCTTTTCTTCCTTAGTGTCTGCATTGCCACCATATGCAACTTCAAGTGCTTCCCAAAGATCCTTAGCATATTCATAGCCTCTATATTTGTGCTGGTTTTCTTGTCCCAAGGAGACTTTTAGAATATTTAGGGCTTTCATGTCAACCCTTTTCTTTGCAATATCTTCAGCACCTACAGCTCTACCATCTCCAGGTTTTTCTTTCTTATCTTCATCAGGGCATCCTTCAACAGCTGATCTTTGAGTAATGGCATCAAGAATCTTTTGAGCCTTATTGAATGAGTTTCCATATTCAATAATCTCCTAGAGTGTGTAGTCATAGATCCCCAGATATTGTTCAAAGTTGAACTTCCATAAGTCAAAGTTGGTTGCATCAAGCATGGGAATCCTGATGTTTGGTAAGGGTGAATTGGAGGTGGTTATTTCTTCATACATGATGTTGTTAGGGTTTTGTTGTTTTTAGGGTTTCTGAGAAAATTAGGGTTTTGGTGTTCTTCAAAGATCAAAAGTTCCTCAACAAGCTCTGATACCACTTGTTGATCCCAAACTTAGATCGATTAGCTTTGTGTATACGAGATTAGATCAAGTATAGCACGTAGAGAAACCTTTGTATATGCTTTGTAAATCTAAGTGTTATGCGGAATTTAACACTTAAACAAGAACACAAGATGTAAACAAAACTTTCACTTTGATTATGAATGTCGAACTTGCTTACAATGAAAGATGTTTACGAATGAAAACTTATATAAAACTTGATATTGAACATTAACCTAAAGGCCTTCTTTTATAGACTAAGAAGCCTTGTACAATAAGCTACGTATCAACTATTCTAGGTAAAGATAAACATAGAAAATACATTGTCGTTTCTATCCTTACTAGAAGTATTCTAGAATATAATAAACGTTTAGCTTATATCTTTCATCAGTGCTTGTCTTCAATCTATCAACGCTTGACTTTAACTTGTCAACGCTTGAGCTGTCAGCGCTTGCTTTGTTCCTGTCAACGCTTGTTTTGTTCTTGTCAGCGCTCAAGTGATCTGGCCTTAATTTATTCCCAACATAACTAACTAAAATGACAAAATGTAACCACTTGGCAAAAATAACTAACTAACAAATTCTAACTAATTTTCAACAAACTTCTTAACCAACTAATTTCTTTTATAAAACTAATTTTATAAAAATAAAATTCAATTCTTTTTTTTAGAAATTAAATCAATTTTTATAAAATCTAAAAATACTTTTTAAAAACTAAACTTACAAATTCTAAATTGTAGTTAAAGTAAAATGAAACATGACATGAAAATTCTAAACGTAATCCTAGTTTATGCTAGTAATCCAATTACAAACTCAAACGACTCAATAAGAAATATCAAAGCCCAAAAAAAAAACTTAAAGGACGACATAAAACGGAAATGGAACTAAATTCCTACACTTGTAAAACTGATCTAGTGTTCGAATTTTGCTTAATACAATTTTTACTTCATTTAAACTTGACCCACCAAAATTCTATTACCCTAATATGTTGCTACTACACCTGCAAGTCTTAGTTAAATGACTTCTATGATTACTTAAGTAATTCAAACAAAGATATATTGGAGACCTTCTAATTATAACAACAAAACGACTGCGACATATGAATTAACCATACGCAATTATACCAGAAATTGACAAACACTTAACGACGCAAATTAAGCAAGTTGCAGGCAGATCTAAGCTACAAAACTAATCAGTCTACTAAACTAAAAAGTTGCAGAAATAGAAATTGAACGTGACCTCGACATCTAGGCCTGTCCGTTGTGGGCGAAGCGGAGCGCTGAGCTCGCTTTAAACGAACACCACCTTCGAACGTAAATCGAAAGCTGATATCGAAATCAAAACTCCATAATCTCGACTTTACCACATCAAACAGTCACAATCATGACTGCGTACTCTACTTCCTAAATCTAACTGATATAACTGATCTACCAACAATATTGGCTGAACTCCATAATCCCGATCTCGAACAAAAACCACCTTCGCAGATTTGAAATCAAGATCTATAACTGATGATATTCACGACTTCAAAGACTATCTATATTGCTATCGATACGAGCCTAACAGCTGAACTATTATCGAAACTAACTGAAACTGATTCTTAGCTATACTGATCGAACCTCGAACAGGATGCTTTTTACCAACTGATTTCCGAGCACAAAGAACTCCATGAACGGTAGCGCTAACGAAGTTATACTCACCAATGAAAATGCCGGTGAACAGTAGGCTGTAACAAACTTAATCTTCTACTAATTCCACAACAGTAACCACAATCTACCCTGGTATCAATGTAAAACTTGAAGAAATCGATTCTAACTTGATGAAACAATCTAAAAATCTTTACAGCTACTTAAACTCATCATCATATCAACATGACACGATCGTCAACATCTCAATCTTTCTTCGATCTCACAAAGAATCAACAATGGCAGAAAAGTGCGTGATATGTAAGCATTTGAGAGGATAATGAAGATGAAATTTTATTAATGAGGAGGAAAATGGTTACAATTCGGTTACAAAATCTGTTATACAATCTACTGTTGTAACTAACTTGAAGAAAAGAAGTGTGTGAAAACTGTGTGTAAAAACACACAGTAAAGAGAGTAGTAAAGTAGAGAACTATTCTACTGTGTGTGTGTAAAAACACACTAAAGTCTACGTTACAACAAATGAGGAGAGTGAACATGTATTTATAAGCGTGCAGAAGTGAGGGAATGAATATCACTGACGTGGCAGCTCTAGTAAGAGATCTCCACGTGGACATGTTGAGAAGAAAGAATTACGTGGCTATTTTTTTTGTTTTCCCTTTGGTTTGCAAACTTATATGAGAGCAGATAGAAATCCCCTTAGTTGGATCCATGTGTTATATTTTATGCTTTCTGATTGGTGGACATATGAATGCTTGGGATTGCTAAACAGCCACCACTGTTATGATTTTGCTATTTATTGCTCCCACAAGTGATCCGTGTGACCCTTGTTTCTGGCACCCCATTCGTCCAGCTAGATTTCCACTCTTATGACTTTACAAGATTTCCAAATTTGGTTCTTGTAGTTTTAGAAAGTTTAGCAGCTTTCTATATCTTGTAATAAACTTTGGTAAATTCCTCTTTTAATCCTTGAAGTCTCATGTCCTTGGCAAATTTGATCTTTTTGAACTTGTCGTATCTTTTCTTCGCTTTTTCTTCAGTCTTTTATCAGATAATCCCGTTAAAACGCGTGTTTGTTCCATTTGCATCTGTTTTACCTGAAAACACATCAAACACAAATACCACCGTAATTCTGATATTTTTCAGTTAAATATAATGTATTTGACTGTGTTTTAAGTGGTATTTGGATCATTATTGATGAGTGTTTTCACACTTATCAACTCCCCTCCACTTGACCATTGCCATGACCTCATGCAATGCAGCATTTCAAAGCTCTAAAGTTACACTTTTCCCATAATTAACCCACCTTGGCCATTTTATGATTTAATAAACTATACTATGCTACATGATGAATGATTTTGAATATTTACAATGCAATGCAAAGAAAACAATCTTATTTATATATTTTTGGATTTTTCATAAATGGTTTTGATGGAAATAACTCATAAAGAAATCAATGACTTAGATTAGGGCTTTGGTACCATGGATACTTATCACCCTCAAGTTTCACTTTCCCCATACCAAGCTTAAAAATGGGATCATTGTATTCCCAAGCAAAAAGTGCATCAACTTATTCATGACAATTAAATGTGGAACCGGTTATTATTTGAGAAAATTGCTTGAAGGCAAATTTGTCATTATTTAAGGCGTAAAATATAAGAAATGTAAAATCCAAAAATAAGGAAGCACGGTTTTAATCCTAAGTAATCCTCTCATCCATTACTTGAAAAACCGCTCATAATTAATATAAGTCCGTTTCAAGAATAATAAGTCATTCACCTTATGTGTAAAATCCTCATGTCATGCTTTCATAAGTAGCTACACACTCGCTAAGGAAAGAAAAATAAAACTCACGCAATAATTTACATCCGCCATCTTTTTGAGACTTTGGATCTTCAACCCCGTAACCCGTCAAGGTAATATTTGATTGGAGCAATCTATTGAATCCCCGCAACCCGTCAAGGTAATATTGGAACTCAATAGACACTATAATTAACACCACACTGCCCCTCTTGGGAGTCTTGTATATATAAATATATATTTTTTCTTTTCTTTTTCTTCTTTTTTTATTTTTTCTAGCAACTCATTTTTTTTTCAAGCCGCTCTTATTTTTCTTTATTCCTCACAAAGAAAGTTTAAAAGAATAAAAGGAAAAACACCCGCTAAATATTGAGCATGACATAAGTCTAGTATACATAAAACGTTCTAACTTAGAATCTTAAGACGTACTTATATCAACCATGAATGATCAGACAAAAATGCATAAGAGATTACAAACCGATTAAAACCGTTCTTGATTATTTATTAACAATTATATACATGCGAAGAAAATAGAGGCAAAGAAGAGAAGGGTTTAGCCACAAGTAATTATCATTAATTTTAATTAAGCCCTTTTACACTTGTTTCAACTCTATCGTTTCCCATTCTCCACAAATTTAAAATCTCAAATAATGAGAGTGGTGGATGCTTAGCCTAATAGACCAATGAAGGACTACATGGTTAAGGATACTAGCTAGAGAGTGCTAAGATAAGCAAACTCGGGTTGATTCAAAATATCCATGGCGGGCCTAATATGTCAAAGAAGTCTAAACTTGTTAAAACCATGTTTTATTATATTTTTTCCTTTTTATATATTTTGATGAAAAACAAAAGAAAAATATATACAATGCAAATGTGATATGCAAAATGATTGATGCAAAAATTATGAATGCATATTTTTGGTGGCCAAAGTAGATCAAAAATTTGAAAAATGTTTGAAAAAAAATAATTTTCCAAGTTATCATGAAGTTAAGGCAATGGTCTAGGTAAGGTCACTTTGATAGAAATCTCCCCTACACTTAAGATAAACATTGTCCTCAATGTTTAAGAGTATTGGAGTGAACTCCCCTACACTTATTACATTGATTACTTTGCTTAACTCGAGCTAAGGAAGAGACAACTAAAGGGTATTCATTTTAAGCACAAGTGTTTAATATCACGATAGCAAAAACTAATCGAAGTGAACCAGATACACAGGCCTCCTCCATAAGCTCCAAGCATGAAATGAGAGAGAGCAACCCTTGAAACAAACACCAAAAAACGAAGAAAGGCACCCCTTCACTTCAAATCTACTATAACATCCTTTTAATTAAACCTAACCTATTGAAAATCTACTCTACGTTTTCTAACCTAGTTATTCATTGCTTGAGTTTTTTTTAACCCTAAGTCGCTAGCTCGACTCGGCCCCGAATTAAGTTATCCTTGGGGAAACCATCATGGAGAGTAAAAGATTTACCCTCTTAGGAAAAACTCTCCATGATAAGGTAAAACAAGTTCTCAAGTACACAAAACCCCATAAGTATCCACCAGGATCAAATACATAATTGCCCTCCCAAGAATAGCACATCCTAAAAGTGGACTTCTTAATCAATGGTGAGGTGGGTGAGGTTTCTTTGTTTATGATTCTTTCCTATAAGTGTCCCATAAGATGATAAGGTGATACTTTAAAGTTTCCCACAAGTTTTCCTTTTAATGCATCAAGCGGATACTGAGTTGGCTCAACATGCTCTATACCAGGATCAAAAATCTTTTGCTTCATGGGAAAATAACAAGTGGTGGGAGCCTTTGAAGATTCTCCTTGATACTTCACATCATGAGAGAAAGGGTGTGGAGTAGTAAGTGTCATCACACTTGTAGAGGAAACCACCATTTCTTTCTTGTTCTTAGAAAACTCCTCATCAAAAACATCCTCATATGGTGACATAAAGAATCTCTCCAATTCAACATCCAAATGATACAAGTCACTATCATCTTGAAATTTCTCAAACATTGGTTCATCAAGTGAAGGCTCAAAGAGATTGTGTGAATTGGTTTGTAAGAAAGGTGGTGAAATAAGTGAAGCATTTTGGTTTTGAGGTGTTCTAGAAGGTGTGTAAGAAGGAGTAATAAGTTAAGATTCATGAGAAGGTTGAGTGGGAATGGAATCTCCATAAAGCAATCTTTCTATTTCACGAATATCCTCATCCAAATTAGAAGAAAATGTATCAACCACAATATCATCCCTCTTAAGATAAGCTTCAATCTCCTCATTAATCAACTCATCTTCACGAAGCATTCTTTCAATCTTTAGAACATCCTCTTCCAAATTTGAACTAGAGATATCAATCTCAATATCATCTCTCTTAAGATAATCTTCAATTTGTTTATCTATCAATTCATCCTCACTAAGCAATCTTTCAATCTCAAAAACCTTATCACTCTCATCAATGATAGAACCCTCCTCATCATGATAGTCATCATAGATTGGCATATCAAGTATTGGTGTTTCAAAAGGAATCTCCTCAAAACTCAATATAGTGTGATCATCAAAGAATAGAGGCTCAAAAATGGAGAACTCATCATCACTATATTCATCATAAATTGGTGTATCGAAAAGAGGTGGTTGATCATAACTAGAATCCTCATTTGCTTCCTCATTTGTGTTGAAAATATGATTCAAATCTCCAAAATGAAATTGTTGGGGTTCATGAATATTCAATGATGAAGTAATGGAGGCTATGGTCTCAACATAAGGAAGATCATATTCACCACTCTTACAAGCTTCATGAAAGTATTCATTACACACTTCATCAAGAATATCAACGTGATTCACCTCTTTATCAAGAATATCAACATGCTTAACCGTCTCGGGCTCATTGGATTTCTTAGACAATTGTCCCATGTTAAACACAATCTTTTGATCTTCCACCCTCATAATAAGTTCCCCCTCTGCCACATCAATAAGAGTACGACCCGTCCTTAAAAAGGGTCTACCAACAATAAGAGGAACTCTCGTGTCCATATCATAATCAACCACTACAAAATCCGCGGGAAAGGTAAACTTATCAACCCCTACAAACACATCCTCCGCTATGCCTACCGGATAAGCTATGGTACGGTTAGCTAACTCAAGTGTCATCCTAGTAGGTGTGAGCTCAGGAAGTGAAAGTCGTTTCCAAAGCGATAATGGCATGAGATTGATGCTTGCCCTAGATCCGCTAGTGCCATGCAATTTTCCACCCCAGGAAAATTACAAGGGATCAAAAATCGCCCCGGATCTCCAAGTTTTGTTGGTAAGGTTTTAAGTAGCACGGCGGAAAAATTTTCATTAAGGGATGTGTTGGGCAAATCAAGCAATTTTTCCTTGTTTGAGAGTAAATCCTTGAACATCTTAGCAAACTTTGGCATATAAGAAAGAGCTTCCGCAAAGGATATGTTGATGTTGATTTGCTTGAATATCCTTAAGAAATTTGATACTTGGATATCATCCTTGTTTTTCAATTTATCCTTTCTCAATCTTAAAGGGTAAGGAAGGTTTGGTTTTGGTGTAGGTGGAATAGGTGTTGTAGTGGAATATTTGTCTTTGTTAGCTTCTTCATTAGGAGGTGTGGAAGGTAGAGGAGAAGTAGGAATAGGTTGAGAAGGTGTGTTTGATTGAATATGAGCATTTTGAGGTGGTGAAATAGAGGTAGAAGGTTTGTCACAAGTAGGAACAAAAGTGGGTGGAACAATAGGAGGTTTAGGAGGTGAAGGATCCTTTGTTGTCTTTCCACTTCTTGTTGTAATAGCATTGACATTTACCCTTGGATTTGTTTGTGTGTTAGAAGGTAAAGCCCCTTGTGGTCTTTGATTATAAAGCATCATAAACTTCTTATTTGTGTCTTCATGCATTTATCTCATTCTTCTCTCATGAGCTTCATTCATTTCTCTTAATCTCTTCTCATTAAGTCGAAACCTCCTTTCATTCTCTTGATTCATTTTGTGAAAAAGCTCAGTTGTGTTATAATCTTGTGGAACATTTCCTTGAAAACCTTGGGGTTGGAAAGGTGGTGGTTGAAATCCTTGATTGGGTGGATGAAAATTATTTCCTTGATCTTGAAAGGTGTTGGGTGCTTTGTAATTGTTCTCTTGGTAAGCATAACACTCCCTTTGATAGCCTTGAACTTTATCACATTGTTGGTAGGAATGGGGACCTCCACAAGTCTCACATGAAAGAGCAATAGCATGCACATTATTGGTGGAATTCTTGTTCACAAAGAGTGCACAAAATTTCATGAGTGTGTTGGTCATAGTATCAAGCTTTTGAGAGATCATTTTTTCTATTTGAGGAGTAACACTCTCTTGCACCACATGGACTTTCTCATCAAATTGTGTGCTAGCTTGCACCATCGATTTGTTCTCAATAATGTCCCAAGCTTCTTGAACGGATTTAGAGAAAATATTTCCACCCGCGGAAGAGTTGAGTGAATCTTGGTGGTATGGTCTTAATCCATTATAGAAAGTGTTGATTTGGTGATCCTCATTGAATCCATGATTTGGACATTTCCTCAATAACTCCTTGAAATTTTCCCAAGCCTCACTAAATGTTTGATCATTCCTTTGTTGAAAACCAATAATTAATTTTCTCAAAGCCGTAGTTCTTGATAGAGGAAAGAACTGGTTCAAAAAATTCTTCCTTAAATCCTCCCAAGTGAAGATGCTCATAGATGGTTGCCTATCATACCAATTTCTAGCAAGACCCTCTAAGAAGAATGGGAATAGGATCATCTTAATAGCATCAGGAGAGACCCCATTATACTTAAGTGTATAGCAAAGTAACAAGAACCTCTTAATATGGTCGTGGGGGTCATCTATGGGTCTCCCTAAGAAGGGGCTAGAAGAAACCAAAGTGATCATGTGTGTATTAAGCTCAAAAGTGTGTGCGTTTATTTCGGGTATAACGATGGCGTTGGCATTTCCCTCTACTTTCGATTGGAGAATCTCCATAATAGGACGTTGATCCATGGCTACAAAATGGTCGAATGTATATACAAGTGAAATGACGTCTAAAAGCTTCCTCGGGGAAGGAAGTGATACACCAAAGGTGGTATGTTTACACGTGTGCGAGTACACGTGTAAGTAAACACGAAGAATGAGGGAGTAGCCCTCGGTCGACTTTTGAAGAGAAAAGGATTATCCTCTTCGAGGTTCGATATGAAATATCCACAAGAAAGTATATATATAATTACTACTTGGGTGCAAGACCCCCAATAAAGCCTTCCTTCTTAGAATACGCACTAGTGAACGGGGGGTTAGGTGGCGCGAAGCACTTAAGTACCTATTGAACCTTAGATGGCATTTTATAGCACATCGCCTTTCTATTCACTTTGTAGTTTGTATTCTTCGAATTATTGCCTATTGGAAGTATTTATCTATTCTTGCTTAATTAAATTGGATCGATACACGTGTCAAGGACCGGAACGCCCCTCAACACGGTGTATTGCCTCGGCAATACTTATGGAAGATATGTGTATTGGTTGTTCTTATACGTATACGTATTTACATATAATAATATATAGAAAATATTTTTGTATTTATTTGTTTTTTAAAGAAAAATACTATATGTACGTAAAAACGATGAAAACCGATATAATTTATATTTTTGGGTGTAATCTTTTAGGAAAAAGATTACTTTTTGGATTTTTTATTTTTTTGGTTCACTTCTTTAGGAAAAGAATTGATTTTGTGATTTTTTTTTTGTATTTTTATCTTTTTGATTTTTTTTTATCTTTTTGATTTATAATACGTAAAAAAAATAACGTTCACAAAGTGAACGGATCCCAGAATCCAATCGTCTCACTCGAAACCGTTAATCTTCACGAACAGAACCGGCAGCGGCGCCATTTAATATCTGTCTTTTAGTGTAGTTGTCTTCTCAGCTCGATTCGAATTGATCTAACAATTTTAAGCTTGACTTGATTGTTTTTGGTGTATAATAGCGTATTTGGTATTTAAGCTACTTTGACAATTTTGACAAATAAAACTCCTAAAAATGTAAAATAATATCTATACTACATATACGTACTACACTAAAATCATATTGCAAATACCGCAATTAAATGCACACAAGTATAGTGTAACAAACTAATGACAAACTATTGAGCAAAAGTAACTAACTAACTAAAATGACAAAATGTAACCACTTGGCAAAAATAACTAACTAACAAATTCTAACTAATTTTCAACAAACTTCTTAACCAACTAATTTCTTTTATAAAACTAATTTTATAAAAATAAAATTCAATTCTTTTTTTTTTAGAAATGAAATCAATTTTTATAAAATCTAAAAATACTTTTTAAAAACTAAACTTACAAATTCTAAATTGTAGTTAAAGTAAAATGAAACATGACATGAAAATTCTAAACGTAATCCTAGTTTATGCTAGTAATCAAATTACAAACTCAAACGGCCCAATAAGAAATATCAAAGCCCAAAAAAAAAACTTAAAGGACGACATAAAACGGAAATGGAACTAAATTCCTACACTTGTAAAATTGATCTAGTGTTCGAATTTTTCTTAATACAATTTTTACTTCATTTAAACTTGACCCACCAAAATTCTATTACCCTAATATGTTGCTACTACACCTGCAAGTCTTACTTAAATGACTTCTATGATTACTTAACTAATTCAAACAAAGATATATTGGAGACCTTCTAATTATAACAACAAAACGACCGCGACATATGAATTAACCATACGCAATTATACCAGAAATTGACAAACACTTAACGACGCAAATTAAGCAAGTTGCAGGCAGATCTAAGCTACAAAACTAATCAGTCTACTAAACTAAAAAGTTGCAGAAATAGAAATTGAACGTGACCTCGACATCCAGGCCTGTCTGTTGTGGGCGAAGCGGAGCGCTGAGCTTGCTTTAAACGAACACCACCTTTGAACGTAAACCGAAAGCTGATATCGAAATCAAAACTCCATAATCTCGACTTTACCACATAAAACAGTCACAATCATGACTGCGTACTCTACTTCCTAAATCGAACTGATATAACTGATCTACCAACAATATCGGCTGAACTCCATAATCTCGATCTCGAACAAACACCACCTTCGCAGATTTGAAATCAAGATCTATAACTGATGATATTCACGACTTCAAAGACTATCTATATTGCTGTCGATACGAGCCTAACAGCTGAACTATTATCGAAACTAACTTAAACTGATTCTGAGCTATACTGATCGAACCTCGAACTGGATGCTTTTTACCAACTGATTTCCGAGCACAAAGAACTCCATGAACCGTAGCGCTAACGAAGCTATACTTACCAATGAAAATGTCGGTGAACAGTAGGCTGTAACAAACTTAATCTTCTACTAATTCCACAACAGTAACCACAATCTACCCCGGTATCAATGTAAAACTTGAAGAAATCGATTCTAACTTGATGAAACAATCTAAAAATCTTTACAGCTACTTAAACTCATCATCATATCAACATGACACGATCGTCAACATCTCAATCTTTCTTCGATCTCACAAAGAATCAACAATGGCAGAAAAGTGCGTGATATGTAAGCATTTGAGAGGATAATGAAGATGAAATTTTATTAATGAGAAGGAAAATGGTTACAATTCGGTTACAAAATCTGTTATACAATCTACTGTTGTAACTAACTTGAAGAAAAGAAGTGTGTGAAAACTGTGTGTAAAAACACACAGTAAAGAGAGTAGTAAAGTAGAGAACTATTCTACTGTGTGTGTGTAAAAACACACTAAAGTCTACGTTACAACAAATGAGGAGAGTGAACATGTATTTATAAGCGTGCAGAAGTGAGGGAATGAATATCACTGACGTGGCAGCTCCAGTAAGAGATCTCCACGTGGACATGTTGAGAAGAAAGAATTACGTGGCTCTTTTTTTTGTTTTCCCTTTGGTTTGCAAACTTATATGAGAGCAGATAGAAATCCCCTTAGTTGGATCCATGTGTTATATTTTATGCTTTCTGATTGGTGGACATATGAATGCTTGGGATTGCTAAACAGCCACCACTGTTATGATTTTGCTATTTATTGCTCCCACAAGTGATCCGTGTGACCCTTGTTTCTGGCACCCCATTCGTCCAGCTAGATTTCCACTCTTATGACTTTACAAGATTTCCAAATTTGGTCCTTGTAGTTTTAGAAAGTTTAGCAGCTTTCTATATCTTGTAATAAACTTTGGTAAATTCCTCTTTTAATCCTTGAAGTCTCATGTCCTTGGCAAATTTGATCTTTTTGAACTTGTCGTATCTTTTCTTCTCTTTTTCTTTAGTCTTTTATCAGATAATCCCGTTAAAACGCGTGTTTGTTCCATTTGCATCTGTTTTACCTGAAAACACATCAAACACAAATACCACCGTAATTCTGATATTTTCCAGTTAAATATAATGTATTTGACTGTGTTTTAAGTGGTATTTGGATCATTATTGATGAGTGTTTTCACACTTATCAGATGTGAATGTTTTTAAGGTTTTAGATGGACTTGTGTGTACATTATGTGATTAACTGCTATGTGATTCTTGTTCGTGTATGATTTGGATGGGAAAGGTACATAGGTGTATGGGCGCCTATGGTACCATGGTTGTTGGTAAGGTGTGATGCCTTGGTAATTATGGTTGTTGGTAAGGCGTGATGCCTTGGTAATTATGGTTGTTGGTAAGGCATGATGCCTTGGAAATTATGGTTGTTGGTAAGGCGTGATGCCTTGGTAATTGTGGTTGTTGGTAAGGCGTGATGCCTTGGAATTGTGATGATTGATTGAACCTGAATGCTAGTTGTTAATACATAATTGTAGCGCATTGTCCATATGTTATCGTGTTGATGGTTGTTATTCACAGCATGTAACTGATTTAGCGTTGGAGTCTAAACCTATGACTCTCACCAACTTTATGTTGACGTGTTTTAGTGTCTCTTTCAGGTGTGAATGTGTTTAAGCTTGAGGATAGAAGTGGCTAGACTTGGATGCCTTAGGATTGCATATAGAGGGAGATCCCCGTTCCTTCTTAGTTTACCTATATGTTTGTTTGGTTTATGTTTATTGTTTGTCTTGGGTAAGTGGTAGGACTGTGATTGTGGTAAAATACACCTTTTAGGAAAAAGGCGTAAAAGCGGTAAGTATTGAACAAATGACTTTAGGAAAAATCAAGTGTTAATGACCCAATTAAGTTCGTTTCCCAAGGAGGTATATGTGTGTGACTAAGATGTACAAGATTTGAGATTAATATTTGGTTTAGAAGGGGATTAGAAGAGAAAATGACGAAGACGTAAAAATAAAAATTAACACAAAATCACTACTAGAAAGTTAAAACGTAGAAGCTTAAAAACCACAAAAATAAAAATAAATTCTAAAAATTACCAAAAATTCGCCAAAAATCAAAAATAATAAACTAAGAGTTTACCAATGATCAAAACTTTTTCAAACCTTTTAAATAATTAAATATTCAATTTTTAAATGCTAATTAAAGCCCTAAAAATCAAATAAATTATCAAAAAGCCCAAATAAAGAATTTTCAATTGATAAACCTCTAAAATGACCTAAAAAGATTAAAAACTATTTTTGGAAATTTTAAAACTAATAAAAATTATTTAAAATGATTTAAAAACTATTAAAACTTAAAATAATTATAAAAATTAATCTATAAGTGATAAAATTATTCTAAAAGTTGCTAAATTCCTATTTTAATGTATTTAACCTAAGAAAAATGTAAAAAGTTGGAAAAAGTGAAATTTTAAAAATAATAATAAAATAATAATAAAATAATATTAAAAATCCAAAAATTATAAAAAAATTCTAAAAACTTGCAAACTATTTTATTTTAACCTAAGTAATCAGAAAATGAAAGTAAAATTACCAAAATACCCCTAATGGGCCCTCAAATGGGCCAAATCCAAATTCAGTCAACACAAATGGGCTTTTGGGCCCAAAAAGTCAAACCTGACCCAATTGACTTGGAAAAGCCCTATCTGACTTAAAATTCAATTCTAAGAACAAAACTCTAAAGGCCCAAAAGCTGAAAATGTGCTTATCACAGCTTATTGAACACAAAGCTTATTCTTATTGGGCTTTTCAGCCCATTAAGCCATAAGCTAATGCCATAAGCTCTAATTTGACACACAACCCTCTTTTAGGATGCTTAAGAGATCTGTCAAAAGAAATTTCCAATAAGCACACTCAATAAGCCAGAAAATAGAAAAGCAAAAATCCACAAAACGACAAAATAGTCGTTTTTGAGA